>CM070619.1:12860900-13518773 GCA_036346255.1 Ampelocalamus luodianensis
CACCTCTGACTCCTTCACCACCCAGACGAAGGGCTTGCCGGAGTCCTCGAGGCCGTGGCCGACCTCGAACAGCTGCTTGGGAAGCTTCCGCGCGAGGCTGCCGAAGTTGACGTACACCACGCAGTCGGGAGCCTGCTCGTCCAGCCACGCGGTGATCGCGCTCTGGTCGACGACGGCCTTGTTCCCGCGCGACGCCATGGCCTCGGCGTTCCGGTTGCAGAGGCATAACGGCCCAAGCGCCCACACCGGCTTGCCGAGCGCCGCCTCGTAGCACGCGACGAACTGGCCCTCGAGGTCCAAGAAGGTGTTCACCACTACGCCGTCGGCCGTGCGCATCGCCTCCATGGCCTCATCGCGCAGCACCTCGCACCGTGGCTTGTTGAAGAAGCCGGGGGCCGTGCCCTTGGTCACCTTTACGGTCACCGGCATTCCCGGCACGACGTGCGGCTGCTGTTCGTCACCCGCGGCTATCTGCTCGTGAAGCCCGTGCGCGGCGGCGTTGTGGTCGCAGAGCGAGTAGAAGCACGACGGCCCGTGGAAGAACAGCCGAGGGATGCCGAGGCTCGTGGCGACGCCGGCCGTCCACGGGTTACACCAGTCGGAGATGATGCAGCTCGGGCGCGGCGCCAGCGCGCGCACGTAGGCGTCGAACGGGCCGGCGAGCTCGCGCAGGGCGTTGAAGAAGGGGAGGAAGTGGGCCATGTCGGCGATCTTGTCGCCGTTCTGGCAGTCCGAGGGCAGCCCGAAGCTGCCCGGCGAGAACGGGAGCTCGACGAGCTCGAGGAGGAGCTTGGCGCGCGCGGCCTGGTCGGCGACGCCTCGCAGCCGCGCGACGTTCAGGGGCGTGGTGACGAGGCTCACGTGTGCGCCGCGCGCCGCGAGGAGGCGCGCGAGGTCGACCATGGGGAGGAGGTGGCCCTGCGACGCGAGAGGCGCCAGGACGAAGTGGACCGGCGGCTGTGCTGTCGCAGCAGCTGTAAGGGCCTGCTCGGTTGGCTCCATGGTGGACGTACACAGTGTCGTAGTCACGAGTGGTGTAAGAAGCGAGTGACTAGCTAGGGGATAAGTCCTAAGGGGAGCAACAGGGGTACTCCAATTTATAGCCGCAAAAGGGCAGTGCAAATTTTGCTTAGCCACTGAAAAAGCTTTTATTTGTTCGGAACTGCTATATGTTTTGCCAGCTTGCCACTCTTGTTGCTCCTTATTTGGAAACACTACCATTTTGCCTCGTCAATTAAATCAGCCCTGAGAAATAAACTAGTTCATTTTGTATCACTATCTAGCTCACTGGTTGGGCGGTAAGAAACCCAAAACTGGGAAACAAGGGATAATATAAAGAGGGGAAAAAGGAGCACTTGCCAGAGGCGGATAATATAAAGAATGAAAATGAGTGAATTATAAAACGTACATGTAGAGAACATGTGGACGATAATAAGTAATCTTAAAATAACAAGTAATCTTAACTACGGTAATTCGAAGTTTACGCTGGACGATCGTCTCACCCTTTCTCTCCTGTTCGCAGACGCCCGTGTCTTCGTCCCCTCCCGCACCGCTCCACCCCCACGTCTTCCGTCTCAAGCACCCACGCTCCTCTCCCCTCCCCGATCCACCCCCTCAACCTGAACTGCTCGCGAGCGCGCCCCCTCCGCATCTCCTGCTTCCGCCGCTTCTCCGCCTGCCTGCCCCCGATCCTCCTCCTCGCGCTCCTCGCCTTCCTCCTCTACCCCTTTGCGCCCGCCGCCCGTGTCGCCGACCTCCGCCTCGATCGCTTCGCGTCAACCCGCCGCCCTTCCCCGAGCACCCGCTCCCTTCAATCCCATCCTCAGTCCTCCCTCTCTCGTCTCATCCCTTCCACCCTTTCTCCTTGAGACCAACCTGGCTGGCAAGCAGGGCATGCAGGTAGTCGTCATCGGCGACCGCGGCACCGGGAAGTCCAGCCTCGTCGTCACCCTCGCCACCGAGCAGTTCCCCGAGAACGAACGTCCCACGCGTCCTGCCCCCCACTAGCCTCCCCGTCGACTACTTCCCCGACCGTCCCAATCACCATCATTGACACCTCCTCCAGGTACCCCCATTCTTAGATTTGGCGGCGTCCCGCGTCGCAAATAGGGATGGCAACGGGCTCATTCCCCGTCGGGGAGTGGTGGAACATCCCCATCCCCGAGAGATAAAAAATTCCCCATCCCCATCCCCATCCCCGTCCTCGGGTGCTATTCTCCCCCGTCCCCGTCCCCATCGGGTTATCGGGGTCCCACGGGGACCCATACCCGCAAGTTGGATCCCGAAAGAAGAGAAAATAAGATTCATCATGTTATAAAATGAGTATGAACATTCACATGCAATACTAAAATGATAATGTTTTTTGATTAATTAGCATCTGAAAAGTAAAAAATGCAAATAAGATTATCTGGCTATCGCCTTATCGGGTTGTGCGGTACTGGGCTAGTGGCCTACATATCTTATCGGGACCCCAAGTGGGTAACGGGGATGGGGAGTAGGGGAATATCCCCATCCCCGTTTCACCCGATGGGAAATTATATTTGCATATTAGCATCTCCATGGGAGAAGAAATAGCTCCATCCCCATCCCCTAATAGATGAATTCCCCGTCGGGGAATGAGGAATGGGGCCCTTGCCATCCCTAGTCGCAAATCGATGTCTAGATGCCTGGATTTCATTGCGGTTGGTTGCCGTTTTGCGTGGGTGATGATTCCGTCCCGCGTGTGTGCCTGTATGGTTGTAGCCCAGAGCAAAAGCCGAAGCTGATCGCCGAGTGCCAGGCGGTGGACGCGGTGGTGCTCACGTACGCCTGCGACCGCCCCACCACGCTGGAGCGGCTCAGCTCGTTCTGGCTCCCCGAGCTCCAACGCCTCCAGGTAAATCCTGCACTTTATGGCTCGGTTCGTGGTTCGTGTAGGTTTGGATCGGTCATTATTGGTGATTCCGTGGGTTGCCTATGGTGATTTATGTTGTTTATTGTTTCTGTGGCGCAGTTGAGGGCACCAGTGATCTTGGTGGGTTGTAAGCTGGACCTCAGGGACGGGCAGCAGATCAGCCTTGAGCAGGTTATGGCTCCCATCACGTAGATGTTCCGCGAGATTGACACCTGCCTTGAGTGCTCTGCGTTCGCCAGATCCAGGTTATCCCTCATCTCAATATTTCAGGGAATGTTTGTAGTCTGAATTTTGTATTGGTTACTACTTTTCTAGTGTTGATTGGTCACAATGAAATGATAACGCTCAAAATGCTGATATGCGCAGTTGCTCATGCCTCATGCACCTATGGTTGGACACATCATAATTAGAACCTATTTTAGTATTCTGTTTACATGCATTTGCTGTAATTTGATTGCGCACTAATTCTAATATGTGATTGATAATTTTGATCGGTGTGTTAGAATTCTAAATATTGTGCTACGGTAGGGCTAACTACAATTGCTTATGAATGACTGCAGGTGTCTGAGGTCTTCTACTATGCGGTGAAGGCAGTGCTTCACCCAACAGCTCCTCTCTTTGATCAAGAGGCACAATCTCTAAAGCCACGCTGTGTGAGGGCTTTGAAGTGGATATTCATTTTATGTGACCATAACAGGGATGGAGCTCTCAGTGATGTGGAGCTCAACGACTTTCAGGTTTGTATTCACAGAGACTGACTTGCTTTCTTTGATAAGCATAATGCTAAATAGTGTTTTTGATTGTCGTTCTTTTATTTCTCATGATGTTAAAATTCTCTCTTAGTTGCTTTTACAGGTCAGATGTTTTAGTGCTCCTCTCTAGCCAACTGAAATTTCAGGCATAAAGAGAGTTGTTCAAGAGGAAAGATGCCGGAAGGCGTAAATGACAATGACCTTACCTTGATTGGGTTCCTTTTCCCTCATGCTCTTTTTATTGAGAAAGGTAGACTGGAAACTACATGGACAATATTTAGGAAATTCGGTTATGATAATGACATCAAGCTCAGAGATGACCTTATTCCAACGGCGATTAAATGATCTCCTGATCAAGTAATGTTGTGTTTGATTGCTTTCAGCTATTTTAATATCCATGATTTGGCAAGTTCCTGTGATTTCAAAGATTACCAACTATGCTTAAACGTATATGTACAGTGATGTTAGAGCTGAATTTTGTCGAACCATCGGCACCCTTTAAAGCATTCTTTGCGCAGCTTACAATATTTGATATTTTCATCGCTAGCATGGTTACTTATTGTTGATTTCAATAGTATGTTGGGCTTGTTGGCTATCTATAGTGCTAGTTCCACGCCTTCACTAGGCATATATCTATGTGTTTATATTTATCATACTTCTGGTTTATAATATTTTCATTAACAATAAAGTCGATATCATTATCTTTTGTTGCAGACTCTGGAATTGACAAATGAAGTGGTTGATTTCTTGAGAGGAATATTCAACATGTTTGATGTAGACAATGTAAGTTTAATCCACTGATGGACACCATATTCATTTTTATCCTGCATTTGAATGGTATTGTGCTCTTTGTTATTCCAAGCATTTTCACTCTAATATTATCTACTAAAAACTGTCATTTTAGATTGATCATTTGAAAAATGCCTTTGTGTATCCTATCTAGGATGGAGCTTTGGTACCTGTTGAGCTGGAGGATCTTTTTTCAACTGCGCCTGAAAAGTAAGATTTTGATATAAAAAGGGCGAATTTTGAAATATGCCACTCCTCAGTTTGTGGTTTTGAAATATGCCACTCCTTAGTTTTTTTCTTTGAAATATGCCACTCTTATTTGTACTGAGGAGTGGCATATTTCAAAACCACAAACTGAGGAGTGGCATATTTCAAAATATGCTGATAAAAAAATGAAGTCATTTTTGTTATGAATATTGTGTGTATTGAAGAGACCCAATGGGCAATATATATAAGGTGTACAAGGGTACAGATAAAGAAATACAAAAGAGTTCCTATTCTATCTCTAACATATCTCTAACACCCCCTCAAATGCAAGGCATATGCAATAGCATTGCATTTGAAAAGAGTTGATATTAAAATATGAAAAATCCAAAATCCGAGTCTTGATAATGTCATCGTAGCATGCAGCTCTTGGAAAATATGTCGATTATCAAAATATCTCCTCCCATCTGGGTCGTGCGATAGCCCATAAAGGAAAAGGTGTAGGGGCTGAGAAAGTAGAGGCAAGCGGGAGCAAAGTCGACCGCAACAACATGACGAAGAAGATGATGACACCGACAAAAATAGAGAAAGCTGTTAAATCAAGCTGAATAGGAATAGGTGGAAGCATGACAGCGCATATCGAAGTCCAAGACGGCGGCGAGAAGAAGCGCGATGGCCTTAGAAGCTTGGGGCGGCGGCTAAGAAAGCGGCGGCATCATAACGACTTCTACGATTTGCATGCGGCTTAGAAAGAAGAGCGGGAGCGACGATTGCTGCTATGCATAAGGCAATTCCTATGCTTCTACGACTGATAATAAATTTGTGGACTTGCATGGCTTAGACGAACTCAAAGATTGAGTTTTACGGACTTGGATGGACGCAGTGGAAGAAAAAGACACAGAAAGAAAAACCTAAGGATAACTAGCAGCAGACAGGCAAAGACGACGGCCAAACAGCAAGGACTAGCAGCAAATAGAACTAGCCCAGAAGCACCACATGTAGCCCAATACGGCCCAAAGCAGCACCCAGCATCAAAATATCTCCCCACCAATCTCCCCATGCTCTAGCCTAGACTAGCCATCCACCCGTGTGTGTAGTCGTGGAGCAAGAACTCAAGGCGATGATCTAGTACTTGATTGGGGCCAGAATGTCAAGTTGAGAACCCAGCTTCTCCTCGGTAGCCTTCTCAGCCTTGCGGGGGGCGCGAAAGTGGATGGGGCCATGCGAGGGCATCTTCTGCCGCACCAGCCCACCGAGTTGCACATCTCCTCACACCGTACCACCACCGGATCTGCTCCTCCCCGACGTGAAGCCCAAGGTGAAGGTGCTGTCGTGCAAAAAGCGCGGAGCCAGTCCTACATGCGTGCGCGGGGGCGCGTGAGCTGCAGGCCGGTGACGCGGCACGATGGTCGCAGAGGAGCGTGGGCTGCAGGCCGGCGGTGCGGCGTGATGGTCACAGAGGCGCTGGCTCGAGAGGCGCGAGGAGGTCCGGATCCAGGAGCACGGGATGAAGGTTCCACCGAGATACCCCGAGAGCCGAGGCAGCGCAGACACAGGCTCAGGGGCGGGGGCGGTGAGGATGGGGCCCGAGCTCGAGGCGACGGAGGAATCTCACGTCGCTTGGGTGGAGGCACCGCAGAGCGAAGGGGCGCGACGACGGTTGAGGAGGTGGCTGCAACGGGGAGAACAGATCCAGATCGGATCTAGACATAGCGTGAGATCCCTGGCACCCTTCACGCGATGACGAGGATGCGGCGACTGATTGCTTGCTGCTTCACGCGACGACGAGTTGCTGCTTGACGACGAGCCAATACTACGCCTAATGTGGCCCGGCCGCCCCCGGGAGCAGAGATTACTCCTCCCGGGGGTAGCGGAAGCGGAGATGAGCGGAGGCTAGGAGGCGGTGCTACAGTAGCCCTAACTATAACCTTTGCTTTGATACCATGTTATGAATATTGTGTGTATTGAAGAGACCCAATGAGCAATATATATAAGGTGTACAAAGGTACAGATAAGGAAATACAAAAAAGTTCTTATTCTATCTCTAACATATCTCTAATAATTTTATATTGATTGACACTACAATTGGAGGAAGTTGGTTACTGTAATTTCTACAGAGTATAGATTATAAATATTTTTAAGAAATCCTGTATTGATTTCTCTATTGGCTTTGAGGGAATATGTTGCTTCTTGCTCTCTTTTTTCATTAGAAGTGCCTTAAGATTAATCTATTTGGTGATTTGTCTCTGCTGGTATTTTTCTGATCAATTCTCTTTCCTTGATATTTCAACCCATGGTCTTCTGATCTATATAAAGACTTTGCTGAAAAGAATGTCTTGGGTGGGTTGTCACTTGACGGATTTTTATCTAAGGTACTCTCAATCTTGGCAGGCTAAGAATTGTAGTACACTGAGTATAAATACAATAATTTACAACCCTGTAGTTTATTAATAGATCCATTTTATTTGCAAACTACCATTTCATTGGTTTGATTCAATATAAGAAAGCAAGCCCCTTTCTCTATTCAGAACTCAGAGCACATATGCTTTGTATTTATTGGCGTGATGACTTGCACCATTGTCGTAGCTCATTTTATCACTTTGAGAAAGCCCAAACAGTTTTTTTAAAATCTTTGTATGACTGTATATTATTATGAGTTGGACATTCTTGGTATGCAAAACTAGCCACAGAAGAGAATAAATACTCCACTGAAAATAAGGAGAAACATAAACAACCTAAAACTGGGATTGAATCTTATTTAAGTAGAGTGTTGATCGTATATAGTGCTGTCTTGAAAAGCATGTGTAATGTTGCTAGGTAAAAAAACATGTTTCAATTTTACTGCATTATTGTTTACATGCCTGTCTATAGGCTATAGTTTTGATCTGTGGTTAGGAAATACTGAAGGCAAGGCACATGTGTGCATTGTGATATGTTTTCTTACTAGATTACTTTGTAGATTTTCCTTTGCTGAATAAGTATTCTACAAATAAATCTCCTTGAAAACCTCCACACATTTAACCTGAGAACATGTATTTACAATGCTTGACCAATATACGAGTTAACACCGAATATCATTTCTCAGTGCAGAGTATTCCAAGATAATCTGGAAGTGCCAAAATAACTTAAAGTTGGACGGTAACTATGATACTGAAGTAATTCTACGAGAGATCCAATCAGTGTAAGTGATCAAGAAATCAATAGATGTACCATCTCTGAAGGAAGATTTATGTCAGAGCTTTTGTAACTTGGCCAGTGTCCTGTCATCAGAACAGTAACACTCAAGTCTACCCGAGGATTTGACTATGAATTGTTGCTTATGTATTCTTCAAATTTTGTTTGTTGTTCTCTTCCAACTGTAACATCATTGAGCATGCTCACCATTTTTGGTGTAAACTGCCCCCCAAAGTACCCCTTTAGCTTGGAAAGAATTCTCCTCTCATGTTCATCATCGAGACTCTTATCAAAGAGCAATCTCCTTCCAAGCTTCTTCTTGCAATATATTTTTCCAGAGAGATCTCAATCTTCGAAATCATATAGGTTCTTATTTAGGTTAAAGCCTGCAAATACAACATCCAAGCTAATAAAAAAACCACAAACCTATGAAACTCAACAAAGAGATCCTTATCGCTGATGTATGAGAGGAGCTTCACAACCTGGAGACAAGTTTAAACATTGAGCAAAAGATTTAGTAAATTTGTGTGCGCACTAAGTGCAAATAGTGTTTCAATAACTGTACCTTATCAAGGGTCTCTTCTACAGCTTCATCACTTTTCACGTCCTCCTTTTCTTAAGATGCTATCATAGAATGCTACTAACAATTCAGCAATGCGACCAACAGATGCAATGTCATTTCTCACGAGTGTTCCATTTGCATATAAGTATTGAAGTAAACTATGGAAAAATATTGTTTGCTATCGTTCATTTCCATAACTATTGTACGAAGTTCTTGTTCCACTATGTTGCACTAATGTGATACTCGTAGAGATATGTATTACCATCTTTTAATTGTTTAATTCATTTTATGTGTTAAAGCAAAATATTATTTATGTAAGGTTTAGGGTTCTGTTGCAACGCACGGGCACTCTACTAGTATTATTTGAGATGGCGGTATCTGGGAAATAGCTGATTTTTACTGCTATGCCTAATGGTCGCGGCTTGCCTGCTTCTCTCCCGTGCTCTCGTCTATGCTCCCATACATGTGGCTTCCATCTAGCCTTTGTGGCAAGGCATGTAAAATCCCGTTTATTAAAAAACCTAGAAAAGAAATAAAAAGAAAGAAAAAAGGTGGGGAAGAAGTGGGTTGGGCCCAGTCCTAGGCCCAACCAAGTCCAAGTTGGACTCAGCATGGGGGCCTGTGTGCCACATTTAAGGGGAGGGGGGCTACTGCAGCTAGCCTTAGCTGCCTCCACCTCTGCCCTAGACAGCCGCTGCTGCTTCCCTAGCACGCCGCTGCTGTCACTGCCATCTCCTTGCCATGCGAGCGCTGCCCCTGCCGCTGTCTCCTTGCTAGCCACTAGCTCTGTCGGTGCCCTACTTGCTGCTGCTACTGTTGGCTGTCGGCTGTAGAGGAGAAGGAGGAATCAAGGAAGAAGGAAGGGCAAGGGATAATGAAGGAGAAGGGAGAAGCAAGAGGAGGAGGAGGAGGAGGAGGAGGAGGGAAAATTAGGGTTTTGTGATGCGATCATCTTTATTGTTTGGTTTTAGGGGTAACGATTTGGAAAATTAGGATCCAGCAAGTCCATTCTGAATAGGAAGAGAGGAGAGAGAAGACAAATGTATGTCTATTATCCACTAGGAATCACGCCTTTGCCAAGTTGTTTTCACACTACGGGCAAAGTTTCCGGATCATAGGATCCAATCCATAAAAATGGATAATGCTGGAGAGTTTACCTCAAAAGCATTTAATGACTATTGCATGACATTATGCATAATAGTGTAACATTCGGTCCTGCATGTTCATACTTAGAATGAACTTGCTAAATCATTAATCAAGAGGATCAAGATGACCGTTAGACCCTTGTTAATGAGATCCAGTCTACAAACTACATATTGGGGACATGCCGTATTACAGGCATCAGCGTTAATATAACTCCGACCATCTGTATATCATAAGTTGTCACATTTCCAACTAGTGCGTGGGAAATAGCCCAATATTTCCCATATGCATAAATTTAGTTGTGCTATTTACATATATATCTCACCTCCTTAGTGTACGTCAATGTGACCCACCGTAAATTGGTAATTTACGTGGGATTTGAATCACTGTCTATAATAAAGTATTTAGAGCTAGCCCATGGCATGAGATTTGCTAAAAGCAAGGTACGTTGACACTGTATTTAATGAAGAACTATTCTCAACATTAGGGGGAGGAAGGACCCTAAGTTGGAATGCCAGGAACTATCATGGAATAATAGTAGTCTTCATAGTACGATCCATGCACTAAGGACTCTAAACAAGAGGTTCAGAGGATAATAAATTTGCAAAATCTTGCAAATCAGCTGTTAGATTCATTCACGGATCATAAAGGAGTTACAAAGTCGCATATACCAACGTAAATGCACCTGAAAGAGTAGAACCATCGCGGGTTTTGGATTCTGCATATGTCGTAGCTACAAACTAAACAATAGAGAAGGGGACCCCCGGTCTCCCTACAACGCAAAGGGGAAAATCCTGAGGGTCCTCAAAGATGGGGGAAACGATAGTAAGGTGTATTAAATGTGTCTTTATTGCTCCAAAAAAGTCCTCCCTTTACCACATGGGCAAAGGGTCTATTTATAGTGTTACATCTAGGGTACAGGAGATTATAATTTTACCCCTAAAAATGTCCTATGTCTATAGGGGCTTTATGGTCTTTGCACGTCCCTAAGTTCGCCGTGTCGAGTTTAATGTGCCTCTTTGATTATCGTGCATCGTGGCATTGATGGAACTGACAATGTCTCCTATGTGCACCGTGAGTAGGGCACGTGGAAGCGCCTCCTTGGCCCGCGACCCATCATGGGTTGTGCCACCTCGTAGGTGGCACTCCGTGGCCTTAATAAAAGACCCAGGTGCCTTCCTTTGTTCTTTCATGCTTCTCGAAACCCTAATTATTTGCCTTTGCCTTCGTTAGTCTTAACCTAGCTTTTTAGTTCCTTTGCTCCGCTAGTCTTCGCATCGCTTTGTCGAGATGCTGAAATAGAACAAAAACACCAGGGGGATGGGCAATGAGGTGGAGTACAATAGTGAGCTTGGTCACTCGTTAGTGACAGAGAAGGGGAAGGTATACAAACTCGGTGTTGTGCGGGCCCTCGGGACGGAGATGACACCCGAGCCATGAGAGGACGAGGTCATGATCTTCATCGTATTCTTTGGCGCGGGCCTCCGGATCCCGTCCGTTGAGCTTGTGGCAGGGGTCTTGCGCCTCTATGGCGTGTAGTTGGCGTAGGTGACACCCAACTCCATTGTGCGACTCGGCATCTTCGAGCGGACGATGCAGGCTGGAGGGGCGGAGGTTAGCACGCCCTTGTTTGCATACCTGCATGATGCCAGGTACCAACCAAAGTGGAAGAAGGGCACCAACACGGTGGTCAACTTCGGTAGCGTCAACTTCTAGCCGAAGGCCCCAAAGTTGTGGTACATGCCAGCCCCTGTGTCTTGGAATCGGTTGGAGACCGAGTAGATGCGGAGGTGGTTCTACCACACCTAGTCCTCGGCTAATGGCCTATGCTCTTCCAAGGGACCCATCGACCTCATCTGTTCGCCAGAGGCCCAACAAACAGGAAGGGATGAGGCGCGCCTACAGATGCTACTCAAGGCAACAAGGCGGATGTCAACACGGGACCATGTGGAGGAATTTTGCATGTTTCGGGTCTAGCCCCTCACCCAGGGCTGGAATCTGTCTCTCGGTGACGAAGCGGGTGGCCTTCGAGTGATCAAGACAGAGGGCCTAGACAATGGATACTTTTGTTTTTCGGGTTGTTTTTTTAAGCTAACGCGTATTTCCTGTGGTTATGCAATGGCACCCATTGATGAGGCCGTGCAAATAGCGGAGATGCTCCTCGCCCTGTACACAATAGACGATCACTCTCGATGTGCCCTCGTTGTGCATGAGCCCTGCGTGAACAAGGCGTATCGAGGCCAGGGGTGCATTTGGCGGAGCAGACCGAACCAGATGAGGGGAAGAGGAAATGCCCTCGTGCTGGTGAGGAGGGCGAGGCTTCGGATCCCATTCCAGCACCCCCTGCGGGCAGGGAGGCCTGGCACTAACTTGGGCCCTTTGGCCAAGCCTGGATCCTCCAGCGCAACGCTTGAAGATCCGAGGCCTTTGAAGCGTGCAAACTGCACTTCGACTCCGATGCACCCTTCGTCACCGACACACCCTTTACTATCGGCAAGTCCTTCACCACCGCTAATCCCGGGCCATGGTGTGGCCCGGGATGTTCAGGTGGGGGTTGAGAACTTCGAGATAGCAGGCCTCAATCCTGAGGAGTCTTCGGCAGGGAGCACCCCCTCGCACGTGTACGCTTCAGAAGCGAAAGGTGCGAGGGAGGCGCCACCGGCCCCTCGGTGCGACACGATTTGTAAGTTCTATCTGCTACCCCTTCTTTTCATTTTTCTATTTTTAACTTCCCTCTCCTCATTTTTGTTTGTAGTAGTGTTCGAGGGAGATGACACGAGGGGTAGTGAGGAGACTCCTCCTCCCAAGCGCTGCAGTCAGTTCTTTGGATGCCATGGCCTCACAGCAGTCCACCTTTGCGGATGTTGGCCCCCTTTGCCCGACCGACTTCAAGGTGCAGGCAGAGGCTAAGGCAGTCTTCGAGGAGGTGTCTCAATTCGCGGCCCCACCCATGGTGGGGGCCTCTTTGAGAACAAGTCGCTCGGAGCGATGTTCCATGCATGGAGGCGAACAGCGCATGGATAGGCTTTTCATCTGACCTCTTCATACCTATGTGTCACCCTTGAACTAACTTTGGTCTTCATAGAGCCTCATGTTGTCTCAGGCGCTCGAGATGGACATCCGCCGCAGCTTCTCCGAGGTGTAGGGGCAAGTCTACAACAACCAGGGTTTGGATGCTGGAGTCTGCCCAAGTCCGCCTAGAGGAGGTGGTTTGGACCGAGCGAGGGCTGTCATCCTCTGTGGCCCAGCCAGCCTAGGAGCGATGACATCCCTTGAGGAGGCTATGAATGAGGTTGGCGTCGTGTCCCCCGTGCACCGCCACGAGGTTGGCGAAGGGTAAGGGGCCAGCGGATGGCCACAAGGTAGCCACTGAGCGGGGGGCCACCATCAACGACAAAGTGTGACCCTCAGCTCGCTCCGGATGGGCGCTCCCTTAGGATTTTGCTTCGTTTTTATGTAGTTAGGTTTGTAGGATGGGGTCCCTCTGAAGCCTTGTTTTTTGTGCCTCGAGCGTTAGGCTACGGAGGGAGGGGTGTATGTACTCTATTTTGTAAAGACATCCTTTTAACAAAATGGAAATGTTTTTGCTTCGTTGTGTACGCTTGTACTTCGCTTCTTATTGTTGTTACCCTCGGGCTCGTGTTTTTGCAGGGTGACTACTGGAGGACCGGTGCCTCGCTGGGCGGGGGACCCGCCTTCCTTGAGGCGTGTGATGAAGGTGAGGTTTCCTTCTCGTGAGCTAAAGTCAGAGCATTGTCTCAGGTCTATGTGGCCACTGCAGCTTTGATATCTAGGCGTGGTTTGCCATGGATCGAAGTGGCAAATGTGGCACTTCGCAAATCCCGAAGGGACCATGGAGGTGTTTGGATGCGTGACTCCGAGGGGTGCACCCTCAACTCTTCCGGAAGACGATTGCGTGGAGTTTTTGGCCCCGCAATTGGCATTCAAGGGGGTACGTATGAGGCGTCAGGTGCCACCAAGTACGTCGAGCGGGACCTCCTCAAGTTTCTTTGAACGAGGCCCTCGGACGATGAGCTTATAGAATGTTTATTGTATAGTAATGAGAACGAGAATTTGTTATTTATTTTGTTATTGTTGTTTATTGTTTATTTTGTTGTGTGTGCTTCACGTTTGTAACATTGTGATTTGTATCCTCATGTAATGAATAAGTTTTTTGCACTGCTTAGCGTCCTTGTTGGCACTGCCCCTTGTCTTCAATCGGTAGGGCTCATGTGAGGGTTTTGGATAGCGAGGGGTAGGCAAAGCCGACCGCTGTCCCATATACCTAGCGAGGAGGAGGCGAAGCCGAGCACCGTCTCCCAAGGCTCGCAGGGGAGCCCAAAGCTAGGGGGGCGAAGCCGAGCGTCGTCTCATCCTTTTTTATATGGATTGTGGGGGAACCCAAATCTAGTGAGGGGGAGACGAAGCCAAGTGCCATCCCCATCCTTTTTTGATACAATAGATTTGTAAGCACCCTCGGTCGACTACGTTGACCTTCGGGAATGCATAAGCAGGTAACGAAGCGTAAGCATGCAAGAAAATCACTCAACTTGTATTACTCAAGTATGAAATGATGTACAAGTGGCACCCCCTCCCATGTTACAATGGGGTCCTATTTATAGGATGAGAGGGGGAGAAGGTGAAGTTACATAAATACCCCAAATTCTAGGGCAACCCTAGGGTTAGCATCATCCTTTCCGATCATGTGGGCCACTTATGCTAGGCCCACTGATTGACTTTACGCCTGCCAGCTGCGTAGAGGGGCTTTACGCCTGCCGGTTGATTACGGAACCGAAGTCACGTTTCGTGCCGTTGTCCCGCGTAACCGTCATGCTTTGCTGCTAGCCCTTCGTGGATGTTGACTGACGTGGGCGTGGGCGTCGACCTGGGGAACGCAGGGACCCTCCCCCAACAGAGTTCAAAACTAATGTATAGTTGTGATCAGACGTCAGAGAAGAACAAACAAGTGTGATGTATGTATATATGAGCAATGAGGAGGGGATGATACTGGAGGCGGAGGCTGGCGGTGTGCCGTTCAGATTATTGAATGGCCTGGACGTCAAGCATGTGACCGGCAGTAAACTTCGCCGACACCAGTACTAGATTTCAGGGGAAGCTACGTTCGTCTAACTACTACTTTCGCTCTGCTAATGGAGCTGATCCGAGTGACATGCGAGACTGAATGCTACGTGGACCCTTCGCAGGAAAAATACGTGGTCAACTGGGAAACGATTTTGAAATTTCTGCTGCCCAGACAAGACAAGAATGCTGCATTCGAAGCAGCAGGTTGGAAGACGATGCACTCAAAATCATAGTGCTTTGGCTGCTCAAATCCCTGTGTGGAGTGGAGGCCTTAGACATTGCACGCTGACAAACACAATTCCTGTAGAACACGACTTACTAAAGTCTCCTCCGTCTGTGAGACAGTCGTTAAAATTCCAAAACATGCTCATACAGTTCCCCTTTTCAAAAGAGTGTTCCATTGTCAGGGTCCAAACTGGCCACTGAAATCAAGGTATTTATACCTCAATGTTCAAATTGTTTTTGTGTCTGAAAAGTGAAAACATATCTTCTTTGAACATTAACATGCACAACATTGAAGCAGGACAGCAGGTTATGCAATCGCGTCTGTTTTGGTCGAGCGGTTTTGTCGCAGCTACGGGCAGCGCTTGGATGATCAAACTCCCACGTTTGACGTGTGCACTGTGCAAACGAGTCACGGGCTCACGGCCGCCGCCTCACTCGCAACCGGTTCAACAGGCGAAACTCACGAAGCAGCACGCATGTTCTGCATCCTCGCTAAAAAAGAAAAGAAAAAAAATTACGAACAAGATGTAAAAGCACACTGTATCAATATGCATGACTACAAGCCAAAAAATGGATGAGCTTGCTGGTACTCGAATGCAAGAGTCTATATAAATGGTGAAGCACTAAAGATAGAGACAAATCTTGTACCGGAGATAATTTAGGCCCAGTTTGATATAACTCCGGATCCCAGCTTCTCAGTGGGATCTGGAGGAGTCAACCCAAACACCCAGCTCCTCCAAAAAAGCATATCCCGCTTCTAGCGAGGAGCAGCGAAGAAAATGCACGTAGCACGAGGAGCGGGCTGCAGGCAGATTCTCGTGTGGAGCCAACCCGCATGAAACGAATGTGCCCTTCGAAGTTGTAGATTATTACCCGCAAATACCACTCAACTACCCTCACCCCACATCATTCCAAATGGGCGCCCCAGCTTACCCCCTTCGCTCGTTCACATCTGCGCATCTGGGTCTCCTCTCTGACGACGCCTTGGGCTGGGATGACAACGCGGGTATGGGCGACGGCCGCACCTAGGGTCAATGGCGGCGACCCACGAGAAGAAGAGATGAACGCCTTCGTCCTGTGCACCCTTCCTTCGGTTCTCCTCTGAAGGTAACAAGTAACCTCCTTAAGCCCTACTTTCGCCGCCTCGCCTCCACCCTCGACTCCCTCCTCGCCATCCTCCCCCCACCCACATCTCCTCATATCCCTACTCCCTCCCGACATCCTCCCCCACATCCCCGCGGCATCTAGAACCTCGGTTGGGTCCTCCCCGTGGCCAAAGCACCACACCACCCCTTCTGCCCTCGTCTCCATCCTTACCGTCCTCCTCCCCCCACATCCCCTCATCTCCCTCCTCCCTCCCAGCATCCTCCTCCCCCACATCCCCGCGGACTCAAGATCCTTGGCTAGGTCCTCCCCATGACCAAATCATCCCTCCGCCGCTTCCGCCCTCTCCTCCATCCTCGCCATCATCCTCCCCCACATCCCCTCATGTTCCTCCTCCTTCCTGCCATCCTCCTCGCCCATATCCTCATGGCCTCAAGATCCTCGACTAGGTCCTTCCCACGGCCAAAGTACCCTGTAACCGCTTCCGCCATCACCTCCCTCCTTGCCATCCTCCTTCCCCACATCCCCTCGTCTTTCTCCTCCCTCCCGTGATGGCGAGGATGGAGGTGAGGGCGGAAGCGGTGGCTGGGTGAATTGGCTACAAGGAGGACCTAGCTGAGGATCTTGAGGCCGCGGGGATTTGGGGGAGTAGGATACCGGGAGGGAGAAGGGAGATAAGGGGATTTGGGGGAGGAGGAGGGCAAAGATGGAGGCGAGGGCAGAAGCAGCAGCGTGGTGCTTTGGCTGCGGGGAGGACCCAGCTGAGGATCTGGATGTCGCGGGGATGTGGGGGAGGAGGATGTCAAGAGGGAGGAGGGAGATGAGGAGATGTGGGGGGTGGGGGGATGGCGAGGAGGGAGTCAAGGGCGGAGGTGAGGCGATGGAATTAGGGCTTAATGTGGTGATGTTGTACCATCAGAGGAGGACCAGAGGAAGGGCGCGTGGGACGAAGACATTCGTCTCTTCTTCTCGCCGATGCCACCGTCAACCCCAGCTACCGCCGTTGCCCGTAGCCGCATCGTCTCCCCCAGCCCAAGGCGTCACTAGAGAGGAGACCGGATGCACAAATGCGAACGAGCGAAGGGGGTAAGCTGGTGCGCCCACTCTGGACGACATAGGGGATGGGGCAGTTGAGCGGCATTTGCGGGTAATGATCTACAACTTCGAAGGGCACATTTGTTTTGTGCGGGTTGGCTCCCCACGAGAATCCGCCTACAGCCCGCTCCTCGAGCTATGTGCATTTTCTTCGCTGCTCCTCGCTAGAAGCAGGATTTGCTCGTTCGGAGGAGCTAGGTGTTTAGGTCAGCTCCCCCAGATCCCACTAAGAAGCTAGGATCTGGAGCTATATCAAACAAATCCTCAAGCCAAATGGACTACTCCAGATTTTTAGAGAAGTGAATTCTCATATAATCAAAAGCAAGATCTGCAAAATGAGAATCGAGAGCTCTACCAAACATAGCCTTTGTACTACTCTCTACTCTCAAGCCATTTCTTCTCTGAATCCGTTGGTTGTCATATGGAGTTGGAAACTAATATGTGGTTATTGTGAGATGTTGGAGTCAAGCAAATAAGCCTAGTATCTCTGTACGAGCAGCGAGGATGGGAGGATGCTGGAGACAGAGGCCGGCGGTGTGCCGTAAAGAGTAACGAGCGGCCTGGACGTCGAGCAAGTCACCGATGGTGTACTTCACGGATCGTAGCAACAGACTTTGGGCATCGTTGTGTTATAGACTGGTGTGAAGCCCCGTGTCATTACCCCAGGAATAATAACACTTAGGCACACGGATTACTATTCGTTTGCTCAATAGAACACTGCTCCAACGAATAGTAAGCCTTCACCAGAGTTACGCAGCAGAACAATACGATAGAAACTGTCCTTTATTTCAACAGTTAGCCACGCAGGGCTAAGGTCTTAATACAATTTTTATACAAATACCCAAGGAACTTCCCGCTTCTCTTATGCCGCTGAAATCTGGCACTGCTCATCCCACAGGCCAAAATAGCTCCCAACTCACCCCGGGTCCTCTTAGTCCGAGCCTTCTCCTCCAGTTGTTGCTTCTGTACCTGCAAGTCCTTCGTCCCACTCGGGATAGTTCCCGGCCGGACTAGGATCTACAAAGGGGAATACTAACAAGGTTGAGTACACGAATGTACTCAGCAAGCATTAATAGCAAAAGATGCACAGGATGCACTATCTCTGTTCATTTTCACAATTTCTAAATCATCTCACTTTAGAAAATAGATCTCGATAATTAAGTGGCAAGTTTTAATACTGAAAACTCTACTAGTCACTCGGAGAGACGAAAGACCCCCTATGGTTCATCCTGTAGAAACCAATTTTTGTCATATGTTTGTTTGTTGTCAGCGGCTGAGTGACTGTGGCCCTTGATTGCAATAGGATTGGCGCTTGGCAAGGGTGGGTATTGTCCAGCATATCCTGTCTGTTGCAACCACATACATGCTAGAAGGTTTTCACTGAAGTCTGCCTATCCTTATAATGTCAGTCATTGACAACTGATCTGGCGTCCTGAGGGGAAAGTGTTAAGAAACTGGTTGCGCTGGCTGCTGCACTTGCAGTACTTTACGTAGACGAGGTCTTCTGCGGGTTGTACGAATTTCCTTGCTTCTTCAGCAATGATTTAGAGTAGATAAGAGGGTATCATGTTTATCTGACAGAGTTAACCCGCAGGTGAGTTGTATTACGCCATACACAGATAATCAAATAACACCAAGAAACATAGAGATGCAAAAAGATCCATATCTTATACTACCTGAGTCTCTCGTGCTCAGTCACGCTTGAGATCCCGTTCTCAAGACCGCCCAAACCACGTGTTTGGGACCGCTCAGAGCTTGCCTCTGAGTGCGACCTACACTACCCTGGATCCATGTGCCCAGGTACGCTTGAGATCCCGTTCTCAAGACCGCCCAAACCACGTGTTTGGGACCGCTCAGGGCTCATTCCTGAGTACGCCCAGGATTTCGTTCCTGGGTACGCCAGAGCTACACGCTCGGAGTGCCACGGACCACTCGTCCGGAAAAACTGAAGTGCAGAAAGGGGATAAGACCTCTTTTCACATCGTCAGCCATTAGTTCTCTTTTCCTTAAGTAGTTACTGATTTACTGAGGAGGCTGACGTGTCACTTTGGTTATAAGAATGAAAGGATAAGGAAGCTAATGGGTATGGTCTAGACTTATCCAGGGACTGGAAAAGCAGGTCCATACCAGAGTTCTACTGCAAGCCTCTACCCTCGGCATGCAACTTATGATCTTATATTGATACCTCACCACCTATAGTCTCAAGCGTTCTACCTTATATCGAATTGCTAGCCTGACAGATTATCTAGCAGGAATCAGCAACACTAGTCCAATAACGAAGCACACGCTTTTCACCCGTACTCTATCGGATGAAAGATTTAATCTATACCTCCTACGAAGGGATGATTTTATGTTAGCAGGCTGTCACTTTAAAGAAGATGAGGTTTTTAACATAATACTTTTGAAACGGGACGAAAATAGAAATTGATATGGGGATGAGGGTTAATAAGGTAATTATTGCAATATAGCAGGCGAGAAAAGCACACCTAAGTTCTTGCTACAGTGTCTATGTTATTAGCGTGGCCCGAACCTATTGCTCGATACCATCTCAGGCGCCGTGTCATTACCCTGTGGTAATAACACTTAGGCATACGGATTACTATTTGTTTGCTCGAGAGAACACCGCTCCAACGAATAGTAAGCCTTCACCAGAGTTACTGCAAGAACAATAAGATAGAAACTGTCCTTATTTCAACGATTAGCCACGCATGGCTAAGGTCTTAATACAATTTTATACAAATACCCAAGGAACTTCCCGCTTCTCTTATGCCTGACCTGGCAATGTGACTGCTCATCCCACAGGCCAAAATAGCTCCCAACTCACCCCGGATCCTCTTAGTCCGAGCCTTCTCCTCCATTTGTTGCTTCTGTACCTGCAAGTCCTTCGTCCCACTCGGGATAGTTCCCGGCCGGACTAGGATCTACAAAGGGGAATACTAACAAGGTTGAGTACACGAATGTACTCAGCAAGCATTAATAGCAAAAGATGCACAGGATGCACTATCTCTGTTCATTTTCACAATTTCTAAATCATCTCACTTTAGAAAATAGATCTCGATAATTAAGTGGCAAGTTTTAATACTGAAAACTCTACTAGTCACTCGGAGAGACGAAAGACCCCCTGTGGTTCCCATAGACTCCAATCCTGGAGACTGGCATGAATTCATGATTTAGTTTAGCACTGCGCAGGCTTTGTACCACTTTACCCATAGCTATTCTGAACTCTCCGTGAACAGGGTCCACCGCGTTGCCTTAGATGCGGGTTCGAGATCAGAATACAGAACTTTTTCCAGGTTACGTGATTAATTTCTCCACCCATCACCTTCCGTCGGTACAGATTTAGTCACGGTGCTGACCTCATCACCCACCGAGTTCTAGTGAGGTTGGTTGAGGCAGCTTCTATCCTGCACTCAACACTCCACCTTAGCGCTATAGCGCATTGGATCCCCCACTTCCGGACTTTCCCCCACCGGTCCTGGGTTCCTCCATATCACTCACTCACACCTATTACTTACCCAATGTGGAGAGCATAGTCACGTAACAAGGTAGCATTTTCTGCCTGCCGAAACGGGAAAATGGTTGACACTGAATGTACGACATCTGACCGAGCAAGAGTTTTGTTGGTCCTTATATTATAACCATATGTAAAAAGGGGCCCACCTCTTACCTCATCGTCATCATCGTCGTTTCTCCCCAGCCAGGGCCCCCTTTTACCCTCCTAATAAGTCTCATTCTTTCTCAATCATCTTAATCATTTTATCTCAATCATTTTCTTTAGGTTTTGGCAAACCATTTTGATGCAATACTTATAATAGTGCAAGATAGGGTATATTTTTAAAGTAACTATATTCATGTTCAAGAGGATCGCTTGCCTTCGTAGAAGTAAGAAAGGTTGGCGTCGATGAAATTCTGGTCAGCTACTCCTGTCGGTGCTGGTTCGTCTTCTGTAGCAAATCGGCCAAACGAATAATAATATAAGTAAATACATAGTTGATTTGAGTGATAATATGCATACCTAAGTTAGTGGCGACTACAAGTTAGTATATTTTAATTAACTAAAACATTTTTGAGACTTAAGCTAAGTTAGTCCTTCCCAAACAGTCGCCCTACGGTCTACTCACGCTAAGATCGAATACCCGAGGTTCCTGCTTACTAACTTAATTAACCTGATTAAACCGCTCTCAACGCCCGACTAAAACCAGTGACACACCAGATTGCTACAGGTGCAAGCTACTTTACTAGCAACTACCACGGAGACCAAAAGACACTTCATAAATAAATAAAATCTACCAAATCCTAATACTACCCTAATTTTCCTCTAACCCTAACTCTCCTAATCTCCCCCTAAACCCTCTCTCTCTCCCTTACTACCCTCACTCGGCTGGCCCTACGCACACACGCACACAGCACTCACACTTCCCCCCTCTCTATTCCCCTTCTTCCTTCCCCGATTCCAACGCGCCGCCGCCCGGCTCTCCTCGCGCCGGCTCCTTAGGGCGCTGCCAGCTCCCTCTACTCCCTCTCTCTCAGCTCACCCGATGCCGCCGCACCCTACTCGGCCCAGCTCGACTCAGATCCGGTCATGCGCCGCTTCCCCAGGTTCTTCCTCGCGCTACTCCCGACGCCGCTCCCGGCTCGGCCAGAGTCCGGCGCTGCCGCGCTCCTGCTTCCCCCCTCGGCTCGTCCCTACTGCGCCTATAGTTCAGCCTGGCCCGGCCTATGGCCGCCGGTCCTCGCCCCGCCTGGTCCGGCTCGGCTTGCCGCCCGAGCCTCACCTCCCTTCGCTTTTTTACTTTTAATAAGCTATTGATTTACTGATGCATTGGAATTATTTTTGAGGTTAGATGGTTGATGCATGATGGATGCCTTCGGGTGGGGTGCTACTGACGGTGATGGTGGTGCTGCTAAAGCCTCGTTCTGAGGTAGTCTCCCCCTTCCTCTCTAACCCCGACCCTCCCCTTGTTCTGTGATGAGATGTGAACTGAGAGTTAAATCTGGATGCTACTGAGATCTGGTGATATTGTGAACGATGAGGATGTGTGGTGCAAACTGAGATGTAACTGGGTTACCTCATGTTGGGTTCTTGGATGGGGGAAGGGGTAGTAGTGCTGGCCTCGTGCTAGTGCTCCCTTCTTCTTCTCCCTGGCCGGCTTGGCGTCCTGTTGGTCGCGGCTGTGGTGGTGCACTGACCTCCTTCTTACTCCTCCTGCTGCTGGTCCCGGTGTGGCCTTCAGTGGTTGCTTGCGGTTCGGGCTGCCGCCGGTGCCGCCCTTGCTCTTCGGTCTCCCCTTCTCCCTTGCTCCCTCCCTTCTGCTCTGTGCTCCTTGTGGATGGTGGTGATGGTGTGACGCTTTGCTATGCCATTGGGATGGCAGTGGGTTGGCTTGGCTTGTGGATGGAAATGGCTTATTAGGGGGGAATGTATTTGCTGTGCCGGGGGGAATGGATTTGGTGGTGCTGGCTCTGGGGGGATGAATGGTGGTGTTTTGTGAGGGGGATGGCTCGGTGTGCTGTGAGATTGGAAGAGGTTTCACAGGGGGTTTACACTCGGCTGGCTTTCCTTGCGGCATGAGAAATGACCACTATGCCCATTGCCCTATCTCTTATGCTCTCTCATGTTACTATTGGGCTAAGGACCTGTTGGTCCATTGGTTACTAAATCACAATGCGAGTGGTTCTTAGCTGTTGAGTAATTCAGTATACGTGGGTGTCGGATTCTATTAATGCCGGATGAGGAGACCAACGGAAGTGACATGTACCGATTGACTTCGAGTGGTCAGGATATCTTGACGATCAAGGAGCCGACCAACTCCGGTTGGTCTGGGTATCTTGATGGTCAAGGGACCGACTACTGAGGTTGCTTTGGGTAGTATACTGCACTTTGGGGAAATCTGACGGCAATCTTCTCTTTCTCCCAATCCTTACTTTAATAAAACTTAGGCTTGCTTCTATCTAACAACGCTGGTGGAGAGTGGTAAGCGTGCAGGTTTTCGATGACTCAGTCCACACAAGGGTTTGATGGATCGGCGGTCAATGAACAAGATACAAGGAGGGCTCGGCGATATGCAATGCAAGGGTTAGGCTTTGACTGAGTTGGGATTGTGTTGCTCGCTATGCATAGAAGGAAATGCCAAGATGCATATGATTGCAAACTAATTGATGTAAAATGCTCTTGTAAATAATGTTACCATAGACTTATTTATCTAATGCAAATGACAATGGCAATGCAGTTTTAATTACCGACTTGATTCTACTGTTGTGTTGAATGTTGGGGTTGAACGGATGATGCGATATGATTGAGCTAATTAATTATGAAATGCTTGCGAACAAAACCTAGCTAAACCAACACGCTGACAACGAAGTAGCTACTAGATAACGATATAACACTACCGCTAGCTCACAACTAAGACGAGATTAACGATCGCTAATTACCGATTACTGCTACGAGATTAAGGCTAAAAACGCGGGTCCTTACAACTGGCTTTGGCTTCGTTGGTGGGGCCCGGGGCCCACGAGTCAATTGGGAGGGGATGGCTGGCCGGGCATCAATTACAAAAGGGAACCAGCAGCATTGCGAGAGGGCATCAAAGAACAAATTGGCTGTCGCATCTTCTTCCTCCCGTCTGCTTCCGTTCTCCCCCACCATGGATTCTTCTTCCCAGTTCTTCTCTCTCTAGATTCCCAGTCTAATTGCTCTTCTTAGTTTGTATCCCCAAATACCGGTTATTTGTGTTGATTTGAATCATCTAGTCTGCCCCCTTGTGTTCATTGGTGTTCATCCGAGTGGGTACGTGACAATTGGTATCTAAAGCTGTGTGGCCATACTACTTAACTGAGGGTATGAATGTGTCAGTCCAATCCACCAAGGATGGTAGTCTGATCCTCCGATACTTGGATGGTTCACTGTCCGTCCACAAACACATCGAGCGACCTGCTTGTCGGTATGAACCTTGTTGGGTTTTGAAACTTGATTATCTTGGCCAGAATCTTTTAGCACCCAACCGACACACTCCTTATTGGGCGATCCGAGGCAAGGAGTGAGACTTACTTGACTTCCTCAATTTGGACTCGAGGCCGCTCTACCTCACGATGCTTGACAATTGCTTGTATGCTTCCATCAACACAGAACCTCCACGGTTGTACTATCACAAAGGGATTGATGCTACGATGCAATGGTTCAATCAAAGGCACAAGTAGTACTTGGAATGGTCAAAACACCTAAAAGCGCACAATCTTGGACATGGCCCAACCCACGGTTGTGCAGACAATACCTTCATCGATTAAAGCTACAATATAAGATCATGCAAACCCGCCACAATCAACACAAGCAAAAGGATACCCTATCCATCGGATGCTTTCGCATCAAGACCTCGATCATCTCGGCACATGTTGCGGCAATCGATGTTTCATCTAGGTGGGAAGCCACAAGCTCATTTCTTACACGTCAACCATCATTACCTAACCACCACTACCACGGCTATACCAAAGCTAGTTCACATGTTGGCTCGCACTACAATTCTCAAAGTATGCAAGTCGATAGATCAATTCAATGGGGACGTGGCAACCACAAGCATCTTCCACTGCTCCCATTTTCTGGGCGATTACAGGTTGCTCGGAAAGGTGAACATATTCTTTGATGACGTGAAAAATTGCACGACTTACATTTCCTTCTTACAAGCTGCAGAAACACCTGGTGGAGTCACTAATGAGTTTGGTGGGGCTCAAGTCTTGGCTACTATGTATGAGCAAGAAACAAGTACTGTCGCTGGTATGGAGAGTTCTTGCTACTATTTTTCAAGAGTTGTTCATGGAGAAGTTGAACATGCTGTTAGTGCTACGGATGGCATCGGCTTGGGGACAAGCCGAAATTCAAGGAGGGAGGAATGTTATGGACTGGCTTTGGCTTCGTTGGTGGGCCGGGGGCCCACGAGTCAATTGGGAGGGGATGGCTGGCCGGGCATCAATTACAAAAGGAAACCAGCAGCATTGCGAGAGGGCATCGAAGAACAAATTGGCTGCCGCATCTTCTTCCTCCCGTCTGCTTCCGTTCTCCCCCACCATGGCTTCTTCTTCCCAATTCTTCTCTCTCTAGATTCCCAGTCTAATTGCTCTTCTTAGTTTGTATCCCCAAATACTGGTTATTTGTGTTGATTTGAATCATCTAATCTGCCCCCTTGTGTTCATTGGTGTTCACCCGAGTGGGTACGTGACACATTGCTGCCTACGCTCTGAATTCAAACGAGACCGCAATTGTGCTATACTCTCTTGGCTAAACTGATGACAGGAAGCCGAACGATTTACTGAAACAAGAGGCAGCAAATGGGAAAGCAGTGAGGCATCCTCAAACAGTATCCCAAGATATCCAAAACCGTATTCGTATTCGATGGAAAGTGTTCTACCGAATCCGTATTCGTTTTCGGACAAAAATAATCTGTATTCATTTTCGATTCGACGTTATCCAATAAATATCCGAGCTGTTAGCATTCGTATTAAAAAATAATCCAGATCGGTCGGAAACTATCCGAACCGTTTTCACCCCTGTCTATAGCTATATTTTAGGGCATGCACAGTGGTTGTCTGTAGTACATTCCATGTCATCTATAGACAAAACTAAACATAACCCATACAATGGGTTGTCTCTAAGTTGTCTATATATGTCCTCCATAAAATGAGGCCATAAAACTTGTGAGTTACAGACTGCATAGATACAACAGCAAAACAGTCATCTATAAGGGTCTTATAGACTGTCTGTTGCATGCCAGACAGTTTCATTCTCTCTTCTTGTTCTCTCTCATCCACATCACTAAAAATCTTACGTGGCAAAAATAATAAACTGTTGATGTTACCCCACACTGTATATGCCCTAATGCCCTAAGCCCTCAACACCATCTAATAACAAAATAAAATTAGTTACGAGTCCAATCCTATATAAAAAAATCTCTTACCAGGCCCACCACTCATCCTATTATCCCTCATCTTTTTTTGTCCCTCATTCCTCAATCGGCGCGTGAAAGATATGACATGTTCTCACATGCGGGTTTTCCCCGTCTCTTTGTTTTGTGGGAAGATGACGTATATCCATGCAATACACGGTTTTACTCTCTCTCTCTCTCTCTCTCTCTCTCTCTCTTCTCCACCTAATCAAGGCTGGCATGGATAGGATTTAGATAAAGCTTAAACGGAAACGTATCCTCCAACATTACATAGTAATGTCACAGGAGAATAATGCCATAACATTTCGTATGGGCTGTTGGATCTAAAACGAGAGGTTGAGATCGGGTGTGCACTGTTCCTCAAACAATGTAGCAAGTAATGCAGCAAAAATACTGTAACATTAGTACTGTTCATAAGAGTTGTAACAACGTTGTATCTCTTGATCTGGACCGCCCTTTTCAGATCCAACAGCTCAGATCTACCGAATTTCACAACACTGTTCAACATGACATTCAGGATGCCAATCCAGCTTAAACGGAGCATTGGAGCTGCCCGTGGCTGCTCTTGAACTTCGCATGCCCCTGCATGCAACAGCAACTTTGCTGCCTACCGAAAACAGCCTACGTGCATGACTTTGCACGGACACAACATGCTAAACTTATGGCAGGCATCATGCATGGCGCAAATTAAACGAGTCACGGGCCGGTGCCTCAGTCGCGGTGCGTTCAGCAAGCAAAACTCACGAGTCATGACGCGGCGGCACACATGCATGTTCTGCCTCCTACCTGCAAAAACTGGTTGGTAGAACCAAAAAAACATTTCTTGAGATAATTTAGTAGCACTCTCAAGGCATTTCTTCTTTGAATCTGTTGGTTGTCGTGGAGTTCAAAACCAATGTAAATATGGTTGTCATGAGATGTTGGAGTGAAGTAAATAGGTGTGGTAAATGTAAATTTTTCGCCTGGTTCAGAACCAAGATACTCACGGGCACGGTCGACAGCCTAGCCCGAATGGGCTGGCCACACCAGCAAAACTGTAGCCTCTGCAGCGGGCGACAGAAGACGGTCCTGCATCTTCGTCTACACTGCCCATACGCCGTGCGGGTCTGGTCGAGGATGATTGAGGGGAGGTATGGCGACATCCTACAGAAGTCAGGCCCCTCGATTTTCATGACATTATTGACCGGTGGCGACATGCCAAGGAAGAAATCCCACAAGGAAGGTCCTTTAATGGTGATATCATCAGCACCATGATGAACATCTAGAAAAGTAAGGAATAGGTGGGTCTTCCAAAATCAATCGTCTATGGCTCTAGAGGTGGCAAATAGGGCGAAAAGAAGAGATAGCGAAGACACTTCTGAAAGAATTTAGAATTTATAGTTGTACAAGAAAGACTTCGTGTAGAGGGTAGACTTTTTGGAGTAGAAAATAAAATTTGTATCACACTCAAACTCAAGTGGTGGGAGAGCATATTCCAAAGCATGCATGGTTTAGTCTCATATTGCCTAACCAAGTGATATGAGAGCAATTTATAAGGCCAAACATGCCCTATATTCCAAAGCATGTATGGTTTAGTCTCATATTGCCTAACCAAGTGATATGAGAGCAATTTATAAGGTGGAGTCATTGCCGCCCTTTGGGACATGTGACGCGTTATATGATGTGACATAAGGAGGACTATAGCTAAAGTCACACATACACACGTACGCACGCGCGCGCATATATTCGCATGGCAATCGTGTGACTTGTAACTTGCAACTGTGAACGTGTCATAAACCTAGTCCACCTTTTTTTTTTTGCTAATCATGCTTTTTCTCTATGGTCGAAAAATAGTGGTAGAAGCTATAGACCAGTGTGGTCGAAACAGTGTAGTCGAAATAAAGTGATCGAAAAACATTGGTCAAAAAATAGTGGTAGGATCCATAGAACACAATAGTCAAAATAAAGTGGTTGAAATACAGTGGTAAAAAAATAGTTGTCGGATTCGTAGACCAATGTGATCGAAATACACTGGTCGAAGCTGTAGACCCGTGTGTAATCAAGAACTGATAAACACTGCTTAATTACTATTGATTGGTTTTGAATTAGTAGTTACCAGTGGTTTGATATGTGCTTTATATGCAGTTACTAGAGAGTAATTGTCTTGACCTTAAAAAGATCTGAAGACATCCAGACCTGAGATAAATTGATTCACTTCTATGTTCTTCTACCTCCTCTCTATTCCATTGTTCTGGAGATTTGTGCTATCGAACCAAGCCATCCCGTCTCCTCGGTGTGCGCCAGGAAGGAAGGTGAGAGGTATATCCGAACCATTGTCACAGAGTTCACCTGCACAGGGCAGCAATAAGATTTTTGGACAGTGCACCTACGCGACCACTCGGTGTGCTGCTTCATCTACGTTCTACACTATTTCGAGTCTGCACTGCTTCTTGTTCTTCATCAAGCCCGACTGTAAGTTGGTTGTGCGACCAAACTATTCTGTTATAATTATATTATTATGTATGTTTAGAAGTGCAATGAGTTGTCTTTGTTAGTATTATTTTATGTATCTCTAGTTTTATGTGATCTTTATCTCATAATAAAATCTAAAATTAATATATTGTACATATTTCCAACAACTATAACAAAAGACGCGCTAGAAGTTGTGGATGCATGTGCTTTGGCCACTCAAATCGGTGGGGTGTTGATCATGACTCGGGTATGCTGGCCCAGATTAACTCCAACAGCAGAAGGAATTGACAAGTATCTTCCATTGATTGGCACAGAGTATTGATTTCAAAAAAGAAGTGGCAATGTGTGCCAGCAATTTAGGAGTGGCCCTTATTACTAAGACCACATCCACATCTCTCTCTTAGTGGTGGACCTGAAGTCCTAACTCATGTCAATCGACCAGACATTCCGATTTTCTTTGTTGTCTAAAAAACATAGCTTCTTTGAAACTTTAACCTGAACAGCTTGAGGCAGGTTATAACATAACATGAGGCTGCCGAGAAAGTTAGAGATGCAATTAGCCAATTAGAGCTGACGCACTGCTCTCTTTTCTTCCGCTACGAACGCAATCAGGTTGGGAGCCACATCTGAGGCCTCAGATCTGCAAATAAGAATGCGAGGCACGGCCCGGACTTGGGAGCTGGGTCGGCCAGGTGGGGATTTGCAGCCACGGATGCGTTTGGTTGGAATCGAGAGTTAGAAGAGCGTCTGTCTAACTTATGGCATCTCTAATAGTGTATTTATTGTCGTCTTTTAGTTATGTAAGTTAATAAAATCCTACGTGGAGAAGTGAGGGGGAGAAGAGAGAAAATAAGTCGTCTCTTCCTGAAGAGACGATCGTGCACGTGAAACAAGACATGATACATTAATTTACTCTAGTTGACATGTAGACCCGTTTTAAAGAAAAATTATAAAATATAAGTGTTGGAGAGTGTACTAGAGACTGTCTATTGGAGATGTTGTCTCTAAAGATGATGTAACATATATTAGAGACAATATTATCTCTAACTATTGGAGATGCCCTCAGTTGAAAGGGTGGATCTCTTTGATGGCCCGGAAATGCGTGCACATATGTGACCACGTGGGGTAAGTTAAGTGGATGACAAAATGATTTATTTTCTTGGTGAAATTGTAAATAACTCCCCAGAAGTCATTCGGAATTTGATTTACCTTACAGGTATTTTTGTGGCACATGTCCTCATACACGTACATGGTTGTTTTACATTCTCCCTGTTGCCATCTTTCTTGCTGATTTGGCTGTTTTTTTTTGTTGACGTGGACTCCGTGCCGCTGGTACGAGGATTTTCAGCACGACCCGTAGGGTTAAGTTGCATAGCTCGGGTCCAGATGGGCGCGCAAACGAAGTTTTCTTGTTCCTTTCCCTCCTTGAGACAAGTCGAATCGAGACATTGGAATACGGGCAAACGAGGATTGAACCCGTTGGAGGGATATGACATGGCTTCAATTAACCACGCCGCACCTGGCTCATAGCTGAGGTGTCGTCAACTAAAAACGACCGAGTCAACAGGACGGGGAGCTGAAGGCATATCAAACTACTATGAACTTCCAGAGGGCATATGACATAAAAAAAAAAAGTACTAGTACGGGGATGGACCAAACTCTGGCTGATTTCTTGGGGATTATTTGTATTGTTTCCGCCTATTTTTAATGGGAAAATTATTCTTATTGATTGTACCGCGAGCGTGAGTAACAAAAATCAACTGACCAGATGCCAGATGACATGCTCGCGCTACCCCTGTGGCGCAGGTCGTGCAATTCTTAACGCACGACCGAGGGCCGAGCGCGCGGGACAGGCCTGACCGCCCGTGGAGTAGGCTGGCTTCCAGCGAACGGCAGTGTTTCACGGCCCGGACACGGGGTGCTGGTCGGATTGGCCCATAAGGCGATTGCGGCAACCGACGCGTTGGATTGGTCGCTAAGCGGAACTCATGAGCGTGGTGCGGCCCTTCCTACAGTCGAGGATCGTGAGAGCCCACCGATCCTCCGGTATAAATGGAGAGCACTTTGGCCAGCAGCCACGTCGCCCGTTTTAGCTTTGCCGTCGAATCTCGACGCGCATCTCGTTCGTGTTCATCCGATTCGCTCGGCGTTTTCCTTGCCTGCGTTCTCCTCGCTTCCTCTCCACCGTTCGCTGCGTTTTCATTTGTTATCCGCCGTTTGATTCGCGGCGAGCGCCCCGCGCTCTTTTTCGATTGCGGTGCCGTTTACGCTCTCGGAGAGACGAAACGGCATTTAATGTTGCCGAGGCGCGTGCCTTATGCCTCGCTCGAGAGACGTGAATCGGCATGTCCAGATAGTGCTTTGCTGCCGCCATTTAATGCATCATTGTTGCTCTCGAGAGCGGAATCAACACGTCCGGTAATCTCGCCATTTAGTGCGTCCATTGTTGGTCCTTGCTCGTTTCACGCCGCTCGATGCCGCGCCGCCCATCGTGTAATGTTTTCACGGCGTGCAAATGCGCGCAGGTGGCTACTAGTCTACCATAATACCATTGTAATGTAATCGTGTGGAGAATTGAGCGTTGGCTCAGCGGTGGATCGACTCGGTTCCTCTCACCTCACACACGCCTCGGGTTCAGCGGAAAAGCATGTACTCGTGCTCGTGTGATTCAGTTGCGTGAGTGTGCATCTTCGTTATAATCTAAAAAAAATTGTAATGTAATCGTGCTCCTCAATAGAAAGTTTTTTTTAAAAAAAAGCTAGAGGGTAATGCAATCGCTACGAATTTTTTCGCAGCGACGGGGCGGCTTAGATCAACCTACCGCGTTCGACGACTCCGCTGTGCCAAAAAAACGAGTCACGGCGTGTTCAACAGGGCAAAAACTCATGAAGCGGCATACATCTTCTTCTTCCTTCATGCAAAAAAAAATGTTGTTAGTAAAAAAAAACATGAACTGCGAACAGAGATGGATCAAAGAAGGCTGATTGAAGGGCAGCGAGTAAGCTAAATCAATTGACGCAGCACCTTGTAGAACTGTTTGTAAAAATGATTAAACCAACAGTTTTTTCTTTAAACAGTCTACGTCTTCGTGGCACCTATGACCTACTACACGTACGTGGCATGCCTCATGTGCTAATCTTTCACCGCTGGAATTTAGTTCTCTTCACCATTTCATGTGTTGTCTTTAGAGTCCAATGTAGAATTTTGGGCATCATTGCCTCGCTGTGCATCGGAAATTCCAAATGTAGCCCTCCTAACCCCGAAATTTTAAAAATAGCCTCTTTCTCCCGCGTAATGCACTCCGTGGCCACAGAGGTGTTGCGCCACCCGAACACAGCAAGGAGCTGCCATGCCCGGGAACGTAGCAAAGAGCTGCTGCAACCCCAACGCAGCAAGCAAGCCTGCTGCCAACCCTCAATGCAGCACCTTCAAAGAGGAGAGAGGAAAGAAAAGAAAAATTCGAAAAAAAATAAAATAAAATTCAGAAAGTTCAAGAAAATTTCATTAAAAATCCTTGGAACATGAATAGATTTAATAAAATAATTTTGAATTTAATTGAAGTTTATTTTATTCATTTATTTTTTTTATTTTCTAAAATTTTCAATTAAGCTTTAATTAATCCAATAAAATACAAATAGTTTATTTTATTTTTTAAAAGCTTTCAAAAGACTCTAAAGTTTCCAATTAAGTGCATGCCACCAAGACCGCCAAAATTTTATGTGAATGCTCCTAACACAGTGTACTTTCTTGTGTAATTTTTTTTCCATAATTTTACTCATTTTGATTTTATCCGCGAAAATTTGGATTTTTATTTAAGTCTACTGATTTTATCCCGCCACGTGTCACCCCTTCCCCCTCCCGCACGGCCCCCCTCCGGTGGCCACCTTTCCAACTGTCCATCCTCCCTCCTTCGCACATCTGTCGACTCCTCGCAGCTGTCCCTCTTGCCCGCAGTGCTGCGCGTAGACAACGCATCTGAAATTCCCGATGCCAACACAGCGGCTCCTCCTTCGCTCGGCTATAAATACCGAAATCTCGCAGTCACTCTTCACTCATCCTAATTGCATTTCGCTTCTCGTTCTGGCGCTCGTCGCTGAGAACTCAAAAAACTTAACATAATTAATTTTTTTAGAGATTAAGTATTTGCTTGCTGCTCGTCGCTCGGCTTTTTTGATAGCTTACCCCCGAAGGGTAGGTAATTTGTCAGATGCTTTTGTCCTTGTTACGTCCTTATTACCTTTTTCACTGTACGGTGCACTTACATTATGGAATCGCAAGACATAGGCGACTTCTACTTGGGAAGGCTCCTCCGACGGAGACCGGCTCATTACGTAGATGATAGATAGAATATTTTTTGTTAATTTATCGGTTTGCGGATGATATTCTTTAATACTGTATTGTACCACATGCTAGATAGGCTTGTATATGAACCAACTGTGGGAAATGTGTGGCATGCAGATCATATAACGATGTACCATAGCCTTTGAATGCACATGAGTTAGAGGCTACATTACATCGTTATATGATTTGTATACCACACATTTCCCTTAGTTGGTTCATGTACAAGCTTATCTAGCCTATAGTACAATACAATATTAAATAATATCATCTGCATTGAACTGATAAATTTAAAAAGACTGTCTATTTGATCGAGTTACATGTGATAATACCCCCCCCTCCTCCTTCATCCCGATTGCAATATATAAACTTGGGCTTCTAATTTTATGTATGAAAACGTCTTAAATTTGTTTATGTAATGATTGTAAATCCTGAGGGAGTCAGCGCATGTATGAAAACATCTTCAACTTTTATGTATGAAAACGTCTTCAAATTTTCAAAACGACAAGACAACACACTGCGATGCTAACTTTTTCGAATGACAAGGCCACACGATTCAGAGGGAAATGACAACTCTACCTCCCCATCATTTCAGGACGATTGTACGGATTTAAGCAATCAGGCAGAATATGGTATAATCGTTTGAAGTGACTTTCTATGCAAAAAAAGCTACACGAACAATGAGAATAATTCCTGTATATTTATACGACGATCCCATAATGGATTTTGTATAATCTCAGTATACGAAGATGATCTGAATATTATCGGGATCCTACAAGATATTAAGAAAGCAAACTCTTACCTAGAGTCGGAGTTTGAAATGAAATATTTAGGTAAAACCAAATATTGGCTAGGCTTGCAGCTTGAGCATGCCCTTGAAGGGATATTAGTGCATCAGTCAACCTACACTCAAAAGGTGTTAGAAAGGTTCGGCTTTGAAAAGGCATATCCTTTGAAAGTGCCAATAGTCGGGAGATCTTTGCAGCAAAACAAGGATATGTACAGACCTAGAAAAGAGGGGGAGGAAGTCCTGGGACCGGAATTCCTGTACTTAAGTGTAGTGGGGGCACTCATGTATTGAGTAAACTGTACTAGACCAAGCATTGCATTTGTCGTGAACCAATTTGCAAGGTATAGTGCATAACCTATCAAAAGGCGTTGGTAAGGAATAAAAGGACATCTTCTGATACCTTCATGAAAGCAAAGACCTTGATCTCTCTTCTACAGAAAGAACCAAGACCTAACTATGAATGGCTATGCAGATGTCGAGTACCTGTCAAACCCACATACAGCCAAGTCGCAAACATATTATATATTCCTGTGTGGTGGAACTGTATTTTTATGAAAATCGTCTAAGCAAAGTCTTGTATCGACTTCGATGAACCACTCAGAAATCATACCACTGTACGAGGCCTCACGAGAATATACTTGGTTTCGGCGGATGATTCACCACATCCAACAGTTGTGTGGATTGAATACCGCACAATCCCCCACTATTATCTATGAAGATAATGCAGCTTGTGTTGCACAAGTGCAAATGGGTTATGTGAAGAGTTATCTCACAAAGCATATCAACCCCAAGTTCTTCTATGCTCATGAATTGTAAAAGATGGATGAAATTAAAGTATTGCATACTAAGTTATGTAAAAATCTTGCAGATTTATTCACTAAGTTACTTCCAGCGTCTAGCTTTAAAAGATGCATACGTGGAATTGGAATGACGAGACTTAGAGAAGTGCAGAATTCATGGGAGAATCTTCACTAACTCATTATTGAAACTTGATCACGAAGATCGAGTACCTAAAAAATAAATCCTAGAGATTAAATGAAATTGGGTGGATTATACTCATTTTCTCTTGACGATTTTTTCTGAAGTTTCTCGGTTAAGGTTTTTAACGAGACAATTCATGCAACACAGTAAAACATATATCATGTACTCTTTCTCTGAATTTTTTCACCAGGTTTTTATGAAGTTTTGACGATGTATGAACATGTGAAGATGGGTGCCCAAGGAGGAGTGTTGGGAAAATATGGACTTAGCCCAGTAGTCGGCCCATTGGTGGACGCCACATCCAAAATCCTAGCAGGGTATGTAGACTATAAATAGAGGGTGCTAGTAATTGTAAAAGACTGATCGCTTGAAAAAGGAATAAAGATGGAAGAATGCCCCCCTACATCTTTGTCTCTCTGTATGTTCAATCTACTATTTATTCTTGTATTGATTTGTACGATTTTATGTTTATCTATGAGGTGAACGATCGAACTGGACTCACCAGCGGCGATTCCTCGACAAAACGAACCGACGAAGGCACACGGCGCAAGGGCCTGGGAGGACTTAATGTACGGAGTCGCTCTGGGCTCGGCATTCTGACAAAGCTTAATACAAGGTAAGATTCCTACCATTGGCGCTTTTCAACTTTCTTCCATTCGATCTCTCTTATCAAAAAGTCAGCATCGCTAATGCCCGTCTAACATTGAGCTCAGTATTATCCTGACATTTTATCTCTGAGACGCAAGAATTTTGGATGGATCAACCCAACACTTGTACTAGCATACAGGCTTGTCTAAGTCGTGCATTTAAGCTTTGGATGCTGCTGTTGAGAGGTCACCACTCTGAACCGAGTCAATTAGATCGTTGCTTCCACACAAAGGGATGGCTCGTTTTCGCTTGTTTATGTGTTTTGCTGGCAAATTGCAACGTGCTCGTGATCTGGATCTCGAGGACTCAACATACCATTTCTTGGGTACTTAGATCTGATCTGAAACTTCTTTGAGCATCTTAAAAAATTTGTAATCTGATGTCTGAACTTTTATATGTCGTAGACACAACATTCAACAGAAATGATGAGATCCCCAAATCAATCGAATCATTTCAGTAATCAGATATCGTTCATCTATCGAAGGAAATAAACTGTAGTTGTTATATCAGTCTCAGATCTTTGCCGGCCAAATTTTGCCGGCCAAATCGAACACGAATAACATCATCATCTCCGTAAAACTACATCAAAAAGAAAAGAAAGAATGCGGAGTAGGAGAAGAGAACAAGAACATTAGGCCGCACCATCAGGCCACCGCCACCTCCTTGGCGTCCCCGTTCGCGGCGGCGCCTCCTCCATAGCGGTGGACGCGCTCGTCGATCCAGGCGCGCATGTCGGCGAGCACGCGGTCGCGGTTCTCGTCGGACTCCCCCTGGATGAGCGAGTGGTACATCCCCTCGTAGATGATGAGCGACTTGTCCTCGCTGGGCGCGCGCTCGTACAGCATCTTGGACCCCTCCGGCGCGGTGACCCCGTCCTCGGTGCCGTGCACCGCCAGGAACGGTGCCGTCACCTCCCCGAAGCTCTCCCGCAGCAGCGCCGTGACGCGGGCCAGCTCCCGCATCGTGCCCACCCGCGGCGCGCCGCAGTACCGCCTCGGGTTGGACGCGATCACCTTGAGCTTCTCCGGGTCCCGGATCGACTTGCCCACCATCTTCTTGTCCGGGAGCACCGCCCAGGTGTCGGCGAGCCCGAAGAGGAGGCCGTACAGGAACAGCCGCACGCGGGACGGGTACATGTCGTCGGGGATGACGAAAAGTGGCGCGGAGAAGATGAGCCCCGTGTACCCCGCGTCCGGCGGGGAGCGGAGGTACATGAGCAGCGTGGCGGCGCCGCCCATGGACTCGCCGAAGAGGAAGGCCGGGAGGGTGGCGTAGGCGTCGCTCTTGCGGACGGAGAGGAAGAAGGAGAGCGACGCCCTGGCGACGGACTCCATGTCGCCGAGGTATCCGTGGACGCCCTCGGAGCGGCCGTGGCCGAGGAGGTCGGCGCAGAAGACGGCGTAACCCCACTGCGCGTAGCTGATGGCGATGGCCTGGAAGAGCCAGGAGGAATCGGAGCCGTAGCCGTGGGTCATAAAGACGACGCCCTTGACGTCGCCGTCGTGGGCGGCGGAGAGCGGGTGGAAGGAGTGGGTGAAGAGGCGGCCGCAGGGGGACTGGAAGTAGGACTCGGCGTGGCGGAGCCCCAGGGAGGCGTAGTACTCGCCGGGCTCCGGGGAGTCGCCCCAGAAATACTTGGTCGCCGGGGGCGGGTCTCCGGGCGGCGCCATCGCCGGAAACGGAGGCGGCAGCGTGTAAGGAAAAAAAATTGTCTAAAACCCGGCGGAAATGGAGAGGTGACGAGCTTCCTTATACTAGCAATGGAGGGGATGCCGGTAACCGGTATCCACCGGGAGTTGTTGACTCTGACTCTCTGAGTATGACGAGTGGGGATCGGACCCACTTGTCGGCGATTGTAAGGGCGGCGACGTCTTTGTTTACTTGGTAGGTGGGTGGAGGCTGGCTTTAAACAGGGTTGCGGTGAGGGTGGGTGGGGGGGTTCGAGGGGGTTGGGAGAGTGGGAGTAGGAGTGGTGGGGCCCACCTACGCTTGTCCTGGGACCGGAGTTTTTGTTTCTCTTTTTGGCACAACATAATAGCATTTTTAGCCCTATCTCCCGATCAAGTTTGAAAATGGCACCGCTCAGCCGCTAGCAGGCGATATGTCTCAAGTCCGTGCCTCCTGCCTCAGAGATCTTGTGCGTGCTCTTGGGCCTAAACTCGGCATGTCCATACCCCAGGGCATGGACACGTCTCGTTCGTACCCTGGGGCACGGATAAAGCATCGTTGTGCGTCGGGGGCATGGACAGCCCTCCACCCACGTCGTGCTCGTCATTTCATGTGATTTTTTATGTTTTGAATGTGACAGTGATTTAATAATTTTGAATTAATTAAATTATTTATCTATAATATTTGTTATAAATAATAATATCGATACACAACCTTCAAATATAGCTCTCATCATTAAAGATGAGGGAAATTACAATTACCTAGTGATCGTAAGCTATTCTACGATCACCTTATATAGTCGTAAGTTATTCTATTGTCATCATCTTGTCGTAAGATCTTCTACGACCACCTCCTGATCGTAAGCCCTTCCACGATCACCTCATAGTCGTAAACTTTATTACAACTAAGTCAACCTTTGAAAATTTTGGCAGAGTTTCTCTTATATATTGGATCCATGGAAGGATGACACAACAATTATAATCAAGAATTAAATGTAAATGCAGCAATAAGAATCCAACATAAACATACTTTGGATAAGGATACAAAAGAAAGCACAATTCATAACATAAGTCATAAAGCATTCAAGTGTCCAAAATATGTCTAAAATCATGCAAGGTTCAATAGGTTTGCACAAGATATTACAAGAATGGATCTAAGCTTATCCTCACAAGCCAAGGTCTATTGACCTAAGATAAGAAACGAAAACATCACTCCATTCAGACTTCTATTCTTATTCTTCTCCTCTATTCCCCTCTATTCTTATTTCCATGTTCCATCCATATTTATTCTTCTCCCTCTTTGGCATAGACTACCAAAAAGTCCCTAAGAGCTTCTAGGATGAAGAAGGTGCTTCGTTTGGTCTTAATTCCTTATATACTTCACCATAAGGAGAGTTGAAGTTAAATTTGTCTCTAATCAGCTTCATAATGTAGGGAGCATAATAAATATTTTTCTCTATATCCTGTTGTAGTAGTGCTATCTCTGTTATGATGAAGTCCACAACATCAAACTTTGTGCCCTTCAAAATGTGATTGATATCATTCCAAACCCTACCATGTATCTCATCGTTGTTGCCGCTTCTTGGCAGGAGTGTTGCTCCCATTATCCTATGTATGATGCTAGGAAGGGGTAGTAATCCGTCACTCTTCCACGCACAAAGCTGTAGGTAGCATGATAGAGCTCATCTACTAGAGTCAAATCCCAAGGATCCTCAAGGTATACCTTAAGACTCCAAGCTTCAAGATGACCCATGATTCATGACAATCTGTCTTTGAGGCACTAAGTTGTTGTGTCGGTCATCTAAGTGAGAGAATGTCGAACCCGGGAACAAAGGATCCCGAATTCTCTGTGTTCAAACACCAGTCCAGGATTTCCAGTGTACACGAGTCTCACAAAATGAATATCACATTCATATCACGAAACGTAAATGACATTAAATAAATAAGCTGTTTAATACAAATAAGTCCGAATAATAATATCAAATGTCAAATGATAAACACAACGGAAATAACATAATAGTGGAAGCCACACGATGCGCCACAGGCAATAAATGCAGGTCGAAGGCCTACTCGTCCGGTCGTCACCGTCAAGATAGCAGTCTTCTCCGAATAAGATTTATTCGGAAGAGTGAGCACTACTACCGTGCTCGCAAGTCACACCCAATATTGAATTTAAATGCATGCATAAGGAAACAAGTGAGCCCGTGATCGGCCCATTGGTGGACGCCCATCCAAAATCCTAGCGAGGTATATGTAGACTATAAATAGAGGTGCTAGTAATTGTAAAAGACGATCGCTTGAAAAAGGAATAAAGATGGAAGAATGCCCCCCTACATCTTTGTCTCTCTGTATGTTCAATCTACTATTTATTCTTGTATTGATTTGTACGATTTTATGTTTATCTATGAGGTGAACGATCGAACTGAACTCACCAGCGGCGATTCCTCGACAAAACGAACCGACGAAGACACACGGCGCAAGGGCCTGGGAGGACTTAATGTACGGGCTCGGCATTCTGACAAGGCTTAATACAAGGTAAGATTCCTACCATTGGCGCTTTTCAACTTTCTTCCATTCGATCTCTCTTATCAAAAAGTCAGCATCGCTAATGCCCGTCTAACATTGAGCTCAGTATTATCCTGACATTTTATCTCTGAGACGCAAGAATTTTGGATGGATCAACCTAACACTTGTACTAGCATACAGGCTTGTCTAAGTCGTGCATTTAAGCTTTGGATGCTGCTGTTGAGAGGTCACCACTCTGAACCGAGTCAATTAGATCGTTGCTTCCACACAAAGGGATGGCTCGTTTTCGCTTGTTTATGTGTTTTGCTGGCAAATTGCAACGTGCTCGTGATCTGGATCTCGAGGACTCAACATACCATTTCTTGGGTACTTAGATCTGATCTGAAACTTCTTTGAGCATCTTAAAAAATTTGTAATCTGATGTCTGAACTTTTATATGTCGTAGACACAACATTCAACAGAAATGATGAGATCCCCAAATCAATCGAATCATTTCAGTAATCAGATATCGTTCATCTATCGAAGGAAATAAACTGTAGTTGTTATATCAGTCTCAGATCTTTGCCGGCCAAATCGAACACGAATAACATCATCATCTCCGTAAAACTACATCAAAAAGAAAAGAAAGAATGCGGAGTAGGAGAAGAGAACAAGAACATTAGGCCGCACCATCAGGCCAACGCCACCTCCTTGGCGTCCCCGTTCGCGGCGGCGGCGGCGCCTCCTCCATAGCGGTGGACGCGCTCGTCGATCCAGGCGCGCATGTCGGCGAGCACGCGGTCGCGGTTCTCGTCGGACTCCCCCTGGATGAGCGAGTGGTACATCCCCTCGTAGATGATGAGCGACTTGTCCTCGCTGGGCGCGCGCTCGTACAGCATCTTGGACCCCTCCGGCGCGGTGACCCCGTCCTCGGTGCCGTGCACCGCCAGGAACGGTGCTGTCACCTCCCCGAAGCTCTCCCGCAGCAGCGCCGTGACGCGGGCCAGCTCCCGCATCGTGCCCACCCGCGGCGCGCCGCGGTACCGCCTCGGGTTGGACGCGATCACCTTGAGCTTCTCCGGGTCCCGGATCGACTTGCCCACCATCTTCTTGTCCGGGAGCACCGCCCAGGTGTCGGCGAGCCCGAAGAGGAGGCCGTACAGGAACAGCCGCACGCGGGACGGGTACATGTCGTCGGGGATGACGAAGAGTGGCGCGGAGAAGATGAGCCCCGTGTACCCCGCGTCCGGCGGGGAGCGGAGGTACATGAGCAGCGTGGCGGCGCCGCCCATGGACTCGCCGAAGAGGAAGGCCGGGAGGGCGGCGTAGGCGTCGCTCTTGCGGACGGAGAGGAAGAAGGAGAGCGAAGCCCTGGCGACGGACTCCATGTCGCCGAGGTATTCGTGGACGCCCTCGGAGCGGCCGTGGCCGAGGAGGTCGGCGCAGAAGACGGCGTAACCCCACTGCGCGTAGCTGATGGCGATGGCCTGGAAGAGCCAGGAGGAATCGGAGCCGTAGCCGTGGGTCATAAATACGACGCCCTTGACGTCGCCGTCGTGGGCGGCGGAGAGCGGGTGGAAGGAGTGGGTGAAGAGGCGGCCGCAGGGGGACTGGAAGTAGGACTCGGCGTGGCGGAGCCCCAGGGAGGCGTAGTACTCGCCGGGCTCCGGGGAGTCGCCCCAGAAATACTTGGTCGCCGGGGGCGGGTCTCCGGGCGGCGCCATCGCCGGAAACGGAGGCGGCAGCGTGTAAGGAAAAAAAATTGTCTAAAACCCGGCGGAAATGGAGAGGTGACGAGCTTCCTTATACTAGCAATGGAGGGGATGCCGGTAACCGGTATCCACCGGGAGTTGTTGACTCTGACTCTCTGAGTATGACGAGTGGGGATCGGACCCACTTGTCGGCGATTGTAAGGGCGGCGACGTCTTTGTTTACTTGGTAGGTGGGTGGAGGCTGGCTTTAAACAGGGTTGCGGTGAGGGTGGGTGAGGGGTTCGTGGGGGTTGGGAGAGTGGGAGTAGGAGTGGTGGGGCCCACCTACGCTTGTCCTGGGACCGGAGTTTTTGTTTCTCTTTTTGGCACAACATAATAGCATTTTTAGCCCTGTCTCCCGATCGAGTTTGAAAATGGCACCGCTCAGCCGCTAGCAGGCGACATGTCTCGGGTCCGTGCCTCCTGCCTCAGAGAACTTGTGCGTGCTCTTGGGTCTGAACTCGGCGTATCCATACGCTAGGGCATGGACACGTCTCGTTCGTGCCTGGGGCACGGACAAAGCATCGTTGTGCGTCGGGGGCATGGACAGCCCTCCACCCACGTTGTGCTCGTCATTTCATGTGATTTCTTATGTTTTGAATGTGACAGTGATTTAATAATTCTCAATTAACTAAATTATTTATCTATAATATTTGTTATAAATAATAATATCGATACACAACCTTCAGATATAGCTCTCATCATTAAAGATGAGGGAAATTACAATTACATAGTGATCGTAAGCTATTCTACGATCACCTTATATAGTCGTAAGTCATTCTACTGCCATCATCTTGTCGTAAGATCTTCTACGACCACCTCCTGATCGTAAGCCATTCCATGATCACCTCATAGTCGTAAACTTTATTACAACTAAGTCAACCTTTGAAAATTTTGGCAGAGTTTCTCTTATATATTGGATCCATGGAAGGATGACACAACAATTATAATCAAGAATTAAATGTAAATGCAGCAATAAGAATCCAACATAAACATACTTTGGATAAGGATACAAAAGAAAGCACAATTCATAACATAAGTCATAAAGCATTCAAGTGTCCAAAATATGTCTAAAATCATGCAAGGTTCAATAGGCTTACACAAGATATTACAAGAATGGATCTAAGCTTATCCTCACAAGCCAAGGTCTATTGACCTAAGATAAGAAACGAAAACATCACTCCATTCAGACTTCTATTCTTATTCTTCTCCTCTATTCCCCTCTATTCTTATTTCCATGTTCCATCCATATTTATTCTTCTCCCTCTTTGGCATAGACTACCAAAAAGTCCCTAAGAGCTTCTAGGATGGAGAAGGTGCTTCGTTTGGTCTTAATTCCTTATATACTTCACCATAAGGAGAGTTGAAGTTAAATTTGTCTCTAATCAGCTTCATGATGTAGGGAGCATAATAAATATTTTTCTCTATATCCTGTTGTAGTAGTGCTATCTCTGTTATGATGAAGTCCACAACATCAAACTTTGTGCCCTTCAAAATGTGATTGATATCATTCCAAACCCTACCATGTATCTCATCATTGTTGCCGCTTCTTGGCAGGAGTGTTGCTCCCATTATCCTATGTATGATGCTAGGAAGGGGTAGTAATCCGTCACTCTTCCACGCACAAAGCTGTAGGTAGCATGATAGAGCTCATCTACTAGAGTCAAATCCCAAGGATCCTCAAGGTATACCTTAAGACTCCAAGCTTCAAGATGACCCATGATTCATGACAATCTGTCTTTGAGACACTAAGTTGTTGTGTGTCGGACATCTAAGTGAGAGAATCATACTCAGGAGAGACATGAACTGTGCCAAAGAATTGCTTGATGGTCTTAGAGGGATGGTCGCACTTTAATGTCACAAAGTTATCCAATTTTACTCGGCGAAAAAGATAGTGGAGTCTATTGTAGAGAGGATTCTGATAGAGATAACTCCATGTCACATATTGATGATTTGCGAAGTTCTTTTTCTTATATACATGATAAAAGGTATCCTCTTGGAATTTAGTATGAAAGATTGCTTCAGTTGCATTTTTTGGAAGGAGAAACTGATTTGCACGTCTCAAAGTAGTGTACTTTTCACTTTTGATCCTTCCCTTGTCAAAGAAAGGAGTTGGATTGGGTAAATAGTCCTCATCACTATTGTCATTGTCAGTTACTTCTTCTTCTTCAATCTCCTCTTCAGATAAATCCTCAATTGGTGCTTTTCCTTTTGACGAAGAAGGGATAATTGAGTTTCGAGGCATTTTCGCGGCTTAGATGAAAAGACAGATGAATCCTTAACAGTTTTGAATAACAAAATGGTTGGATTTTGAAAGAACAACCTCCACCTCAGGACGCAAAATCGGAGGCTGTGAAAGGAGATCCAAGGCCAGAGAGGTGAGGGGCAACCAGAGGTGAGAAAGAGGATTTGCTTTCAGGTGGAGAAGAAATAACAGCCGAAGGAGAGAGACAGAGAAACGCTTCGGGCTAGTAACAAATAGACCCTCACACAGGGCTCGGTCAGATCGCTGGGGCAAGGGCGGTTAGTCTGGTGGGCTAGCAGTCAAACCGGCTAGGTATAGCCGGTCAAACCGGCTAAGATTGAATCTTTCAGCAGATTTCAATGCAGATTTTTTTTTTAGAAAGAGAGGATTTGTTGTAATTTGCTCCAAACTTTCACATATTCAACCACATAAACTGGTTTAGAGCATTTCCAACTAATATAGCCTTTTTAAAAGTCCAGTCTTCAAATAGTTTTTATAAATTAAGCTTTTGCTTTGCACACAGAACTAATTTTCCTAAAAACTTCTCCAAAAGAGCCAAATTGAGTATATGAAGGAATTTAAAGCATCTAATTGCACGAACAAGTCATAAACACCATTATGAACCTATTTAGGTAAATAATTTTGGCTCAAATGGTAAAACTCAATTTAGGAACTTAAGTGCTAGAAAGTGATCACTTATGTCAAAATAGTATTTTGGATGAGTTACGAAAAATAACTTTTACTAGATTGGCCTTTTGGAAGTCTTTTGAATAGCAAAAAGTTTTAGAATAACCAACTCTAGGATATTTCTTTTGGGATAGTTATCAAATTTCTTTTAGAATAGACTTTATACAAAAATCTAGTTTATGTCAAAAACAAGATAATATGATATAGAATTATAGCTAGAAACTCATTTTCACTTAAAATTGGTTTTTCTTAAGCCAAAACCTTTGGAAAACCTTTGATAAGCGTTTGTATACATTTTGCAGCTAGTTTTTCACAAGATTACTAATAGTTATGATATTTTTGACTTTTGGCTAAAATGCTCAATTTTTAAAAACATTTCTAGCTCTTAATTTATTTGGGCACACTCAGGGATGTGATATACATGTATATGACTTAGCACCCCCCTTAATGTGTCACTTACCATTTTGCTCAAGATTGCAATAATGAAGATTTTGAAAGAAAGCAAGGACATATTTTTTAGAAGAATTTTCATGAATGCATCCTACACAAGGCTAGGGGCTAGATACTTTAATGAAGGTACTTGTACATGTCAAAAAAAGGCACTTATTACCAAAGTAGCATTGGTTCCAGATATGACATGATCAACCTCATACTTGGTTCCAAATTTAAACATGGTGGAATCCACCTTTATTTGAATGAACCAAACCTTCAATGCCTCTCTAAGTACCTGTTCAGTATGTTAAGCAATTTTTGGTACCCAAGCTCAGTTGGGTTCTTGAATGTTAGTTACAAGAGATTTAGGCACCCAAATGACCATAGTAATAATCTTAGGTGAACTAACAATTCTAGCAATCACCTTTCTATTTTTATTTTTCCTAAGTAAGTAATAATCATTATAAAGGATAGGCTTAGGAATGTTACCCAAAGGACATTGTTTACCAATGTGCCCATTTGTTCGATAATTGTAGTAAGTTGGGTTTTTGCTTCCCCTTCTTGTCTTCTTTTCTTGTTCCTTGCCGGTTTACCTCTTCTTTGAATGTCTTGAGTTGATATTCACTTTATTTGGACACACCGAGACATTGTGGTCCTTCTCATTGCAACCAAAGCATTTGATGATTTTTGCATGTCTTACATTGTGCTTTGTCTTACTATTCTCTTTCTTGGAGACAAATCCAATTCCACTCTTGTCTTGTAAGCGTCTTTGTTTACTCAATATATCATCGAGGATGGCCTTCCCTTTGAAGCTTCTTTCCAAGTCACTTGCCAATTTCTTGACTTGGGTCTTGAGCTTTTTATTTTTCCTCTACAAGATTAGTTTCAACAAACATGAGGAAGAACAAGCATCAAATTTTGAGCTACAACGAGTATCTAACAAATCATCACAAGAAGCGGATATGCTAACCTTATGTGCAATGCTCGGGTTAGTAGCTACACATGGCATATCATCTAATAAATCATATGTTATGCCTATATCCACCTTGGAGCTAGTGAATTTCTTGAGGAGAGACTCACGCTCTTTTTCAGCTCATCATAGTTATTTTGAAGTGATATATGCTCTTTCTTCAAAACTTTGAATTTTGTCATTTCTTTCCCAAGATATTCATTTAATTTTTCTAGCATATCCGCATATCCATTAAATCATCATATGAAGGCTCATCATTATCATTTACCTCATTTTTATCTTTTGTCATGGAGTATGTAGACATGTCAAATAGAGATGCAGCCTCATTTGAATTTGAGCTGATTGATGGATCGTCATTTATGGCTAGCCTAGCAAAATGTCTTCTTATGCCATCATTCTTCTTTCTTAATGACTTGGGCTCTTCTTCAACTTCCTCCCCATAAGGACACCTTGAGGCAATGTGTCCTTTTTCATGACAATTGTAGCACCTTAGAGTCTTATAGTGTTGATGAGCTTGAATTTTCATGTGAGTCACGTTTCTTCATGAAATCTTCTATTTTACTCATGAGAGTAACCAATTCTTCTTTGGTGTCATCATCTTTCCCATTTTGATCCTCATCTTCACTAGAATTATATTTAGCTTTAAAAGTATGAATTCTTTTGATTGACGTTGTGACCCTCTCTTTGAGCTCATCTTTGTCATTCTTCTAAATCTCGTTAGTGATGAGAATGCCCAAAAGAGCGGAATGAGTCATCCTTGGCATTTCAGATGAATTGAGAAATAATGTTACCAAGATCTCATATTTATCCGGTAGAGTCTTAAGCATCTTACGCACAATATCAAGATGGGTTAAATCACAAGATAGGCATGTAAGCTTATTTATTATGTTGTTCAATCTAGAACACATCTCATTTATGCTCTCATGAGGCAACATGATAAATGACTAATATTTGAGCTTCAATCTATGCAATTTATCTTCTTTGACAATGGAGATTCCCTCATGAATTTCCATGAGTTGTCCAAACCTCATAAACATTTTCAAGATTGCTCACTCTATTGAACTCCTCCACACTCAAACGCTATAAAGAGCATTTAAAGCTTGAGCGTTGAGTTGCAAGTTTTGCTCTTCCCTTTGAGTGGAGTTTTGTGGATCAATAGGAGTAGCAAAACCCGCATCAACGATTCTCTATAGATTTGGGCTCATGGCCTTAATATAAATGATCATTCTAATTTTCCAATAAACATTATTTGAACCATCAAAAAGTGGTGCCCTACTAGGATGCTTAACCTCTATAGTCGCCATCATTTACACTCTAGACAATGAAGTCTAAAGAATGAGAGACTAAGCTCTGATACCACTTGTAAGATCGAGGATGCCGACTAGAGGGGGTGAATAGGCGGTTTTAAATGTTCTTTTGGCTAAAAACGAGTTTTATGCGGAATTGTAAATCAATTCGGTTTTGCTCAATTAAAACTTAAATCAACTAGTCTTGACTATGTGCACCAACAAGCTAGAATTAAGACAAAAATAGCAATCCTAGGGAGACAATCATGCAATTTAATTCTATAAAGATAAATTGCAAGAAAGCAAACCACATGAACACTTGAACTTTTTCCTGTGGTGATCGAAAACTTGCCGGTTTTCCCTAATCTACGATGAGGTAAGCCCAAACGAATTGAACCAGCTCCACAAATTAAGCATACACCTTGAATCCATTTTGGGTTGCTCTTCCTCCACTCCGGAGATGACGAGTACCAAACCACTCACAACCGTCCGGGTCTTCTCAGAACCTTCTTTGAGAAGATCACCAGCACAACTCCTCTAAACCGTCTAGGTGTCAAAAAACATCAAGAGTAACAAGTCAGAGACGCTCACTTGAACGATCAAGTGTCTAAGCTCAATGGATAGTAAATCCAACACCTAATGCAATACATGCAATAGGATTTTGCTATCTAAGCTCACTAAGTGCAACACATGAACAAAGAGTGAGAGGGCTTGCTCTTTGCTCAAAGGGGATGAAAATGATACCAGCACCCCCCCCAACCGGCCACGAGGGGTATTTATACATTCGCATACAAAAACTAGTTGTTGGAAGAGAATCTGTACAAAAACAGAAAGCCCATTCAGACCGCAGGCAAAAGGCCGGTCAGTCTAGACTACAGAGTAATAGTAACTTCTACAATAATCATTGCTACAAAATCTACTCGTTATGGCAGGTCTGGTCAGTCCATCCACTCAAGATCTGGTCAAACCGGGTTCAAAAGATTTCCAAACCAGAAGAAACATGCTACTGGAAAAAGCTGACTGCTCCAGTCAGTCCGGGATTCCGGTTTGACCGGTGAACACACTACAGTTAGTCTGACAAGGAAAATTCAGTAGCAAGACCCAAAAACACCCTTCTTTGGAAAAAGCTGACCGCCCTACTCAAACCGAGGGTCCAGTCAGTCTGGACTTATACTTGTGGTTAGTCTGCCCAGCAGAAAAGCAAAGCAGGAGCTCTCTGAAAAAAGTTGACCGCAAAGATGTTCGAGGGTCTGGTCATTCCACCCTTCCAACTTCGGTCAGTCCGGTCAAGAAATCAAAAAATGATTTTGCAAATCGCGTCAACTCAATTTTGCAAAACATATTTGCCAATCGATGCGTGATGCAAACAAGGGATAAAAGCAAGATTCTCAACAAGGTGCAAAACACATTTGTCGACTGTTAGAATCATACCACAAGGAAGTTGGTACATAAACTTAGAATATTTGCAAAACACATTCGCAAACTAAAGCACATGCTACAAGGGTTATGCATGAGCCTCAATTATTTGCAAAACATATTCGCAAATATCGGCGACATACGAAAGAGCTAGAGAAAGTACCAAGAGCTATCAACACAAGACATACTCAAGCTACTGGTCATGACCCCTCTTAATAGTATAGCAATCTATACTAGCAATCCGGTCTTCATACAAAACACCGAGACCGGTAAAAGACTAGGAACATAACCTTAGCCTATGCTAGTAATGCATTTGCCTTGAACATCCATCTTGGAGTGATCACTTGATGATGAACATATCTACTCCAAGTCTGGGTCCTTGACTTGATAATTCATCAACACATGATGATCTTCTTCACTTTGGAATTTTATCTTTAATATCATCAACATATGTTGATTTTCTTTACTTCGAGATCTTGTCTTGAATATCATCTACACATGGTGATTTTCTTTACTTTGAGATCTTTTCTTGGTGCTCATCAACACATGATGACATTCTTCAACTCTAATCTTGATATGATGATAATCAACTCAGGATGCCACACAAAGTCTTCATCATCATGGGACACAACCTATTTTACCATCTCATGGAAAATGTTTGTTCACATGATGATTATCATTAATTACCAAAATACTCTATTACCTCATAATAACGTATATAGATTCTTCAATCGCATGGCTAGGAGAAAAATGGCTTTATTTCTTTAAACTTCTTATGAAACATGAAGGTTTTGAGTGGTCTAAAGAGACAAACAAAGCCTTCGAGGATTTCAAGAGATAACTTTCGAGTGCTCCCGTCATGGTTTCTCCTAAACCAAACGAAACACTCTTGATAAATCTAGCTACTACGCCACAAGAAATGAGCGTAGTACTGGTTGCTGAGCATGAAAACGTTCAAAGACTAGTTTACTACGTTAGCGAAGTTTTGCATGGGCCTAAGGAGCGTTACCCTCGGGTCCAAAAACTTTTATATGCCCTCCTCATATCTTCGAGGAAACTGAGGTATTATTTCCAGACGCACAAGTTAATCATGGCATCTGAGTTTCCCTTTTGACAAATCCTCCATAATAGGGAAGTAGCGGGGTGCACGACAAAGTGGTCGGTTGAACTTGGGGAGTTTGACCTCCATTTCGTGTCCCAAACGGCCATTAAATCCAAGATCTTGGCTGAATTTATCGCCGAATGGACAAATCCTAAACATATTTAGGGACCCAATACGAATCCCACGACCAGTAGACAAATGTAGTTTGATGGGTCACTTACGCTAAGTGGCTCTGGGGCTGGGTGGTTTTGGTATCTTCTACCAGAGAAACCTTAAAATATGTTGTTCAATTAATTTTTGCTACTAACAATGTGGCAGAATATAAAGGTTTATTAGCTGGCATTCAAGCAGCGAAAGCGCTCGAGATTCGATGACTAGTCGTGAAAGGTGATTCTTAACTAGTCATGAATTAGGTCAGAAAAGAGTACCAATGCTCTAGAAAGACCAAGGGGAATTATTTGTCGGAAGTTACAAAGCTTGAAAAACATTTTTCGGTCTAGAGATACAATATATCCCTCAAAATGATAATTTCCACACTTATCAGTTAGCTCGAATGGCTTCTTCCCAATCCCCTATCCCACAAAGAGTCTTCTTGGAATAGCTTTAGAAGTCATCTTTGTCAAAAAAAAAACCAAAAACTACTCCAAGTGAGATAGTATCTCTCGAATACAAAGATACATGGATGAATTCTATCGATGAGTATCTTCTAAAGGCCACTATACCCGATAACAATCTTGAGGCTGATCGTTTATCCCAAAATCTAAAGGAGTTATCTATAAACGAGGTACTCAAGGCGTACTCATGTAATGCATATCGTAGAAAGAAGGATTAGAACTCCTTAACGATATACACGAAGGAATCTGTGGAACTCATGCTTCCTACAGAACGCTGGTCAGAAAAGCTTTTCGACTAGGCTTTTACAAGCCGACGACCCTCCAGGACGCAAAAGAGCTCGTTGAGAAATGTGTATAATGCCAGTTTCCTAGTAGGCAAATACACCAACAACCTCAAGTGTTACAAACCATACCTCTTTTTGGCCTTTTACAACCTGTGGTTTAGATATCCTAGGATCGTTCCTCAAAGCACCCGGGGGCTTTGAGTTCCTTTTTGTGGATATTGACACGTTCAAAAAAATGGATTGAAGCCGAACTAGTTACTGGGATCAAAACGGAAGCAACCAAGAAATTTAAGATGAAAAATGTGATCACTCCATTTGGTGTTCCAAATCGGATCATAACTGATAATGGTACTCAATTTTTGAGCAATCAGGTACTAAATTATGTTATGCCTCTATTGCCCATCTACAAAGTAATGGAGCATTCGAAAAGGCAAATAGCCAAATTATGCAGGGAATAAAAACTCAAGTTTTCAATCAGCTTATAAAGCGCTCGGGAGCTTGGGTGAAAGAATCACCCTCAGTACTGTGGGCAATTCGAATGACCGCTAGTCGTGCTACAGGTAAAACTTCTAGGTTTTTGTGCTAAAGATATGCTTCCACCAGAACTAAAGATTCGGTCTACAAGAGTCAAAAACTATAACGATCTTCACCAAGAACAACTTCGAGTTGACTATATCAATCTACTCAAAGAAAAGAGAAATCAAGCCTTAATCCGTTCGGCAATCTACCAACAAGCCTTATATAAATACTATGATCGTAAAGTCCAACCTCGCAGCCTTGCTGTATGTGACTTAGTTTTGAAGAAGATTCAAACTTAGTCTAATCGGAACAAACTCTTCCCCAAGTGGAAAGGTCCTCACACAGTGGTCGAAGTTACGCGACCAAGTTCGATACGATTGGCAATGGAAGATGGTAGAATTCTCTCTAATTCGAGGAATATCGACCTATTACGAAATTCTATGTGTAAATTCCTATACTCTTAATAAAGTTTATATTTTCTACAATCTTTATTGTGTTAAGAAGTCGACAAAAGAGCAAAGCTTTCATGTTCTTTCGGTGGTTAGTTTTTCTCTACATGTGGTCTTGCCCACTAGAAGGAACTTCCTAGCGTCAGCCTGCTCCTAACTGTTAATGCTAATACAAGGAGACTAAGTCCAACAAAACATGATCAAAGAATTCTTAAGTAAGTTCTTTTCTCCACTTTTTATTCTTTATGATTATTTTACACCACTGTTGTTCAAAATAATTATTTAGTAAGCAGAACTTAAGATCTTAATTTCAACCATTTTGAACACTTGATTCTCCTTACACTAGTCGAAAAATGGGAATGTCACCTAGTCGAGGTCTCTCCTCTCTGCACGTGGTCCTGTCCACTAGAAGGAGCTTTCTAGCGTCGACCAGACCCTTATTCTTGCTACCAATGCAAATGATTAAGTTCAGAAAAAAAAATATGGTTGAAACTAAGGTATTAAAATGAGATCTTTATCCACCATTTCTTTAGTTCAATTACCGCAACTAAGCAAACAGTCGAGGATAGGATAAAGTTAAAATCATGACTTTAATTCTAAGTCTTGCATTTCAATTCCCTTTTTTTTCTTTTGACTTATGAGTTACTAACTACTCGAAAAGACCATTGCAGGAAATGAAGCTTTATACATACAAACAAACATTGTTTTTACAAATAGTACCCTATTACAAACTACTCAGAAGATGAAGGAGATCCTAGTTGCATCTCCTCTGCAACCTTCTTTCCAACTGATTGAGTCTCTTCGACCAGTTGTTGGGCTTCTGCTTTAGGGTAGTCGAAATCAGCCTCAACTGGAAGGAGATTAAGGTTACGGTCATGGGCTTTAACTTTTGCTAATGAAAAACTTACTCCGTTTACGACCGCCTGTCTTATCGACTAACCCTTGTTGGTCTTCAGACTAGTCAACAATTCCTAGAGAGTCTCGACCTGCTTGCCCAATGGTGCTCGTATGTCCAACCATAGTGTCTTGAAGAGGAGTTACCTCCTCAGCACCTAGGCCTCTGAGCACATTGTTTAGAAGAGAAATTTTGTCTTGAAGATTAACCATCGAGGCCTTCGTCTCCTCCTGACTGTGAGTCAAAACCTCCAGAAGCCATTTTATTTCTAATGCCATATATACGCTAATCTACCTAGTACAAGCAAGATAATTATACACATGTCATATATACAAAGGCATGTAAGGCAAGTAAATATATGCACTATCATGTCCCATTCTTCATGGTGTTGAGAGCAGAAAACAACCCCACATTGCGGTCTGTGATAAGGCATATGTTGGGCCGGTCTTGTACAACCACCCGCTTCACATTTGCTAGGAACCATAGCGAACTGGTTGTGTTCTCATTCTCTACGATAGCAAATGCAACCAAAAGAAGTTGGTCATTTGCATCGGCCGCCACCGCGGTGAGAATGATGCCCTTGTACCTCTCGGTAAGGAAAATATCATCCATTGTGAGCACTAGACGATAACACTTGTAGCCCTCTATGGCCTGGAAGAAAGCCCAGAACACATTCCTCACCGGGTCTCCATCAGGATCTTCTCTTTCTATCTTGTTTATGTATGTGATGGGGTTTGCTTCGGCAGTCTAGTGAAGCATCTTTGGCACAAGGTTATATGCCTCCTCATATGTCCCGTACATGACCTCGACTACCTTCTTCTTGGCTCGTCGGACCTTGTTGTAGCCGACTAGATAACCAATCAGATTGGTAACTTCTGACAACAGCATCTTGGGGGAGACATACACATTGTCCGCAACTAGATGACTAATGAGGCTTGCCACATATGCGAAAGACATATTATGATGTTGCTGTTTCGGCTCACTCAACTCGTAAGTGTGGTCGATCACCGCCTTGACCGTGAAGATCATGCCAAAAAACTTCACCCTATGAGCGCTGGCCTTGTCAGGGTAGCCTTCCACTACGTAATGGCCTGGGTTGCACCGGTGCACCCGATACACAAGGTTGATGGATAAGGTGTACCGTGTTATAGCTTATTGCACATCCACCTTGCTAGGAAAGTGTTGCCCAATTAACAGGGTGTCAGCACCAAACCCCACCGCGACCCATCTTCTTATGGTAGTACGGACGACTGCACTACGAGATCATCCAGTCTAAATGCCACGTAAGGCACCTCCAATGACACAATTCTACCGATCGGACCACCACCGCCTGCACTTTGGGGTGCGTCCTCCTCGCCACCATCTGAGCCTAGGTCGACGTCCTCATCGGACACCGACCCGACCAGCTGGTCCGACAGAAACTCGTGGCAGTCATTGCGGGCCGACCATCATTGTCCCACCCTCTCATTTTATATAAAATTATGCGCAAATCTTCTCTCGTAGTCTTCCTCCAAAACAGCATATTCTGTGCTCCCATCTTCATACACCGCCTGTGGTTCCATGCTTCCTGAGGCGCCAGTATCATCAAAGTTTACTAACACCCTGTGCACAAAATTCACGTACACCATCGGTTTCTCTTATATCGACGCCTTGGGCTTGGCAGCAATCTGCATGTACTGGCCCCATGCAACGCTACCATTCACCATTAGTAGCTCCCATATGCCCCTGCCCTCCCCTATTCATGCAGGTAATCGCCTCGATGACAAGCTTCTTCATCGTTGCCTCCATGTCGAACTCCCTCTGAATGCAGTTTCTCAACTCTTGAATATTTATCGCATCTAACCCCTCCACCTGGACCACCTTGTACTGCCATCTCGACAGGTCCAACCCATCTGGTCCGCCCTGTACGAGACTGTCGCAATAAAACACAAGCAAGCCTTGCATGTTCGGCATTATCTAAAGACAAAACAACCCAATTTATTGTACATAATCAAATAAATAGGTCATACTACATAGTCTACATTTCCCCACCCCTCAAAATAACGACACTACCCAATCTAACCAAAATAACGACTTCGGGGTAATCAGTGCATAGTAAAAAAACTACAAAAAATTAATTACGATGAGTTAATTATGACTAAATTAATAACTACTAATTAATTACGACTAACTAAATACGACTAATTAATTTGGACTAACTAATTACGATTCAATTAATTACAAGTAATTAATTAGGACTAACTAACTATGAGTAATTAATTAGGACTAATTAATTAACCCTAAGTAATTACGACTATTTTTATTAAGACTAACTAACTACAAGTAATTAATTATGATAAATTAATTATAAGTAATTAATTAGGACTATTTTTATTACGACTAACTAACTATGAGTAATTAATTAGGACTAATTAATTTAACACTAATTATACAGTTCATAAACATAATGCATACGAGAATAATTGCCTCCTCTAGAAGGTCTTCACTTGATGTCGAATTAACTCTACTAAAACGACCGCTAAACACTAATCGGCGATGGAATATGAACTAATTTCGGCCGATTGAACTACCTCTCGCTTGCTCGATCCTCTCTATCTACGCAGAGCAGAATAGTTTTGGTGTGGATGAACGAGAGCGCAGCAGCTGGATTTTATAGCTACGCAAGGCCGACCGCAAAGCGACGGGAGGGAATCGGGTTCCCACCCACAGGCGACGTGCCAAGTTTTTCGCACATGCAGAGGACCAGGGACGGAGGTTAGTTAGAGCCAAGGTGGGCTCTAGCCCCCCCAACAATTTGTTAAAAAATAGACTAACATTGAGTATGTAGTAGTATTTAAGTCCATCAATTACTTAATTCTTCAAATGATTATCCTGCTGTCTGCACGTCCAAAAATTTCATTAAGTTCGAACCAATCTACTTTATCTTCTTCCTCACTAGGCCATGAATCACTGATCTAATTTTATTTTCCTACTCTACAACAAGTTAGCCAAATAATTTTAGTCGTTCACTCATTTTAGTAACTCAGTTTAGTCAGTAGCTAACGCCCATCACCACTACTTTACTTTCTATTTTTTACTCGTCGCCTTCGTCTCATGTTGCGGCAAAGCCACAAGATAACTAGACGAGGCATTGCGGTGGCCGACGGAGCACGAAACATTCCTGCGCAACTAAAGTTTGGAGTGATCGAGTAATATGGCCATCAACCTAAGAAATAGTTGCTGCTTTATGGCGTCATACGTTCCTTCCCCCTCCGTTTTTTAGAGTGTGTGTATATATATATATATATCTTGCTGAGACAAGACAGTTTATAACCAAAATGCGGACAAAATCTACCAATTTTTTTTCGATGGTTATAAATTCTACCATGTTGTAGTAACATGATTTAGCATTGACCTTTGACCCCCTCTGAGATTTAGCTCAAGCTCCGTCACTGCAGAGGACAACGAGAATCGATGTGATTGGCGACGGGACAGGAGGGCATGCATAGAGGGAATCCAGGTGTGTCCAAAATCACGAAATTGCATTCAAAACATTAAAAAAACATGAAATGACGGGCACGGCATAGGTAGGGGTTGTCCATGCCCTAGGCACACGGATGAGGTGTGTCCGTGCCCCTGGCGTATGGACACGGCTAGTCCGGTCTCAAGGAGGCATGAACCTGGCGATGTGTCACCTACAGGTTGTTCCGTGGTATTATTTTTGCTTTAATTCAAAGAAGAGACTAAAAATACTATTAAGCATGCCAACATTGCCAAAATAGCCCAAAACTCATGGGACTGGGAGCACCTCACCTCACCTCACCTCCCTTCCGATTTCTGGAGCCAAATCGCGATAATGGGACGCTGTATTGTCATTTGTCAACGAGGGTAGAGATCGATCAGATCAGCAGGTCTAGCTGGGACATGGCTTCGGAGTTCGGACCATCAAATTACATCGTCGAACGTAAACGGAACGCAAGTAGCAGATCGGGTCCTCAGATTGCTGACGCTCCAGCACGTCGATCTCTCCGCCGCCTGCCGTGGCCAGCGGCCGGCCTGGCGCGCCACCAATTGCTGCTCAATCTATCGGCCGGCCGGCGCCTAGATAGATACGCACTGCGGTGGCGGTGCACTCCCCGAGCCTCAGGCCGCTGGCCCGCTGCGTGCGCGGTTCGCTGCCCACGGCTGCGCCAACTCGGGCCGGACAAAAGGTAGGAGCGCGGCGCCTCGTCGAGCGTCTGGTCCTCCCGAAACACCAACCCAACACCTGCCGCGCAAGTGGAAGAAGCTTCCGCGCCCGGCCGGCCCCCCTCTCCGCGCACGGGACATGGGCCTTACGCGGCTGTGGGTTGAGCTATTTTGGTTAGTAGGCCCGCTACCAACCCACCGGCCCAACTAGCTCTGGGTAAGCCGCAGAACGCGGGTTGTTCCGAGTGAAGCTAGTTACGTACGTAAAAAGTTGCCCACGCCGCCTCGCGACGTGGATTTCTACCGGAGGGGAGTCGCAGAACACCACGCGACAAGCCTCACTCTGTCTATTTCTACCTTAGTCTGTTTAGCCAGGTACAATAGTATAGACGAGTGTTGTTTATAGTGTTAAGAAACCGGGCCCGGCCAGGAGTCCGGGTCCAGGTGGGCACCTCATCCACCCGTAGACTATATATAGGAGGGGAGGAGGACCCCAACGATTGTACAGATTCATTATGAAAAGAGCAATAAAGAGAAGCCCGCAGTCCCCTCTCATACCTGTGTTCATCTATTGTTCATTCTTGTGTTCTTGTATTTGTTCTTACGATTCTATGCTTGTCTACGAGTGTCGCTTGAATTTGGACTCGCGGACGGTTCCTCAACACGTTATCAAGACGATCGACTCTCCTCGCATCGAAAGGTAACCGTCGATGAACGACACTCGTATATTGAATCGTTTTTCTAGATTGCTTTCAATTACGCAAATTTGGCTTTCTAGATTTGTTTTCTACGGTGCAAATTTGCTCTAACTGTCATGAGCGATTTGAAGTCGCCGGCACAATGCCGATCGGCAGATTGCATGAAAGAGCGGATGTCGATTATGCGTAGATTGAAATTGCAAATTCGTTCTAACCTACCGCGGTGACTTGAAGTCGCGGAAAAATCCGATCGGAGGTTGCATGAAAGAACCGATGTCGATTGCGATGTTTACATCGTATTGCATTGCATACATACATTGATGAACGATAATTCGAAAAAAAAATTGGCTCGCCATGAAGAGCAAGCGGCGCCGCAGCGCACTCGATCCCACACGGACCCCTGTTCCCGCGCGCCAGCGCCGCCGTGGCCGCCGCGCGCCTTGAAGGCGCGGCGTCGGTCGCCGCCGCCACCTTGAAACCGCCCGTAGCGCCCGCCGCCACGGCGCGGCGTCATCATCAAGAAAAAGAAAAAAAAGGCGGGCGATGGAGGCCGTCGTCGCCGCCGCTGCAGCCGCCGCGTCCGGCCCGTCATCCGCATCCCGCCGACACCGCCGCGGCGCCGGCCCAGCGAAGATCCGGCGGCGCGCCCAAAACCCGCGGCCGCTGCCGCACCTTGCCCGCATGGCCGGTCGCCACCGCTTACAGGCGTCGCCACGCACCGCCACGGAGCGCTAGAGAGCACGGAGGGTCACGGGCGTCGCCGCCGAGCTGCCGTGGAGCGCTCGGCCGCCGCCTCCGCTGAATCGGCGTGGCGCCGCCGCGCCACCATTCTGCGCGCACAGGCAGCACTGCTGCCGCCGCTTGAGCGCGCGCGCGCCGCCGCCCGACCGATGGCCCGCCGCCTCCTCTTTTGTTTGTGCGTGCCGAGCCGCCAGATCGCCGCCGCGCGTCTGCGCTGCGACCGCCGCCGCCGCCGTCTGCCGCCCTCGGACGCAGAAGCCACCCGCCGGCCGACCGCCTTTGAGCAACCGCCGCGCCAGCGGGGTAGGAAACCCTACCGTGCTCTTAAGCGGCGGATGGGCCTCAGGATGGGCGAAGCAACATGGGCCAAAGGCGCCACGAAGAAGAGGCGTGGTGGAAAAAGAAAAGAAGGGGGGCGCGGTGAAAAATCTGAAATTTTTACAAAAAAGGCCCTCCGCATATATGAAAATTACAAGATTTTTTCACGGATATGAAATTTTGCAGAAAACCCCTCGGAAGATATGAAAATTACGCGCAAATTCTCTCAGAACTGAGATTTCGCGTTTTAGCCCCCGAAACTTGCAGTTTTCACCGAAAAGTCATTTTTCTAGCAGAAAAGGGCCTCGGGAATCCAAAAATTTTGCATATTTTTGAACTTTGAAGCATGTTTATTCTTGTTATTGTTATTTCTATGCAATTTATTTATTGTATTTACTGTTTTGATTATCTGTAATTGTTTATATTGCTTTTAATCACTGGAAATAGCAGTAAATCATGAAAAATGCATAGAAAAATTCGGGATCACGAACCGGGAGTTCGAAGAGCATTATGAGAATTTTGCAACCATTTTGTGCAGATTACTAGCAGTAATCTTTTGAACTTTTTGCATGAATATGAATATGACTGGCATCACAAACCAGTAGTTCGAAGAACTGACCCAGCATGGCCAGATTTTGTATAAAATTTGTATCAGTCTTCAATTCTGTGGTAATGTAATCACGGATGAGCAGAAGATGGAGAATACTCTCTACCTTTCACCTAAATACGGTGCAATCCGCACGCAACTATCATCAAGATGGCTACATGCAGTATGCCTAATTAATTGACATCATGCAAGTTGCAGAAACTCAAGATGATGTTCTAAGAAAGAACTATAACCTCGCAGCCACCTAGTAGCAATGTTGGCCATGAAGCCACTGCTAGTAGCTACAAGGTGATGAAGCCTCTCACGAATGAGAATGAGCAAGAAGGGTAAAGTCGCAAGTCGCACATTATTGATGCTTTTAGTCTAAGAAGAAGGGCAAATAACGACATGTGGCACACCTCACCATTGCGGGCATAGAGGTCCGCATCCATTAGCCGCACTTATGGATGTGAACGACCAAGATATGACCCATCATCCCTCCCTTGGACATCGCACGCCACAACCGTAGGCGCCCAAGAGGAGAAGATCGCGCATGGAGCGATTTAGGTAGAAGTTCTGAATACTTCGCTATTAGATCCATTCTGCATTGCACTCGGACCTTTTATAGAAACTCGCGGTTTGTAATTGAAGCGATTTTTGAATTATTGAATAATGGTTGCAAGCTCTAGGAGAGCAAAGAATTAAATTCTTATTATGAGTCTGCAAGGCTTATTTTCCGTCTTTATAATAGCAAATTACGTTCGATATCTCAAGTATTTTATTTATGTGTTGCTTGCTTTCTACATATTAATAAAGTACATTATATTAGAACACGTGTGGCGCCTATGGAGGAAGTGTGCTTAGCATGTAGCGGCACAATGAATACCATCTGAGAGAAATGGAAATTTTTCGGTCAATCGGCAAGAATCTTTGGTAGTCTTCACGACAATCGCAGTGTGATACTTGTATAATAGGCTCAGGAATGACCATAATTATACTCCCAACGGGCACAACTTTGGTCATTGAAGAAGACTTGTTGTACCCAGAATCGACTAGAACTCTCAAGGATATTTGCGCTAACAGTTTCCATGTAGAGACTGAAGAAGAGTGTGGTACAGAATACCTCCTCATTACAAAGCGTGAAGAAAGTGAAAAATAGCACTAGAATATCTTCCTTCATATGAAACTGGGCTATACTACACTAATATTAAGGCACTGCGATTGCATCGCCTTGAAAACCGTGTTAGAAGCTCGAACTTATCTATCTCGGCATGATAGATTATGCGCCTAGGTCTTAAGATAATGAGAGATATAATTAACAATTCACGGGACATAATATGAATATAAAGAATTTCCGAATCTGGAAGATTTTTGTGTGCCCGCATGTGCCAAGGAATTTAGACCTTTTGCTCTGGCGAAGGATGAAGTCTCGCATTCTGGATCGTATCCAGGAGACATTTCTTGTCCTATACACTCGTAAGGGTCATTTAGGTATTTTATAGTGCTCATCAATGCTTCCTCGGAATGGTCGCACGTATGTTTATTGTCTATGAGAAACCATGCTTTTGCGGTTGAATCTCGCAGATAATTAACAATTGAAAAAATAATTCCCGATCATCACGTGAAGTCCATCTCGAATGGACAACGCCGAGAATGTACTCGAAGGCATCGATGATTATTGTATGAAAATGGGAATTAAAGTTGAGCATTCTATACCGCCATCCGCTTTTGAATGGACTAGCGTAACTTTGAAGAATTGTAATTTACCAACTATATGTTGGGGACATGCGATCTGCTCAGAGCTCTCATCAATTTTAGACCGTCGACATAACATCCATCCAACTATGCAACTAGCGCAAGGGTCAAGATGAAAACTTCTCATCTTCACGGTTTGGTTGCAAGGGTTATATACCTATACCACCACCGCAATGAATCGCAATGGGTCTTCTCAGAAAGTCGGGATATACGTTGGTTATGAGACGGCATCCATAATCAAGTATTTGGACCATATGATCGGAGATTTGTATAATGCCCGATCGATAGTACATTAGATGAGGTTAGTTTCCGTCATTAGGGGAGAAATCAACCCTTGATAATAATGTCGGAAGCAATTGAAGTCTAGAAGACAATTGAAGTCGTAAGATAATTGAAATCTATGCATATGACCGCGCACTAGTGAAGCAAATAGAAGTCCGAAGATAATTGCGTCGTAAGATAATTGAATTGAAGTCTAGAAGACAATTGAAGTCCGTAAGATAATTGATTTGCAAGTATTAGTGAATCAACCGCGGACTACTTTAGTGATTTGAAGAGCGTGAATAAGTAGCATTTGCACGCAAGCAATGCACCGGAGAGGGTTGAAATACCATTGAAGGTAACCTAATCCCGTCCGAGGCCTCGAATAAAAGGACGAACTCCGGTCCTCAAATCCGAAAGTAACCGGGGCGCCGGTGAAAAAGGATAAGAAGGACTTGACACGACCAATCACCGAAGTGCCCCGAACGGAAGGGAGCGGTTGAGACTGCATCGGTATGAAACCTTCGAGAAAGGCATACGAGTGAACATCCCCATGAAGGAGACATCGGCATGGATGTGTGCGCACATCGGAGAAAAAAAACTAAAGGCACTTGCCCCGCAATTGGAAGCAGTGGTGAGCAAGTAAAAGCATTAGAAGAATCGCCCCTTGAAGAAATAAGTTATAAAACTTTATGACCTCGGGAGAACCTTTGAATATTACAACAGCCAATGTCGACACTTACTTTGCAAAGAAACTTGCCACAATCATCAATCTTGATTCAGAGCCTGCATCGCTCGCTGAATGAAAGAAAAGATCAGATTGAGAAGATTGGGAGAAGGCAATAGAAACTGAATTATTCTCTCCGAATAAAGAAGGACGTTTGGGCGTAAGCCGTACGCCTCCCTTTGTGCACCCGTAAGGCATAAGTGGATATTTGTTCGAAGAGAAATGAATAGAAGCAAGGCTCGTTGCATAAGGCTTCATTGAACATCCAGGAGATGATTATGAAGAAACATATTCCCCGGTCATGGGCAGAAACCCCTTTAGACATTTATCTCAATGGCAGTGAACTTGAAGTTAGAAGTGAAATTGATGGATGGGGTACCAGCATACCTTTATGAAATATTAGATTCGGACATTTATATGAAGATACCTGAATGTATCACTGTCCCGAATCAAAACAGAGCAAATAAAAATATGTACAGTGAAACTCGTAAAGTCATTGTACGAACCTAAGCAATCGAGCGAATGTGGTATAATCGCTGAGGCGACTTTCTATGCAAGAAAGGCTACGCGAACAATGAGAATAATCTACTGTGTTTTATCGATGATCTCGAGAATGGACTTTGTATAATATTAGAATATGAAGATGATCCGAATATCATCAGAACCTGAAGGATATTAAGAAAGCAAGCTCTTACAGGTCGGAGTTCAAATGAAAGATTTGGGTGAAAACCAAATATTGCCTAGGCTTGCAACTTGGGCATGCCCTCAAGAGATATTAGTGCATTAGTCACCTACACTCGGAAGGTGTTAGAATGGTTCGACTTTGCAAAGGCATACCTTTGAAAGTGCCAATGGTCGGAGATCTTTGCGCAAGACAAAGACCCGCATGCACCTAAAGAAGAGGGAGGAAGTCACGGGACCGAATTCACACCTTTGAAGTGCAATAGAAGCACTAATGTATTTAGCAAACTGTACTAGAACAGACATTATATTTGCCGTGATCCTACTAGCAAGGTATAGTGCAGAACCTACCAAAGGCATTGGCAGGGAATAAAGGACATCTTTCAATACCTCCAAAGAAGCAAAGAATTTAATCTGTTCTACAGAAAGAACCAAGACTTAACTATGAATGGCAATGCAGATGACGGGTGCTTGTAGGACCCGCATACAGCCAAATCGCAAACAGTCTATGAACTCCTATGTGGTGGAACTGCAATTTCATGAAAATCGTCTAAGAAATATCTTGTATCGACTTCGACGAACCACTTGGAGATCATAGCATTGCACGAGGCCTCACAAGAATGTGCTTGGCTTCGGCGGATGATTCACTACATCCAGCAGTCATGTGGATTGAATGCCGAACTAACCCCCACTATTATCTATGAAGATAAATGCAGCTTGTGTTGCACAAGTACAGATGGGTTATGTGAAGAATCCTCTCACAAAGCATATCAACCCCAAGTTCTTCTATGCTCATGAATTGCAAAAGATGAACGTTATTTAAAGAATTGCACACTAAGTCATGTGAGAATCTTGCAGATTTATTCACTAAGTCACTTCCAGCGTCAAACTTTGAAAGATGCATATGTGAATTGGAATGATGAGACTTAGAGAAGTGCGGAATTCAGGGGGAGAACCTTCACGAACTCATTATTAAAGCTTGATCATGAAGATCGAGTACCCAAAGAATAAATCCAGGAGATTAAATGAAATTGGGTGGATTGTACTCTTTTTCCCTTGACGAGTTTTTCAAGTTTCTGGCTAAGGTTTTTAATGAGGCAATTGCATCACGTGAACGTGTATCATGTACTCTTTCTCCAAATTTTTCCCACTGGGTTTTTATGGAGTTTTGACGAGGCATGGACATGAAGGATGAGAGCCCAAGGGGGAGTGTTAAGAAACCGGGCCCGGCCAGGAGTCCGGGTCCAGGTGGGCACCTCATCCACCCGTAGACTATATATAGGAGGGGAGGAGGACCCCAACGATTGTACAGATTCATTATGAAAAGAGCAATAAAGAGAAGCCCGCAGTCCCCTCTCATACCTGTGTTCATCTATTGTTCATTCTTGTGTTCTTGTATTTGTTCTTACGATTCTATGCTTGTCTACGAGGTAATCGCTCGGACTGGACTCGCCAGCGACGGTTCCTCAACATATAGTACTTATCTATAGAGTCGGAATTAGAACAAAAATGATCAGGATTTACTATTTTAACATACATATAACAGCATAGATAATTTTCAAGCAACACTATATTAAATAGTAATTTATACGGACAAAAGACGGCAAAAAATCAAAGGTTGAGCTGAACCGAGGTGCACAGCTTTTAAGCTAGAGGGTGCACGCATAGTATATACATGATAATATCTGCTATTTTTTATAGGGGGTCCGGTGCCCGGTGTCCTCTGTCATCTATAGACAGCACTAAAGATAGCTTTTACAAATGGGTTGTCTTTTTACATGTCTCTGTAGACAACTTCTTTATGTATAATGTATCTTGTTTCTCGTATTACAGTCAACTACTGTATGAGAGATGGTTCAATTCTCTATGTTTCATCTCTCTCATTTATATCATCTAATATCCCTATGTAACAAGTCTTACAAACAATTAACATCACACTATTATACATACTCTTAATAGCATCCCCAAGAATTGTTGAACACCACGCGACAAGTCCCACCGACTCCTACCTTAGTCTGCTTAGTAGCATCCCCAAGAATTGCTGAACACCACGCGACAAGTCGCACTGACTCTGTCCTCTTCTACCTTAGTCTGCTTAGTAGCATCCCCCAAGAATTGCTTACTCATCGATCCTGAGTCGCCAATGTATATTAGTGCAGGCCGTCCAGCTTAATCCATCGTCGAAAGCCTTCCAAAGTTGTCGGGTGGGCATCCTGCGTATTTAATCGGAAGGTCCCGGTTTTTAATTCAGATACATGTGAAGTGCCAGCAGTCGTTAACCATCTCTTTGTGTGGTGGTAAAGTTATAAGGGCACGAGTTCATCCATTAAAATTCAAATACTAATATCTATTTTTATGCACAGATGAGTGCGATCTAGTAAAAAATTTGTGAGGTTTTTTTTATTTATTCTTAAAATTCGTCTGTTTAGACGTATGCTAAGAAGGAGCACTTGTGTGTTTGTGAGGTTCACAAATTTATCATCGGTCTCTATCTATTTAGACATGTGCTAAAAAAATGCATTCGCATATACGTGTGTGTGGTGTGTGCATATATTCTTTCTTGTAATCTGGGGAAAAAAGTGCCAGCAACCAAGAGCGAGGAGCTGGCGATGCCACGTACGAAATGAAGAGTATGCGTCGCCGAAAAGGAACAGAGAAGAGAAGAGAAAAAAAAAGGTAACCTTGAAAGGCACAGCAGTGAGATATTTTGCAGCCAGGCCCAGAAGAGCCCAAGACGCCCGTGACGCTCACGCGCGTAAAGCATAAAGAGCTTAACACAGAACCACACTCCACTCCAACTACTGTGGATCTTCTATTACTCTATCTCAGTTAGAGATACGGAATAAATTGCCGGAAAGAAAGGAGTTTTGGACTAAATGGTACGGTTCTACAGGCGTATTTTGCTCTCTTCGCATGGTATTTGTAAATATGATAGCTCTTACGAGTCTCACGTCATCATGTTTGCAATTCCGGTCGCTCCTAGCCCGGAGAGGGTTTGTTCATGCGGTGCGCACGTGGACACGCCAAAATCTGTGCGCCCTCACCCAATTGCTTCTTCACCTGACACGTGTCTAGTCCGCACGGACACCGCCCAAACAAGGGTGTGTTCGCACAAAAACAGTGCCCCACTAGTCAGTGTGGAATATTGTCCAGGCAGGCCCCGCGTAGCTTGTCCGAGAGGGGGCTGCGCGAACGTGGTTCTCCGACGACATGCGTGCGGTCCAAGCGGTGGGCGTGCGTAGACAATACATGTCGGCACATGAAATGGGCGTGCGGCGGAGCTGCCATTTTAGCCAATACAATGTGAGAGGTGCTACTTCCATAAAAAACGCACGCAACAGTGCCATTTAGGCTGGAAATTAGAAGCTATCTACAGCGATGTGTAAAAATGTTTTAAAAAAATCACCGTTCAGAGCGTATAATACGGTGAGAAAATCGACTTAAATCCACCTGGTGTTTGGTTGGGCCAACCTATTGTGTAATCAGATTAAACCATCGTCTGTTCGTTACAAGCTGTTTGTTTCAAGTGTGTCGTAATTCGATCCCACGTAATTGGATACGAAGCCACTGGAATGCCCATTCCTCTCACATCCTAGCATTTCAGATATCGATACCACAGCGGTTGCCTCGATCCGCTTCTGACGCGTTGGTTTCCCATCGTCCTTATCGATCCCTTCTTCTCAACAGCCGCATCCATGTCTTCTCAATGCACACGATCGCTCCTGGTCCTCTTCTTTGTCCTCGATCCACTCCCATGCCTTGGATCACCATCGGCGGTTCGCCCTCCCCTTGTGATGACCATGCTCTCCTCTCTCCCCATGACGCGCTTCCTAGGTACCACCGTTAGCTGTGACAGATCCCGCCACCAATGAGGGTCTCAGGGCGCTTGGATCCCACCACCGATGAGGGTCTCAGGGCGCTTGGATCCGATCGCAATTCGAAGGCGAATGTGACCCACTTTGAGTGGATTGTTGTCGCTACAAGGGGGCAACAGGAGGGCACGGGGTTCGCGACAGCGACATGGCAGACAGCGTCGAGCTGCACTCTCCTACGTCGTGAGTGCCTCACCCCATCTCGTAAACACCATTGTTGCAAGAAAACAAACATTACAAACCAAGTAATCACCTGAATCTCTTGTAAACCCATATCAATTACGTTTGCGTCACCTTTGTTTGAACCAAACACCACCTTAGTTAGGTCATGTACAATTGGGTTACATCAGCTGTTTATAGTCTCTGCTACGTAGGATTTAAACTGATATGGATGAAAGAGAATAAAGAGAGAGAAATGTGTTGTCTAGCCGACTGTATCATCAGAACCAAGGAGAAAATATCTTAGATCCATGAAAGCATTAAAAGATTGTGTCATCTATAAAGACAAAGTGAAAAGATAACTCATTGTATGAGTTGTCTGTAGTGCTGTCTACAGGAGACATGGAGAGTTGTTATAGACAGCAGCTATCGGTACCATTGTACATGTTCTTAAGGGTGCGTTTGGTTGGCGAAATCCTCTGAGGATTACTGGGAATCCTTTAGGGTGTGTTTGGTTGGTGGGATGAGGTTGAATGAGATGGGATAGTACAGGTAGGATGGAATCGTCCTGTATGGGATGGTACAGTCAGTCTGTTTGGTTGGTTGTATGGGATGATACAAGATTTTATTTGGTTAATTGTATGGAATAGTTCTGGATGGTTCAAGATGTTGTTTGGTTTGGTGGATGAAGTTGGATATGATAACCCTCTCACTAGATGTGGTGAGTTCACCTCTCACAATTGTGAGAATTGAGTTTAGAAATTGATTTAAATTTAAGTTTAAGTTTAGAAATGGTTTTGCATGCAATTAACTTTTATATTTTTTGCCAATCCGAATTTGAGGCAAAGAAATTATTTTAACTTTTGAAATTACAAAGCAAAGCTTTTGGAAATTTTGAAATGCAACCAAAGTTCTTTGAAATTCATGAATTTCATGCAAAGTGCTCCCAGGAATTTCGGTGCATTTTTCTAGAATTTTTGGGCCTTATTAACTATTTTCTAAAAACTTTTTTCTTTTCCTGTATTTTCTTTAATTCAAAGAGCAATTAAAAACCTCCAATTCGCTTTGGGCTGAAAGCCACCACTCCGACCCATTTTTCTCCCCTCCCCGCGGCCTAGCTTGCCTTCCTCTCTTGTGGACCGTCTGATCAAGATTGGACGGCCCGATCAAGATAGGAGGTTCGGACGGTACGAACGTTCCCAAGCGTTGTGGACCGTTCGATCAAGATTGGACAGCTCGATCAAGTTGGGAGGTTCAGACGGTCAGAACGTTCCAAAGCGTTGTGGACTGTTCGATCAAGATTGGACGCCCCGATTGAGTTGCACGTTCGACCTTCTCCGCGCCACGCCTTCTCTCTCTCTCTCTCTCTCTCTCGCGAGGGCCCCACCCGCCAGCATCACGCCACATCGTCTTCTTCCTGTTGCCGCTCCTTGCTCACACCCTCGTCGTCGTCATCGTCATCAACGGCGACGCAGAGGACGTGGAGGAGGCACTGGAGCACGTCTCCCGCAAGAATCAACATTCATCAATGGAAAAACCAAAATAGAAGTAGAAAGAAAAGGGGAGGAATCAAATCCTGGGGTTAGTAACCGAGTAGGCTGGACGGAGGTGTCGGAGGCCAAGCCGGCCGGGCGGCGTAGAGAGGCGACCGAGTCAGGGTAGCGCGGGGAGCCGCGAGGGCCGAGCGCACGGGCAAGCCGATGGGAGCTAGAGGCGAACGAGGGCGCAAGAGCAAGAACTGCCAGGGGAGGAAAACCGAGGGAGAGAGAGAGAGGATGCCATGGAAGGAGAAAGAAGAAAAGGGGCGAGGGGTGAGGAAGGGGACGAGTCGCCGGGGGAGGAAGGGGGACGAGTCGCCATGGGGGAGCATGAGCGCACAGGAGTGAACGGCGTGGTTTGGCTTTTTTCAACGAATGAAATGGTTTAGGATCTACGAAGAATATTCCATTTTGTTGAGTCATTCGGTCCTGAACCATCCGGTGCGATTCAATGAACCAAACAAGGGATAACATCATATCCTGAACCATCCAGTACATGGATCAACTCATTCACTCAATCAAACGCACCCTTAGTAAATCCTATAAGTTTACCTTGTTTGGTAAAACATCCAGGAATCTGAATCAGGAATATAAGATTACCTTGGGAAACAGATTACCATCAATTCCACGAATCTGTTTCCCGTAGAAAAGGGTGTCTATCTTAGATTACCACGGCAAATGAATTTTTGTTATTGCGTTCTTATCATATGCTTTTGATTCATCATAGTCAAATTTTGAACTTTCAGATTTCAAAATTCAGATCGTGATTTATTTTAATATTTGAATATCTAAATTATGGAATTTTAAAATTATTTTTTCAAAATATGAATTTCGAAACCAAAATATCAAAAATTTGAGTCCTAAATTTTGGAATATTAAATTCAGACAATTTAAATTTTAAAATTCAAAACTTCAAGGTTGGGTTTTGAATTTTATTTCTTTCAAATTTTGAATTCTAGATTTTAGATATTCAAATTCCGAGAATTAAAATTTATAAATCCGAATTTTAAAAGTTTCAATTTTGAGTTTCGGAATTTCAAATACTGATAATTTAAACTCCAAAACTCAAAATTTAAAATTTCAAAATCCAAAATTTGTACTTTTGAATCATAAAAAAATGAAATTCAAAATGTTGGAATTTTAAATTGTAAAATTCAAAATTTATAAATGTTAACCTTCCTGATTTGAAATTATGATAAAGACTAATATGTAGTTTCTTTCGAATCATCCAAACGTTGGAATCTTATATTACTGATAATGTATTTACCAGTAACCAGGGGAATATAATATTACACATACCAAACGCACCTAAATGTCATATAACATTTTCCATTTATTGAATGCGCGAACTCTTCCATCAGGGCGCATTACTTGGCACCAGAATCAGAGCATTTTCGGACGTCCAGGCTCCGCTCAGCATTTCAGTTCATCGTAACACACGTCGGAACCGTGGAGCCCAGTTGTTAACGCACAGCCGTGAAAAGGCACTGCCCGGTCGGCCCACCGTCACGTGGAAGGAGAAGGCGACGATCGAGCCGGAGCACTGCACTGCACTGGACAGAGAATCGCGCGTTTCTGGCCGTCAATCTGAGGACGCCGTGTCTCGCCGATGCCCCCGCCCCCGCCCCCGCCCCTCCATACAGAACGCTACACCTCTCCGGCACCAATAATTCGGGGGCTCGTGCGGCATTGCATGTCCCGACACGAACGTTCGTCACCTGCGATTGGGTTGCGTCGATCCCGTCGGATTCTTCTAGACACGCAGAGTCATGGCAGTGGGTTCGCTTCAGCTGACTCGAGGATTTGTCACAGGGCACGTACGCTCAAGCTAGATAAATGATTTACTCACGAGAAACCCAAAATATCCATGTAATATTATAGCTGGTTGAATCTGTAGTTTACATTTAGTTGGACAATTCAAGGACCAATCCATTGTTGAATCGAGAAGGTAACGGTAGTGGATATTAACTTGAAAAAAAAACACACGCATTTAGCCTACAGGTGAAGAGTTCTATTTAGCGAAAGCTGGCTAGGGGTGCGAGTGCACTTAGACCACCAGGATTGAAGTCCTAAACTTAGCACTGATGTCAACTGATTTTAAAAGTACATACGTGTGCGTTCAGTAAGAAAGTACGTGCTTGTGCTTTGTGATATTTTGGGTGCTTCCGATAAATTTCAAACATGTGTAGGAGTGTGATGTGTGTTGAATGTGTGCATTCGTCTTATGCTCTGTGAAATAATAGCTCTATTTAGTGGTGACCTGTTGGCAAGAAAATAAGAGGATGCCGGTCATTTTTCTTCCCCTTCCCCGACGAGTTTGCCCCCAAATTGTCGGCTATTCGCCCCGATGGCCCACCTGTCCTCCGTTGCCAAACCCAACTCGATTCGCGAGATTGTCCAGGCCTCCTTCAACCTCGGTCCGCTGCCTAAAAGCAAATTCAGAGTTTTGTAGCGTCATCACTGCTTCACTACCCATCACCAGGCCACTAGCCAGTCTCCATTTTGGTTTGAGCCGAATTGATTTCACGAAACATATTTTACATGCTATCTATAAAACTATATGCTTGACTATACCTCCTCCCTGCAAATCATAACACTGTTTCAACCGAAAATATACCGTAAACATTCACACTAACCATCCCCTTCCCATGCCACAGGTTGTCACACTACACAACCCTCTCCACAAGTAGCGAAGATTCGTTCTGTTTCTCTCTCACAGGTCACTCCACCCATTGTCCTCTTCTGAGATCTCTGCACTAGTTATATAGCATAAGACATACCCCTCCCAAACCACGTCCTCCCACCCTCCACCCCTACCCCCGATGACATGCCACCTTACCAACTTCTGATGCTACGGCTAGCGCCTTGGCTGCTCACCGTGCTCCCGTCGATCACTATTACCTCATGGGAGTGGCAATGCTTCGTCGCCTCGTCAATCCACCTCCTCTCCCCGTCCACCGTCATTGCCTTCTCCACTACCAAATCCAGCTCGACTCTTGGGTCAAACTTGCAGCCTACGGAGCCCCGTACACCCCAGCCGCCGGCCTGCCACCCACTGCTAGACCCATCAGCCACTCTCTCGTTGGTCAGGTCAGATTGATTTCGCAAAACATGATGTAAAAAAGATACCCTACCTGCTTGAGTATAACCTCTCCACCTGTATGTTTTCACATGAATAATAAAGGTAAACATTGTCACGTATAGGGATGGCAGTTTCGCCCATTTACCCGATTACTCGTGGGTAAAAATCCTAACAGAGGCGGATATGTTCCTATTTTTCTGCCCATGGATACATTCGTGGGCACAAATCTCTGCCCGGTGGGTAAACGGGCACCCATGAGGATGCACTGATAGGTGGGTCCCAAGTTACTTCATGTGCCACTGACCACACCAGTGTAGTGGTGCACTAAAACCCAAAGTCCAAACTCAGTCCTCACTACTTACGCGCCGCCCGTCCCCTCTCCAATCCTCCCCAATCCCATCCTCTAGAGTCCAGATCCCCTTCTCGCACCGGCAGCCCCCTCTCCAATCCTCCACGCATCTCCCTCCTCACGTTTGGTCGTCGCTAGTGATTCCTCCCTCACGCTCGGCTACCACCCTCCTCAAGCGGTCACACCTGCCGCCACCTTCCTCACGCCCAGCCGTCCCCTCCTCATGCCCGGCCGCCACCTTCGAATCTCCCTCCTCACGCCCGACTGCTGCCCCCTCCTCACTCGGTCACTCATCAGTCCTCACGCCCCCTCTCCTCACGGCCTGATCCAGATCCAATCCTTACTCGGTCACTCCTTCGGTCCTCTCGTGGTCCTGCCCGGACGCCTCCCCGTCCTCCCGCCCGGCCGCACCGCCCCTCCTCAACTCTCGGCCTCTTCTTGCTCGGCCGCCGTCCCCCTCCTCAATGCCTAGCCTCCTCACGCTCGGCCTCCTCACACCCCCCTTCTCAACACCCGGCCTCCTCTTGCAAAGCCGTTGTCCCCTCCTCAATGCATGGTCGCCGCACACCCAGCTGCCCCCCTCCTCAACGCCCGGCTGCCACACGCCTGGCCTCCTCTCGCCCTCGGTCGGCCCTCCTCGTCCCCATCCTCATGTTACTTTTGTTTTGTGTTCAATTCTCATATTTTCATTTTAGTTTGTATTTCCATTTTATTTGTTGAACTTGATGTGTGATGAACTTGGTTAGTTGTTGAACTTGATGTGTGACGATTGATGAACTTGATTAGTTGTTGAACTTGCATGTCAGTCTCACAGTCTCACATACCATTCGAAGTTTTGAACTATGCTGTGGCGGGTACACGGGCATGTCCGCGAGCGATGGGTACCTGCGGCCGACGAGCATGGGTGAGGTTCTTCACCTGTTGTCCAACACAGGCATGCCTATGGGAGGAAATCAGGGTCGTGGCATGGGTATGAGCGAGCACTACTCGCGCCCGCCGCGCCCGATTACCATCGGACCATCCCACTCGGCCACACGTTGTTACTCTAAGAGTATCCAAAGCGTGGAGTATCGACCTAGACGCTAAGACCTACCATATCACTGTCGCATCACATAGGTGCTAAGCCTATCTTTCTCGCTCCAGTGTTTAGTACCTCCTACCATTTTCAAAGGTGGGACCTCACACTGATTAAATTAAAGATAGATTCCCTCAGTCTGTCTACTTACCCCACCCCAACATCCCCTCCCTCTGTCCCTCCGGTTTTCTCTCTGCACTAACATCCCTGCCGCCATCCCTCGCCTTCCCCCTTCGCGTCGGCCTACCCCACCTCTGCCTCCCTCCTCTGCGCGGGCCTCCCTGCCTTCCTCGTCGCACTGGCCTCAACCTCGGCTCCGGCGGTGGCTTCTGACCAGATCCAATGGCGACAGATACGGGCGGCCTCCTCGGCCCAGCGACTCCCTACCAGATCCGGAGGCGGCTTCCTCATCCTCAAGCTCAGCTCTGGCAACCGTGGTGGCTCCCTACCATATCCGGCGGTGGCTTCCTCATCCTCAAGCTCGGCTCTGGCAACGACGGCGGTGGACTTTTTCCGCCCAGATGCGGTGGTGGCAGCGGCTCCCAACCTCGAGCTCGGTCAAGCAGAGGCGGTGGTGGCGCGGTGCGGCTTGCCGCGACAACACTGCCCCATAGCGCGACAGGATTGCTGACAGGTGGGCCAAACCAATGGTTTATTCTATTGGTTCTGGTACTAAGTGAGTACCAAGTGAGATAACGAACGTTTGCTTGGGTTTGGTTTTAAAATAGCCTTTAGTGTGAAGCACCGGTACCAAATGTCTCTCTCCTCTTGGTACGAGCAAAAAAGCATATATATGGTTTCATAAAATCTGTACGATTTTCTTGATCTAAATCGAGCAGGTTTCCATGAAGAAGATCTTGTTCAGCATGTTCTATTTGATACTGGTAGAAGAAGAACCCGACTCAGTATTCTTAAAAAAAGAGGGAAAGCAGAACAAGGTAAGATCTTACCATTTCTGAAGTACCTGGGGCTACATTTCTTTTCAATTTCCAATCAAGAGTTTCTATAACACCCCTCTCCAAAATTAGCGAAGGTTAGTTAAGCCACTGCCCTCTTCTAGTCTTCTCTAATCTCTCTGCAGTGGGAGTAGTGGTGGTATAACACAGAACCCTCCCCCTCGCCAAACCCCTGCTTGCATGTGTATGAGCGTCTGACCTTATCTCCTCCATCCCAAGATATTTCCCATCTCCACCCCATGGAGTCCGGCCTCGTCGCAAGCCACCGCCTCCGCCTTCCGGACCTCCCCTCCGCCGCCCATGCCCACCTCCTCCGCCACCGCCTCCTCGCCGCCGCCCATGTCCACCTCCCCCGCCGTCTCCCTGCCACCACCCCCACCCCTCTCCGCCTCCCCACCGCGCTCCCGCTCCGCCCGTGCCTCCGGCCTCCCCGCGCCTCCGCCGCCGCTTCCTCGCCGGCGCCACCGCCCGGAGACTCCGCGGTGGCGGCGTCCCCCAAGTTCCTGGGCGTGGAGACGCGCACGCTCAAGAAGATCGTGCCCCTGGGGCTCATGTTCTTCTGCATCCTCTTCAACTACACCATCCTGCGGGACACCAAGGACGTGCTCGTCGTCACCGCCAAGGGCAGCAGCGCCGAGATCATTCCCTTCCTCAAGACCTGGGTCAACCTCCCCATGGCCATCGGCTTCATGCTGCTCTACACCAAGCTCGCCGACGTGCTCTCCAAGGAGGCGCTCTTCTACACCGTCATCTTCCCTTTCATCGCCTTCTTCGGCGCCTTCGCGTACGTGCTCTACCCCATGCGCGACGCCATCCACCCCACCGCGCTCGCCGACCGCCTCCTTGACGCACTCGGCCCTAGCTTCCTGGGCCCCGTCGCCATCCTGCGCGTATGGAGCTTCTGCCTCTTCTACGTCATGGCGGAGCTCTGGGGCAGCGTGGTCATCTCCGTCCTCTTCTGGGGATTCGCCAATCAGGTACATTGGATTCTTCTATTCTCTGCTCTCGGGTATAGCTAACGGTGCAGGTATCGCGATTGCAAATTCTTGTTCCGAAATCTTGGTAATATATAGCTGATGATGTGTGTGTACAAAATTACAAATTGTTGGCCAAAATATCGGGAATAGTTAATTATGTATGCATAGGAATTTATAGTTTCTTGTTCCAAAATCAATGGCAGTAGATAATTGTATTGTTATACAAATTCTGAGGCGCCCTTAATGTTTGCAGATTACTACAGTTGAAGAGGCCAAAGAGTTCTATCCGCTTTTCGGGCTTGGGGCCAATGTGGCGCTCATCTTCTCTGGCCGCACGGTGAAATACTTCTCAAACATGAGGAAGAATTTGGGTCCAGGGGTGGACGGATGGGCGATTTCGTTGAAGGGCATGATGAGCATAGTGGTTTTGCTGGGGTTTGTCATTGCCGGTATCTATTGGGGAGTGAACAAGTTTGTTATTGATAAATCATCTGTGCCAAGAGTCGAGCGGAAGAAGAAGGTTTGATTTGTTATGGTTTTATGGTTTTGCTACTTGTGTTTATGGAGCTTTCCTTGATGGTGCTGTAAACATAACCTTACAGGAAAAGCCAAAGCTTGGTATGGGTGAGAGTTTGAAGGTGCTGTTGTCATCTCGGTATGTAAGGGATCTTGCCACACTGGTTGTTGCTTATGGTATAAGCATTAACCTTGTTGAGGTGACATGGAAATCAAAACTGAAGGCACAGGTAAGTTCATCCATAAATAATGGTTTATAGTTTGTTAGTAACATGTATGCAACATAGTTTTTAACTTTGTGTTGTTCTGTTGCAGTACCCAAGTCCTAACGAATATTCTTCGTTCATGGGCGATTTCTCAACTGCAACTGGCATAGCTACGTTTTCAATGATGTTGTTAGGGAGAGTAATTCTTAGAAAATTCGGGTGGGGAGTTGCAGCTACAATCACCCCTGCGGTGTTGCTTGTCACAGGAGTTGGATTCTTCTCACTTATTTTGTTTGGTGAGCCGTTGACTCCTCTTCTAGCCAACTTTGGAATGACGCCTTTGCTTGCTGCGGTCTACGTTGGGGCAATGCAAAACATTTTCAGTAAGAGTGCAAAGTACAGTTTGTTTGACCCTTGCAAAGAAATGGCGTACATTCCTTTGGACGAGGACATGAAGGTTAGTCTTGAAAGTTATTTGTTCCTAATGTATATAAACACTCGATGCATGCTCGGTATAGTTAATCATTACAATTTTTCCACTGTAAGAAATCATATGTAGCGTTGATTGTTGAACAACAGATAGCCATCCACTAATTCTTGCTGGAACTCAGTAAAAGGTGCTAAGCAGTACTACTTCACCTGATGTACCTGCTATCATTACAAGATGAGCTGCTATCAGCATAGGCCCTGGCTCTTGAAAGTTTTTTTAAAAAAGACAACACATGAAAATTCCTAGTTCTACTATAGTCTTATTAATTCTTTGATTTTAACTGGAATGTGGTTGCACTGATATGATAGAACTATGTTAAAGTTCTTGTGTTTCTTTATTCTAAATTCTAGTCAAAGCTGGTGTATATATTTAACTACTATGATATCCTTTAACCTTTGCTTGTTATCTCACCATTAAGAAGGCATAATCTTTACTTAACTACCAGAAGTTTTGAGGCAGATACAAGATTCGTAATATATGTTATCCACAGGCCTTGACGCTTTCACAAATATGTTGTTATGTTCGATTCAGGAATCCTCGATAATCATTCATCAATTTTGTTCTCACATGTTTTATTGCCATGATTATAGGTCAAAGGCAAGGCAGCAATTGATGTGGTCTGCAACCCGTTGGGGAAGTCTGGAGGTGCCTTGATCCAGCAGTTCATGATCTTGTCGTTCGGATCTCTTGCGAATTCAACACCCTACCTTGGAGGAATACTCCTGGTGATTGTTCTTGCGTGGTTGGGCGCTGTAAGGTCCCTCGACTCGCAGTTCTCTCCATTGGCGAAGCAAGAGCTTGAGAGGGAAAAGATGCTGAAAGCAAAGGCGATCGAAACAACAGCTCAGGTTGTTGGGACAGCAAACGGTTCTCTACAAGAAACTCTAGCTAGTGAGAACTCTGCAAGCGGTGCAGGCATCAAACAGTCTCAAGAACCCGAGAGTACTACCCCAGAAAAATCTGGCCAACAATCTCAATAAGGTTACCCCCCAAAAAATTAGTTAGTACAAATCGTTGGAGGAACCAAAAGTTGCTTGGTTAGGCCTGCCATGGTTAGTTGCTGAGGAAGGCAGCAGAGTGATAAGAAAAATAAGCAGGCCCATTCTTCTGTCGTTGTAGCATATTTCGACTTCACCTTCAGAGTATCTATAGTTGTTCGCTTGAGCGTATCTGTATCTGTTTGTTGTTTCATTCCATAGATATAAAACTGGTTTTCTTGGTTATTACAATTTTGTGGAAAATATGCTTCCATAAATCTCTTCATCAGCTAGTCTCGGCTTGCAAGTAGTTATTTGGTCCTGATTTTGGTCGACGTATATCATTTTCGTTTTGAATATTGATTAGCCATTTCAGTGATTTTTTGGTTTGGTGCAAAGGTAAAATCCCTTAATCATACGACACTTCCCTGCAAAGTCAGAAAAGAAGCAATGATTCGACGCCATATTTCTGCACATTTTCCAGACTAGGATTTCTAATATACAAGCTATGTTACAGAGGCTTTTGAGTCCTTCACAAAAAAAAAGGTCGTCCATGGTTCTTCAGGACCAAATACCCAGTTCTTCTCTTTCACCCTAGGTACCCAATCTAAACCTCTAAATTCCAGTGTTAAGTACAAACATGTCAAGCACCAAGTTTGTTTCCCTCTCAAAGTGTCAACAGTAGAACATCACCCTCTTGACCCTCTCCTTCACCGCCGGCAATGGCTTCACCGTAGCTCCATTTGTCCCGTTGGCGTTGGCGTTCGACGACTGGCTCTCCGACATATTTGGATCCATATAGAAGCGTGCCCGGAATGCAGCCAGATGAGCATAGTAAGCTGGTGGAACTGTTCAAACAGCAAAGATGAAAGACCAAGGTTCGGATTTGTCACAAATACAGCAAGATATTATGTTGAACATATTTTCAGAAGAAGTGAAGGAAGAAATTACCAACAGAAACTGAACGTGTGCAGCGTGCATACCTGCATCAAATTCACACCAGAATATTGTTCAAATCGAAATTGATGTCTATTGTGGCTCTTAAAAGAAGCATGTATGTAACATAAGAAGGTTACACCATACGTGTAGCAAAGGTTGTTTGTCAACGTCTGCATTTCATCTGCCGTGAAATTGTTTTCATCCCAGAGGACATGATAGTGGGCTGGCCGACTAGTACCCTGGTAAAGTCACACATCAGTGATCTCATTACAAGAGAATCTCAGCTTTAAAATATAATTATTACACAGAAGAGTTTACTAACCCAAGTACAATAGTTATTTTGTACATTTACACGTTTTAATCATAGCCATAAAGTATGCAAATGCATTGTTGAAGTAAGACGTTAGTTTTATTATTTTAGTATGTGCTGCTTCCATTAGGTAAGCGATATTTAAAAAAAAATCAGACAGTCCTTTCAAAATTTTACTCTTGAACACTTTCTTACTTGAATTCCAGCATGACTGCAGAGGTAGAAGTCAAACTCTGTGGGATGGCATATCTTCGAATCAACAACAGTGCCTATTTTTGTAGGAACCAGTGAGAAATTATGAAATTTTATTAGGGTAAAAAACAAAATTAAAATGCAGGAGTTACCAATATCTTGAAGATGGAAATGGCATGATTTATTACCAGGCAGAATATTTCCACTCTTGTCTATGCTACTTCTATCTTTGTGGTTGTTTGCAAACAGTCTTGTATGGTGACGCTTTTGAACTATCACAAAAGTCACAGGAGGCTGGTAATTTGGTTCCAAGGATGCACAGGCCTGAAAAGATTGAAAGCGTTAATTAGGCCATAGTAAATCGTAAGCAAGTAAAATTAATGATTAGGCGTAACAGTCAGTGGACAACCTTACGGATAGCATCTAACTCGTAAAGTAATACTTGGTAGAACTGCCCTTCACTGACACCATCCCTGACAAAGAACAGAAATCATAATTATCATAACTGTTAGAGATATGTTAGAGATAGAATAGGGAGTCTTTTATATTTCCTTATCTGTACCCTTGTATACCCTATATATATTGCCCATTGGGCCTCTGAATACATACACACAATATTCATAACATGGTATCAGAGCCAAGAGGTCTTGAGTTCAAGACCCGGTTGGTGCAATTAAAAAATAATAATTGCAGCCCACTTCTATTCCACGTCTTAGGCCTGAAAGAGCCTACACGTGAGGAGGAGTGTTGAAGTATAAGTTAATTGTCCGTCTTTCCTCGTAAACTTAAGCTTAAGTTTTTGGGTGAATTGGTTGGTGCCTCTAGGCTCTCGCCGTTCTCCGCTGCCGCCGCTGCTGCCCCCGGGAGGAGTTTCTTCGCTCCCGGGGGTGGCCTGCTCGACGACGCCTCGCTGCGGGTCTCGCACGGCCAACGCTACGGCCTACCTCGACCCGCTCTGCCCCGACAGCCGCGACACCTTGGCTCTCCTAGATCGGACCGCCGCCTCCAGCTCTGCTTCAACGCGAGGAGGAAGCCAGCAATCTTGGCGTCAATGGCAGGACTCCCAGGACCTCCCCCAGATGGGCGACGCGCCGCCATCGACCTGCTCGTCTTCATCACCATCGGATCCGGTGGAGCCCGGCGCCACCGCCGCCTCTCCTGCTCTTCCTCGCTGGATCCAGCAGCCCTCGCACCGGTGATGCCGGATACGGGCGTCCTCGTCGCCGGATCCGGCGCATCTCGTCGCCTCGATCCGCAGTCGCTCCCGCGCCCAGATCTCGTGCCCGAGATGCGCCTCCAGCGCTTCTTCTCGGCCGGCACGTCCACTTGCAAAGACGCCGCCGGATCCGCGTCGACGCCGCCTCGCCATCGCCTCGGGCCCAGCCTCCGCCGCGACCTCACCTTTGCTCGGGCCTTCCGAGCCGCCGCTCGGTTTTCTCAGGCGGTAGGGAGAGGAAGCTCTGCGCTAGAGCCTGGAGGGAGAAGAGAGGTGGATCCGCGCGAGAGCGCCTTACAGCTTGAGAGGAAGATAGAGGGAGAGATGTGCTCGGCTTTGTCCTGGTGCACAGAAGGGGCAGGTGAGAGTGGAGAACTATGGGGCAAGGAAGACAGAGTTTATCAATGTGCACGCTTCCCGTGTTGCGTGCTTTGATCTTCAAGGCCACCGAGGGCAATCTTCTGCAGGATTGCTGGTCTCCATTTGGCTCAGCCTCCCTTGCGTGTACTACTGCAGGCTTTGCCTCTGCAGCCTGCTGGTTGCGCGTGTGCCTCCAATGCGTGTGTGTGCCGACTGCATGCTGGTTGCTGCTACCGCTACTGCTAGCTATTTTTGCTACTACTGCTAGCTATCCTTTGTGTCGTTTTTTCTTCCGTTGTGTTCGTCCAAGTCCGTAACTCTTTATCTGAGTTCGTCTTAGTCATGCGAGTCCACAAATTTATTGTCAGTCTTAGAAGCATAGGAATTTCCTTTTGCATGGCAGCAGCCGCTGTTCTTCTCTTCGAACCGCTGCAGATCCGTCACCCCGCTTTTAAGGCCGCTGCGCTTCTTTCGCACTGCGTCTCCGGTGTACTTTTTTGTGCATTGCGCCGCACTTCTTCTGCACTGCGCCTCTGTTGCGCTTCTTGTGCATTGTGTCGCGCTTCTTTTGCACTGTGCATCCGTTGCGCTTCTTGTGCCCTCTGCGTTTTTATTACGCTTCTTGTGCATTGCGTCTCTGTTGCGCTTCTGTGCACTTCGTCTCTGTTGTGCTTCCTGTGCACTGCGTCTCTATTGCGCTTTCTGTGCACTGCGTCTCCGTTGCACTTTCTGTGCACTGCGTCGCCGCCGTCTTGAACTTCGATCTGCGTCGTCATGCTTCTATCTATTCCTATTCGACTTGACAATTTTATCTTTTTGTCGGTTTCATCATCTTCTTCGTCATGTTGCCGCTGTCGACTTTGCTCTTACACATTGTGTTTTATGGGCTGTTGCGGAACCTTGGATGGGAGGAGATCTTTTATCGACATATTTTCCAAGAGCTGCATGCTACGACGACATTATCAAGACTCGGACTTTGGATTTTTCATATTTTAGTGTCACCCTTTCCAAATGCAATGCTATTGCATATGCCTTGCATTTGCGGGGGGGTGTTAGAGATATGTTAGAGATAGAATAGGGAGTCTTTTATATTTCCTTATCTGTACCCTTGTATACCCTATATATATTGCCCATTGGGCCTCTGAATACATACACACAATATTCATAACAATAACTTCTATAGTTCTGCACAAAAAGAAAAGGTAGAACTGCCAAGCTTGTGAACTATGCATTAGATATCTAGCATACACACCGATGTACCTGTAGAAGATTATTCTCAATGGTTTCTGTCCTGTGGCCTTCCTGAAGGATATTAAAAGCTCCCTGCATTAAAAGGCACAAAGAAAATGAGCTTCATTAAGCTCATTTTGTGCTTAGTGGCCATGATGTATACTTGGGATGTGCTAGTTTAATTGTGCGAGATAACACAGATCATAGATCACCAAATGCACAACATCGTGTTGGCTGGAGAAATGAATTTTGTTTTGTAAAAATCATCAAAAAATGATTAATTATAAGGTCTAAGCATGACACAATTCATCTAAGCATGACACGATTCATCCATTCATCAAATGTCATCATGCCTTACAAGAGAACTGCTCTTAGAGATACCTGATCATGCCTCCCGTCACAGTGCCTCTCTGAGGATCATGCCATGTTTTGTAGAGATCTTGTATAAGTTCTTGCCTATGAGCTTGAGCACACACCAATCCAGCATACTTTGTAACTTCTGGCCAATCTTGAGATGCAACAACCTGCAAGCAGCACATTAGAGAACTCATGCATGAAGTGACATAACCTTTGATGTAGAAGCAGCAGAATAATGCTAAATCTTACTGCAGCGATTGATGGACTGGAATCCTCTCCGGTTTCAGGATGTGTTACATCCGCACCAAATATTATTGTCGGTATGTCACTGACCAAAGGAATCCTCCAACTTACTGCATCCAAGAGCACAGTATTTCTTCCCCCCATCTGATTTTGCAGACATCATTAAGCATGAAATGGAGTGAGTTACCGGTAGTAGCAGTTGTTAACTTCCTGATCTGCACTAGGAATCTATGTGTAAACTTGAGGACAGGACGACAAATACCTTGACATTAATTTTAAGTGAGACATTTGCCAAGTACTGTTTGCTGATCTTAAAAACATGCTTCGTTAAGCAGCACTGTGATATTAATCCCAACTCGGTTTCACAAATGCGTTTTATGTCACCTGGAAATAAAAAATATTTCTCATTATACATGTGAAAAACAGAAAGGACATATTTACAAAATAATTAAAACAAAGAAATATCAGTATATGTGACATAAGTGGCATAATGACTAAGAGAGAAACTGCAGTGCAGTCTCACCATATAAGGGGCCATTGTTGTCAGGGAGGATGGCCAAAAGAAGCTCAAGCTCTTTTCTCTTGAGTTTGTTTAGTGCAGAGTTATACACATGCTTAAGTGCCTTTACTACTTGATCTGGCCTAGCTGAATATATTGGTATAACAGGTTCACTGTTGAACTCCTGCAAAACAGGGGTGGTATCAGTTAACATCTATCAAAATAAAAAAGGTTGCCGTAAGGTTTGCATTTAACAATTGAAAAAGGAGTGTCCCTTCCATAAAATATTAGCACAAATGAGAGGTATACCATGCCTGAAATTTTACACATTTGGGCCAACTCCTGGCAAAATCCACGAGCAGTGCTTTCTTGAACACTTCTTGAGAAGTTAATGCAAGCCCAATGATTCACCATGCACCCATTGATCACTTTCTGCAAAAAAGAAGAAGATTTTTTCAGCGGTTAATACGCTTTAACTCTGCTACAAATGAGAACTAACAACTTCAGCACTCAGCAGACTGGATGCTCACCTTGTTCATCATGTTCCATTGACCAACATGTGGTAAGCACTCCTTTTCTTTTCCCGTATCATGATATTTTAGCTTCGAGTGAAAAAATAGGAAAAAAGAAGTTCAGAAATAAGCAAAGAGTAGCTGTTAATACTTAATATTGAAGCCTAATATACCATTGATCTTACCCAGGGTGCTGGCAGAACTCGTGCTTCAACAGAGGTGAGGTTGTCACTTATGTTTATGCCAAATTCCTTTGCATAGGGATCTTGCTGATATTCATTTTGATGAAGTGTCTGAAAACAGAACTTTTAGTATTGAGGCCATTTTGGTAGGGACTATGGGGCCCAATACAATGTAATGAAAGAAAACTAAAAGCATATAGTACCGAGCAATGAGAATCGAGCTTGTTATTATCAATTGCATTGTCTGTCGGGGCCACCAACAAAAAATAAGTATTGAATGAAACAACATGAGGGATGCATATTGCACTACTTATGGATTGTTCAACAAAAACATGTAGTTTTCTTACAAAGAATCTTAGCAAGTTAGCACATCTAGCCTTACATTTGGTCTGCAACTATTGCTGAATATATTTATTTATGAATATGTTGAGTAACACAGTCAGACCTGTAGAATATCCATCTCCTGCTCTCTAGGCCTTTGGCATGTAACTTTCAGTAATGACGTGATCTGCTTTTCATTCAACCTCTTAGTGTATCTCTGACCCTCAACAATCTTGCAGGCCTGGCAATAAGTATCTCATATCACTCAGGATTCAATTATAGTCCAAGTATCAATGTATTTTATTGGCTAAAAGAAAGGTGTGACTTCATGAGATTAAAGACGTTGGCTACTGACCTCCATTGGTAGATAATTTGCCTTCTTTTGGTTTCCTACCTGCAGGCAGGGAAGATGAGGATGCTGTATGGTAAACCCGTACATTTCCTTGAAGTACTCTACTACGGACTTCATATTCATTTCATCGTCAATTGGAAAGCTGTAAAAATGAGCAAACCGAAGCCCATACAAGTTAGCGCAAGATCCTCCAAGGTTTTCAAAATGTTTATGTACGGAAGGGATATCATATACTTTAATACACACTATACACCACCGGATAAGCTTATATTAGTATGTTGTCGTATCAACCAAAATGTTGAAGTATAACATAAAAATTACATGTTAATTAATTAATATTTTAAGTTGGACTGTTATGTCAGTATTATTTTTCAGAGTATATCCATCACTATTGTATGCTTCCATTAACTCTCGGTGAATGGATATTTCTTGCAGTTTTTTTATTATTATTACATAAACATTTCAATTGAACTACTGCAAAACGTCCTGAAGTAAACTGAATTTAAGATCTAGTAAAATTAGCATACCGTTTAATGAAGTCTGGTCAAGTCAATCATTGATTAAATTTGACAACCGACAATTCTTGAGAAAAGCAAAATGAAAGGCAAAAAGGGAAACAAGAAGAGCAACAAAAAAGATTCCAAAACATACATTAGTTCGTGAGTTGGTTGCGATGTCAAGCCAGAGACACGGTACTTCCGTCTTAAGTTTCCACGGTGAGTGACTTCGACTTTCACACCTCGCAGTGCTTTTTTGATCTGCTTGGCATTAGCGCAATGACATTCACCAATCATTCCAATGGGCAGGGTATAATGCACCAAGTACTGACAAACAACTAGTCCACTACCAAACAACCAACAAATAGCAAATGTAATATGGCCTTGTGTATCATTAGTCTGCATAACACAACACAATTTACCCTGATTCGGTTCGCATCTGACAACGGCCTTGACATGACATCCTTCCCTAGGATTTGCGCCACGAACTCGATCACCGGCAGCGGCTCAATAAACGCCGTGGATGACATATCTGAAATCGACATCACAATGTAAGCACAGGACACACGAGAAACTAATCACTTACGAAAGAGCTAATGTCTGGCCAACCGAACTACATCTCACCAATGTTCAGTGACAACCCCATTTGCGTCGGCCGGATGCTCTGGTAGAACCCACACCACGACTGCAAGCCGTCCCCAAGCCTCTGTGGCCTCCTAATGTCGGGCGAATAGAACGACCGTCCTATGGAGACGTACCTAACCATTGGCCAAGAAGCCATTAGCTACCTCCAAGAACACGCAAGCCTGGAACTGGCAATGCATGACAATGCAGGCACCGTTGCAGTTACCTCTGGCTGGCGACTTGCCGGAGCACGACGTCGAGGGCCTGGAGGGCCTCCTGCGGCGCATCGGGCTGCCGCCCGGCGATGAACTGCCGGAGGTGGTGGAGGTCGGCGCGGGCGGCGAACTTGATGGCCACCTTGTACTCCCTCTCCCTGCAAGTACTGGCAAACCAAATTGTAGTAGCCATCAAGAGAAAGTCTGTGTAAAGGCGCAACCTAAAGTGCGTAAGCACCGGACGATTGTGTAGCCTGTAGGCCTGTTCTTACCGAGCGGTGGAGCCGGAGACACCGTCGTTATCGACGGCGAGGCGCACGACGAACTCTCGGGCGTCGAAGGGGAGGCAGCCGGCGGTGTAGATGTTCTGACGGCCGTCGTAGGCCGGAAGGCGCATGCCGAGGTCGGACACGCGGTAGAGGCGGACCAGCTCGGCCACGATGGCCCGGTTCACGCTGCGGGAGCTCACCTCCGGCGTGATCTTGACCTGCAAAAGCAGACACCACGCCATGGTGTCACTAGTACACCTGCAGAACCACGGTGCACGCGCGACTTCTTGGCGAGAGGCGAGGAGTGGCCACTTACGTCGTACTGGGTGAGATCCTTGTCGGGGAGATCCGCGAGGAAGTGGTTGGCCTTCACCACGCAGCGCGCGCCCACCGTCCCGAACCCTGGTCGCCTGCAGAACGCCACCCCCTTGCTCGACACCGGCGGGCCTACCACGGGCGGGGCAATGCTTGCGCGCGCCGCCGCTTGCTCCCCCGGTGCCTTGCCCCGCGCGCGCCCGCCGCGCCGCCGGCCGCTGGCTCCGGAACCGCACTTCTTGCCTCCTGCCTCCGGCGGCGCCATATCCGCCGTCTCCACCTTTGGCTGCGGCACGCTGCTCTGCAGCGGCTGCTTCCGCGGCGCCCTTGGGTGACCTTGGCCGCGCCCACCGCCGCCGGCCTTAGCGACCGCCTTCCCCGCCACGTCCAACACCTCGAGCATCACGGCGGGCGCAGCCACCGGGAGCCACACGACAATGCAACCGCTTGGCGATTAAGAAGCCAAGAACTCGACGGAATCAGCTGCTGCGACGGAAGGAGAAGAAGAAGAAAGCCAAGGCTTAGCTAGCATCGATCAATGCGCAAGCGCAACATGACTCAATCATCGGGACAGCAAAACATTAGAGCTCCACGCCATAAAAGTGGGTCGGCATTGACGCAGCACGCACGCAACAGGTTTGACGACGACAACGACGACCACCAGGCGAATCAAGAACGGGCGGCCATGCCCTGCATTAAAAACCTTCCTTCCTCCATGCCTCAAAGCTTGTTTGGTTGGCGCTGGCTCCGTACACGGTAAAAAGTGGTGTCTGGTTATACCCTGAAAATCAGATGGTTTTTAGTTGGTCCCATAGACATTCTAATATGGTGTTTGCTTGAAGATCGGATCGAAGAAAACATAAAATTAAAAAAAAACACACACTTTCAAAAGGAGAAACACAGCTGCGATTCAATTATCTCATAAACCGCGTTCGTGTGCTGCTACCTGGAGGTCCGACGTCCGATTTTGTTGGCCTGAGCCAGGCTAATGAAATTGCCGAAAAGTGTCAGGCCAGAGAAAGATTCGATGTGTTGAGACGCCAAGTCGCCAACCAAACAAGATCCTAGCAATATCCCAAGTCACCAACCAAACAAGGTCCCGATATATCCCCAAGACGCCTCCAGCCAAGCAAGTCTTCCTAGGGTCCAAACCAAACAGCTAACTCCGGCATAGCGTATTTACTAAATGGTTACTGTACATTGGCGCTGTAGAACGCGGTGTTGGAAATTGGATAACATTTTAATTTCAAATTTTATTACGAGGTAAAGATCACAAATAACTAGGGATGCATAAAGCGATATCAAAAGTAGGCAACTCAATGCGTTTCTAAACATACTTAGGGTCCCTTTGGTTGGGCTGTGGCTTTTGAAAAAGCTGCTGTGGGCTATGGTCGTGGAAGTAGCAATGGGAAAGCAACTGTGAAAAGTGTAAGACCGTTTGGTTAGAGTCACAAAACCGTAGGTACGTGTAAGAAATACTGTAATGCCCCTGAGGCCCGGGACATGTTTATATGGAAATTGCTCGTAACAAAATAATTTGTTCACTAATTCACATGAAAAGACTATTTAAGCAAGATAAAAATAATTTTCGTAGTTTTTCTTAGTTTTTCATCCATAGAACAATATCCATCAAAGGGCTTATACAACGATGTCATCTCTCAACATAACTAGCCTCCTCTCGCACTAACCAAAGCATCTGCTATCCTAGTACGAATGGTATTCATGGTATCCTCGTTCTCCACATCCTCACTACCATCCCCTTGTGTTTGTGTCGTGCCGCTTGTATGTTGTACCAAGTAATCCTCATTGGCATCACATCTCTCGAACTCCTTATCACGCAATTTGTTGTCACGAATAAAATTATGCAAAGCAAGACAAGCCGTAATGATCTGCTTCTGAGTACGAGGATTGAAACTTGGCATGCCCTTCAAAATACGCCACTTTTGCTTCAAGACTCCAAAAGACCTTTCAATGACATTACGAAGGGATGAATGCAAGAAATTGAACACCTCATATTTTCCTTGAGGAGGCCTGAACGATTCAAATTCGTATATGGTAGGTGCTTCCTTTGAAAGGTGCAAGATACCCGATTCGATTTGGATAACCCGAATCCACAAGATAATATTTTCCTTTAGGAGGCACAGAAATGAAGGAAAATTTGCCAATGCATGATTGAGGATGCGCGTGTCATGTGCGTAACCCGCCAACCAGAATCGCAAATGTAAACCTCATGTCAAAGTCACAAATAGCTAGCACATTCGAGATGTATATCCATGACGGTTTGTGTGGTTAACCACTTCGCCCACTGCACTACCATGGAACATGTGAACCATCTATTGCTCCAATTGCTCCTTTGAAGTATGGCCAAAACGGTTCTCTCTCACCCTTTCATGCTCAGTACAAAAGTAGGATCTCTCGGCTTAATATTGTCCTTAGCTAACTTGCGCAAACACTTCAAAGACTTCATGAAACTTGGTGTGAATCTGTCCAAAGTGACCGTGTGAAACGGTTTTCAGCTTGTGAAAATGATTGCGGGCCTCCGACGATCCACAAGAACATAGCCAAAGACTCAATAGATGAAACATTGTTACTTGACGTCAATCCATAGGTAGAGACTAGCAAGTCATGAAGTGCCCGAAAATCTCGTGGCTCATCCAAACATCTTATAAAAATACCTCGCCATGACATACACCTCATGACCCATTGAATGCCGCCGTGTTTCCTATATCCACCTTTGTGCAAATACCTTTCAAAGATATCTGAGTTGCCCATTTCTCCAATAACAAAGACATGATGTGCAAGTTCAAGAAGCAACATGAGTCCCTTTTGCCCTTCTTTGGCTCTGACTCCCAATTTATCATCCATCTACGAACACAATAATAGATAAATAATATTTTACATGCTCAAGATAACACAACAATAATAGATAAATATATGACAAGCACACAGATCACAATAATAGATAAATATATAACAAGCACACAGATCACAATAATAGATAAACAAATCACTAGCTCTCTCTTAAACAAATCGAGCCTTCCTACTTGTTCATCTCCTTCTCATGCTCCTCCGAATCAAATCAAGCCTTCCTTTATTTGTTTCTAGAGAGGTAAAGAACTCTCTAAATTCAGCTTAGCAAGTGCGACTGCCGTACATTAGAGCAGCTCCTTCTTCCACACCACATTCTTTCACCATCTTCACAGCCTCTGCAATGGTAGGAATTTGGTTGGTTGGAGGAGCAGATGATGCTTCAACACTTGTGGAGATCCTCTCGGCTGCATTTTCTATCTTCAAACAAGTGTTCTTGTACATACGAAAGAATGGGCTCTTCTCTTCCTTCTCTTCAACAGCACTGGAGGTCCCCTTGCGTTTCCTTTTGCCTGGGTTGACTGTCTTTTCCTTCTCTTCTGTAGGTTTTGGTACCTCAGCCACATCCTCATCACTTGCCTCATCGGAGGATATATCTCCAGGACAGGATGCAGAAGACCCACTAACATGTGCCTTGCCAAAAACGATATGCATATCTTCAAGAAACTTTGGTCCATGCTTAGCAAACTTCACATGACTGCATTTGATTCCTTTCTCAGGATTGTTGCATCTCTGAAATTAAAAAATAAAAATTAGCAAAGCACAAGAAACAAACAATTGAAAAATATATTTACAATGACAAAGTTAGTTCTTACAGAAGGTGTTCCTTCCACCATTCGTCCGGCAATCAACGCTTTTTTCTCCGCATCCCATCCAAGCCTGGTGGCACAATTCTTGAACTCCATAAACATCAGATATTCCTTCTTCAAGACATCTAACTTGTTCTTCAATTGTTTTTTGTTCGCTTATCACCGGATTTATCGCAAACTTGAAACAACGTTCTTCCAACCTGCAGTGATGAAAATTCCATCGCCTATTGCCAGCTTCTATTTCTTCTTTGCAGGCATCAAACAAATTCCTCAAAAAACCATCACTCCAATCTGCCTTGTCACCCATACTTGAACCAAACAAAAAAAAATTCAATCAATTTACAGTGAGAGCAAGAAGGGCTAAATCCAGAGCACAAGGAATATCAGCAACGGGAGCAGCTACATTTTATTTCCAAAACAAACCTTAAAGCAAGGAATATCAGCATTCTGTAAGCTTCCCATAAAGCAGTGTAGGTATATTTTGATCAAACAATAGCTAACGTTAGCGATCTGATGCTACCAAAATTACTGCTTTAAACAGTATCTCCGAGTGGTGGCTCGACTGTGTTTTGTAAAGACGGAGGCGGATTTGTCCTGACGAGGCGCCGAATCATACATCTATTTTGCAGATTACTCATGCATCCATCACATTCCAACAAGGGCAGAGGGGATCGGACATACCTTGCAGGTTCGGTGTACTAGTCACAACCTACAGCAAAGCTCGCACAAAGCTACATTCGTTACACATCAATAAAAGGAACGACTAGGCACCCTATACAAATGGGAAGATTTCCTGCCGAGAAACTCAGCAGCAAAATTCACAAGAAATTAGGAACTTGGAACAAGTCAGAATTAAAATATTTTTGAACTAGGAACTACACATTACGGAACTCCACACTACGGAACTAACGACAGCAAACAAGGAAACCATAGCTTTCTGCACTACGCCTGACGATCGGAGCATTCCACCACCCAAACGCCGCAAAGACTTCCGATCGCACGCCGGCGCGCGGATCGCAGATCTACGTCTTCGCGAGAGAGAACGGCGCCACCTCCTCCCAATATCCGGTCGGATCCACTCCGAGAGAGGAAATGGGCGCTGGACACGAGATCGATCGCCCAACGCCCCGCACAAAAGAAAGAGCGCGCAATGCGAGGCGGATGCGGGGAAAGACCCGCGACGACGAGCACGCACGCTGCGCGACTCTACTCTACCGCGAGATCGAGACGGTGGGGCGAGATGGTTACCGGATCCGGAGGAGGAGGGCGCAGACTCGCCGTCGTGCGAGGAGGGTGGACCGAGGAGGCGAGGTGAGCGGTAGGGTTGTGTCCGGGGCGAGGAGGAATAGAAGCGAGCGAACCGTTTTTTTCCTTTTCATAACCAGTGGCAGTGGGTAATTTTCTCAAAGTTGTCCATCCAAAAGCCGATGAAAGCGAGGAGAGGTGCTTTTGAAATTGTACTGCAGTGAAAAGCCGCCGCAAAAGCACATGTGACTTTTGGGCTCTTTGGTTGGCTTTTGGCTTTTGCAAAAGCAAAAGCAGGTTGAAAAGCCCAACCAAAGGGACCCTTAACAATCTAAATATAGGAATAAACTAGTCGTAGTACTCAAAAATTATGGTCGTACGACTAACTCACATAGGGCTCGATGAAGAACAGAATACAATGTAGTCTTGAAGCAGAGCAGATCGTTGATGATGCAGCGTAGCGAACGATCGTGCAGATGCGTTGCCTAAAAACCTTATTGCCGACTCGTGCAGGTGAACTCTGCGATAATGGTTCGGAGATACCGCCAACCCTTCTTCCCAGTGCACGCTAAGGAGAATAGACGACTTGGTTCAAACAGTACAAACCCTCTAGCACAAGAGAATAAAGAGGAAGAAGAAGAAAATGGAAAAGACCATTCTTGGTGTGGACATCTCTAGATCATTTTAAGGGTCGTGTCAATTACACTCTAGTAACTACTCAATAAAGCACACATTAGAGCACTGGTAACTGCTAATTCAAAACCAATAATGGTAATTAAGCAGTATTTATTATATTTTGATTACACGCTGGTCTTCATTTTTAACCACGTTATTTGGATCACTCTGGTTTGACCACTTTATTTGGACCATGATGTTTCGACCATACTCTCTTGGAGTGATATAAAGAAATCTTCAAAGGAAGTTCAAGAAGATCCCCTGAAGAGATTTAAGAGAAATCTCCTATGAAAGCCCAAGAGGATCTCCCGAAGAGGTCCAAGGGGACCAATCTACAAAGGATGTCCAAGAGAATCTCCCGAAGAGATCCAAAGGTGGTTTAAGAAAAACTCTCACTGGTCTTATGGATCACTTGTTTCGACTATAGTGTTCTGATCACCCTAGTTTTATGGACCATTTATTTGAGATAGAGAAATACACATCAAGAAAAGAGACTAAATCATGTATACTTTGAAATTTCATGAATAAATGGTCTTTTGGGCCGATTCTAACACGTGGAACAGCGGGGGCGGTAAAACTGTAAAAGGTTAAAATTTGGGAGCTAAGGCTAAGCTCTCAGTGGTAGCCTGGTAGGCTACAGAAAGGTGGTATGTTTAATGGATGGGATGGGAAAGAGAAGGAATGAAGGGGGAATGGGAAGGGGAAGACTCGGTGATCTCACCGAAGGAATTTATATCGCGGTGTGTGCCACTGGTGGCGTCGAAAGCAGCATCCACGCGGATCGGGGCGTGTGCTCGCTTCGCTGCGCTCTCGAAGGCGCCCTTGCGTAGTTGTGTCACTATTCACTTTAGTAGATTAGTGGAGTTGTAATGGTATAAACATACTAGTGGACACCGTAGTAGATTTATATGTAAGAAAGACACTGACAGCCCCGCCACGAGAGACAAACGCTCATGCAAGTGGTCCCGTGCTTGGAATTGCGCCTCCCAGGTCCCAACAAAGGAGGCAAGTAAGACACGAACGTACTCCTACTCTGTCTTCGTTTGCGCATTAGGAAACGTAGGAATTTCACGATTTGGCCTGAAACAGATTAGTTTTTACAGGAAACCGGGAAATTTCCGGTGTTTCAAACGTGGCCTTCGCTAGGAGAAAAGTCGTCTTTGCGCGAATGCAAGTGCCATTCATCGCATGCCGCGGTGCGGAGCTGTGGGCGCTGCGCTTGATACGGAGGAGAGGGGATGGACAACACGGGAGCATTTCGGCAGCCGCGGCCGAGAAAAACAGCGTGCCACGCCAGCCCTGCCGGCTGCTGCCGCGGCACGTACCTGCAGCGCCGGCACGCGGCTCCGTCCAAAGACGCGATAACACTGGCACCCTCGTAGGCTAGGGCTAGCTACGCGATGCATGCCTGCCTGCTGCCGCTACTGTTCACGGTTGCTTGCCGACCGCGCCGCGCTGTGCATGCGTAGGCGCGTAGCAGAGAACGAGCTGTACGACGCACTCCAGCTAGGTGCGCTAGCTAGATAGAGATAGCTTGTGGCAGCGGATGTAGATTGTCAGATCCACACAGAACGGCAGTACTGGACTACTACGGCAGGAGCAGGGCAGAGGGGGGCAGGGGTGGCTTTCGCCTTCAATTCATTCGTTTTTCAGGAAGTAATAAATAAATAAATAAATAAAAACCTTAAATCCGAGTTTTTGGTTTAAATAACACGATTACGAGCGAGATCAAAATCAAAAATATCATCGTAGACTAGCTAGGTAGACGATACATAGTGTAGTCTCTACGCCAGAGGTCCAGACCTATCTTGTCCGCGCACCAGGCGGTCGGACGACCCCGTTCACGTGCCTGTGGAACGGACATGGCTCGTCTACACACCAGGGCTCGGACTCCCCTCGTCTGCGCGCTCCTAGCCCGGATTCGCCCTGTGCACGTGCATGCACAGTGATTTCCGCACTTGAACAATGCTTGTCCGCTCCCCGCTTGCGCGGCCAAAAAACTATTTTTCAGGGTTTTGCGACTGCCACGTGGCAGGCGCACGGATAAGACTGTAGCAGTGATTCCATGCATGGACGCGTGGACGAGGATACATATCGTCTACTAGCAAGTCCGCGGTGCCTTTTGGCCTTTTTCTCTTCAGAGGGGGTTAGAATTACAGTTTTGCTAAACAAGATTCGACTGTTTTCTTTTGACAAAATAGTCGAATTTTCATACATCCGATATGCTTTCAGATTTGCACTTTTTCTTATCTGATGAATTGGGTCTGAATTTATTATGTTTTTTCTTCGGAACATAACGGGTTCACCATATTGCCATATTTTGTTAGTATATAATTTTATTTTATTTTTGTCTTTGTCTTTGTTTTTGTTTAATCTCTTAAAGTATATGTTAGATTTTGAATAATGTGATAGAAATATAAGTTATTAAGACTTTCGATAACAATTACAGTGACGAAGGACAAAAAATATATAAATAAATTATTATAATTTATGTATGCAAAAATTATAAATAAACTAAAATTTAATTATTTTAGACTGAAAAAACAGTTAAATCTTATATAGACTGGCCACTGGAATTACTATTGCAACACCCAGCAATATCAAATGAGCCAAAAAAAAAACTCTTTCAAATCCATTGCTTGCTTCCTCATCCATATACCATAGGCATAGCTAGCTAGCTTGGTATGCTACTCCACACCACCTGAAAATAGCTCCAAAAGGTTCCATGCCAATATGCTATTGCCATCATTGCGATAAGCTAGTTTACTAGCAGCGTAGCATTGGGGGCAGCAAGAACGGAGACACGTAAAGCAGAGTGAGGTGAGATACGTCAAAAACAGAGTGAACAGTAGTAGGGCGCATGCAATTGCAACGACCACCCAAAAAGGCAAATCAAGGAAGGCGCATGCATGTGGCGCGGTGGTCGGCGGTAGGCCCCGCCGTCCGACGCGCGCATGCAATGCAAGCGTGCACGCCGCATACGCATAGGCCCCTCTCGCCTCGCGCGCGTGCTGCGGCCTGCGGCCACCACGCCTACCGCTGCCGAAAGGAAACAACGAGGGCCAAGGAGGAAGGGACTCGTCCGTTGCCCGCATAGTAACAAAACTTGTTTAAGGCCCGGGATTCCTCTCAGAAAAGCGGAAAGCACGAAATTTAAAACTCACCGAGGACCTAATTTGCAAACAGGTTGGTTACTAAGCACACTCAGGGCGTACACCAGTGTTATATCTAATTTGGTTATATCACCTCTATATCACCGAGAAACAACTCCAGAGACAACAACTTCAACAAATTATCTCTAACCCATTTCAGGAGTACCATACCATTTTACTCTATATATATATATATATATATATATATATATATATATATATATATACACACTCAAGTGGCCTGCTTTGTCAATTATTTTTAATTTTCCACTCCCATCCGAGAACATATCTGTTGCATCCTAAGTTGTGTTGCATCACGGTGCATCCTTTTCAAACCACAAAGCAAATGGTTAAGAAAAATTCTATATGTAGATCAAATTTAGATTTGAATTTTTATGGCATGATAGATCGATTATGTGTCAATGTTGTCAAATTTTTTGAGGAATTTTTCATGACCATTTGCTTCATGTTTTGAAGAGAATGTACAGAGATGCACCACAACTTAGGACGCACTAGATATGTCCTCCACCTCACCCCGCTCTCTCTCTTTCATCACCGAGTCACTGACACCATCACCACACACACCGCTTCTTCCTCCTCCTGTCAACCTCCCTTCATCACCTCCCTAAATTCCTCGTCACTGTCCTCCTCCTCCTCCCTCCGCACCGATCTCCACTCTTATATGCAAGTCTCGATGGTGAATGTGTTGGTATATATATACAAAACAATTAAATCATATATGGCCAACGCAATAAAAATAATATTGTAAATAATAAACAATATATTACTCAATAGCACTGTCACAAACAATTGAACAACTGGGTTATAGCGTTGTCAGATATGTAATATCTATTACCGACAGCCCTGTCGGTGCAAGGGGGCCACGATGGCATGTACAGCCAAACGAAAAGGTGAATCACTGACAGTTTGACTGTCAGCAAAAGAGATTACCAATATGGCTGTCGGTATTGTATCTCCAACCCCGACAGAGTATCGCAACATGAAAATCCCCGTCAGTTTGCTATCGGCAAAATACATACTGCCAGTTTTGTTACCCTCGCCAAGAGTCTCTAGCTGTTGTTGTTTCTAGAGTACGTTGTAGTGTATTGGAGATGGCTTAGACATACGTGGGATAATCAAGGGCCGACTTGTAAGACCATTTCTGAAGAGCTCATCACAAGTTTGAAAGAAAGAAAGGTCCTGTAGTAAAAAAAAAAAACTAACCAGAGTATTGTTAATGCTGTTAATTAGTGCTGTCAGGGTTGTACGGTGCTACACGCTGTACGGATCACCAGAGAAAAATTTAACATATATATATATATATATATATATATATATATATATATATATATCATTTTCTCGACGAAAGAATAATGAATACCATGAGTATATGGCTTAGCTAAGTGCTAAAACAAGATCAGAAATCTCAAACAAAAAGTTTACGACCTTACGACACTGCAACATTTTAAAACAATAGTGCCAATATTTTAAAATTGCTCATGCAACAATGGAATTAAATGTTCGCAACAAAATTGAGAAAATTAAGAATCACAGGCTCTACTACAACAAAAAAAAATGACCATGTGCAACACAATATGGAAAAGTTGATGCAACATTTATGTAGACATGTTGCAATAAAATGAAACACTCCATGCAACAATTGAGAAAAGTTGTTGCAACAAATAAGAAGACCCACGACATTAAATAAAAATACTCATTACAACAAGTAAGAACACATCCTGCAACAAATTACCAAAACATCTGCAACAACCGCACCTGAAGCATCTACAACAACAGATGTGTGCGACGGTGGAGTTCGCCGAGCAAGAGCTACTCTTGGCCACTTCCTGTGCGAAGTCCGCCTCGTGAGTTGTGGCTGCTGCCACCGATGGCGGCGGCGGTGGCAGGGGACTCCACGACCCACACTCGAACCGCTCCAGCGAAGCCACCGGCACCATGCTACTCCGCCACCTCACGCCCAATTGCTGCCTTTGCATGTTCGATGCGACGGCCGCTCCTTCAATTGCCATTCCTCGCCTCGACTGGAGCTCGCCGGAGCAGGGTGTGGAGACACCTCCGCACTGCTCAATGGAAGCTCGAAGGCCATACATAACATTTGGGGGGGGGGGAGAGAGAGAGAAAGAGAGAGAGAGGACAAGATGAAGCGGAGAAGACGATGTGATTGGGAAAGTGGATTGAGTGGTGGCAACGAGGTTGGAGTCAATCATAATAGTGAGGCACGTGGGCGATGTAGCGTCTGACCTTTTCTTCTCGATTCAGGCGCCCGGACATTAGCATTACCCATAATATAAACACATAAATAACACATATTTGATTATGCATCGCCCACGTGCCCGGTGACAAGTGCTTTGTTTAATTCTTTAGTTCATAGGTCAAAATTCTATTAAGGCTTGTTTGGATACGGAGAGATTAGACATAATCCCTTCGATTGGAAAGATATTTTAGACTTTTAGTTCAAATTCCTTGTTTATCCGAAGGAATTGAGTTGTATAACTGTTTATCCAAACAAGCCCTTACTAGGAACAAGAAAAGGGTACAAGAGCCACATTAGAACCATGTTTCATCTACTGACATGTGGGGTTGTCCAATACGTGGCCCATCTATCAGTTGTATGGATGTCATGCATGTGTTCACTAGGGTTGTAAAAAAACTCGAGCCTCACGAACCGCTCGAGTTCGGCTCGATCTAGGCTTGATTCAAGCTCGGCTCACGCTCCAAACGAACCGAGCTCGAATAGCTCGATTGGGGTCGTTATTTTCACAGCTTGTTTGTAAGTTGTTGATTATTATTGAGCTTTCCTCGAATAGCCCTCCTATTTTATTAAAAATTACTCGAATAACTCTACTATCTTATTAAAAATCGTTACATGTTAACTGTCACCGAGCTTCCCTCGAGGCTTCCCTCGAGCTCAGTCAAAAATTTTCTCAATGGAACGGGTCCGGGCCATCCCTATCGGAACAGAGCGGTATCGATAAGTACAGAACACGACGAGGAGGCGGCCACCAAGAGGGGCCAATCATGAGATCTCGCGGCAAAATGGGATTTTGCATTAATTGCACACGCAGAGATAAGGGGGGAGAGAAAAGGGTCGTGCATGTGCGTGACGCGTGACTGGGATCTCGACAGTACCAACGGAAGAGAGATCAGAGAGAGAGAGAGGGGAAAGAGCTTTTGCTTCATCACGCCACGCTTCCCGCGTGCAGCTTTGGTGGATGCATGCCCCCATGGGGAAAAGCCGGCCTCGGCTACTGCTTTCCTCAAAAGCACCGAATAATGCACGAAGCAAGAAGAGAGAGAGGAAAAAACACACGTGTCATCTACCGCCTTGGACGATGCATCGCGAACCCAACAAGCCAGAGATGGAAGACGCTTCGTGGAGCACTAGAATGTTTAACAAAACCATCAAATGATGGGCTACCCATAGCTTCCGCGCGATTCCAGTTAATCCAAGGTCAAACGGACGCGCGGGTCACCGGCTAAAGTCGAATTTCGTACGGAAGCAGCTCAATCCGAAAGGAGTATGGAAAATTTCCGCGTACCAAACGGGGCTTACGATAAACACGCCAATTTACATATCTAGTTCCGTCTTGTTATTCAGAAAAGACGAAAAAACACAAATGTATAACATTGACGAGATCAAGGATATGCAGTTGAAGAAACTCACCTCCTGATGAGAGAAGGAAGCTAGCTACAGCTGCTCACCAGTCACCAATGGCTGCCTCCTAGCAACGGTATTAGGATTATTCAGGAGCAGCACTAGCTCCTCTGCCTCTTCCTTCCAGCTCAGTGTATGGTAGTAGTAGCAGTAGCTGTTGTAACTTAAAATCGCAGGCCAAGTGCAAGCCTTTGCTTGGCTTCGCTTATATAAAGCGGAGTAAATTAAAGGCAAGCTAGGCGAGGCAAAGCCGGCGATTAAAGCCTTTTTAGTGCGCGCACGCAATGGAGTGCCCGCCTTTTCACGACACTAGCTATAGCTCCCTCTTTCCCCACCCTTTTCCCAGCACATCGCTACGCGACACTGGACTGGTACTAGCTTAGCTCCTTTAATTTGCTTCCTGTGTGGTGGACGGTGATACCTGGGGCCATGGTACGTAGGGAATGTCTTCTCTTCAATTTGATGGTGGTCAAGATGCCAATTAGTACAGCTGGTTTCCTGTGGACAAGGGTAGAGCTATTTCGTGGTACACTTAATTTAATACCGATTGTCCATTGTTTTTTTTAAATGGTTCAAATTAGTTAGGATTTAGTTATAATACATCTATAGTATGAGTAGTACAATTCTAAGGGATGAAATTATAATTGTTCATGTGAGGATCACATAACACCATAATAGTATTTTCAACCATAGTTGAAAAAATCCATAATACCATCACGAAAAATTATAAATACAAGAAAAACCTATTATATATGTCCTTAGCAAATCAATGATCATATTTAATTTATACTACACCATATACTATTGGTAAAATATATCGTAAAATTTCTCTAAAGGTAATGTCTTTTCGAAACGTGAAAATTTTCCTAATTCCTACAGGAATTGAACTGAACTGTCCCGTGAAATTCTTACGTCCAAACAGGGCCTAACAATCGAAGTAGGATGTGTCCATGGATATAACTAAACGTTGGTTGCGACCTGACGGGTCCGATCGAGATTCACGATGTTGCACCGGTGTGGGTTGGTCGGGGTCGCTTTAGGAGGGGGTTAGTATGGGGGTAATTCAGTCCGTCTAGATTTACGGCTTGAGCCACAAAGTTCACTAGAAATACTGGATGCCTTACCAATGGGACAATCGACCGGTACGTGTTGACGAGGTTGTCTTGTTAATTTGCCCATTTGGAGTTCCTTGCTAGCATTGAGTATACTAGCAACTAGCAAGACAGTCAAACTCGATCCATGTAAGTTATGCAATGATTAGAGAAGACCGGGTTCCCTACAGTTAATTTGTCACCAGTTGTACAACCGTTTCATGTTTTCCTTTTGAGGGATGCAAAGGTACGTACGTACACTGGAAAAGGTAGATGCACCGCATGGCATGATATTTCTCTTCAGCGAAAGGATCATGCGATGTATATACCATAGTCCTCATATGGCCTGAAAGTTTTTACTCGTCAAATCATTTGCTTCCACTCTTCAACAACGAACACACACACACACACACACACGAGTCTAGAGGTAGTCTATGTTGTTAAGTGAGGGCTATTTTGGTAACTTCTCAATTAGAGAAAAGAAGAAAATAGAAAAGAAAAGAAAAATATGGCGTGCCCACCTGTCGGTGTTAGAGAAGGGAGAGGATAAGGCTAGAGACTCAGCTCCAGCCCTATTCTCACGCGCGCATGCGGCGTGGTGCTCCCAAGCGGTGGTGGCACAGGAGGCGCTGGCGGCCCGTGCGCTTCGGCGCCGGCTATTGGCTGCAACCGCGTCGCCCACTCCTCCTCTCCTCTTCTTAAGGTGGCCGGCGGCTCCTCCTTTCTTCACCCGAAATACAATGAGTTCCCCTTTGAGGCCTTCTTCTTCCTCTCCAATTTTGGCTTTGGTTTGGGGGGCGGGGGGATTTGGAGTTCTTGCTTTGCCGTAGTTGACCCTACGCCATCAGTGGTGAGCTCCCGATCTCCTTCTGTGCGTATCTCGCTGGTTTCCTTCTTGCGCTCTATCCTTTGTGGGTGTTCGGTGGGAAATCTGGCACTTGCGCGGTTGAAGCCTGTGGTGGTCGGCTCTGGCTTGATATAGAGGTGGAAGGAGCCTTTGGTTTTGGTGATTAATGCACCTTGAGTGCATTTGGCTGGTGCACTGTGGTTCTTGTGCGGCATCCCCTGTACCTCGTCTTCGCACGCCGGTGTGTCCCGGTTTGTAAAGTTGCCATTGTATCTCCGTCAACCTCATCTGGTATTTGTGGTATAGAGGGGCACTTGGTTTTCTAAGATAACGCGATTTCGCGTGCCTTGCCCGGTTCTACTCGGTGGCTTTGAGTGCCGTCCACTTCGCAAATTTTCTGTTTTTTTAGAATCACATTATTTTGCATTGTGTGCTGTACTAGTTGAATTACATTCTGTAATTTTGCCTAGTACTAGGAGACTTTGCAAGTGATGTTTGCGGGCTCGGTTAATGCTCGATGATGAAGTGATGTCAAATTGAGATTAAATGTGACAATTGAGTATAGTTTGGTCTTGAGCTAGCAGGTTACTTGTTTATTTCTCTTGTTGTATGCATTTGGTTCATTCGGTTATACTTGATGTTCACTGTAATTCATTCAGTCAATATTATCTATTTACTATGATTCACATTCGTTCATTTAGTTCTGCCTTCAATTCACTGTGATCCAATTTTTGGTCATTGTTATACATTATTGTTAATGGTATATTGAGTTTCAGAATCTATTGCTTGTTGTCCACCAAAGTTAGACTAAATGATTTGCATAAACATGTCTAATTAGAATAACAAGATTTTATTTTGATCTCAATGCCTAATCTATTTCAAAGTAATTGTCATATTCAATTTATGATTAAACTTTGACATAAGTGTCGTGAGGGTCAAGATTTAATCTTGTGCAACTCGACATCTGAGAGCAAATAAACAAACATTTAAATTTAAGCATTATGCTGATTTTATATGTTTTTGAGTCCTATCTTTTAAGCATATTATCATGTTTATTTGACATAAAGAAATTACATGTTTATATGTTATTTTTGTCATTTATATGTTGTTGAAAATATGCTTTAATTATGTTTATTGCTCCTGGAATCATATCTGAATATTTGCTAAAACCGCTAATTTTACAACAGTCTAGGGTCAAGATCCGGCAATAGCCACAATATGATATTGCACTGCCAATGTGTATAGAATTTTTTTAATCTGTTTTTAATAATATTTTAAAGTTAACCCCTCGCTAACTTTATTTTCAATTCTGACTCCTTTGGTCATACCATAACTCGCAGTGTGGCCAAACTATTATATTACGCCACTTTCCTTGGCGTGGCCAAACCTGCCACGCAAGCCATCATGCGCACGTTGTGCTAGCGTGGAGGGCGTGCGTAGCCCAGTCGTTGTCACGCCAGTCCTCATGGCGTGACAAACCTGCCTTGTCATGCCAACGCGTGTGGCACGACAGAGGTGATTTTGGGGGTGCACGTTATTTATTGAATTTGCATATCATATAATCCAAAAATTTAACTTACATGGCTGGAAGGGGTTCCTAGATGAAGAAATCTTACAATTATATCAAAAGATACATGGACCATTTGCATGAAAAGATGAACTTTTTCTCAGGCTCATGACTGCCAATTGTAAACATAGCATGGTAATCACTCCATAAGTTCACTGTTTTCTGTGCCCATGTACATCGTATTTAGCATTTGATTTTACATGGACAATTGGTCAAAAAAATGTAAACTTGATTTGAGCTAGCAAGAAATGAATGGTGCTAGCTGAATGCACAACCCTAGGCAGTAGATCTTTTTTCAAACCTATGTTGTACCTAGTTTGAATCAAGAGATTGATGAATAGCCAGCCACATCCTATTGCAATGATTGGTGGTGCTCGTCGTCACTTAGGGGTCGAAGACCATTTAGTGCCTTTTTTCTATAACACGCCTTTTGGACCTTTATTTTTATGTTGTGTACTACCTTTTTTTGATGTTGTTGAGTATGCCTTGCCACGCCTAGAATTGAATGCAAAAAGAGAACGAAATTTGAAATAGATTTTATAATGTAGTTGCGAATTACATGGCGCGCAAGGGTTGGTTATGTGCATAAGGAACGACATCATGCACGACTCAACAAATTGAAATACACCTACGATACATGTGCGTCTTTTTGGAATCAGAAAAAGGTTGATTAGAACGAACTTAATTAGTTTTGGATGCCCATCACTCCCTTCCCATTGTCTCGTGACTACCCACGGTGACGGCGGCCAGTCTCGAAGTCAACCATGTTCTGTGAGATGGATTGAACAATTAAATGATGATAGGATAACACAACGCAGAGCCAAATTAATAACCAAGATGCAAATTAAATAGAACTTACCTCTTTGATCGGATCGCGCTGCGTCACTACTAGGAGCCTTCGCTTTGTCTGCCGCATGCTTGGCCCGGTCGTATTCAATTTCTTGTTTGGGTGTCCTCCGTCATCACCCTGCTTTCTTGGGCTCCTCTGGTGCCTTTTCAATTGGGTAGGGTACGTAAAGTGTCCAGCATTTGAAGGTCTCGGCTCGCATAGTTCAACATGTACTTTTGCACAATAAACGCCCTATCATACTTATCTGAGCCATCGATCAATTGGAAGAAGTTGCATCGCATTTCTGACTACCATTATGCGCAAATATAGTTAAGGATTTACGAAATGGAACGTAAGATGTGAAAAATCTATGTGTGTGCAAGATTCGCTTACGAGAACGTTCCCGCATGTGTAGTACGCCCATGCGGTGGTCGTTGATTGTGTGGACTGGATGATCTTAGCCGGCTCTTTGTACACACACTACGGTGTGGGAGCTCCGGTGTTACCAGAACATCCTTCATAGAATAATCTGGGTAGGATTTAACCCTTTCGACAAGCCACCTGCGCTTCTACAGCATCTTCGCGTAAAAGTTTACCGACGAGTCCGACATCTCCTTTCACATCGGAGTGTTGTACTACAAATAGATGATGGTGACTCATGGAGTATTCTTGCAGCCAAACCTTCATATCCTCCATGCTTGAAAACAATAAGTCCTTGCGTATGACGTCATTCTCCGGGTCCGCAATGTCATGCCTGCTTTTCAACCCATTTGCATCAACATCGTTACCAACTATTCTAACATCCTCGAATGCATGCACCGACGGGATCTCACCCATTACACTATGAAGAACCCAACCTTCCTCAAAAGAGAAAAGCGTCACGGACTGTTCCATTTCGGAACACCTCCTCATCAAGATCATTGTTCAGTACAACGCCATTGAAATCAGTTACGAGGTCACTAACATGGCAAAACACATTTGCCAACTTTTAGAATCAACGCCACAAGGAATAAGGTACATGGACTTAAACCATTTGCAAAACATATTTGCAAACTCAAGTCACATGCTACAAAGAATATCCATGAGCCACAACTATTTGCAAAACGCATTCGCAAGTATTGGCAACATGTTAAGATGATCTAGAGCAAACACAATGAGCTATTAACACATGACTAACTCAAGCTACTAGACAAAGACCCGTCTTAATAGTACGACAACCTATACTAGCAATCCGTTGTCCCAACCAAACACCAAGACCGGTAAAAGACTAGGAACAAATCCTTAGCCCTAGCTAGTCATACCTTTGCCTTGCACATCTCTTGAAGCTTGATGATGCACATCTTCACTTCAAGTCCGGGTCATTGACTTAATGCCCATCAACATATGATGACATCTTCCATTCCAAGACTTGATATACATCAACTCATAATGCATTCTTAACTTGATCTCCATCAATACATGATGGATCTTTCTTGACTTGATGATCAACTCATGATCATCTCCTCTTCTTGAACTTGATATGCATCAACGCGTGGTGCATCCTTTACTCCAAGCTCTTTACTTCAATATCATCAATACATGATGATTTCTTCTTCTTCAAGAATCTTGACTTAATGACAATCAACTCATGATGTCATCCAAAGTCTTCAACCACCTAGAACATAACCTATCCATCCAACTCATGAAAAATGTTAGGTCCACAAGGTGATTGTCATTAATTGCCACACATATCATTAGCTCATAATGGTGGGACAAGATACTATAATCTTTCTCTCTTTGGTAATTGATGACAACCAACATAATTACAAATAATTGAATGTAATTGGTATGAGTATATATAAACCACACAAGTAATATATACTCAAAAGATATATGAGCATATATGAACTACGCAAGTCTCATATGCTCATATGAATATATACGAACTACACAAGTTGTATATATTCAAGGACATGTTTCAAAGTAAAGATCCTTAAAATATGTGGACAGAAGAATATGGATCAATACTAATGAAACCACAAAATATATAATGAACTCCCCCTAAATGTGTGCATACACGAATGTGTAATAAAAACATATGCACATATTCAAGTTAAACTTTTATTGAAGTTCAACCTATATTTTGGATCCGATGAATGCAACAAGATATAATAAAAAGATGTCGAATGCATACCTCTTTAATCTTTAAATCCAACTAAGACTAAAACTGAGATATAACAATATAGAAGAGTTAGTCTCACAAATAGGTTTATCAATATGAACATACCTATTTGGATTTTCCCTTTTATCTCCAAGCCAAGACTAAACAATTTGTATGACAATAGAAGTGTTAGTCTCATAAATAGATTTGTCATTTGGAATTCATACCTTATTTGATTTTCACCTCTTTATCCATTTGAGACTAAACAATGGGTATATCAATAAGAGTGTTAGTCTCATAAATAGATTTATCATTAATAACCAAAACTCCATTAACACATAATGGCGGGTCTAGATTCTTCAATCTCCCCCTTTTTGGTAATTGATGACAAATCCTTTATCAATAGCAATATTTGGATATTAACAACATATATTGAGTATTTAAGCTATTGAAAAGTAAACCATGCACATAATATATTCTTTAAGCATATGAATGAGACATGCAGAATATATGATACTCAACCAAATGTGGAAAGATATTGATCCAACATTCTCCCCATTTTGGCATTAATCACCAAAAACTCAAAACAACCTTAAGCCAAACAAAAGATTTTGTTTTTCAAGACAAGTCACAAGAAATGATATTTGAAACACAACCAAATAGACTTACTTTTGAAACAGTCTCAACAAACATTTTCAAGAAGACATTTATTTTCAAGAAACATTTTGGATTTCTTGCAAGTAAGACCTATAGAGGTAAAACTCCCTCTAAACATGTGCATTTAAGATAAGAAGGAAAATCATGCACACGAAGATTTTATGAAATTTTGACGGAGTTTTCTCTAAACAAAGAATCCAAGGAAGCATGACAATTGATTAATCAAGATTTGAATAAGCATGCGATGTTAATAGGGATTCACATAGCAACATATCTTAGACAATGATAATAAAGCATAATCCATAACATTAGCATTCACATATCCAACTAGTCTAATAGCAATTAAGATCACAAAAGGTATCCAATGTTCAATAAGCTCACACAAGATATGACAAGAGTAATTAATAAGCTTATCCTCACAATACAAGGTCTATTGACCTACATAAGAAAGAAATTGTATCTAAGAAGGTGGAGCCTCTGTCGAAGGAGGAGGAGCAGCATCTGATGTAGATGAAGGAGCACCCTGTTGAACAGCAAAGGAGGACGTCGACCAAACCTCTGATAGGTGAAAGGTACTCGCTGCTGCTGATACTCAGTGAGTCTCTCATTCATACGAGTGACCCTTGAGTCCAAAGTATCTAATCTGGCTCTAGTCTCTACATGCATTTGATCATTCTTTGCATCCATGCGATCGATACTCAACTGAAGGCGCAAAAGAGCAGTCAAGACTGAATCCTGCTCCTGAGGAGCCTGCTGACCTAGAGGTCCCTGAGAAGATGATCTCTGCCCTTGATGCTGAAGAGTAGGTGGAGGAGGCACCTGAGGAGGAGGTGGAGGAGCATCTCTAGGCTTATACTCCTTATGCTCCATGTCACAATCCTGGTCAAAATAAATCTTGCTCTGAATGAGCCTCATAATGTATGGAGCAAAATAAATAATTTTGGTCTTGTCTCCTTTGGAAGTAGCAATCTCTCTAATGATCAGATCCATCACATCAATTCTAGTGCCATCCATAATGTGCTTCACTACATTCCAAGCACGTCCGTGTATCTCATCATTATTTCCACTCCTCGGAAAGAATGATGCTCTCATGATTCTATTAACAACACTAGGAATGGGGAGAAGTCCAGTTACTTTTCCACGCACAAAAGGATTTCCTTGATCATAAAATTCATCCACTTGAGTGAGATCAAGAGGTTCCTTAAGATGTATCTTAACTCCACTAGAATCTCCCAAGCTCAAAGCACTGATAAAATCATCTCTAGTGGCTTCTAATCTTTGTTGTCCCGTCATCCAAATGAGATTGTCATGATCAATAGATACATAAACTGTTGTATAAAATTGCCTGATGGCCTTGGTATGAAAATTGCATTTTAATAAAACCAAAGACTCCAATCTCACATTTCTAAACACACGAAGTAAACCATTGTAGACTGGATTCTTTCCTATGTAGCTCCATTTCACAAAGCGATGATTTGCAAACTGCTTATTTGCATAAATAACTTGATAGATATTTTGTTGAAAGAGAGTGTGGAACATACTCAATGTAGCACTCCTTGGAAATCTGAACTGGTTGATATGCCTCAGAATTGTATACTAACTCCCCGCCAACTATATTTTCCAATTTGACTCTTTTCACCACGCTACCACCCGGGGCGTGGTAACCAAATTCCTCTCAAACATGCAATTCGACCAAAACCCTAAAATGAAACTACAATGATATATCCAAATTCCTCACAATAATAACCAAACTACGATTTAATAACCACATTTCCATCACAACTACATGAAACTACAATGACATCCTATTTCATCCAAAAATCCTACCACAACATCCAATTTCATCCACAAATCGCTAAAACTCGTATGAACACAACAAAATATGCACACATTCAAGTATCATTGCGTACTAATGCTATCCAACTCACTCCGAAGTGCAACGATTCAAACCAATTCCGCTTAAACATGCAATTCGGGCAAAACCCTAAATCCACCAATCTAACCGATTTTATCCAAAATAAATGGAGGGAATGTGTGAGATTACATTGGGGGGTTGTTGATCTCCATGGGTTTACGGACTCTGAATCAACTCCAAATCGACGGATTTGGGGAGGTTGGGGGCGAGGAGGAGAGAGGGCACGTAGGAGGAAGAGAGAAGGATTAAGAAAAAAAAAAGAACTAGGTGGGCCGACGGCACCTAAGTCATTTCAGGCTACGCGCGTTGGCGTGACAAGGCAGGCTTGTTATGCTATAGTACTGGCGTGACAACGACCACGCATGCTCTCCACACTAGCACGACATGCGTACGACGGCTTGCGTGACAGGTTTGGCCACATCGATGAAAGTGGTGTGACAGATTGGTTTGGCCACACCACGAGTTATGGCGTGATTAAAGGGGTCAGAATTGAAAATAAAGTTAGTACATGGTTTAATTTAAAATATTATTAAAAATATTAAATAATTAAAAAATCATGTGTATATTCAAGGCGTGGTTGTCTATACCCTGTATTATTGCCATCTGCGAAGCAAAAGGAATGGGAATGGGACATAAATAGGAACACATGCATGATGGATCCCCACACCAACCACCTCATGTCAGGCTCAAAAACCTTTTGGTCATGCATGCATGTTCCTACTTGCTAGCTAGCCAGCCCTCAACTCGCATTAATGTTTGATGGCGAAGGGTCCTACAACACGATGAAGATATATGCCATTAATCAACCAGTCAAATTTTCGATCTCTACAATACTAAAATCGCACAAGCTTCAATTCTTTTCATAGTTTAATTAGCAAACAAAGATGGAATCAGTTCGCGTATCTCAGGGAGGGCTTAAGACCACAAAGGATCGTAAGAAATCTGAATATAGTTCAAGAAGCCTTTCGATCATGCTAAGATGGGGAAAAAACTGTATAGCCCCATTGCTACTTGCCAGGTGATGGTAAGATATTCATGCATGCATTGATGCACGGACCACCGAAGCTTTTTCATGCCTGGCGTGGTGTTTCATTGAAGACAGCAAGCAAATGTTTTCATGCTGAATCCCATCTGCAGGTGGGCTCTTGTTGTCAGTGGCCGTTTTTAAATATATATTTTTGAGGTAATCGTCCGTATGTATGCACACATCAGTGTCGTATACTGGTAGTGTGCCCGCACTTTGCGGCGGATGAATTCATGAATTGTGACCCAATTTTGATTCATACCCATCACAAGGATATTAACGCATCCCTGTATATATCATAATGAAGGATAGCTGTTCTCTCATAGAAATCAAAGTACTATAAAACTAAACTAGGGGTGTCAATTGAATTCGAATTATTCGACATCCGAATTCGGTTGGTAGCGAATATAGTTTAAATATTTTTCATCCGATTAATAATTTCTCCCCTATTCGTATTCTCATAAAAAATATGGAAACGAATATGGTATGGACTTTTGCCATCTGAAATACTATTTTATCCGCACTATTCGTATTTGATAAAATAATATACATATTTTATTACCGTATGGCTAATTAGTGGATGAGTATTTTTTAGTTTAATATGAATTCATGTTTTTAGGTGAAATAGATAAATAGAATGATCATGTGTGCTATGTACGAGGATAAAGTATCATAAATATCTTGTAATTACGCAAGTTATGAGGATATCCGAATCCGACCAAATTGAGTAGGTATTTGATTCGTATTCGTGTTCAACAATATTCAAATTCGTATTCGTATTCATTTAGAAAATACGAATACAGAAAGACCACTATTCGATTCGTATTCTATATAAAACACACAAACTCTCAGGAAGCTCATCATCAGTTAGCGCATGTTATGTTTCCTGTCCTAGTGTTTCAACGAATTAAAACAAAAAATCTGATAACCAGTGAGCCGGCATCCGATGCCTTTTGGTCGGAGCAATCTTTTACTATGCTGTTGTGAAATACCATACAAAATTTATCAAAGATACATGCATTCAGTAAGCACGAGTAAATCACACGACATGAGCAATATACAAGTGACCAAATTAACTCATCTCGTTCCTTGCTAATAAAATGAACATGATCATATAAACATGCATAAGCACATCAGCTCATTTAAATTTGTCTATCAAAACTACAAGTAATAGGTGATCATTGACACCGCCGCAACAATTCACAAACTCCTAATCAAACATGTGCATAACTTTCAGTCAGCGGCGGATCCAGAACGAAATCGACCAGATGTCACTAGGGATGGCAATCGGACGCGGCGGACACGGGTAATGCTCGCCCATACCAATGCCCACAATCCTGATTTTTTCCCACGAGCATGCCCGCGAAAGACGACGGACGAAGAACCTCATGGAACCCAATATGGTATGGACTTTGCCATCCGTATACTATTTTATCCGCATTCGTATTTGATCAAATAATATACATATTTTATTACCGTATGGCTAATTAGTGGATGAGTATTTTTAGTTTAATATGAATTCATGTTTTTAGGTGAAATAGATAAATAGAATGATCATGTGGGTAATGAGGATAAAGTATCATAAATATCTTGTAATTACGCAAGTTATGAGGATATCCGCTCCACCAAATTGAGTAGGTATTTGATTCGTATTCGTGTTCAACAATATTCAAATTCGTATTAGATTCATTTAGAAAATACGAATACAGAAGACCACTATTCGATTCGTTCATATAAACACACAAACTCTTGAAGCTCCAAGCGCTTAGCGCATGTTATGTTTCTGTCCTAGTGTTTCAACGAATTAAAACAAAAATCTGATAACTGATGAGCAGATCCGATGCCTTTTGGTCTGAGCAATCTTTTACTATGTTGTGAAATACCATACAAAATTTATCAAAGATACATGCATTGACAAGTAAATCACACGACATGAGCAATATACAAGTGACCATTTGGAGCAATATACAAGTGACCATGTTTCGGACATGTAGAAATGTACTGAAAAAGAAGACAATTATCCTTCCTTTCAGTGGCAATGTACAGACCAAGTCGCATTACAGATACTGACGCAAATAACTTTTATACACAGAGCCATTCTGATTCCTACACTTTCTTCCTCAAGGATAGCCTAACACACAACCTAGATAACAAGTGCACATAACTACGGTAGCGTCAATGCCTTTCATCGTGGTTCTATGAAATGATAAGCGCATATATCGCCCTTGCGCCGGTAATATCCTTGCTGGAAATTTTTGCTGTCAGCCATCTGTTTTCAGATCATCCTTTGCCTTTATCCCGCCAGATTGACTGGTGCAAACAGTTGCATATGCATTGCATTCCACAAACAGTGTGGGTTAGCGGTAAACAGGCATGGCGGGCACGGATGGAGCTCACCCATACCCGTGCCTATTTACCCGATGGGCATAGGATTGTCCCCATTTCCATACCCATGAACAAAGAAAGCCTCTCATGCCTGGCTCTATTAGGGTATTTATCCGCGGGCACGCCACCACATGTATATAGAGTGAATGAACATAACCAGAAAAAGACGAAAGATAAAGATGTAAGATGTATCCAAAGTAATATATAAAGATGCAAGCGGTAGCGACGCAAGGGAACATTGAAGAAGAGAACCAGAAAAAGGCAAAAGCCTTAACTCCTTACAAGTGTTGCTCCTCCCCTAAATTCCAATTCTCTATACCCAATCCCCTACTTCTTCCTAGTTTATTTGCTCCTCCCAGTCCTTGATTCTATTTCCCTCAATTTGTATCCAAAGTACTTGTATTTCGAGTTGATTTGAGACTATGATTCCTATGTGAGGCAAACCATTTGGTGTGATTCGAGTTCATCAATTGGGACCGTAACAATTGGTATCAAAGTAATCGATTCGTGGGAATTCTAGCGCTGAGATGGTGTTGGGAAGGATGTCCGATAAGCTAGTTGAGCTCGTGTACAAGCCAGTCTCATCGCCTTCACAGGACTGGGCTGGGAAGCCATGTCCGATGAGCAGAAGGAGAGGTTCTTGAGGATGGTGAGCAGGATGAATGAAACACTGCACAACATGCTCGGGCGGTCTACACCTTCTCCAACCTTGTGCGATGCCCAGGCATCTTCCACTATCGCCATCCAGGACCACGCTATGGCCTTAGTAATTCCGTGTGCAAACGCCACTCTTAGCACAGGAACACCCAACGGTGGTACGGCGACATGCTCTTACCACGACACTGACCGCAACACTGTCACCACTAGCCTCGACACCGCCCGGCCCATAGACGTTGCCTTGTTACATCTGGACACCCACGTCCCCAACTCACACGAGTTGTTCAAGGAAATGCCTCCAAGAGCTGACGCCTCCCCCTCTGAAGATTGGCCTCACGACCATTGGCCTCTTCAGCCCTCACCAGGCACATTGCGATGAGGAGGTGGGAGGCTGGGGGAGGTGGTGGTGGCGGTGTCGCGGTGGTAAGCGTAACATCTCAATTTTATAGAGTTCTTAAAAAGCTTTCAAATAAAAATAACCATTCGGTTTAGTAGAGTTGCTCAAGCTTAACTTGCAGATTTTGAAAATTTGGAGATTTAATATGAAATAATCGAACCTCAACTAATGCAAGTTTGGTTTATTTGGAGCTATTATCACCGAATGTGATCTTGTCACTTCCGTTTACATTCTCGAAAGTGGTGAACATTTTTCTATCATCGGTCATGTGTTGAGCGCATCCACTATCGAGCACCCAATGTTTTCTACCGGTCTTGTAGTTCACCTACAAAATAAGAATCAAGTTCTTTTAGGTACCCAAATTTGTTTGGGTCCTTGGAGGTTAGTGATCAAGGTTTTAGGCACCCAAATAGCATTCTTTTTAACGCCTTAAATTGAAGTGCCTATAAATTTTAGCAAATACTTTACCATCCTTGAATTTCTTAAGCACATAGCAAGAATCATAAATACCATAAGACTTATTAGAGACAATTTTACAAATATTTGACATATGTCCTATATTTTGACATTTGTTGCAATATATTCCATTTTCCCTTACAAACCTTGCGGGCTTGTAAGTTTGCTTCTTACCTTTCTTGGGTACATACCCAAGTCCTTCCTTGTTGAATGAGCACCTTTGCTCACTCAATAACATGTCAAGGGTTGCCAAACCTTTGAATCATCTTTCCAAGCTCTTACTTAGCTTGATGACTTGCTCTTTTAATTCATGATTTTTAACAATTAGTAGAGGATCACAAATATTATCTAAGTTTGTAATTGAATCATCATTTGAGCAACAAGGCATGGATAGTAAATCATCACATGATGTAGAAATGCTAGACATGGATATAGTATTTGAAGCAATTTCTACTCTAGACATCTCATTCATTAAATCACAAGTAATTCCAACATGTAAATGAGATTTTTCAATATCTTTTAGGAGAAGAGAATCATGAGCTTCCTTTAGCTCCTCATAAGAGTCTTTTAGAGAGATATACTCTTTCTTCGAGACCTTAAATTTTGATTTCTCTTTTCCAATATATTCATTTAAATCTTCAACTATGTCCATTAATTCATCATATGAAGGAGCATTATCATCAATGAATTTTATCTTATCTCCTTTTGCCATAGGGCATGTAGGAGACGAGAAGAGTGATGGAGCTTCCTTGATGGCGATACCGACAAGTCCTCTTTTCTTGGAGGGTTCTTCATCACTTGAATCGGAGTCGGAATCCGAATAATCATCATCGGAGTCCCATTCTCCAATATGGGCTTCATTTTTGCCATATTTGTGAAGCTTCTTGAAGAGCTTCTTCTTGCTATTGAATTCTTTCTTCTTTGATGACTTTCCCTTATCATACTTCTTGTTCGGAGATTAGAGATAATATGCCCCTTCTCATCACATTCATAGCAACGTATATTGTTATAGCGCTTGTTATTATTTGAGGATTGTCCTTTCTTGTACTTGTTGAAGTTAAAGCTTCGATTTGGACGCCTTCTTATAAATTTCTTCACTTTCCTTACAAGGAGAGCATATTTTTTATCGGTGTCTTCTTCTTCATCCTCATCATCACTTGATTTCGCTTTTGCTTTGAAGGCGGTAATTTTCTTCTTTGATGAGGACGACTCCATGAGCTCTTCCTTGTCCTTTTTTGTATAGCTCGTTTGTGATGAGATTGCCAAAAGTCCGGTTGGAGTCATTCTTGGCAACTCGGGAGAGTTGAGAAATAATGTCACCAACGTCTCATATTTATCCGAGAGGGCCCTAAGCGTCTTGCGCACAACATCAATATCAAGAAGGTTAGTACCAAGACCTTTGAGTTCATTCACAATGTTGTTGAGTCTTGAATACATCTCGGTGATGTTTTCATTTGGCAACATTATGAATGTCTCATATTTAATCCGAAGCCTATGCAATTTAGCTTTTTTGACCGTGGATGTGCCCTCATGAATTTCGGAGAGAGTAGTCCAAATAGCATGAGCGATTTCCAAATTGCTCACCTTATTGAACTCATCCGCGTTCAAAGCACCAAAGAGAGCATTCATAGCTTGAGCATCTAAATGAGCATTATGTTCATCTTGAACTGTGGAGTTTGTTGGATCAAGAGGCATAACATAACCCTCATTTAAAAATTTCCATATGTTCGGACTCATGACCTTTAAGAAAATGGACATTCTAATTTTCTAATAAGAATGATTTGAGCCATCAAACAAAGGAGTCTTTCCTATAGGCACTCCCTCACTAGTAGGGGTGAAAACGGATCAGATAGTTTCCGACCGATCCGGACAAAAACGGATTCGGAATGTCTCAGATCGGATTTTCCTCGGATAATTTTCGGATCGGAAACGAATTCGGATTTTTTGTCGGAAACGGAAACGAATACGGTAGGCATGCTATCCGGCGGATACGGAAATGAATACGGATTATCCGGATAAGACGGAGTCCGGATATCCGGATTTCGGCCCAAAAGTGGATTTCAGCCCAAAAGAGAAAAGGAGATTTTAATTGATTTTTGAATTTCAGAAAATGCAACAAATCAAATAGTCTTTTAGAAAAGGATTAAGTACATTGTTCGTCCCTCAACTCTTGCCCTAGTTTAGTTTTCGTCCCTCAAGTTCAATATCGGATACAACGCGTCCTTCAAGTATCAATACCGGATAAAACGCGTCCTCCAAGTATCAATACCACGCAAAAGATACCCCTTCGTCCGTTTTGGAGCAGTTTTGACCGGTGTTGACCCACGTAGCTTTCCAATTGGATAAAAAATTGGCTGAGGTTGCAGCAGCAGGTGGCACGTGAGCCTGATCCGATTTGTCCTCGGCCGCCTCATCCCCTGCCAAGCTGAGCACAGTGGCCGCGGCGTTCTCCTTCACGCGCCACATCGCGCCGGAGCCCATCACGTGGCAGAGCGCCTCCACGACGCCCTCGGCGTGCATGACCCATTTCTTGTTGGCCTCGAGGATGGAGAGGTTGACCAACGTCGTGACGGCGTTGAGTTGGAGCGCGACATCCTTGGAGTGGAGTAGCGGAACGAGAAGCGGGATGGCGCTGGCCTCCCTGATGAACACGCGGTTGTCGGAGCTGGACTTGGCGAGCTGCCGGATCTCGTGCACCACGCGGTTGGCCGCGTCAGGGGAGAAGAGACCGAGAGCTTCTTCACAAGAAACAACGCGGTCATCCACACCGCCTCTAGCGCGGCCTTGTTTGTAGTCACCATCGGTGCTGACTCTAGCTTGCCAGGCTCGCCTCCTTCCATGGCGACGTTGTTCTCCCGGCACCACCGCGAGATCAAGTTCTTAAGCGCCTTGTTGGACACAAGCTCCAAATTGGCCAGTACCTGACCCGTCTTGGGGCACGTCGACTTGCCAACCGAACCACCGGGTAATGGACTCGCAGTCATACGTCTCGCCGCTAGCCACCACAACTGGGTCGCTCATTAAATCAAGAGAGATGGGGGCACCAGAAGTTCGGGGGCTGTGCCGAAGGCTCGGTGCCGTTGTCGTCAAGATCCACCTTGGAATCTAACGGCCGCGGCGTGACTACGCTGAGGAGGACGCACTTGGCGTATTGAAGGAGCCCGACGAGGGCAATCAAGGCCGACGTCCACCTCTCCACCACACGGTCACCGATGTCCCGCTCCAAGATCTCGATCTCGTCGCCGCAGCTCGCCGGTCGTTGATGCCCACCTCCTCAGGATGCCTCCGCCTCTCCGCCCGGCGATGTCGATCGACTTCTGGATCGGCGCAAGACGCTTTCGTCTTGAGCTCCTGCATCTGCGGCCGCCGCGGCGGCGCCGACATCGGGCGCGACGTGAGGGCGAGGAGGTCCTCCACGTCGCCATCGAGCTCGAGCTCGGGCGGCGAGCACCAGCGGAGTGGCGACGGCCGTCGAGCCGCATGAGTGTGCGAGACCGCGCGATGAGCCGGAGCGGCGAGAGGAGGCTGCCGAGCCGGGTCGCGCGGCACAACCGCGGTGGCGGTGCAAGAACCGGGCGGGAGGTGAACTGAGGGCAAACGCGAACCGACGCAGCGCATGCGCTGGGCCGAGCCGGCGCGGAGCAAGAATGACACCAGTGGGGCGGCGAGGAGCGCCTGAGGAGGAGGCACCGTGAGGGGAAGAGAACCATGGAGAAAGAAATGAGGAGATGTGTTCGACGGTGAGATTAGAGAGGAGAGAGAAGGTGGACAAGAAGACGTTCGCCACGTGGACGTACCAGTGGCAGGGAAAAATATATTTTTTTCCACGTGGCACAAAACCGGCCTCCAAAGGAAAACATGACGATTTTTATCCGGTATTGATACTTGAAGGACGCGTTGTATCCGGTATTGAATTTGAGGGACGAAAACTAAACTAGGGCAAGAGTTGAGGGACGAACAATGTACTTAATCCTTTAGAAAATAACAAATAGAGTTCAAAAATCCTATAAAAAATCATAGAAATTCGTTGAATTATTTTTAACTTAATAAAATTAATTCTAACTTAAAGTTGGTTTTTATTTTTGTATATAAATTATTTTAAATTTCTAAAAATAGGGAAAACCTTTTTAAAATCCAGAAAATTCAATAAATTAATTAAAATTTTCTTTTTCACTTTAAATCCAATAAAATCCCAGAAAACTCAATAAATTTTATTTTTTACATTAAAAAGTAGAAAAATAAATAATTGACTTTATTTTATTGTTTTTTTCCTTTTTAACCAGAAAAACTCTTTTAAATCTTAGAAAATATAATAAAATAATAACTTTATTAATTTTATTTTTGTAACATACTTTGGGATGTTACACTATTTCTGCGATAGATTAACCATCCAGTCTAATCGATGTTAGTGCGAACTAAATTTTATATATATGATGAACTAAGTGTGAATGCATGATGACTTTGTAAGTTATGACTTATGAGCTAAATATGGTAAACTAAGTGTTGTATTTGTGATGAACTAGTTAATGTAACTTACTAGTGCCAATGTTATGTGTGGTTGCTAAAAAAATAATTCATGAATATTTACATCAAATAAATTAGTTATATGTTTTCGTTAATTTCGCATACAATTTAAGGGGTTTTCATGTTCAAAAATATCCGTGATGATGATTCGTTTTGATTCGTATTCGCTCATATTCGTATTCGATACTATCCGTATTCGTGATTCGTGATCCGGTATTCGTGATTATTAAATATCCGGATCTCAAAATAATATGAAAATAAATATGGCAAAACCATTATCCGTTCATTTCCGATCCGTTTTCACCCCTACTCACTAGCCATCCTTTCTCTCTTAAGCAGTAAAGTCTAACAAATTGAGAGACCAAGCTCTGATACCACTTGTAGGATGAAGGATAACCGACTAGAGGGGGGTGAATAGGAGGTTTCTAAATTTAATCGTCCAAATTAAACTTAGAGCACAAAAGTTCTAGCAAATATTTCCTAACACAATTTAATGAAGGAACTATCAAGCAACTTACTACAAAACGAACTAATTGTCAATACTAAATATAATTCTAGCTAAACAATTTAACACAAGATATACGCTAGAATTGTAAATGCGGAATAAGTAAGGTCAAGAAGTAACCACGAATGAGACAATGAAGGTTTTTCCTGTGGTATCGAAGACTTGCCGGTCTTCACTAGTCCACGTTGAGGAAGCTTGACCAAATCAAGCCGGCTCCACGAATTAAGTCTTCCCTCGATCACTATTGGTTGTTCTTCCTCCGCTCTGGAGATGGTGAACACCAAACCACTCACAATCTCGGCACCGGGCCTCTTCACAATCTTCTTGAAGAGATCACCGTCCAATCACCGCCAAGCCGTCTAGGAATTCAGCAAAACTCCAAGAGTAAAAAATCAATGACCTTCGCTTGACGACACTCAAGTGCAAAAGAATCAGCTAGAATGAGTGAATGCACTTGAATGAGCTCAACAACCTCTCAAAGAGTGCATAAGTGAATTTGAGGAGTTGAATGAATGCTCAAGGCTCTATGGATGTTAAATGTGGTCTAGCAACCAGCCCATGAGCAGTTGGGGGGTATTTATACCGCCCACCAACAAAAACGACCGTTGGAGAGGCATTCCAAAAAGAACAGCGAAATGCGGTATGACCGCCAACTAAGATGCGGTACGACCGCACCCAAGTTTGAACACTGTAACGGTTAGAATAGTGGCATTAAATGACTCTGACATAGCTGTTGAACAACCCATGCGGTACGACCGCCAACCAACATGCGGTACGACCGCAACTTCCGGTTATACCGCACGGAGGAGCGGTACGACCAAACGAAGGGTTTTCAAAAACGTCGAGATGACATGTTCTCTGTAAAATATGCACCGCCATATGAAAATCGGTACAACCGCAGATCGGTACGACCGTTTCTCAAATGCGGTACGACCGATTATCTCGGAGAGGTCTGAGCCAAAAATGCATCGATTCTGGTTTTACTCAACCGCCAACTAAAGATCGGAACGACCGCAATGCGGTAGTACCGCTCAAACAGCCGGTCGTACCGCATTAGCGCTCGGTTGGTTGAGGTGTTCAAAAATCGGTAGTACCGCCAAATAAAATGCGGTCATACCGTACCAAGCGGTACAACCGCCGGTGAAACGTCGGTTCAACCGATTTTTGACAAAAACACTGAGAGCTTTTGAAAAAAGAAATTCAAATGCATACATGATCCTAAATTAATCCATATTGCACAAAACCATGTTATCAAGCTACTAGTCATGATCCGTGTTAATAGTACGGTATTTATCCTATAATCCGGTCTTCCAAACATTTTTCTAAGACCGGTAAAATATAAAAGGATCCTAGTCTACTTATACCTGTCTTGAGCCAAGTAGATCTTCATTTAACCATTTAGCGTGTATCTTTGCGTCATAAAAAACCACCAGTGGATCTTAACCTTGTAGATACTCAATTATCACGTTAATCCAACATTCACATGTAGTCATTAATTACCAAAATAATTTTTAGGGGCCTAGATGCTTTCACCTACTACTACCCGAAAAATAACATTTTGAGCTCATAGATTGTTTACTTTTGGAAGTTGAAGTTGATGCCGACTTCCCTTCCCGACGTGTTGTCCATTTTCAGCATTGCCGGTTGGCAAGGAAGGGGCCTACACATTGATGGCAATCTTCTTCCACCTTGAACTCAAGCCACAACTCGGTTTTCACGGTCATTGTCCTCTTCATCCCTCGCAGCACATTGCGGCGAGGAGGTGGTGGTGGCAGCGTCGCGGTGGTAAGCGAAGAGGAGGCGGCGATACTTGCTCGGCCAGCGCGGAGTAGGAGGCGGCGATGCTTGCTCGGCCGGCGCGGAGTAGGAGATGACGACGGCGTAGGGGAGTATTAGGATGAAGAGTACATGGCACGGTGAGCTTGAGATGGTGGCGTGGCAAAGGAAGGACGCCTTCGTCTCTACCTCTTTCTTGTGAGCCGTCGTTGCCTCCCTTCCCATCCCCGGCGCCACCGCTTCTCCTCCAATGTACCTCCTCCTCCTCCTCTCCTTCCTTCCCTCCCAGCGCCTTCTCCTGTCCCCGCCGCCGCCTCCTCCCCACACTATCTCCTCCCGTCGCCGACGCTACCTCCCTGCGCCGCTGCCTCCTGCGCTGCTGGATCTCTTCATCTTCATGCATGCCGTCGTTGCAACCGACGTATTGAGTGTCGGAGGGGGTCAGGATCTCTGAGGCACGAAGCGAATGCCGGACAAGCGCAGGTGGCGAGTCGCGACGCAAGATAGGAAGGAGTGGGACAATAACGAATTTCGGTGTGTGCATGTGAAAAAGAAGTGGGGCAACGACGGTTTGAGTGGTTGCGAAAGAAGTGGGGACATGGATACGTTCGTGAGTCATGGGGAATAGCAGGGCAAGACCTTATCACTGTCAGGTTGGATCCACATATTGGTGCGCCTCGATGAGGAATTTGGAAGGAGTGGGAGAGACCAACCACGCGTACGGGAGAAAAGACATCGTTCCGCTGCGTAAGGTAAACTCCTCCTTTTATTAGTTAAGATAAGATTATAAGTAGATGTGCAGATATAAGTTGTGATCGCATCCAAGTTGTGGCTTTTTATGGGCCATCCATGGCCGCCGTTTGTCAATGCGAGATTCATGAGTGGTAGTGGCCGAACGGGTACCTGCTGCAGTCTGCACAGTCTGCATTGCGTGAATCACCGATGCTCACTGGTCAGCTGGTACATGATCGAATGCGTGTATCAACAGGCACTGCAGGCTACCTTACGCTCGTATAAAACAGAACAATTTCACATAAAACATGTCAATTCCTGCCTGAATCGGGAACAAAAACCGTATTTCAAACGTGATCTTAATTTGTTTGAGAAACTATTTCCTCAATGGATAGTCCCTGTACTAGAGATTAAAAATGTCACATTGGTGTGACATCACGCAGAGCTTTTTTGGAGAGTACATGCGGGACTCACTCACGCACACACCTCACAAGCATGTTCACACACCTACAAATACGTAGGTGTATTTTAAACACACATCTAATCTAGAATGAGAGCTGAGAGTCGTATGCGTGTACTATTTTTGAAAGAATAAACACTCAAAATGTGAACCTCGATCGCTTGAGATAGTTCGACCCAATTGAAATCTACACACAACACATTTCAGCGACTGGGCTGGAATACTAGGGAAAAGGTTGTTATCGTCTTATGGAGATCAATGCGGGCCGAGGTTTTTTACTGGGCCAGGCTTCCATTGGGCTAACGCTTTCAATCAACGTGTACACGGGGAGATTCTGATCTCATCTCCCCACGATGGAAACGGACGGCGGAGATTATCCGGGCGCAGGGAGCGAGGGGACAAGCCGATCTGAGACTCCAGATTACTACGTCAGATCCGACAGCTCTCTCCTCTCCTCCCCTCACCTCGCCTCACCCGGTCGTCGTCTCGACTCGAGAGGGGAAAACCCAAAACCCTAGGCCACGTCGCCGGCGGCGAGATGTCAGCCCGGGCGCCGGTGGACGAGGAGACCTCCGTCTACGTCGGGGGCCTGCCCTACGAGGCCAACGAGGAGATGCTCCGCCGCTACTTCGGGCAATACGGCACCATCGTCGCCGTCAAGGTCTCCTTCCCCCGCCTCCGCTTCCCGCCCCACTTCTCCTTGTCGTTCTTCCCTTTTGAAAGCTATTCGGTGATGGGCTCATGGGTTTGGTGTGATGAATCCCTTGGGCTTGGGGTGTGCATTGTTCGGCGTTTTTTTTAAGGAAAAGTGGTTTGATTTTTAGGGTTTGTTTTGCTGCTGCCGCTTTGATGCAAAGGCACGCGCCTTTCGGTTTGGTGGCTGAGATATTGGCACAACAAAAGGGGTTTTTATGTATGTTTTTTTTGGATGATTACGTGCAAATAGTGCCTTATCAAAAAAACGAAAGAGGAAAACTAAGGTAAAAGATGTAGTGTCGTGCCACACGTTTTTGTTTTCTATGAATAAGCAGTTGATGCTACAGTTTTCCTTGAAGTGATTCCTTGTGATTTGACAAATGGGAGATTGAGATTGTGCGAGAGTACGCACCCATTAGTTCCTGATCAGTTTGTGCATTGCAGGTGATAAATGATCAGAGGGTCAGAGGCAAGTGCTATGGTTTTGTTACTTTCACTCACCCTAAAGCCGCTGAGCGTGCTATCTTGGATATGGATGGCAAGGTATGCTTCATATTTGGAACCTAACACCTTTTCTTTTGTTTTGTATTAAATTTTGTTATTTGCAACAGCGAATAGGTAATCGTGCTGTTAGAGTAAACGAAGTACGTACAAGAGGTGCCCGCGATTTTGGTCATGATGGTTTCCGACGGGATCCTGGAAGGGATGGATATTGGGACAGGAGGGATAGGGAAAGGAGCTATGATCGTGATAGAGATCCATACCATGACAGGGATAGTGATAGATCTCGTGACCATGATAGAGAAAGATATTATGAACATGGAGGCTTTGATGAAGAAATTGACTATCCCATGGATCCAGATCATGAAGGAGATGAGAGGCGTGCTAGAGACCATGGTCGTGCAGTGGAAATTCATAATATGGATTCAGATAATGAAAGAGACAAGGAAAATTCTAAAGGATATGATAGTGAAAGAGATAAAGACAAGGAGCAGCGGTCAAGAAAAAGGTTCAGGTATTACTTTGATTTTTGTTTTTTCATATTTTAGTCATGTTGGTATTGCTAACCATGAGAGCTTATTTGAGTGGAAATAAGATCATGTATCTCTTCTAGGAAAAAATATTTCTACTATGTTGAAGCTTAATTGAAGTTCCAAGTCATTCTAGTTGAATTGCTGCAACTCCTCCCATGGGTGTTGCATTTCATTATCTTGGAATGCTGTAAATCTCTTTTCTGATGATAGTTAGTTTCTTAGGATTGTTTGCCGTGTCATGTTGGATAAATGAGAAGAAGGTCCTGTTCACTTTATTAAAGTTGATCAGTGAAGGTCAATGATAATATGGTATCCATATGCTACCATGCATTACTCTTATTCTATATGTTCAATTCTCTCAATAATGTAAACTTACAATAGTTTGCCCTAATTTGCTAAAATGTGTGCAGCTAGACAGCCCACCTGTAGAGTCTGACAACGTGCTGTGACTTGCATATGTGATCTTTCAGTCTTGATCTTGACTGCTGTTGGCTCATGCTAGATTGATAATGGGTTTGACACTTAACTAAGAGCATAGAAGGTACACAATGCAAATAAAATTTGCACCACAATGACCAAGACTGACAGCATGCATATCGACCTAATGGGATTGAATATACTGATGACTTAAGAGTTAATTTATCAGATGTGGTATTGTAATCATTTAAAAACAAGTGGTCTACTGTACTGATATGTAAATCATGGATCTTGAGTTCTCGACCCTTGATAGTCTTTTTGAACAATAAAAAAATACTATCTTTCTTTTGTCATACTTGAAAGTTATTAGCCTTATATTACTAAATAATTTACCGGTAAAATGTGCTACATGCTTCTATTATGCACTTAAACTTTCGTTGACTATTGAGAAATTCACAAAGGGCACAGACAAGTCTCATCAACCTTCAATGTGACGTCTGCTATCTTGTTTGTTTGTTTCTGCTTCTACAAAACCAAATTTTCTTATATGCAATATTTTGTTTGGTTATCAAGTACCAGAGAAGTTTTTTCCAGGATTAAGGCGTTTACTTTCGTCACCTTTTCTATGCAGCCGTCCAAAAGGTCATGATAGCAGAGATATATCAAGTTCCAGTGATGATCTTCACAATGACGTAATGCATCTGTCCTTGTTTATGTTATTTTTTAATTATTGTTTTTCCACAAGCTTTCCTGACCCTCATGCCAATGCTTCTTGTTTTGGTAAGTTTGTCATATCTACTTTTTTTTGGTGTGTATCAGGTAAAACATCAGTTGGACAAAGCCATTCTGATGCGTGAGGATCTTGAAAATGAGGTACTCCATTTTCTTAAAGAGCTCTGTTCTATGTTAGTCTTGATTTGGACAGTGAAAACCTGTTTATACCATCTCAGAGAGTCAGTGTAAGCTAATGAGAATTTCTCCCTTCTTCATAGAATCCATTTGATTCAGCATGTCTACGTTGCTTAAATGCCAACAAATGGCCAACTAGCACATAAACGTTGAATATACTAGGCCTTATATGCTCAGCAATTCTTCATCATGTATTCAGGTCCAGACAAATGCTTAGTTGCTTACTCATGGCTGCATTTACAATTGTTGTATATTCTTTGTTCAGTGTAGAGCTATATCAGTGACACAGTATGCAGGACTCATGATAGACTGATAATATCTCAATTTTAATAGTTTTGGGAGCTTTCAGGTCCTGTTTAGCTGGTCAATGAGAACTTCATTCATAGTTTAACTATTATTTGCATTTCATATTATGAAAGAGGAATTTGAATGATCTACTTTTGCAGGTTACTCAGATTAAAGATAAAGTTGCAGCCAAAGAACAACACATTGCAGATTTGCAAAAGAGATCTCAGGTGATCTATATCCTGATACTGGAACTTTTTTTCTCATCATCTGTCCCATTCTTATTTAAGATGGCCACTACTTGGCTCTCTCCAAGACTCCCAACTGGGATGAATTCTGATGTTGAGTTCAAAATGTTTTTCTTGAAAAAAAACGTAGAAATTAGAGGATGAGTTGGCTGCTGCACAGAAAGTTTCTTCAGAACGACAATTGGTTGTTACAAAGGTATGTGCGCTGTTCTTCACTTGTTCGCTGCTGTTTATGAAGAGAAGCAACTGACAACAGATACAAATCATATGTAATTTGAAAACATTGGATGCAGTTGTACAAATGTTTCCTTCAACTTCAAGACTACAATGACAGGGTCAAGATGTCTGAAAAGGAGCTCCAGGTTAATTCTCTTTAACATATGCTTTCTTTTGTTTCTCTAGAATACCATTGCCCTTATTCAGTAGTGCTATTCAGTAGCGCCCTGTTGAGAAGGCCGGCTGCTTTGATAGTTCCTAGTTCTTACAAGGACAATTTTCGTGCTATAGCACATGCTTTACTGACTTGCGCTCTGTTTCCATATTACAGTCTCTCGTTGATGCTGCGATGGTTGAGATTGACATGGCTGAAGATGCTACAACCAAAGATGGCTCAATGTATGAGAATGGCGTGGTTTGAAGATCTTCGCATTGCAAAATTGATATTGTTTCTCATGATGCCAATTCTTTAGAAGTATAATTTACCATGTAGAACTGTAACAAGTGACGCATGCAAGTGAAGGCCAGGAAACCATGTAGTATTACTTTGCACATTGATTAGTGTGGTCGAGACTTCTGTCAGGGTAAATTGTTAGCCTGAGGCTTTCTTGTCTTACTGCTCCAGCGATAATGTAAGCTGCCCGTAATGTCAACTAGCGCAGTTATGTAAGCTTGACTTTGCAATTTGTCCAAACTCCAAATCTCTCTTCTTTGGCTAGCCACAACTTCTGGTGAAATGTTATTAATGATGTTGCCATCGAAAGGACTTGATTTGTCGCAATGGTTCGGCCTTCTCTATTATGTGGTGAACCAATTGTTCAATATTTGTGCAGTGACCTTACAGATTAGTTGCATTGGGTAACCAAAGATGTAAAAGGAGTTAGATTTGTAGCTGTCTTCCATGAACTAGAATTTCGGTCACCAATTTAAGGAACACGCTGGTGCACGTCGCTTGTCCGGAAAATGTCGACTAGGAGTAATAAAAACGCCGGCAAGTGCGAACGAAGAAAAGCGTCGCCCGCGGCCGCCCGGCCGCCCATGCGCCCATGCGCCCTGGCACTGTCACACGAGCCCCGCGAGTTGGGTCACCGTCTACAGCCAGCCACGGCCACGTCAACCATCCATCCCATAGGATTAGGAGTTTAAGGACTCTCACAAGTCACAAACAAAGGATGGCTGCATGAAACAATCCAAAAATTTCGGAGTTTCATACCTTCTTGGAATTTTGGCTTGTTTTCGAAATCTTTCCCAGTTCGGAAACTCTTGAACCATTTTCCGCTTTCCTCCTTGGGCCATTCCGTTTTCCTTTACCTTTACCGAGACGGCTTTCTTCAAAGCTGCCATCGCCCTACTCACCGCTGCCCCGCGTTGTGTCGGAGGCCGTCGTCCTCAATCGCCTCTTGCTGCCCCCGCTCCACGCCAGTGAATGCCACCTCCCGCGCCACCTCGCCGGCAACCTTCCCTCGCCATTAATGCTCGCGTTTGCGCCGCTCGCCGTGTGCCAACGCCAGTGCCACGCTCCATGCCCCCTGCACTCGCTTGCCGCACCGTGCTCACCACGCCTAGCCTCGCCAGCGCACCACCTTCGCGCCAGTGAGACTGACTCGCCACCGCGACGCCGTCGTAACGCCACCTTGCCTCCGCACAGCGCCATTTCTGCTCCGCCATCCACGTCGCCGCCACACGTCGTGCGTACCTCGCCCCGCCACTACCGCAACCGCCTTTGCCGGCTATAAAAGCCACCCAATCCCGAACCATAAGCATCACTAACAATCACTCAACCGCACCCCCACCACCATTCGTCACCAACGCCGGCCAATCGCGAGATTCCCCGCTGTCTTCATCTTCTTCCCCGATGAGCCCGAAGGTAAATTCACCACCACCGCCCCTCCCTTTCCTTCCCAACCCTGTCACTAGCACCACCTCGCCACCCCGAACATTTCCCCCAACCTTCCTGCCCCTATCCCTGCCGCCAGCTCGTCGGCACCAAGCTCCACCGCCATGCTATACATGGCCACCGTCGCCAAACCGCTTCAGAACCTCCCCCACCTCACCTTCACTACCCCCAACCCCCTCCACCCATTGATGCTCACACGCCGGGCAATTTGGCCAAAGCACTGCCGCCATCTTCCTCTGCTCTGATCGTGCGCCATCACCACCACCACCCCTTTCTCGAGCAACCTTGGCTCAAGCAAAATAAAAATGGGTTACATTCCACACATACCTGTTATGGTAAAACTGTTTCATTCCTTTACTAATCCTGGCAAGTAGTTAATTAGAATTTTCTATACAACTTGTTGGGTACGGTTGTACTCATACTTGCTAAACATCATCAGAAGACCACTAGGAGGAAATAGCTGATCTTTTTGAATAGGAAGAGCCACTGGACAGTGACGACTACTGGTATTAAGTCTCGACCGCGCTCAAGTATGTCTGTGGTTGTCGTGTGCTTTTATGTTGTAATATATTATATTTGGGCTTGGATGCCCGTATCTGTGTCCAAAACTGGCTGCTAAGCCTTGACTGTTGCAATAAAGGTTTGTTTTGTTTTTTGTTTTTTTTGTAAATGTAAGCTTGCTTGTGAACCCATTTTTACTTCACAACTGAACATCCTATACCGTTGTAAAGTGTTTGACGATCCTAGAAATTGGGTCATTGCACTGCATGCTTAAACAGTTGAACTCCTCCACTAGTACTTCTCTCTCTGCTCAACTTGAAACAGAGTAGAGAGCAGTACAAGAGCAGGTCATGTTTGACAAGACCTGAAACTTGCGAGAGAGAGAGAGAGGTGAACTGGACCAAGACCCTGCGATGTGAGCGAGTACAAATCGTCGTTGCCGTCCGCCTTAATTGTTTGTGGCGTCGGAGGCGCAAGCCCTTGCCGACCGCTTCTGAATTACTACTCCAATACTCATCACTGGGCTTTTGGACTTGTTTGATCATCAATCTGCAACTAATGAAATCGTTATCGGTGGCGGTCTTAGGTCTAAAATTGAAGGATACTTATGAGATTAGTCTTCTTGTACCTTCAGACCTAATTGTTATCAGCAGCGGACCTAGAACTAAAATACTGATGCTAGAAAAAGTTATCCACGGTCGGTCAATGGTAAGGTGGGTTGTAGCCCCGACTGACCCACCGTTGGGTACGCCCTGGTCGCTATGGCAATGGGTAAAGGCGATCGATCAATAGTTCGTTCGCCATTCTTCCTAGTGAAGGCAAGGTACTATGATGATGGCGCGATCGAGCTGGCCGTCTAGAGGGCGAGCCGCGGCCGTCCGATGATGAGCGGTGATCGATGCGCACGACCGTTGATTGATTATTTGCCTTGAGATCAAGTCATCATCATGGGAGTGATGATTCGGTTAAGAGAGAGACACACGTAGGTGCGAATTGGAGCACGTGTGCACTCGTTAACACGCCGATAGGATGGCTGAATTGCTGCTGATTGGCCAAGATGGAAGTGGAACCGAATGTCTTCGCCAGTAGGGAATCATTTTTAATTTTAATGTCAAACAGTCACAATAGTTACAGTACAACTTTCTTAAGACACCAAGTTAGCAGCAGAGAATAGGAGTGCTAGACCGCTGATAAGCCAAAGAGTCCTGCTTGGAACAATCTTGTAAGATATTGACAGGAATCCTCTCACTCGAACAGTTGAACATGGAAAACGATCTCTGTGTTTCATTGATCTATTCATCCCTCCTCTTAGCTCAACAATCGACACTTTGTCCTTCCTCCCACATGGTAGCTCAACGGCAACTCATTTACTCAATCCCCACCCACCAAGTTTTGTCTCCTCAATCCCCATTCATCTCTCCTCTTAGCTCAACAAGGTAACCAAGGAATCCACGAGGAGTTGGAGAGAGAGCGACCTTGATGCCATCGACGTCAATCGGCCAGCCTCCTCGCGCCCGGTCGCCCCGCCACCCCGGGAGCTCGGCCTCTCCGTGCTGGGCCTGGGCCGTCTCCTCCATGCCCGGCCACCTTCTCCGTCGCGGTCGTCGTGCTGTCCGGAGCCTAAGGCTGAGCGTCGACGCCGTCATTGGGGGCATGATCGACTTTATCTGACGACAGTTAGATCTAAGGCCCCGTAGGTGCGGATTACAAGTGGCCCAAGAGTATGCATAGGGTAGCAGCGGTGCCTGTGCAAATGGGACTCAGCAAGGCTCGCCTTCCTTGTCAGCGGCGGACAGCATAGCCCTCGGCTTTGCCATCTCACCTCCTCCCCCGAACTAGTAGACTGTTGTAGGCATTCTCTCAATTTGTTGCAGCGCTTCTACCCAATTGTTTGGACAAGTGTTTGTTTTTATTGCACAATACTTTTGAAATGTAGAAATGGTATTTTTGTTGCAAGCATTCTCTAATTTTGCTGCAACCCATTTGCTCAATTGTTGTACCAAATGTTTTGGTTTGCTACACTTTCTTTTTAAAGATGTTTTTTGTTGCAGCGGTTTGTTATTTTTGTTGCATTAGAGTTGATTTTTTGTTGCACAAGGAGTTATAATTTTATTGTGCATGTTGTGTCGAGGGAGGTTCAGACTTATTTTTGTCTAGGGTCGGTTTTTGTTGCGCCTGGCACATGGCCATATTGTGCTTTGTGTTGCGCAGATCTGATGGTCAGTACAACACTGGTGGCCAACCTCGATGGCTAGGTCAGGGGGAGAAGGAGCTTTTTCATAAGTCCTTTTCGCTTGTTTCGGGGAGGAAGAAAAACATGCTGAGATCAGACGACTGACCCTCATCACACCAGGTCGAACAACAAAGTGTCCATTGTTGCAAAAAGTGATTTGATTTGTTACAATACATATTTCTGATTTTTTTTATAGGAAAAGGATTTTGTTGCAACTATTGTCGCCGATCATTGCACACATGAAATCAAAATATTTCATAAGTAAGTTTTAAATGTTGTAAATTTCTTGATGTTGCAATAATTATTTTAGGATGTTCCTACTGTTATTTTCAAATATTGTAATGTTGTAATATTGAAATTTGTTTGTTTTGGTATATTCGAACTAGTTTTTAAAAGTACAACCATGTTCTATACTGATGGTTTCATGCATTTTCGGTGAGAATTTGATATTTTTCCCAATTTTTTCCTTGGCATAGTATTTATCATTTGTGTATTTTATTGCATGCATAGATTATTTTTGTTGCAAACGTTATGTCTAGATGTTACGTCGGAGCGTACGATGAGAAGTTTCCCATCGTACGTACGAGCGCTAGTTGTGTTCTTGATCTATTTTTATAATGAACTATTTTCTATATCTACTGGAACATTCTCACTTGACCAAGAATTTTGTAAGAGTTTCTGTTCCTTTTTTACAACCACCAAAAGAAAGCTATGAGCAAGGCGGTATGCATCACCAACACCTTTCGCTTTCATTTCTCGTAACATTTGGAGGAAAGTAGGATTAGATGCTATCTGCAAAAATACACTAAAATTTGCTTTAGTAGAGACCTCAATTTTTTTAGGGAAAATATTGCAGGTTTCATTAACAGCGGCTGCCAGACAAATCGCTGGACAACACATCAAAGATACAAATCGAAGGATTGTCCATCCAACAAACTACATCTTGAACAAGCAAATTCGCTCCTACTTCAATTTTGAATGAATGGATGTTTAAAATTTTAATTACCTCCCTAAACCCTTTTAAGTATTAATTAAGTAGCCCCTAAATCCATGCCAACCCTTGGATATCCATATATGGAAACACATCCTTTAACATTGTGTAGCAATATCACGTGCTACAGTATCATAACATTACATTGTATAGCAATCACCGGATCGAAGAGGAAAGGAGGTCACGGTTTGCAATGTAGTAAAATACTGTAGCATTAGACTATTCACAAAACCGTAGCATCACTGCGATGTTTTGACCTAAACCGTTCTTTTCGGATCCGACGACATAAATCTGCCGAATGTCATAACACTATGCTCCTTTTTTTGCTCTACCATCCTACTGGTTAAATAGAGAGCAGATTGGGGGCGAGGCCAGATGGGACACGTCGCCCGTTTGTTTTGGCGCGTCCGATGCCGAGCGGGATCATTTGCGACCGTCCGATTTTATTTTGGTTTTGCGTGCCCGCGAGTCCTTCGCGTCGACGCTCTCTCGGCCACGTCCTCTTCGCCGCTCCGCACTTCGTTCCCTTCGCTGCCTCCCCTCCTCCTCCCCGCCTCCTAGGCCTCGCTGCCCTTGTTGGCCTCGCCGGCACAAGCACCACCTGAGCCCCTGCCGCCGGGTCCGATTTCCCCCTCGCTTTTCTGCGGCTCTTCTTCTCCTAGCGCCGCCGCTCGGTAATGTGGCCAAGGCGCCACCTCCTCGATCTCTTCGTCGGCCTTGCTGGTGCCTACCTCCTCACCCACAACCCCACCAGGAAGACCCCAAGGCTCCTTCTTCCCTAGCCTCACTTCCCCCTTTTCTGCTTGATGGATTTGGATCTAGAGAGACCCTCGTCCAATCCTCAACTCCGACCCTCCCCCCAACTCGCCGGTAACCGCCGCCAGTTGTGAGATGGCGTGTTGCTAGGCAACGTTGCGACTCCGGTCGTCCATCTAGCCTTCCAGGTTTGTCCTTCTTCCACCTCTAGCTCTAGACCCTAACCGACCGATTCATGGATGAATGGGGAAATATCTAAATTGATGCTTGATGCCTAGAAACATAGATGGATGACATGCACCTACATTTGCATCGTTATTTTCCAGAATTTGGTTTAACATCCCCTACTAGCATGATGATGTCTTGATTTTCATATGATAAGGCATGATTAGATTGAGCAATCAGCAACATTAGTGATGTTTAGCTTGGCAATGATGGATAAAAATCTTAAACTAAGATTTGATATATATTGGTACACAATCTAGCATGTCACTGTTATGGCCAATAGAGAGAAGGATGATGTACAATTGTTGTATCGCCAGAGCTGAATGTAGAGATCCTATACATGCTAACTATTCTCATATGACAGAAAATAGTTTCTTGCTAGAACTCATTGGTTTTTCATATGATAAGACATGATTACATCGAGCAATCAGCAACATTAGTGATGTTAACTAGCTTGGCAATGATGGATAAAAATCTTAAACTAAGATTTGATATATATTGGTACACAATCTAGCATGTCACTGTTCTGGGCAATAGAGAGAAGGATGATGTACTATTGTTGTATCGCAAGAGCTAAATGTACAGATTCTATACATGCTAATTGTTCTCATATGACAGATAATGGAGTCTTGCTAGAACTCATTGGCAAAACTGATTAGAACATGGTACTATGCCAGATCTATAGCACTAGCTCGATGATGATGATAAATCTGAGAACAACCTACCTTGATTTAAATGAGAAACTGAAATCCTAAGATGTTGACTGATGTTTGAGACAAATTGAAATGCTGGTCATGATGATGACTAGGAGATGCTTGATGCCTTGAATAAGTGTTAGGTCACTCTCCCTTTGATCTCCTATCTTTTGCTCCCTTCTCCCCTTGTTGGCCGAATAGAGCAATTGCTCTGTCCTAGCCGGCCAGGTGCTCTTTATGTCAGCATTGCATCTGATGTTTAAGATATTGAGCTGGCTTTTCAAGCGTACTGTGCAGCATGAGAACTCAGATGGTCAAATAAAGTGTGAAAATTTCCTGGAATCTAAAATATTTCTGAAATACAGATATTACGGGAACTACCTTTTGAGTTTCTAAAGTGTGTAGTATTTGGCTTTGCAAACTGAGATTTCATATGCATGTTCTGATAAGATCTGATTGAAGACCAACTGGAATAAATTTCTCTTGACTACCTTTTCTGATATGGGATGCACATTTAGGTCGCCGTGGAAGCTTTTGGGTGGACATTCTAGGGTGGTGACCCCTGCGGCGGGGGCGGTGAACGTGGACCGTGGCACGGTGTTGTTCACAAGGGCTTGTCCGTTGTTGCTATGTAATTCTTCAGTTAATTCTTAACTTACCGATCAGTTTTCCCTGCAAATTTACAAAGATGATTAACTAACTTGAGTATTTGCTGTTTTGTTACTCATATGCAGAAATATTAGTGGGCTTGGGGTTGGCGGATGGCTTGGCTTGGAGCTGCTCAGATTCCACTCATTGAAAGAGCTGTGAGTTTCTTGGTACAAAATTTGTTAAATCTGTTGACTGGTCATGATTCTGCAATTCTTGATTCATTTTTTTTGTTTATGGTGCTTTTTCTGCATGATGGTAGGGATGTGAGCTTCAATAACATTGCTGATGAAATCCCTCGCACTTTACCCCACAAGTGTGGAATAGTTGTACATTCTCTTTGCCCTTTTTTACTGTCCCCTTTGAATTGGATTAAATACTTAACTGCGAACTATGAATGATGTGACCATGGTATGGTGTTCTCTTGAAGAAATTTAACAGCCAACAAGTTCGAGGGGAGTACAACACCGTCATTGCCATGGTTGCACTCCCTGAAATATTTGTGAGTGCATTTTTGTCAAGTGGAACACTTCCTACTAAAAAATGGTTGCAGAATCAACTGGTTGATATGAAATATTTGTTGCATAAACTTCATCTATAATAGACTCTCTGGAATAATCGGTGATGTTTTAATTAACATGGAAAGCTTAATAGCAATGTAAGGTTCCCACATCTGGATTAATTGATCACTTTTCAAAGCTATCCGGCTCTGCCAAATAAATGAGTTATTTTACTACACTCTGAGCTGCAACGATATACTGTATGCAGCTTGACATGCAATTCTTTTTCAGTCCAGAACATCTGCATTTAGTATATTCGTCTACATGATGAGCTTCTGTTGTACATGAGTACACATCTATTTATGCTCCCTAGCTTGTATCCCTGTACTAATTTGTTCACAGGGCCGTTGCGGGTACTTGTGCGTTTGTGTCCATCCATGTTTCCTTGCAGTCACATGCATCACATGGATAATCTGATGGAGCTTGCGGCTATCATGTACAAAATGTTGTGTGTGTGCATGCAGTTTGTCTGCTTTTATTTTGTGGAACAATTTGTTCTATAGTTCCTCGACAAAAAACTTCCAGCTTATTTTGTTTGTTAATACAAGCACACAATTTTATGCTAGAGTAGTTCCTTTGCATCCATCTTGCCGTTCTCGTATAACTTTTCAAAATTAATTTAGTCATAGATCTTTCAGTATTTCGATTTTTGCTCTCTTTGCCTCATGTTTCTTCTCCGCCGCTTTCAGGGACTTATCATTCAACTCTTTCAGTGGTGACCTACCAAGATCATTTAGTTCATTGAAGAACCTTCACTATCTGTAAGAATTCTGTGCTATTTCATGCACATAGATGCAGGAATTGGTTGATTAAAAAGCTTCCTTGCCTTTTCTTTTATAGTTATTTACAGCATAATGAGTTCACGGGATTTGTGATTTTATTGACAGACCACCCATTGTCAGGCCTGTAAGAAATTTGACTGGACTGCATCCATCTTTAATTTGCCATCCTTATCTCTTAACACTGATGCTCATTGACTGCTTGCAGCAACATTGAAAACAATTACTTCAGTGGTTATGTGCCTGGAACTTTTGAGTCCATAACTAAGTTGAGCTATTAAATCCTGTTATACTTCCCCCAGTCCTTCCTGAGGATCTTGTGCATATCAGTTTGACTGTACATGTTATTGAAGCTCACATCCCTACAATTCCCAATTCGGCTTCTCTCGCTCAAATCTGTGTTTGACTGTACATGTTTCCTTCAAATAAGCTAGCATAGTCATTTCTGTGTTAGCTCCAATTTTCAACCACTAATGCGATTTAAACTGTTTTTTGTGCTCTCCAGATTCAATTGTTCACAAGGACTTATGATTCTTATAGCAAAGCATATTGGTATTGACATGTAGAATAAGACTCTCTCTTTATTCTCGTCCGATTAATCCATTTTTCAACATATCTAAAGAATGAATGATTTGATTACTCAATATTCTATTCTTCTTTCACCTTCGATTGGAATAGATTATGTCAGTTCTCTTGGCGCGCTAAGAAAGATGGGGTTAGACAGTACAAACCGTCTGGTAGGGAAAATAATAGTTTTTTAGAACCAGAAAATCTATATAGTTGCCGCTTTGTGTTTTTTAAGTTTATGCGGCTGCCGCTAGCTGTCCACCACAAGCACTCGCTGCCTTCCTTCCCCCACTCCAACCCACATGGATTTCTCCGCCGCCGCCGGCCGCGGCGAGTCGGCCCGGTGGTTGGAGATCGCCGGCAAGCTCCTCACCGCACGTGACCTGGTGGGCTGCAAGCACCTCGCAGAGTGCGCCTCCCTCTGTCGTCCTCATCCTCAAGCACCGTCCTATGGTCGTCCTCATCCTCAAGCACCGGTGGCGGTGAGATGCGGCTGGTCGACCGCTGCATCGACGTGTGTCGTAGCAGGGCCCCTTGGGGTGCCCCGCACCCTAGGGTCGTCAGGAATATCGCTGTGCCGTCAGAAATGCTAGACCTAGCTTGTATAGTGTACTTAGCTTGTATGGTGTATTTTAGACTAATGTACCTAAATACCCTCTCTATATTTTGTGAGGGCAAGAAGGTAAATGTCCCTCCCCTCCCTCCTCGAGTAACCCTCCACCTCCTCCGCATCGAAATGCCCAAGCCTGCACGATCTTTTCTTTGTTTTCTACCATGGGGTGGATTTGTGCTGTTTCTTGGATCTCTTGTTTCCCGTGGCGCGTGGATGAATCGTGCTTGCGCGTGCAAGGTTTTCCAGCACTCGGTGGAGGAGATCGACTTGAGCGGCTACATCACCGTGGGCGCTGGGCTCGGGCCTCGGGTGTCGCACGTTCTTGACGCCCCCTTCGCTCCGGTGGGCGGTGGCGAAGGGGAGTGGGGAACGAGCAGAAGCAGGGGGGAACAGTTTTCTACAGGGCGGCCTGGCGGGGTCTGACGGGTTCCACGGGCCGACCGGGTAGAAACTGCTATCCCAAGCGGTTTTTGCGAAAGTGCTGTTTTTGCGAAAGTGCTGTTTTTGCGGGGCGGGCTAGCGGCTTAGCAGACAGGCCTGCTCCACTTGCACCCCTATCTGAGATGTTCATATAGCTACACTTGTGGTGTGCACAATAACCATTACGATAGTCGTACCATCTAATAGAGTGCAGAAAAAGTTAAGATAAACTGAAATATAGGTAATAGCAGCCATTAGTTGGCACTGTTTTTGTTACAAAAGTATGGAGAATAAGTAGGATGCGTACAAAGTACAACAATCAGCTTGCGAAATACTGAAACAATCAGCTTGCAAAATACTGAAGCATGTATTAGAATATGATATAGACCATACACTGGGCATGTAGTTACGGACTGAGCACAAAAGATACCCGAGCTCTGGCATAGCAGTTAGCAATGCAGTTGCAAAAACTCCATCTTTCTCAGCAGGTCGAGGACTTACGATTCTTATAGCAAAGAATGAATTGTATATTTATAGAACCAGATAAATTTGTTTATTTTTTGCTATAACCACTTCTCGCTGTCATACAAAATACAAAATTAATATGTCAAAGACTTAACGTACAACCAACGCCATCATCAAACTGTACGCTTTTGAGCATCGTCAAACCACGCGGGCGCCGATCCCCATATTTGCGGTTTGGGCTGCTCCTTCAACATTCGTGCCCACTCAATACGATTTCTTTTTCGGTTTTTCCTTTCCACAACTTTCTTGTGCCCCCGCCACCTCTTTACCACCCGCGAAAAACCTCGCCGCCGCCGCACCTTCCACAGCTCCAGGGCCCTAAACCCTATCCATGGCGTCCTCCGTACTCTCTGACTGCTCCTCCTCCGCCACCTCCCGCCTCCTCCCCCTTCGCCGCGCCCTCCTCCCGACGCCGCCCCGCTTCCGCCCCACCCCCGCTCCCGCGCCGCCGAGGCCGCTCTTCGCCGCCGCCGCCGCTCGCCCGCTGCTCCCGCGCACGCGTGGCATGGCTTCGGTATCCTCCGCCGCATCTTCCGCCGGCTCAGGTGCTCTCCTCTCGTTTCTCCTCACTTCGTATGACCTCCTCGTGTTTCTTAGTATGCTACCGAGTAGTGTTCGTTTGTGTCGAACTGTGGACTGGTGTGTTCGTTTGTGTCTGCTTCATGTTATTCTGGTGTTATAACCATCTTAATCAATTTGTGTATGTAGAAACTGTTTCTACCGGTGCTTCTGCCAAGGTCATTGACGGGAAGTTGGTGGCGAAGCAAATAAGAGAGGAAATTGCCGTTGAAATTGCCAAGATGAAGGATGCAATCGGGGTAGTGCCTGGGCTGGCGGTCATCCTAGTTGGGTCAAGGAAGGATTCTCAGACCTACGTGCGGAACAAGAAGAAGGCGTGCGAAGCGGTCGGTATCAAGTCATATGAGGTCAATTTGCCGGAGGACAGTTCTGAGGATGAGGTTATCAAGCACATAGCAAGCTTTAACAGCGATCCATCGGTGCATGGCATCTTGGTTCAGTTGCCCTTACCTCGGGTGAGTTCTCATCAGTAGTCGTCGGTACTCTATTGGCTAGTATAACTGTAGAACCTTGGATTGGACTTACATTTTGTCTGTTAGCAACTGGCATATATAATTTTCTTTATAGCTAGTGATTACCTACCTAGATAATATGTTGTTATGAATAATATATCCGGTTAAGTCTTCGATGACTGCAGAATTCCCCAATTGTAGACCAAATGCTTCCATCTCTGATAACTGCCTTGATGTTTTACAAGTGTCACAAAACTACAAAAGCCCTCTGATTGCTTTCTTTAAAATAACTTAGGAAAATACATATGAACATATTCTTTGTTTTAGTTAACGACTCATATGCCCTTTGTGGTCTTGTGAGTTTGTTGTCAGCATTTTTTTTAAAATTGATGGTCTATGCTGATGATTGAACTTCTTTGTTCACATGTAAGTTATTAAATACTTTGCAGCATATGAATGATGAGAACATTTTGAGTGCTGGTAGTATAAAAAAGGACATTGATGGCTTTCATCCACTGAACATTCACATTTCGGTCATCTGATAATTTGCAGCATATGAATGACGAGAACATTTTGAATGCTGTTAGTATCGAAAAGGACGTGGATGGCTTTCATCCACTGAACATTGGACGACTTGCAATGCAAGGTCGAGATCCATTCTTTGTTCCATGCACCCCTAAAGGATGCATGGAGTTGCTACACAGATATGGAGTTGAAATAAAAGGGAAGAGAGCTGTTGTAATTGGGCGAAGCAATATAGTGGGGATGCCTGCTGCTTTACTGTTGCAAGTATGAACTAGTTCTTCATTTCAAATAGTTGGAGCAACTTTGTTGGAGTATTTTATTAATCTGTTTTTATATGATTTATAGAAAGCAAATGCAACTGTTAGCATTGTACATTCACAAACGAAGAACCCTGAGGAAATAACGAGACACGCAGATATTGTCGTCGCAGCTGTTGGAGTTGCTAATTTGGTCAGAGGGAGTTGGATAAAGCCTGGAGCCGCTATTGTTGATGTTGGCATCAATCCAGTTGATGTGAGGCACCTACCCTTTTTTCACTAGGACTTTCTCCCTTTTTAACTGTACGTGTCTTTTAGTGTTCAGGATCTGTTTGCTTTTAATATCTGTCTGTTTCTAAATGAAAAAGTTTCATGCACAAAAAAACTGTAGAGTTGTTATGAACCCCCTGCAAAATTCCCAATGACAGATGGTCTCCTGGGTTTTCACCACATTTTGTGATCCGCATGACTGCTGGTAAACTTGCGATGTTCGTCGAAGTTGCACACTTGTTTCTAATTATGCTTGGTTCAGATATGCAAAATTTTAACACTACCAGAACACAGATAGTTCTAGATGTTTTTTTTTTTGTTGGGGACAAGGGTGTTTTCAGGTCCTTCTCTTGATAAAAAAAAAAAAAAAAAACTCGTAAGGAGCTGCATGTTTTCAGGGAACACATTCTCTCCCTCCCTATCTAGCCCATGAGGCCCATGTAACAATGTCTATATATACCTCTCAATAAATGAATAAGTTGCACAGTTGTGAATAGCAAAACCCTAGCCTCATCTTTTCTAACATAATATCAGAGCTATCTTCAACACTAATCCTATTTCCATAAGAAAATCTCTTAGTTGCTACTGTGTTTTCTCCGTCGCCGCGGGCCGGTAGGGTCCTGCCTGGTGCCGCCGCCTCGTCGCCTCTACTTCATGCTGCATCTTCCTCTTCACCTCTGCTTCATCTTCATCGCACAACCGAGGCTGACGTAGATCCTCGTCTTCATCGCGTCGCGCAGTTGAGGCCGACGGAGATCCAAGTGCAAGCTTCTCGCCTGGAGGTCGCCGCGCCTTCGTGCTTCATCTTCCTTTGCTTCATCGTCTTCATCGCGCAGCCGAGGCGTCACCTGGAGGTCGCCGCAAGGCCAACACGGCTTCATCGTCTTCATCACGCAGCTGAGGCCTCGCCTGGAGGTCGCTGCAAGGCCGACGCAGATCCTTCGAGCTCGTTGCCGGATCTGCTTCATCGGATCTTCCTCTGCGCAGATCCATTTGCGCCGCCGGGTCTGGAGGTCGCCGCACCATCGATCTGCGTCGAGACCTTGCCTCCGCTCGGGCGCACCCTCGATCTGCGTCGGATCTGCGCGGAGACCTTGCCTCCACTCGTGCGCACCTCTCCGCCCGACGTCGCCGCCGGGTCGCTTGCCTCCATTCGGTGTCACCACCGGGTCTCTTGGTACTTCCCCAGCTCGTCTACTGACCTGAGAAACTCCTCTACGATACCTCTTGGAGATATATTGGTCCACTCTTATTGGCTTTCCATATACTACTGCCTTGCTGCTCTACTGCTACTACTACTGTTGATGCTAGTGTTCTACTGCTCGGTACTATTGTTGTTGGCTTGCTGCTCGGTACTATTGTTGTTGGCTTGCTGCTCGGTACTATTGTTGTTGGCCTGCTACTGCTAGCGTGTGCTATGGATCATGATCTCTCTTGCTGTTGCCTGTGGTGTTAGTACTACTAAGGTTGTTGCTTGGTGTTAGTGTACTTGATCCTATCATGGCTCTTGATGTCATTCTTAGTTCTGGACCTATTTAAGGTGATACTGCTATTGCTTGTTCTATTCTTGCTAGTGCTGTGGAGTCTTATGCAACTAAGGGCGTGTTTGGCATGGCTCCACTCCAAAACTCTAGGGGGGAGTTGCCCAAAACCAGCCAAACACCAAAACTCCATAAATTGATGGAGCAGCTGCTCTTCGTGGAGTTGGTAGAGCTCTAGTTCATTTTGGTGGAGCACCTCTTTTCCCACTCCAGGAATCCTCGAAATGAATCTAGACACGGAGTTTGAAGGTAATTACCCACCTTTGCCACTGGTTATAGAGAAAAACGTTTGAGTTCGGGTGGCGCTCACTCGAGTTTTGGAGTGGAGCTGCTCTGCTGTGGAGCAGAGCCATGCCAAACACGCCCTAAGTTTGGTCAGATTCAGACTCAGATGAGAAATCTTCAGGCCCAATTGTGTCAACTGCAGGCATCTTCCGATGCATTCACCGGCTTGACTGCACCATCATGTCCTGTGTCGGGTGCTTCACTCCTATGGATATTGGATTAAGGGCTTCTTTCCATGTGACATCTAATGCAACTCAACTCATATCATGTCGTCCTGCTGTACAAGGTATCAAGATTGAGACAACTGATGGAATGCCATGCACGATCACTCATCAGGAGACTCTTTCCACCTCTCACCTCGCTGTTTCAGATGTCTCACTTGTCCCCACGCTCTCAATGAATCTCATCTCTGTCGAGCAGCTCACAGATATGAACTGTTTTGTTGGGTTCGACGATAGCTCCTGCTTTGTGTAAGATCGTCGAACAAGAGTTGTCATTGTTACAAGTCATCGTCAGAGAGGTTCTGCAGGGCTCTATGTTCTTGATCGTCTTAGTCTTCCTTTAGCCTCCATTTTTGGTACTACTGCCCCTATTTCTTCATCCTCTGTTGTTGGTTCATCTACCCCTTGTCCTTTTGCATCTACTTCTATTTGCCAATCTTTTCCTCAATAGCATCATCGTCCGGGGCACTTGTGTGGCTCAAGCCCTTCTATCTTGATTCATCAAGGTGTTCTTGGTCCTGTTTCTGTTGACACAAATTTTCAGTGCAAGGGTTGTAGGCTTAGCAAGTAAGTAAAACTCCCATATCCTTTTAGCATTTCTCATTCTGATCGTCCTTTTGATTTGGTCCATTCGGATGTTTGGGGTTCCTCTCCTTTTGCTTCAAAGGGTGGTCACAGTTACTATGTCATCTTCATTGATGACCATACTCGATACACTTGGATCTACTTCATGAAACACCGTTCGTAGTTGATTTCTATCAATTAATCTTTTACTTATATGGTTCATACTCAATTCTCTTCTACCATCTGTGTTTTTCGTTCTGACTCTGGGGGGAGTATCTTTCATCAGCCTTTCGTCAGTTCCTTTCTTCTGAAGGTACTCTTCCTCAGCTCTCGTGTTCTAGTGCTCATGCTCAGAATGGTATTGCTGAGCGCAAGCACCGTCACATCATTGAGATTACTCGTACTCTTCCCATTTCCTCCTTTGTTCCTTCCCACTTCTGGGGGAAGCAGTCTCTACGGAAGTCTCTTATCAACTGTCCGTCCTCTTCCAAGCTTCAGGGCAAGTGTTCTAGTGAGGTCCTGTACAGAGCACTTGCTCACTATGCTCATCTTTGTGTTTTTGGTTGTGTCTTCTATGTCCTTCTAGCACCTCGTGAGCGCACAAAGCTGAGGCCTCAGTCTGTTGAGTGTGCTTTTCTGGGTTATAGTCTTGAGCATAAGGGCTATCATTGCTATGATCCCTTAGCATGTCACATTCGCATCTCTCGTGATGTGATCTTTGACGAGGGTCGACATTTCTTTTATTATCCTTCTACACATCCCACTTCTTCTTCCACAGATTCCACTTCCTTTTTGTGTCTACCTTCATTCCTTCATCAGACTTGCCTTCTCCAGATACATTTTCTCCACCAGTTTCACCTTCTAGTGTGCCTCCTCCACCAGCTCCACTAGTTTCTCCACCAGCTCCACCAGTTTCTAACACTTCTACTTTTCCCTTTCATTATAGTCGCTGATAGAGAGTTCCTTCTGATCCCCAGTCCTCTTCTCCTCTACTTGACCCTCCGGCCACTACCATCGACTCTGATGATCGTTCTACTACATCACGATATGCCCTACGTGATCGTTCTTCTATTCAGACACCAGAGAGATGAGGTTTTTCTCGTGCTGGTGCAGTAGCTGAGCCGAGTACCCATGAGGAGATTGCTAGTGTACCTGAGTGGCAGTTGGCTATGACAGAGGAGCTCATAACATTAGAGTGTATAAACACTTGGGATCTTGTTCCGCTACCATTTGGAGCTATTCCTATCACTTGCAAGTGGGTGTACAAAGTAAAGAACAAGTCAGATGGGTCAATAGAGCGATACAAGGCTCGTCTTGTTGCAAGAGGTTTTCAGCAGGCTTATGGTCGAGATTATGATGAGACCTTTGCTCCAGTTGCTCATGTGACCACAGTTCGTACTCTTATTGCAGTTGCAACGGTACACACATGGACTATATCTCAGATGGATACCAAGAATGCTTTTCTTCATGGCGATCTGCATGAGGAGGTCTATATGCAGCCATCCCCCCGGTGTTGAGGCTCTTACAGGCTATGTTTGGCGCGTTAGGCGTGCTCTATATGGTCTCAAGCAGGCTTCTCGTGCTTGGTTCGAGCATTTCAGTTATGTGATTTGAGCTGCTGGTTTCACTCTAAGTGAGCATGACCCTGCCTTGTTTATTCACACTTCTCAGCAGGGTCGTACTTTACTTCTGTTGTATGTTGATGATATGCTGATTACAGGAGATGACATGGACTACGTGGCTTTTATCAAGAAGAAATTGAGTGAACAATTTATGATGTCCGATTTGTGACCATTGAGCTATTTTCTAGGGATTGAGGTTCATTCTAATGGTGATGGCTACTATCTCTCTCAGCATCGCTACGTTCAGGATCTGCTTGCTCACTCTGGGATGACTGATACTCGTACAGCCGCCACACCGATGGAGATTCACTTGCAGCTTCGACCTACAGACGGTGTACCCCTGACAGATCCTTTCCGCAATCGTCAGCTCGTTGGGAGTCTTGTCTATCTCACTATCACAAGGCCAGACATTCCTCATGCTGTTCATGTGCTCAGCCAGTTTGTCAGTGCTCCCACCTCAGTTCACTATAGGCATGTTCTTCGTGTGCTGAGATACTTGAGAGGAATTGCGTCCAGACGTTTGTTCTATGCCAGTTCGAGTTAGCTCCAGCTCCACGCTTACTCTGACTCCACTTGGACGAGTGATCCTGTTGATCGTCAATCTATCACTGGCTACTGTATCTCTCTTGGTACTTCGTTCATTGCCTGGAAGTCCAAGAAGCAGACTGCGGTGTCACGCTCTAGTGTAGAGGCTAAGCTTCGAGCTCTTGCCGCTACCACCTCAGAGATCATTTGGCTTTGATGGCTCTTGATTGATCTCGGTGTTCATTATGATAATCCTACACCTCTCTTTTGTGATAATACAAGTGTCATTCAGATTGCCAATGATCCAGTTGAGCATGAGCTGGCAAAGCACATTGGTGTTGATGCATCTTTCACATGATCTCATTGTCAGCAGTCGAACATCGCCTTCAAGTATGTTCCCTTAGAGCTTCAAGTTGCAGATTTCGTCACTAAAGCTTAGACTCGAGAACATCATCGACCTCATCTATTCAAACTCAGTGCATTAGATTCTTCTGATCCACTTTGAGTTTGAAGGGGGGTGTTAAGAGTGTTGCACATTCTCTCTCTTCCTCTCTAACCCATGAGGCCCATGTAGCTCATGAAGCTGATGTAATAGTGTCTATATATACCTCTCAATAAATAAATAAGCTGCATAGTTGTGAATAGCAAAACCCTAGCCTCATCTTTTCTAACACTACACTCTCCTGTGCTCCCACCATTGTGGACACATTTATGGAAATTGAAACTGGCTTCTCCATTTTTTTCTATGAACACATTTGACTACGCCTTGTGAATTTCTTGACATTGTATTATTTGTTTGGGTAACATTTTATGATCAATCCATTCAGTACTCTTAATATTGACTTGTCCTATCTTTTGAGTGTTTTTTTTGTTGTTATTGTGTCCTAGCTCTATTAATACCTAGGAAGGTTCAATGTGATTCATGTTTTCCAGTGGCTATTTCTTCTTTCCCTACTGTTGTGCCCCTTGCAGCATGCGCATTACTTTTCTTGCATGCTATACTTACTACTGTTTTGAAATGCATCAGGATCCAGAAAGCCCTCGAGGTTATCGGCTCGTTGGAGATGTCTGTTACGAGGAGGCCTCGAAGGTTGCAGGAGCGATCACGCCAGTTCCTGGCGGGGTTGGGCCAATGACAATTGCGATGCTTTTGTCAAACACACTTGAGTCAGCTAAAAGGATCCACAAATTCAAATAACTGTACAATCATCCTATACCCAGAACTTGGTAGAGTGCTTAACCTTTGGTGTAGGCTGCCCGACAAGGTTTTGCCAACTGTTTTATGTGCCTTTTGTTGGACCAGAAAAGGGCAACAAGAGTCGTAGGATAAATTTTCACAATAATTCTGGCCGGCTTCTCCAAGGGAAAAGCTGGTTGAGAGCCCTCTCTCTGTTGAAAGAAACAGAGTACAATACAAGAGCTGGCCATCTTTGAATAGACCTGAGACTCAGCGAGTGTTGAGGGGTGATCTGGGCAAGACCCTGTGATCTGTGGTGGAGCACAATACAAATCGTTTGATGAAATGCTGACATGCTGTTAAGGATGGTTCAACTTAATGTGTATTGGGACCATGCTCAGGTTCAGCCTTTTTATTATGTGCTGAACCAACTGTTAAATCTATGCTACAGTCTTGCAAAATTAGCTGCATTGGGTCGTTGGGTGCCGAAAGATGTAGAGATGGAAAGGACAGATACATCTATAGCTCTCGGCAAGTGCGAACGAACAAAGCCTCGCCCGCGGCCGCCCAGGCGCCCGGTCGCTGTCACGCGGGCCCCGTGAGTTGGGTCACCGTCCAGAGCCAGCCTCGGCCACCTCAAATCACCCAACCCGGTAAGGAGTATGACACCAACAGTGGATAGTTATACGCTTAGGCAATGTCCTAAGCATCCTAAATAAAATCTGTTTAGAACATAGGAATGTCTAAGCAGTAATTTCACGTAAAACAGTTTAATTTCTAAATAAAATCTGTTTAGAACATAGGAATTTCAAAAGAAAAAAAACGGTTCAGTTCCTTAATGAAATCCTAAATGAAATCTGAGAAAAAGGGGAAATGGGGCCCTAACCATAGCAGTACAACTTCTATACTCCTATCTCTCTGTTCAAAGAAACATAGTAGTACAGATCAAGGGGTATCCATCTTTGACCAGACCTGAGACTTGGAGAGAGTGAGAGGTGATCTGGACCGAGTTATTGGCTAAATTCACTGTTGTGTGACGAAATAGTAAAAATAGTTTCTCTCATAAGCGAATTAACAAAAATAGCATCGATTCTGCACTCAAATGCCACGATAGGGGGCCTACCACTCCTTGGGCGCACGGTAGACCATGTGGCAGGCTCCTATCCGGCGGCAGGCTGGCTGTCGTATGGTGGGGACGCGGTAGGGGGATTCAAATGGTGGGGGTGCGAGGAAGGGGGGGGGGTTTACGTATCGACACGTCTTAAATGTCATTTTTGCACTTTCGCTCTCGCGAAAGGAGGGCTGTTTTGGCCGATTAAGCCAAAAACTCGTCTGGACCAAAGACCCTGTGATCGATCTGTGCTGGGGCACAACACAAAACGTTGCTGCCGCCTTAGTTGCCTTTGGCGTCAAAGGGCATGCCCCTGCTGACCACTTCTGAATTTCTGATGTGGTGCCGTGGGGCCAATGGAGTCGTCATGGACACGGGCTAATCCTGAACGCGACGGCAATGGGGAAAGAGGAGATGCATCTGTAACTCGTTATTCCTCCTGGCTGAGGCAAGGTACCACGAAGATGACGCGAGCTGGCCGTCGAGAGGACGAGCCGCGGCCGTCCGATGATGGACGCACGAATCCTGGGCGTGCCACGTGGCGGTGGACGGCGATGCGCGCCGCCGTTGATTGTCATCTCAGGACCAGGTGATTGGCGTAAGCAACATGCACACGTACGTACGTGCGAATTGTAGAAGTACTACTACTCAACGCCTGCACTCGTTGCACGTCGAAAGGACGGTTGGTAGGCCTGGATGGAAACAAATGTCTCATGGTCGATGTTAGGCTTCTTTGGCCCGCTAATTTTTTTTTCACTTATATTTGAAAAAAGTTGCAAAAGCGCAATATTTATGTAATTATTTTTGTGATAAACTCACACGTATTATTTTCATTTAGCCAAACTATATGTTTTAAAAGATATCTTTGATCAAAATTAAAAAGATTTGCCTGCACGCGTTCTAGGGTTATTCTTTCGTGGCCGGAGGAGGAGTAGGGAATCATTTTGATGCCAAGCATTCTCCATAATTACAGCACAGCCTTTTTAACACCAGATTTATAACAGGAAGCCAGGGAATACGAGTGCTAACAAGCAAATGCCCCGTTTAGAACGCTGGAATTCATAGGGATTATGTAACAATCGGTTTAAGTTCTCAAGAATTTCTTTGATAATCTTCCCATCCAAACGGTCCTTGGCAGAGTAACAGGGCACATTGATGCTCTTTCTAAACGAGGTGATGCCAAATACATTTCTGTAGGATTTGCATCCTCTAACATTCCTATTGGAATGTTACGGATAAACAGTGCTGTGACATTCGATAGATCTAAACTGTTGGATCTGAGGAGGACGGTTAAGATCTAGAGCGACAGTGATGCTACAGTGTTCATGAACAGTACCTATGACATAGTATTTTGCTACAGTACTTGCTACAGTGTTTTCCAAAACAGTGCATTGCCCCGATCTCAACCTCTCGTTTTCAATCTAACGATCCGTACGCAATGTCATAGTACTGTTTATCCATGACATTGCTATATGATGGCAGAGGATGTGTTTCCATTTCTGTATGGCTCGTGCACAACGATCTGACGCACCAACAGTACAAGTCTCAGAAAAGAGAGAAGCGTAATATTCCACTGTATTGCATGTTGCTTTCCACGAATGTGAAATCCAGAGAGAAATGCTAGTATGCTACCCACATGCGGTGCAGCCACTAACTGATGTTTACCTGCACGGTTGACTCGAGTCGAGCAGCACTTGCCGCACGGAGGCCTCCCGTGGCCCACCGCACAGTAGTCATCTCCACAGACAATCCACACCACGAAACCCGACCACAAGTGGCAGAACGCACGCCGCAGATCCGCCGATCGACGACCGCGATGAAATGAACCCGATGCCCGGCCTGGCCGTACGGACGTTAAGCCTTTTTTAGCCTTTTTTAATTTTTTAATTTTTTTGGATGTTAGGGATTTTTTTCATCTGGTCCACACTAAAGAAGAAGAACACCCTATGTCGCGAGACGCACACGGGAGATAGCGCTCGAACCGTAGCTGGCTGAGAGCCCGAAGCTCCCCTGTGCCACTGAGCCCTAGCTCAATCCTCAAATAACCTGGTGAGACACCACACGCCGTGCCCCAGCATCGAACATGAGTGGGTGGGCTGCTTCACTGTAGACGCACCACTGAGCCGAAGCTCGGTTCTCTTTAATTCTTTTTAAAAATTATTTTAAAGATAGTTTATTCTTAACTTTATTTCTAATTCTGACCCTTTTGGTCACGCCATAACCGATGGTGTTACCAAACTATGCTGTCACGCCACCGACCTCTTTGGATGCGCCTGTTTTTGGGCTAAGTCCTATCACGCCAAGAGGAGTGGCGTGACATCACAATTTGATCACGTCATGCGTCATGATGTGACCAAATAGATCAGAATTGGAAATAAAGTTAAAAAGAGGTTATCTTTAAAATAACTTTTTAAAAAAATTAAATAATAAAAAGAATTCAGCCTTTTTCAAGCGGTCAAACTATTTACACACGAGACCGAATAAATTATAAAAAAAGCCCATAAAAATTCCCGCGAAAACAGCAGTAGCCTGATGGCCCATGCAATCCCACGCCTGCCACCCCCACTAATCTAGCTTACCAGGCCCTAATCACCCCACTAAACACTAGTTAATCCATGACGACTAGACAACAAGAGTGGGTGCTGGTATTTATACCCCGTCACCGTCTCCTCTGGAAAAAAAACTTCTAAGGGAAGGGTTTTAGTGAGATCTCTCTCCTATAATCGTTAGATGACGTAAAACATCACTACAGTATATGTATGTTGAAAAGGAGATTCAACGGCGGTGGGGAGGAGCCTTCCGTCTCCTGCCTCAACAGTCAAATTAGTCAATACACTTAACGGGCTCCTCTTCTCCTCCTCCACGTGAGAAGCAAGCAAGAACAGAAGCAGAGGGGAAAGGGAATCAACCAAGAACGGAGGAGGAGGAGGAGAGCTGAGCTGGGGGTGTACATACCGGGACGGATATCGTTAGGATGGGGAGCGTGCGGCGGACGACGTCGTCGTGGCGGGGGGCGTCCGGGAGGAGCGACGTGTTCGGGCGGTCGGTGCAGGAGGAGGACGACGAGGAGGCGCTGCTGTGGGCGGCGATTGAGAAGCTCCCAACCTACGACCGCATGCGCAAGGGCATCCTCACCGGCGCCGGGCAGGCGCAGGAGGTGGACATCCAGGGGCTCGGCATGCAGGACAGGAAGAACCTCATCGAGCGCCTCATACGCACCGCCGAGGAGGACAACGAGAGGTTCCTCCTCAAGCTCCGCGACCGGATGGAACGGTGAGCTTCCAACTCAGTTCTTGATCACTTTCAGTTCTTGGTCCATTTCTGAACGCAATGATAGGAAAAAAAATGTTTCATCAGCAGCTAACAACTGAAAAAAATGATATGCACAACCATCACAAAACCGTTTGGTTCTGCGGTGCCAAAGAATTCCAAGCATAGGACACTCATGTCTTGATTCTCTCTGTTTCTGAAAAGAAGCTTCTTGTTGATTTTGATGTTTTGCAGAGTTGAGATTGACAACCCGACAATAGAAGTGCGGTTCGAGCACCTGACCATCGACGCGGAGGCGTACGTCGGTAACCGGGGAGTCCCGACGTTCACCAACTTCTTCTCCAACAAAGTCATGGTATGCATTTTGCAGTGGCAGCAGCTTCATGCTTCATTGTCATGGAAGAACTGAAAAGTTCAGAGCAGATGTTCAGTTTCTACTGCAGCGTCTGATTCTTGTGAGACTGTTGTCTCATTCCTTAGGATGCGTTGAGTGCTCTGAGCATTGTTCCAAGCGGGAAGAGGCCTATCTCCATTCTTCATGACATTAGTGGAATCATAAGACCCGGAAGGTGAGAAATTACTAACTGTTTATGTACAAGATCATCTCATAGTTTGCTGAAGATTGGAGTTTAATCAAGTGTAATTTGTTCAGAATGAGTTTGTTGCTTGGGCCCCCTGGATCTGGAAAAACTAGTCTACTCCTAGCTTTGGCAGGGAAACTGGACTCAACTCTGAAGGTATCACATCTTCACATGTTTCTTGATTTTGAATAGTTTTGCATTTCATACAAATAATTATTCGGAGAAGATTAGTTGTAAGCTGTAACATTGATGAATTTGAATTGGAAATGTTCAGGTGTCTGGGAGAGTGACTTACAACGGGCATGACATGGATGAATTTGTCCCTCAGAGGACATCGGCTTACATCGGGCAGCATGATCTTCACATCGGCGAAATGACGGTGAGGGAGACGCTAGCCTTCTCTGCAAGATGTCAAGGAGTCGGAACTCGTTATGGTACGTAACATGGGCACTGGAAAGGGGGGAAAAAGGATAACTGTTCACATTGGTAAAGTGATTCTTATGCTGGTTTTTCATATTACACAGACATGCTTGCTGAACTCTCAAGAAGGGAAAAAGAGGCCAACATTAAGCCAGATCCTGATATAGATGTTTTCATGAAGGTAAGATATTATTTCATTTGAATCAAGTATCTAATTTACTTATAAGTAAACAAGAAGTACTCAAGTTATTATGCTCTTCTGCCAAACAGGCCATCTCTGTGGAAGGCCAGGAGAGTGTGGTCACAGATTACATCCTCAAAGTGAGTACAATTAATACAAAACAGGAAAAAAGAAGCCCAAATAAATGTATATGCTCCTAACCAAACTTGCAATTTCTTTGCAGATTCTGTGTCTGGAAATCTGCGCAGATACGATGGTTGGAGATGCTATGATCAGAGGTATCTCAGGAGGGCAAAAGAAGCGTGTCACAACCGGTATGTGCAATCTGCAGTAAGCATAACAATGCCCTTTGACCATGAAAGAAAAATCTGACCTCTCAAACCATTGAATTTACATAGGTGAGATGCTTGTCGGGCCAGCAAAGGTGCTATTCATGGATGAAATATCCACTGGTTTGGACAGCTCCACAACATACCAGATCGTCAACTCCCTCAGGCAATCTGTCCACATCCTCGGCGGCACCGCGCTGATTGCATTGCTTCAGCCTGCTCCCGAAACATATGAGCTGTTCGATGACATTGTTCTGCTCTCTGAGGGACAAATCGTGTACCAGGGCCCTCGAGAAAATGTCCTCGAGTTCTTTGAGGCCATGGGATTCAAATGTCCTGAGAGGAAAGGTGTTGCAGACTTCTTGCAAGAAGTGAGTGATCCAGAAGAATTCTCTCTACTCCGTTTGAACTTGGAACTCCAATTTGTCAGTGTTCATTGTGAATTCACAGGTTACATCTAGGAAGGATCAGCACCAGTACTGGTGCCGAAGAGACGAGCCATACCGGTACATCTCGGTCAATGACTTTGCGGAGGCATTCAAAGCATTCCATGTTGGGCGCAAGCAGGGCTCAGAGCTCAGGGTGCCCTTTGACAGAACCAGGAATCATCCTGCTGCTCTCACAACTTCGAAGTTTGGTATCAGCAAGATGGAGCTTCTCAAGGCATGCTTCTCTAGGGAGTGGCTTCTGATGAAGAGGAACTCGTTTGTTTACATCTTCAAAGTAGTCCAGGTATGCATCTTACTTCTTGAAATCTTATTTACCTGCGAATTTGGATAGTGAAGTCTGATGAATGTGCATGTTTGTACCAGCTCATAATCCTTGGAACCATTGCAATGACGGTCTTCCTGCGTACGAAGATGCGTCGAGGCAGTGTCGAAGACGGAGTCATCTTCCTGGGTGCAATGTTCCTTGGCCTAGTCACGCACTTGTTCAATGGATTCACTGAGCTCGCCATGAGTATTGCAAAGCTGCCCATCTTCTATAAGCAGAGGGATCTACTCTTCTATCCATCATGGGCATATGCATTGCCTACATGGCTGCTCAAGATCCCGATGTCATTCTTGGAATGCGCTGTGTGGATCTGCATGACTTACTATGTCATTGGATTCGATCCAAACAACGAAAGGTTCTTCCGCCATTATCTGCTGCTTGTACTGATCAGCCAGATGGCATCCGGTCTCTTCCGTCTTCTTGCTGCATTAGGAAGAGAGATGGTTGTTGCAGACACGTTTGGGTCATTTGCTCAGCTTGTTCTTCTGATTCTTGGTGGCTTCTTGATAGCTAGAGGTATGCCAAGTCTTCATCCAGTGATTGTTCAGATTGTGTCAAGAGCATTGTGCTGAATTCTGTTTCTGCAGATAACATCAAGAAATGGTGGATTTGGGGCTACTGGTTCTCCCCTCTGATGTATGCTCAGAATGCCATAGCAGTGAACGAGTTCCTTGGCCATAGCTGGCAGATGGTAATTCAGCGTCTCCTGGACCAACCCAACCTTGATCGGTCTAAATTCAGATAGATAACTCACAAACAATGTCAATCTTTGCACAGATTGTTGATCGGACAAGCAACGAGACGCTTGGTGTCCAAATCTTGAAGGCGCGTGGCATCTTTGTAGATCCAAACTGGTACTGGATCGGTGTTGGTGCATTGCTTGGGTACATCATACTCTTTAACATACTCTTCGTTCTGTTCCTCGATTGGCTTGGCCGTGAGTACCTTCTCAGCTACAAAGTACATTGATTCACACACTTTCAACATATTATGTTTGGCATTGACATCCTTGTTGTAAATACAGCACTTGGAAAAGGCCATGCTGTTGTTTCTGAGGAGGAACTGAGGGAGAAGCATGTAAACCGTACCGGAGAAAATGTCAAGTTGCTGCCTCTTGGAATGGATGCGCAGAATTCACCTTCTGATGGTCAGTATTAAGCAGATTCTTGTGTAATATGCATCAAACAACGCATGCCATCGTTGCATCCTTGTAACAAGTGTAACAAATGCAGGAAGAGGAGAAATCACCGGGGCTGACACCAGGAAGAGGGGAATGGTACTTCCATTTACTCCCTTGTCGATCACCTTCGACAATATCAGATACTCCGTGGACATGCCACAGGTAAGCATAAATCAGAAGCTCTGTGATATGTTTAACATAGCAACAGCTAATGCTAAAGGATTTTTTTTAAGGTACACCACTTTTCATGAGCACCATTAGATTTATTTGATCTAATGGCCACGGTGATTTATTACCATGTAGGGGTGGGAGGTCACTTTGACCATCAAAAGGTTAATACTGTCTTTGCACCACATTAATTGGAAATAATTAAATGGAAATAGTCCATGTTTACAAGGAAAGGAACCCATTACAGTTAAAACTTTCCTTTAAAAATCGCGTTAACAATCAAGTTATTTATGGAGAATCACCCATGACATACGGGATACACCAGGTGCAACGAAAGAATAGATTTCACATCGTTTCTTTTTGAAAATATTTCAAATCAAATGTGACATACATCCCAAATTATATTATGCTAGAAAATTTTAGTTACTTTGGAATTTGAAATTTGCTATATGATTATTTTTTTAACATATCTTTATTTGTAATTCGAATTCAAAACATTACTTAATTCAACCTGCTGTAAAATTTTAAAGTTCATTGTTTTGTTAAAAAAATATGTACCATTTTAAATTTGAATTAGTCTGGAATACCCATCTCAAACTTAACAAAAGTATGGCTTACATATATTTTCTTTTGAAACTATTTGAACTAAGTTTGTGCTAGATTTGATTATCCACTAGGCTGAGATTTGATCTTAACATTAGATGTAAAGAACGTTTGGAATTTGGATGATGATAAAATGAGTTTATCATAGTTTGGTATGGAGGGATATGCCTATTTAATACATGACTATTTTAGGTATGTAACTTAATTAGTTGTTGGTTTCCTTACTAGCCATAGTTGCATTAAGCCAAAAATAACCTCAATCAATCAACGGTTGCGATTGAAACTCCATCTTACCTCTAGAGGGGTAAGTGGGTGTACTGTAAAAGAGCTCAATGCTAAATACTAATTGGGATTATCTATTCATAAGTTGCCTGAAATTTTCTTAAGTTTAAGTCACTTGTTGTGACCATTGGATCAATATCCAATCATATGACACACCAATCTCTACACAAATCCAATAGTCACAACAAGTGACTTAAACTTAAGAAAATTTCAGGTAACTTAAAACTAGCAAAACCGATACTAATTATGATGTGCAAATCTTTGACAGGAAATGAAAGACAAAAGCATTACTGAAGACCGGCTACTGCTGCTGAAGGGTGTTAGCGGAGCTTTCAGGCCGGGAGTTCTTACGGCGTTGATGGGTGTTAGCGGGCGGTAAGACTACTCTGATGGATGTGTTGGCGGGGCGGAAAACTGGCGGTTACATTGAAGGAGACATTTGCATCTCTGGATACCCAAAGAAGCAAGAGACCTTTGCTCGGATCGCCGGTTACTGTGAGCAAAATGACATCCACTCTCCACATGTCACCGTCTACGAATCCCTCCTGTACTCAGCATGGCTCCGCTTGCCCCCTGAAGTAGATTCGAAGCAAGAAAGGTTAGTTGAATGACCTTCTTTCTGCTAGCTCACAAGTAGCTCATTCTACCGGTTTGCATTACAATTCATCACTGGAGTACTGAGCTGATTCACTTCATGTTCATGGATGCAGATGTTTGTGGAAGAAGTAATGGAACTTGTAGAGCTGACACCACTGAGGGGTGCATTGGTGGGGCTTCCTGGAGTGAATGGTTTATCCACCGAACAGCGGAAAAGGCTCACAATTGCTGTCGAGCTTGTTGCCAACCCGTCCATCATATTCATGGATGAACCAACTTCAGGACTGGATGCGAGGGCGGCTGCGATCGTGATGAGGACGGTCAGAAACACGGTCGACACAGGAAGAACAGTTGTCTGCACAATCCACCAGCCTAGCATTGACATCTTTGAAGCTTTTGATGAGGTAAGTTGCAGCAAGGATGACAAAATTGTAATCTGTAGAACTCTTGGATGTCTCTCATATGAGCGCTCACATGTTATTCTTGAACTTTTGCAGCTGTTTCTGATGAAACGAGGAGGTGAAGAAACATATGTCGGCCCCTTGGGACGCAACTCATGCCATCTGATTGATTACTTTGAGGTGAGCCTCAGTACCGACTGATTGAACAAAACACCCAATTTCCAACTTATGGCATGCATGATAGCCTTGCTTGGTGCTCCAAATGTAGGGAATACAAGGGGTGAAGAAAATCAAGGATGGTTACAACCCTGCAACATGGATGTTGGAAGTGACTACCCTAGCTCAAGAAGATATCCTCGAGGTCAACTTTGCCAAAGTATACAGGAATTCTGACTTATACCGGTATGTTCGGTCCCAGAATGATATTTTCAGCTTATTTATATTCTATCTCAGTTCACCGATTGCAATGCATCATGGCAGGAGGAACAAAGCTTTGATCAGTGAACTAAGCACACCACCACCTGGATCGAAGGACCTGTACTTCCCAACCCAGTACTCACAGTCCTTCCTCACACAATGCATGGCTTGCCTGTGGAAGCAACACAAGTCATACTGGAGAAATCCATCGTACACCGCAACTAGAATCTTCTTCACTACGGTCATCGCCCTCATCTTCGGCACCATCTTCTTGAACTTAGGCAAGAAAATGTAAGTACCTTTGGTAACAACTCCAAATGAGACTCGATCCATGTTGGCATATTGTGAGAAAGAAACTCACCTGTACACTATGTTTCCTTTCAGCAACAAGAGACAAGATCTGTTCAATTCTTTGGGATCCATGTATGCAGCAGTTATTTTCATTGGAATTCAGAATGGCCAAACCGTGCAACCGATCGTAGACGTTGAACGAACAGTCTTCTACCGAGAAAAGGCTGCTGGAATGTACTCTGCTCTACCCTATGCTTTTGCCCAGGTAAATGATCATAGCTGAAGATTTAAATAAAAAATAAATACTTGCACTGTTCTTCCTTCAATCTACTGCTAAATTCTAACAATTTAGCCATTCAACAGGTTCTTATTGAGATCCCACACATCTTCCTCCAGACCGTTGTGTATGGGCTCATCGTCTACATCCTGATTGGCTTTGACTGGGCAGTTGGGAAGTTCTTCTGGTACATGTTCTTCATGTTCTTCACCTTCATGTACTTCACATTCTATGGGATGATGGCAGTCGCCATGACACCGAACAGCGACATTGCCGCCATAGTCTCAACTGCATTCTACGCGATATGGAATATTTTTGCCGGCTTCCTAGTCCCCCGACCAGTAAGTATCCAAGACTAACTCCTTGTACATACGAACCTCTAAATTCTCTCTATACTGTTGATGCTGAAGCATACATGGCTGGCTTGCAGAGGATACCAATATGGTGGAGATGGTATTCGTGGGCGTGCCCGGTGGCTTGGACATTGTACGGACTTGTTGCCTCACAATATGGAGATATCGGAGAAATTATGCAGGACGATGGGGAGGAATTGGTGAAAGATTTCATCAACAGATTCTTTGGATTCAAGCATGACTACTTAGGTTATGTAGCTACCGCTGTTGTTGGATTCGCCATTCTCTTCGCTTTCGTCTTTGCCTTCTCCATCAAAGTGTTCAACTTCCAAAGAAGATAAGAGAAGCCAACCCATGGACAAGTTCAGCTTTGCTTCAGATCGCTGTTGAGTATTGGCACACATCAATGTAAATGAGAGAATATTGTTAGGAAAAATAGGGACAAAAGAGACACGAATTTTTACGTGGAAAACCCTTGCGGGAAAAAACCACGGATGACAATCGGCGATGATCACTATATGAGAAGTGTTTACAAAACGGTGGAGAATTACAATAAGACGTCTCTTCTCCTTGTGTAACTTACAAGAGGTATACAAAGGGGTAAAAGGACTTGAAGTTCAAGTAAGAAAACTAATCCGCTAATATAGCATATTTCGAATACTTCTATATTAGAAATTCGGATCACAATATTAACAATCTTCACCTTGAGACGAATTTTCTCTTGTAGCATAATAAAGAATCATCAATCACCAAATAACTCAACAATAAGATAAAATTCACCGTGCGCCAATTGGTTTCTAGGACTAAACTGTAACACCAACTAAGCTTGAGCAAAGCTCAAACTTAGTAACAAGAACTGACTTTATCATCATACCAGCTGGATTATCATAAGTACTTATCTTGCACACATTGAATCACCTTGAGCAATAACACCTTGAATAAAGTGATATCTCACATCAATGTGCTTTGTTCTCTCATAGAACATTTGATCCTTTATAAGGCATATAGCACTCTGACTATCACAAAATATAGTAGTGCAAGAATTATCTCCATAAAGCTCAGTGTACAAACCTCACAACCAAATAGCTTCTTTATAAGCTTCAGAAATAGCAATATATTCTGCTTCAGTGGTAGATAAGGCAACAGTAGCTTGCAAACTTGCCTTCCAATTAACAGCACAACCACTAATGGTGAAAACATAACCTGTGAGAGATCTCCTCTTATCCAAATCACCAGCATAAACAGAATCAACATAACCAATAAGTTCATCTCTAGAATTTCTGAACTGCAAACAAGCATTAGAAGTGCCATGCAAATATCTGTAAATCCACTGAACTGCTTTCCAATGCTCTTTTCTAGGATTAGCCATGTATCTACTAATAACACTTAGTGCATGAGATAAATCAGGACGAGAACAAACCATGGCATACATAAAAGAACCAACTGCACTACAATATAGAACTCTAGACATGTACTCAATATCATAATTGACTCAGGACATAAAGCTGAAGATAATCTGAAATGCGAAGCTAATGGAGTTCTCACTGGTTTTGCATCATGCATATTAAAACGACGAAGGACATTCTCAATATAACCTTGTTGACTAAGGTATAACTTGTCAGATTGCCTCTCTCTAATAATCTCTATGTCAAGAATTTTCTTTGCTGCACCTAGGTCTTTCATCTCAAATTCATTACTCAATTGTGCTTTCAGTTTTGCTATTTTTGACTTATCTTTACAACAATAAACATATCATCAACATAGAGAAACAAATAAATAACTGAACCATTAACAGTCTTTAAATAAATACAACTATCATAATCAGACCGCTTAAAATGACGAGAGAGCATAAAAGAGTCAAATCTCGTGTACCATTGCCTAGGAGATTACTTCAAATCATGAAGAGATTTCTTTAATCTACAAACAAGGTGTTCTTTTCCAGGAATAACAAAATCTTTAGGTTGGTCCATATAAATGTCTTCTTCCAACTCCCCATGTAGGAATACAGTTTTAACATCTAATTACTCAAGTTCATAATCATGTATAGCAACAATAATGAGTAAAGTACGAATAGAACTATCCTTCACAACTGGAGAAAAAACACCATTAAATCAATACATAGAATCTAACTATAACCTTTAGCAACCAACCTTACTTTATATCTTGCTGGTTCAGTAGGAGAAATACATTACTTTCTTTTGAAAATCCACTTGCAATGAACAAGCTTCTTCTCCTTTGGCAATTTCATTAGTTCCCAAGTGCTATTCTTTTCAAGTGACTCCATCTCATCAAACATAGTAGTTATCCACTTATTACAATCAGTGGAGTTAATAGCCTTAGAGTATGATGAAGGTTTTGTATTACCTTCAATTTCTTCTGCCACACTCAAAGCATAAGCTACAATATTAGCTTCTTCAATCAACCTCTTGGGTGGATTAATCTCCCTCCTAGGCTTGTCAGCTGCAATAGACCGCTGTGGTGGCTTCTCAACAATAGGAGGGTCCTCAACAATTGGTGCACCACGAACAACAATATTTTCCTTATCTGATGGGACATCTGAACCAACAAAGTGGTCCACCTAAATACTTGAATTCTGTTCACTCTCAACAGCAACATTAGTAGGGAGTTTATCATTAAGCATAGCAGATTCATTAAAGACAACATTTCTGTTAATCACAACCTTCTTTATTTCAGGATTCCACAAATTGTATCATTTAACACCAAATTTATAACCAAGAAATATGTACTAAACAACTCTATGCTCTAATTTTCTATTATCAACATGAGCATAAGCAGTACAATAAAAAAACTCTCAATTCTGAATAATTTGATGGGAACCAGACCATACCTCAATTGGAGTCTTCTTTTTAATTGCAATAGAGGGTGGCCGATTAATAAGATAGTAAGCAGTGGAAACGGCTTCACCCAAAAATGCCTATGCAAACCTGCATTAGACAACATGCAATGGGCTTTGAAAATGATGGTCCTGTTCATACGCTCAGTTACACTGTTTTGTTGAGAAGTACCGGGAACGGTGTAATGCCTAACAATGCCTTCAGTCTTTCAATATAATTCAAATTCATTGTGAGGACCCCAATTTATTTGGCTTGTAATGCTTAACCAACCACCTGGCCCTAGCATCACAAATCAAATAAACCGAGCCTCGAGATATGTATACTTTCCAGAATGCAGTATACACACCTCGCCACAAAATTATGCATCAACTCCATTCCAAACATAGAGTCCAAACATTACACTACTAAGCAGAAGGTAAACAACAGTAGATTATTACAGACAATGGCCGACCGGCCAAAAGATACATAAATAACAGAAGAACGACAGCAGAAGCAAAAGTGCCATAAGATGGCTATAAACAAAACCAATCAGCGTGCCTTCACCCACAAGGCATCTGACCGGACCGCCAAGCCTAGTCGTCATACACGAAGCGGCAGCACACCTCACAGAAGTGAGGCCCTTGGGGCTCACCTTCTTCCTCTGCAACAAAAACATTAAGCAAAGCCGATGAGTACAAAGATTGTCTTTGTACTCGCAAGACTGACGTGTGAACTAGCAGACCTATACATATGCTACATGCAGGCTTATTTGGTGGAGGCCATATGTTTCATTTGCACAAAGCCAGATTTGTTTGCAATAATGTAATACAGTTTGAAGGCAAGTTTGCAATTCATTTTTAATTGAAATAACAGTAAGGATAATAATAACAAAAGAGTAAAGGTAAACAACCTAGAAGTGACTATCCCAATAGTCACCACAACAATAGCACGAATCCCAGATTCGTACCACCCATCAAGTTTTAATTTAAATGTTGTAGTCTAGTTCTTGGGGGGCGTATCCGAGCGTGTCCATAACCTAGGACGAGGCTATTCGAATAGTTTTAACCTGCGCAGGGTGTACCATGCACCCACACTTGCATCGCCTTTAAGCCAAGCACACTCCGAAGGTATGCAGGCACACTAAGTCCTCGAGACTTTTTCCAATATTGTGTATTAACTACAGCCGCTCGTATGGATAGAAATCCATACGCTTACATGGTAAAGCCAAAAGACAACTACCTTTGCGGGTAAAGCTTTTGGACAACTACCATGCTCCCAACACCATCCTCCTGCGACCTCCTGCGACCGGAGTCAATACACGCCAAAGTACTAGGTCAAGAGAGGTCCCATATACTCTAGTGTGGTTGGCACGCAAAATGCTCGATGCGGTGGCGCAAGTAACTCGGTCCTAATCGACTGGGCACCATTCGGTCACACCCAACAGATCACACCAATCATACCAAGTGCCCAAGTCTAAATCATTTTGTTTTCAGTTTAGTTTTGTAATTAACATATCCCAAGTCAAACATAAGAATAGTAATAATTTCATGTGATCAAGACCATCGACTAAGTCGATGATCGCCAAATCTACGGAAGCTAAGCATGGCTAAGCAAGCGAACTCAGTAATCTACTAAGTGATAAGAGTTCATCCAACGAATTCTAATCACAGCAAATAACCTAGGCTCAGGTAGTAGAGATCAATATTTCACCTACAGGATATGCAGCTACGGATTTAACTAATCAATTTAACACAAATTAAGCGATGCATACATACAGTTGAAACAAAATACTAGACTTTAAAATACTAGGATTAATCATGATCAAACTGCTTGCCTGGCTGCTGCTGCTCAATAGGCTCAACCTGTTGCAGAGGATCACTCTCGATAAAACCAGAACCGTCACAATCTATCGATCGAGTAAAGGCAACGAATAAGAACAAATAACACCGACAAAACTCAAACATTCAAAACCATCTAATGAGCACAAAACTTACATAGCAGCTAGAACATGATTTTACAAAATTTTAGAAACATAGAACAATTTATTTGGAGTTGTGATGAATTTTCTAGGAATTTTCTAAGTTAAAATCACATAAAAAGCATCAATTAATTAATTAACAAAATTTTATGAACAGAGATACATTTAAAACCTATTCTGATAAATAGTACACTAAAAATGAAAATTTACAAAGTTGGTTTTACTGGATTTGGACAATTATTGAAAGAGATATGAATTTTCTAATTTGGAATATACATAAAAACACCATTTATTCAACTAACAGATTTTTGATACAGAGACATAGCTGAAACCATTTTTAGTAAATAGCACATTTAAAATAAAAATTAACAGAACTGGTTTCATGCGGTTTGGAGAAAAATTGAATTAGTTATGAATTTTCTAAGTTAAATTGAATTATCATCAAACCAGAAAAGCATTTCAGAAAAACTAAAGCATTAATTCCTTTTTCTACCGACAGCCAGCTAGCCTCACCATCGACAGCGGGACGGACATGAAGCGCCGACGCAGGACAATGATGCGTAGAAGGTGACATCGAAGCGATTCGAGAATCGTCTTCGCTTACTCGACGTACTCTAACTTACGGATAGAGAAATACGCTTCCCCGAGAAAACGTATTGAGTAAGTTACACGAACACTAACTGACATCATGGGCCCACATGACAGCGACTCAGAGGATAACTAACGGGCTGAATTAAGATTCTAAACGCGATTAGCTCGGGAGGCCCACATGATGGTGATACAAATGAACGGCGATTAAGAACTAAAGGGAGGTTAGAGCTAGCGCCGCCGGCTCACCGACGACCACGGGCGGCGGCGCGGCCGCAATGGACGAAGCTAGCTAACCAGAGGGTCTCAGGGCAAAAGGGTTATACCTACAGGTCCGCTGAGAGCTCGCGAACTCGATGACGGCGACACGAAACCTCGAGGATGCCGGCGGCGAGCTGGCGGCAAACGGAGGCGGAGAAGAAGACACGGCTCGCGCGGAGAAGACGATACGGACTTCTAGAAAACTCCGGAAGGTGTGCTTAAGCTTCGCCTCAACATCAGGAGCAATAAGCACACGCTAACGCCGAAGAAGAAGGTCCGAGGCGGCCGGAATTGCCACGGCGGCGGAACACCGTGCTCGGAGAAGAATCGGCTGCACACCCTCCACGATGCACCAAAACGAAAATGAACCCACCGTGAGCATCAGTGGAGCATTGCGATCAAGTGGAACCAAACACTGAGGTTTGAGACTCACCAGAACGCTAGCAAGCCCGCGGGGTCGCCGCAACCGGAGGCGGAGACGATGAAGTGGCTCCGGACGATTCACTGGATGCCACGAGCTCGGGATGGGCAAAATGGATGCGGCGAGGAACAAGGAAGACGGTGAGAGGTTGCGGGAGCACGGCGACAACGAGGTGGTGGCGCGTGCTCGGGTTCTTCTCGGCGAAGCTAAGAAATGGGCGGAGAAGTCGCGAGAATGAATGCGAGGAGAATGGTTGACCACGGGGTAGATGGACTCTGGCGATCCTCGGGAGGACACGCGTCCACGACGTGGCGGCGGCGTCGTGGCACACATGCGCGAAGCGGCCGTGAGCTCGGTGAGACGCGGAGAAGACGAGGCGGACTGGTAGTAGGGCCCACTCGCCGCTGATAGCAGCGAAGCGGCGCAAGCCGGAGTCTGCGCGGTGCGATTAGGTGGTTTGGTTCGAACAGGAAGATACCGATCGTTCGATCAAGAACGGACGGCCGAGATCGTGTATGCATTCGGACAGGTCGACGCGACGACGCGTGTGGACCGTGCGATCCACATCGGATGGCTGATAGCCATCGGACTCGCGCGGTCGGACTCGAGTCGGAACTGGGTTCGGGCCAGAGGAACAGTGATTCCAGATTTGAATTAAAAGGGCAGAGAAGGTTTGGGGAATTTTTAGAGATGGTTCCAGAGCTCCCAAAATTCCGAAATTTTTATGGGAGCTTCCTGGGACAGAGGAAAACCTTGCGCAATTTTTCCAGGAATTTTCATGCACTATATTTCTCCCAATAAAATTCACAAGCTGCTGCCCAGGGGTTTGACCAGATTTCCAAACTGGTTTGACTTGGCCATTTGAAATAGCAAACAAAATCTAAAAATTGTGAAAATTTTCAGGGAGGTAACTAGGATGGTCAAGATGATAGGAAAAATATTTCCAGAGGATGACCACAAGTTTAAGGCCAAGAATTTTGATGACAACAACTTCCATTCACAAGAATATAATTCTAGAAAATGGAAATTGTTTAGGGAAAATTTGGAAAACTTCCAAATGACTTCATGAGACATCAAAATTTTTTATTTCTCCTCAAAGTTTTACATTTGAAATACAAACCCTAACTTAGGGCTGTTACATTCATCATAACTGAATTCTATCCCATTATCAATGCGAAGTTTCTTTACCTTCTTTTCAATTTGCCTTTCAACCATAGTCTTCCACTCTTTAAATGCTGAAAATACTTCTGATTTATGCTTCAAAAAATAATGTCACACTCTTCTAGAGTAATCATCAATAATTGTTAACATATAATGAGCATCTCCTAGCGATGTCTTGCGAGATGACCCCATAAATCAGAATGCATATAATCCAAAATACCTTATGTAGTATGAACTGAAGTATTGAATCTCACCCTCTTGTGTTTGCTAAACATACAATGCTTACAAAATTTCAACTTGTCGATGCTATGTACATCAAGAAGTCTTCTCTTGCTCAATTCTGCCAAGCCAATTTCACTCATATACCCAAGACATATATGCCAAAGATTAGTAGCATCGGAATCAGATAATGAACTTGAAATTATAGCAACATTACCTGATATTGTAGTACCTCGCAGATGGTACAGATTGTCAGATTTAATATCAGCTTTCATCACAACAAGAGAGTCTTTTGATACCTTCAAAACTCCACCTTCACTAGAATACTTGTACCCTTTAGCATCAAGAGTACTCAAAGAGATGATGTTCCTTTTCAAATCTGGAAGATGCCTCACATCTGTTAAGTTTTGACAGTGCCATCAAACATCTTAATCTGAACTGAACCAATTCCTGCAACTTTACAAGATGAGTTATCACCCATCAATATAGTACCACCTTTAGCAGGTTTATAGGTGGCAAACCAATCCTTATTAGAACACATATGAAAGGTACAGACGAAATCAAGAATCCATTTATCATTGGTCTTAGCATATCCAGCAAAGACAACAAAAACTTCTCCATCAGAATTATCATTAGCAATAAGAGAGGCTTTACGTTCATCATTTGGCTTACCTTTTGGCTTATAATAGCCGGTTTTCTTTTCTTTATTCTGCAGCTTTCAGCATTCAGAGATGTTGTGCCTACTTTTCTTGCAATATTTGCTGACTTGTACTTGCCTCTAGATTTCGACTGGTTCTTGTAGCCGTTCGAACTTTTGCCTCGAGATCCATTGTTTGAGTTCTTCTCCTTTTGTTTGTCACGAACAAACAAGTCTTCTCTTTGAACTTGAATTTTCAGAAGGTACCATATATTTCATACATGCAAAGCTTCATAAACTTCATTAAGAGTGAGAGTATCTCTACTATATAATATGGTCTCTAAAATTTAAAAAAGAACTAAGCAGGGAACACAAAAGAATAAGATCCAAATCATCATCTTCATATTTTATCTCCATCGATTCTAGGTCAGCAACGATCTCCTTAAACACCGAAAGATGATCAAATACGGATTCTCCTTCTTGCAATTTGTGATAGTACAACTTCTACTTGAGATGCATCTTGCTGGTGAGATCCTTAGTCATGAAAATTTGCTCCAGCTTCAACCATAATACAGCAGATGTCTTTTCCTTCAAAACCTCCTGCAAAATATTATTTGATAGATAAAGGTGAATCTGAGATAAAACCTTACAGTCTTTACGTTTCTCATCTACGGTCCATGTGGTAGGTTGTTTCGCAAATCCTTCTAATGCATCATTCAAATCTATTTGTGCCAGTACAGCTCTCATCTTACTTGCCACAGCGAAAATCTTGTGTTTCGATCCAATAGTGGAAGATCATATTTCAAAGTCGCTATGAGAAATAAATCCTGAAAATTGCTGGTACTAATATGTGTAAACCTAGCAAAAATCACGACCTCTTTGGTACACCTTCTGTGTACGCGAATCAAAGATCTACAAAAAATCCTGGTACGACTCGGGTGGACGTAGCAAAATTGGATGGAAAGCTTGCTTGCCTCGGGTGAACAAAGCAAAAAAAACAAGATTCTTTAATGGCTTGCTGTGATGATTAACTGATGGAAGCAAAAAACTGATCTATTAAAGAAAGAAAAAAAAAGGAATCTCGGGGCCTGTGCTTGACTTGGTTGATTTTGGTCTGCTTCCACGTGAAATCAACAGCAACCGCAATTGCTTGGTCTGGCTGCTTCGATCGCTTGCATGCGTCGCTGGAATCATCGCTTGCGCGGGACGACAAAGGGCGCACGGACCTGCAGGCGTCGTTCGGACCGAAGACAGAAGGCGCCGATCGGACCGAGGCGAGGACGACGACGCACTGGCTTGCGCGATTTTGACGGTGCCACGTTCGGACCGAGCGACGAAGGACGATGGCGCTGCTTGCTTGGACCTTTCTGCGTGCACGCGACGACCCAATGCGCGACGGAGACTCGTGGATGAAGATGCGCTGAGTGACGGCGGCGCGGATCGCACGCGCGAGACGGTGGCACCGAAAATAGATCTATTTTTTTGTGTCTCTCAAAACCCTAATCTCTTGTACTCTGATACCACTTGTTAGAAAAAATAGGAACAAAAGAGACACGAATTTTTACGTGAAAAACCCTTACGAAAAAACCAAATGCACTAATCGGCGATAATCACTATATGAGAAGTGTGTACAAAACACAGGGGAATTACAATAGGACGTCTCCTCTCCTCGTGTAGCTTACAAAAGGTATATAAAGGGGTAAAAGGACTTGGAGTCCAAGTAAAAAAACCAATCCACTAATATGGCATATTCCGGATCTTTCCATATTAGAAATTCGGATCACAACATTAACAAATATATCCAGTATTTGTTTCATTCTTAGGCAATTAACATTTTTTTCAATCAGTTTGGCCTATATCAAAGGGGCCTATGTGTAAATTGTAAAATATGTGTAGTTCAATGGTGTAAATTTTTTCCACGAGATTGTCTATATTTGACTCAATTGACTTGTTACCTTCAAAAACAAGTTGATGATTGATTAACATGAGATTAAAAGATGACACTGCTTATATAATGCTAAAGAACATTTTGGCAGACATAAAAAAAATTCGGTGAACACTAGCTTTGGGTTCTGATAAAATCAAGACTAGTGATGTGTTGTGTGTGTTCACCATAAGAATGACTAATCCACAAGTATTTTGATAGCATATTAGCACTTGGAAGCAAGAACCTTAACATGAATTTTTAAAGGAAAAATGGCTCACATTTCTGGACAGCATTACAGTAAAAGGGTTACCATCCACTTTCCAGGTGCTGCTAACTGAAGATGCATCCAGATCTGCAATTATTGAGGTTTCTCAGTTATTTAAATAACTATTAGAATGGAAAGCTGGAAAAAAAAACTTGATAGAGGTTTGCAACTTTGTACAGCAAACATGAATTTTATAGTAATGAAAAATGTAATATAAGAATGACATTTCAAAAACAACTATACTGGGTTATCAACTTTGAAAACACGCATCCTCTAGTCCACAAGATTTTACAGAGTACGGACTACCTCTATGATAATTGCAGTCAGCCAGTCACATTCACAAAATAAACAAAGTCATAGACTCATAGTACCTTTTATTGGTCTAACTTCATCTGTCGATCAATTTGGGCCAATCGAAAAAAAAGCAAAGAACTTTTCAGCCAATAAATTACACATGTTAAGGGTCACTAAATTACACATGTTAAGGGTAGTAGTGTAATGTATGGTAGAAGGGTAATAGTCTATGTAGGATGTGAGGACCCGCGTTTTTAGACCTAATCGCGTAGCAGTAATCAGTATTTTGCGGTAATTAATCTCGGTTTAGCAGTAAGCTAACAGTAGTGTTGCGATCGTCATTAAGCTTCTAATTTGTCGTCAGCGCGTTGGTTTAGTGGGTTTCGTTTCGCGAGCATTGCATTTCTAGTCAATAGATCAATAGCAGTGCATCCTCAAGGAAGCGAAGATCGTAAATTGAGATTGAGATTGGGACTCACGCCACAAGAGCAGTCTACAAGAAATCCAGCAGTGAACTTCAGTAAGTCAGCACCTGGTCAACCTCAAGCTACTACCATACCACGAACCAACCAACTACCATCAACCACCTACTTATAAACCTCGTCCATATATATACCGCAACAACCACCGCCAACATATGGATCACCTCAACAACGACCCTTCAACTCACCTTTAAGATATCAATAGCTCAACAGCAACCACCACCTCGGTATAGATCACCCAGCCTTCAACCCATCCTTCCAGAAAATCATAGCCCAGCAGCAGTCTGTTGCCATATCTCGTGGTTGTGCAATGTACAGAGGTCGCTACCTGACGAAGGATAGCATGATTGTTGAATATCAGATTAAAGGATTACACGATTGTGTATATTGGATTATTAGAAACACATCGCTGTGAGATGTTAGATTATAGGAATAAATTATTATTGGATACTGGAGTAATGAATTGGTGGATGTGGGATCGTAGAAATAGATAATTGTTACATACTGGATGTTGGATCATAACCATATTATTATTGGATTATTGGATATTGGACTAATGAAGGTTGAACTATAGAAATAGATTGTTGTGAATATTGGATTGATGAACATTGGATTAGTAGGAGTACATGATTAATGAGTAGTTGGATTATTATTGAGTATGGAAATGAATGTTGACTACGGGATTATATGAATATACTTACTGGATTATTGGAATTAGGAATATGGGATTATGGAGATAGATTATGGTTGAAGATTGGATTGTGGGATTATATAATTGTTGGAGTTGCATTATCGGATCTCATCATTATTGGATTATAGGAATATATCATGATCGGATTATTATAAATATATTATTGCTAGATTATAAAAATACCAGTATATCTTGTTGGAGTATAGAAATAGATCTTGATTGGAGTATAGCATGGGGTAAGGTGATCAACCTTTCTGGAAGAAATCCTGAAACCCTAATAGCCACGCTCTCCTCAACCACGCCGCCGGTGCTAGTACTCCTGCGCGTGGTGTCCCTGCCCCGTACGTGTGGATACCTTGGAGGTGTTGTTGCAAAGCATCAACACTAGGGCGATCTGCGACTCGCGACGTTCGTCGGAGTAGGAGGAGAAGGCGCACGGCAAGTACGACTACGACTGCTTCAACTCGCTACATCGACTCTACTTCCGCTACGAGTCGGCGCGTCTAGTGGTAATCTCGTAATCTATTACTAGCGGAGGTTACTTGGTTGCGCGGTAGAATTTTTGTTTACGCTATCGTAGCCCTTCCGCATTCCTTCAAAAATGACCACACCAACTCAGAGAAAGGAGGTGAGCAAGTAACACAGACTACAGATGAAGACTCCAGAAAACTCAATGATGGCTATCTCAGGCCAATATGAGAAAGTAGATAGCTAAGCCTTGGTAAAGAACATTGTCTTCGATCTTTGAACTTTTGTTAATTTAGATAGGGTATTCTGAAGCGTTTTGTTATGTTATTTAGATAGAGTATTACAGTAGGCCGACTAGAGAGTGAATAGGCGATTTTAAAACTTCTTTGAAGCTGTGTGACTTGGTGCATCCACAGTTTGTGCATAACATCATCAGAAAGATGGGAGGCACATATCAAAATGAAGCAAAAACTATCTACAAACACCCTATGGTCAAAATTCACTAGAAGCCTAGCCTACCCGCGGAGCGGGAACACATGTGTAGCAACTCACTTGGGCATTCATCCTCGCTTTGCTCAAAAAGATTAATCCGGAAGTGCTATGATTTGAGCCAACATGTATTACATGTTAGTGGAATTCAACGTAAACTGACAAGGTGATACTAAAGGGTGGGGTGTTACAACTGCAGGTGTTGCACTTAGTTTCCTCATCTCGTGTGAATTAGCATTCGAAGTAGAGAGAAAATATGCAAAGGGGGCTAACTGAAAATCGACGCATCCGTACCTTGACGACCTGAGGCCTTCCACTAAAATAGCATCCCAGAGAAGGTGGTCCAATACATTAACAGTTCTACAAATAACACTGTGAACCTAAAGAAGAAGAATCAACAAGAAAAACTAAAGAATCAAAAATACATGAGAGAAGGGGCGGATCTAGTATAGGGATATGGGTGTACAGATGTACACCTAAATTTTTTGGAAAAAAACTCAGTATATGTAGGGTATAATACATGTATATACCGGAGGAAGAGTTGAATCAGCCTGTAGCGTCCTCAATCGTGCCTCGTAGCCTCGCACCAGGGCACCACGCTCGCTGCTAGCGGTCGCGCCTCATCCGAGCCCAGCCCACAGTGGCTTGCGTCTGAGGATCGACGGACGCACGCGCAGCCACCCAATGGCCAACTCCCAAGGCCCAAGCGGCTAAAGGCCCAAGGGTGACCCACCAACCCCCGAGGCCCGAGGCTGACTCCCCATCTGGGCTCTCAGCTCTGGCCGACGGCCGCAACCTGGTGGTGTCTGGTGAGCATGCTGATGCCTAAAAAATCAAATTAGCTAGAGAAGTAGAGATAATAGATGCATCAAGAATTAAAGATAAGAAGCTCGGAAGCAAACAAGAGACAGAATTAGGCCAGAAATTTGGCCAAGTACATACCAAGATACTAGTGTTTCACTGTTTTGGATTGGATCAGAAAGCAGAATATTTAGCTAGCCCTAGTATTCTCTTCCTTTTCTATTTTAATATTGCTACAACTTTCTCTTTTTATTTGTGCTAGTTCAAAAGAGAGTGAATAAAATCTCAGAAAAAGAAAGGGAGGATGACTGAAAACTACATGTTATCATTTCAGCTTGAGGAATCCAGGAAGCCATCCATAGGAGGCATACGACTACGAGTGCGAGAGCCACTCAGCCAGGTAATCCCAAACTCCCAATTCCCAATTTGGCAAATCCCTGTGGGGCTATGGGCAGCAGGCTATGAATGAATTAAAGTGAATTGTGGTCCTGAATCTTCAATCTTGTATGTATGCGAATTGTAGATATTAGAGCTTTGAAAAATAGAGAAGAAGTATGTCAATTTGAATTGTAGATATTGTGGATCTTTATGTTCTATATTGATCAATATTTTTGTAACTTTGAACACCCATTCTGAAAATTCTAGGTCCGCCACTGCATGAAAGAACAAACAAAGGTTGCTTCACATCTTCGCTAGCACCTAAGATACTAGAGGAGTGAGTCACATTGCACTGCTAAAGCCTATACTTTCTGAACAACGACCAAATTACCCCAAAATAGGCGCAGGAAAAAAACTCCGTAGAGATAAGGTTTAGAGAGGTTTATTACCCAGAGCGTGCCACGCGAGCACTGGCCGAGTGGCCTACCACCGCCACTGGTTCGCGGGGGTGTGTAATATCCCGATTATCATTAGTTAGTGCAATAAGATTAGAGAAGGAATTAAAGGAATAAAAAGAGAAAAAAAAACAAAATTTAGAGGGGAATGGGTTGTCAACCCATAGTCAAGTGAGGGGGGAAATCAGCCTTTTGGGCCCATACCCAAGAGGTGGGTCAGCCACCAACAAAAGAGGGAGAGGGGGAAAACCCTAGCCAAGTACTATAGAGTGGAAAGGTTTTTGTGATGAATCTTCGATTTTGGACTTGAATCTTTTTAGTGGGGAGTTGGCATTATGTGGATGCAATGAGGCATTATGTGGATGCGATGAGGACCCCTTATTTTTAGTTGGCTCTTTTGTAAAAGAGTGTGTTTAAAGCAAGTTCTGTTGTGTGTCCCTGGTTAAGGGAGATGATTCTGGTTAAGGTGAAGAGATCGATTTAGAGATGGAATAAGAGTTCCGTGTGTTATGTGCATGTTGTGTGGTTTGGTACCAATAGGGAAGTTGGCCCAAGGTACATTGGTTTGTTTTCAATAGTTGCGGGGATTGGGAAGTTGGCATATCGCCAAGACCATCTCGAGTCCATACGTGGGGTACGCAACATCTTGTATACTCTGGTGCTGAGTGAGTACTTGAGATATCCGAAGCTTGAGGTCTCATTATAGCCTTTGACCAATGAGTAAACCGTACCTTTAAGTCATGTCCGATATGTTTTCTGGGGAGATCGGAGTGAGTGTTGAGGCACAAAATGTTGTAATACATCATGGTGTTGTGTTCACATCAATCGGAGAGAGAGGAAACTTGGGAGTTGAAGTCCCGCATGCGCGAGCATTGGCCAGAGTTGTTCACATCGAAGACGTGTTAACTGTTGTTTACTTTAGTTTTGGTGTTCTTTCAAGTAGAATGGTGAGAGTAGAATTCGGGGTTGAATTCTTTTAAGGGGGTAGAATGTAATATCCTGATTATCATTAGTGAATGCAATAAGATTAGAGAATTAATTAAGGGAATGAAAAGAGAAAATTCATAGTTTAGAGGGGAATGTGCTGCCAACCCATAGTCAAGCGAGGGAGAAAATAAGCTTTTTGGCCCCATACCCAAGAGGTGGGCCAGCCACCAACAAAGAGGGAGAGGGGGAAACCCTAGCCAAGTACTGTAGCACGCCTTAGCACTGTAGCGCCACACTGCAGCGTGCCCCTGGCACTGTAGCACCGCCGCCACATGGTGTCTCCTCCCTAGGCGCCATCCCTTATGGTTAAAATCTGCTGGCCAAGCAAGAAGGGAGAAGAGAGGAAGAGGAAGTGGGAAAAGAAAGGAGAAAAGGGAGTCTCGCGAGTGTTTCAGTGGTCATCTTCGTGTTCTTCAAGGGTAACCTTTAGATCTTCGATTGATTTGTTTATTACTTTTGCTATTCGGGCTAGATCGGGTAGTATATCAGTTTTCTGCAGATCATATTGTGCGGTAATTTTGAGTTCCGTAATGGGAAATTTGGATTTGTCATCTCCTAGAGAATTGTAGATCTGTTTATTCTTTCTGTAGAGTGCTCGATCAAAATTTTTGGATAAACGAAACGGAAGGTATGATTTTTACAATACTGCTATCCAGAGTCTCTATCAGGTTCTGGCAATCGTAATAATTGATAGATTAAAAATAGTTAATGATCAAATTAGGGATCTCACCAACTAGATTATTGTATATCATTTCTCAATCTTTCCAGAATGTCCAAGAACACAATTTTTGGATAAACATAATGAAAGTTATGATTATTTCAATCCTACTGTCCAAAATGTCTGTCAGATTTTGGCAGTTGAAGTAATCTATATATTAAAAAAAGTTCACAATCAAATTAGGGAATATCACCAACTAGACTATTGTAGATAATTCCTTAATGTCTCCAAAGAGACCAAGAATAAAATTTTTGGTTGGGTAGATTAATAGTTATGATGTTTGTGAGGTTGCTGTCTACAGAGGCGTCATCTTTTGGTAACAGTTCGGTAAAATGCAGATTAAAATTACTAAATAGATTAATTAGGGTTCTTGATTTCCATGAAAGATGTAGATAATTATTTAAGGAATTCAGAGGATCCAAGAACACGAATTTTGGTTGGGTAAATCAAAAGTTATATTTTTTGGAAGTTATGATCCAGATCTGATTTGCTGCTGGGAAGCAGTCGTGAGAAAAACCTTAATTTGGCAAAGTTAATGGGAGAATATAATTTTGGCATAAATATTTGATAGTATATAATTTCTTATAGTTTTTAAATTGATGCAGTTTGCTATTTTTTATGTGGGAATTGAAAGTTATGCTAGTTTTAGTGACGGGACAGAATTGTGGGTTTTTTAGTGCCGGTAGGAGCATTGTATGTTAATCGCTATTTTTCTTGCCTTGGATAGTATTGAGTGGGATGTTTAATGTAGGCGGAGTGGCTAAGGGATTGGAATCACCCTCGCCCAATTCTGGTTATCGCAACTGAAAGGCAAGTACTTATTAGCGTGATATTGAATGGTTGGTGATATCACGTGGTTACGTGAACTCTTATTATGAATATTCATATAAATTATGTGTATTCGATATTGTTGTTATGTTTCTTGATAAATTGATGATGTTTATGAAATAATGTCGAATATTCATTGCATTTCATTTCAAGCATTCATGTTGGAATGATAAAACCCATAGGACTGGGTTGAGGTCCACATATGTAAGATATGGGCAATGAGGTCCCCGTCTGAAAAAGGATGGGCTTTGGGTCCTTGTATTTAAAGAATGCAGGCATGAGTGAACACCGACGGGTATTACACTCCGCTATACCGGTATAAACAGAAGTGAAGTTGTGGCATGTGCATGAATTGCATTGCATTGCATTCATGAAAGATGGATATATATTTTGAGATAATGAGATTGATTTATCATTGATATGATGCCTCATGTGTTGTTTATTTGTACTTGCTGAGTCTTAGACTTACTCTTGCTTTGTTGTTGCTTTTAAGTAACCGTTGACGGCAACATGCATGGGATGGAGTAGCACACGAATATCACATGCATCAATCACACAGTCGTTATCAATTAGCTTGTTTAACATAATCTAGTGACCGGATTATTTCATTCAGGACTTATCCATGATTGGGCTTGTTTATCTTGGCATTAATAGTTGGAACTTTGTTTAATTAATTATTAGTTCAATTTGGGTTGTTCTATTAAATGCTTAGTTAATTGGTTGGTTTCTTATTTGCTTAATAGTAGTGGATTGTTATTGTTTGTTGACATCCTATGTACCGGGAGCATGGTCTCAGCGTTTCTTGAGTGCGGGTATCTCAAGCGTGACTTGGGTGCGGCATCCCAAGTGTTTCATGGGTGCGGGTATCCCGGCGTTGCTTGGTAACATGTTACCAAGATATGACATTTTGTTCTTATACAGTTACCTTGTGTTATTGTATCTCTTGTGATCCATTGATGGATTTTTAATCTATACGTGCTTACTGAAATTTAGTGTTAATCAGGAATTAAATTGGTAGCTAGTGTAGTGTAGTGACATTCCGGGCTCAGCATTGGGCCGGGTGTTACTGGGTGCCTCGGAATTCACGCACGTCGGTCTGTCGCGGAAGCTTGTGGTTTTAGATCGAATCGAAGTGAGGGGTTTGGAAGGAGGGTTTGGGACTTTGGCCTCTGGTTTTATTTCGCAACAAGGGCAAGTTCGGCTAGACCAGGGATGGGTGGTAAGGATTGCTATACTAGGTCTATCTGTGATCACCTTATAGTTGACAGAATTCACAAATATATGGATTTTATCGACTAAGGAATATGTACATTACGTTTATTTATGCGTAGTAGTTAATACACGTGCAATTTATCTCTAACATAATCGCACGTAGTTCTCTCTGTCTTTAGCATAACCGCATAGCAAACATGCTGACAACAACCGTAACCAACGTGCTCATTCAAGCAACCGTTAGTGCGCCTCCTAACACACAACAACCGCTATAAAGGATGATGCTAGTAGACAGAGAGAGGTAGATACACATAGACAAGAATCTCAGATATTCGAGACATACCAAAGGCATTAGATTAAGTTTTGGTGACTTGTTTCATTCTGTAAACATCATTCAATACAATAACACAGGAGTAGAGTTATTATTCTCTATGGATAAAGTCTGGACCTGTCTAGAAAAACTCATATATCTTGTTGCTGATCTCGAGTGTCGTGCCCCCGACATTTATATCATAAGATCGATAGTAAAACATCGACAACAATATACCTAAATACCAGATATGAGTTTAATTTTGCGAGAATTCTCTTTGTGTGCTTGTTGTTTGGCCTTCAACTCTAACCGTGTGGACGTGTGGCGGGCACACAGGTATATCTGCGGCAACGGGTATGGATAAGGTTCTCTACTCGTCACCCTTCGTGGATATACCCGTGGGAAAGCTTTGGGCTGGCGGACATAGGTATGGACGAGAACTACTTGTGCCGCCACGCTCAATTGCCATCCCTAGGCAGGGCACTCTTACGTCCGTTAGATAAGATACGGATGTGCAAGATTACGCATGCGGTTTTTTTAGGGGAGATTGATTATGCCTTTGGTTAACACCTTCTTGCTGAAGAATGGTCATCATTACTACCTCAGTTGACACAATTATCTTTAAGATTCTCGACCAAGAAGTCACGTGATCAAATCTCAGAAATCATTTGGACGCCAACAGTTGGAATCGGCGCGTCGTAACATGGCAATGGCTATTTTTAAAACAAGCAGGAGAGTTTCTCTCCCCCCTCCCACAAAATTTTTTTTTTGGCGAAGAGGCTCACCAGTTTGACTCTTTTTGCTTATTTTGGTCAGGTTATTCCCCCTAAACGTTAAGATGTCATATCATGCTTCAAATACTGTCTTCAAAGGGCTTAACGCCTTTAGATCATAGCCGGTTACTGCAAAACAGATGAGTCCTTTGCACCTATTGGAACAACTGAATTGCACCAAACTGAAGGTACTAAAAAGTTGAAAGATGAAACAAGATTTTTTTAAAAAAATGACCAACTTTTTTTTATAAATATTACAAAAATAAATAGTCAACTTTTTTTACAAAAATAATACTATATTGTCATTTCAAATGGCAACAAAGTCCTATCGTCAATTGATTTGACGACAAAGGCTTGTCAACCAAGTAAATCGACGGAAGGCTCCTGTCGGCCAATTGATCTGCCACCAAATGAATTGGTGATAGGCTGATATTGAAGATTTTGTCATCAATTCAATTGATGATAGGATCTATTGCCAAGCGAATTGGTGACAGGAGTTGTCACATCAGCATGTTGTCAATTCATTTGGTGATGGGTGATTATTTCTGTAAATTCTTTTTTTGACTATTTATTTTTTTAAAATATTAATAAAAATGTATTATTTATTAAAAAAATCGCTGAAGAAATATCATCCTTTGATTTGATGTCGTCCCTCCCGTGAGACCTTGCTTTTCTGTCAATTCGGTTGGGTGTCACATCCTTTCCCCTTTGAAGTTTGATTCAGTTGCTTCATGGCTTGGAAATCCGGTTACATGGTTCAGATTATATTGTTTCGATTAATGTCTGGTGTACTTGCAAGAACGGTGGGCACTAGCTAGTAATTAAGTATTGAAAGGCTAAACCATCTCATCAGAGAACGGCATTTTCTTTCTCCCCTGTTTTTTTTTTCTGATGATGCAAAGCTGCATAAATGGAGAAAAAGAAGGCAGCAAGAATGCATCGTAAGCAATAGCAACGGATTAATCTACAGCAGCTACATCTTTCTACTGAATTCTGAATGTCTTGATGTCTAGTCTTGAAGATGCATGCAGGAGTATCTAATAACTAGTAAGTGCATGCAAGCATAAGGAAGAACAATAACAGAAGCCACCTACATATATTTACACAAGGACTGTACTGTACTAGTGCATGGTAATCCAATTACAGTTGCCTCACTCACTTAAAGTCACAGGGGGTAGCTAGCTCACCACAGTTAACATATAGTTAACACAGCAAAGCCAAGAATCACGGTACGTCTTATTTTTCGATGAACAATTCCAGATTGATCACAATTCACAACTGAAACGTATCCACGAATCGATCGAGGTGGTGGCGGAGTTCGTCGGTCTCACTCGTCCTTCTTGCAGCAGCAGCAGAAGCACTCGAGGCAGTGCTCGCAGGTCTCGTAGCAGCAGAAGCAGCAGCACAGCATGAAGAAGCTGCAACAACCAACTGATCAACATGATGCATCATACACATCTATGTGTGTATATATATGTTTTGTCACAAGACATGTGATGTTGTGGATGTTTGCAGTTGCAGGTAGGACACTTCAGAACACTGATACTGACCCTAGCTACTGCATGCACCAAGAACAAAGGGAGTAGTACTGTGCACTGTCTTTACTGACCAGGCATAGAGGACGCCCTTCTCCTCATGGCGCTTCTTGACGTGATCCATGGCCGACAGCTTCCGATCCTCACTCTGCGAAGGTTCATCCATCTTCGTCGCCTCTTCTTCGCGACAGAGAGGAGTCTTCCAATCTACTGATGAAAATAGGGAGAAGAGAGTAGGGTGGTGGCTTGTTCTTGCTCCTGCCCTAATGTGATATATAAGGAGAAGGAGAAGGCTGGCTGGGCTAGAGCTCACCTAATCCCTTAGTTCTTCCTATCAGATTATTTCAACAGCAATTGGCAGTGCGTTATTATTTCATATTGTTGATGTTTTCTTTGATTTGTACTAATACGTGCGCGTCGTAATCATCGTGCTCCCCACCAATTTTAAGCTAGAGATAGATCATAGATAGCTAGCACCTAGCAGATACCTTGGAAGATGCCCTCAAATGTCACTGAGAGTGATGTGTTGGTGGTGTGGATAAATATGTACCTTGCCTTTCAATGCTTCAGTTGCTGCAATAGAAGTTTGTACTAGTTCTTGTAAGAAATGGAAAGGAAGTCGTCTCGGCACCGAAACGACAAAGCTGTCTTGAATAAAAACAAGTGAAGGAAGGCAATTGGAATTCAACGTACGAAAATTATTTGCTTCACCAACTGGTGAAGGAATTGTTACAGATATGGACAATATTTTAATTGCAGATTTTATTATGAAGCAAAGATCACATAAAACTAAAGATACATAAAACAATACTAACAAGACAACTCATTGCACTTCTAAACATACACATTAAAAGGATTATAACAGAATAGTTTGATCGTACAACCAACTTACAGTCGGGCGTGATGAAAAACAGAAAGCAGCGTAGACTCGAAGTAGTTCAGAACATAGATGAAGCAGTAAAGCGAGCGGTCGCACAGATGCGCTGCCGGAAACCTTATTGTCGCCCATTGCAGATGAACTCTACGATAATGGTTCAGAGATACCGCTCATCCTCCTTCCCGGTGCACGCCGAGGAGAAGGAACAGCTTGGTTCAATAGCACAACTCTCCAGCACAGTAGAACAAAAAGGAAGAAGAAGAAAATGGAAGTGAATCAAATAGTTCTCAGGTCTGGATGTCTTCGGATCTTTTAAAGGTCGAGACAATTACTCTCTAGTAACTGTATAATAAAACACAAATTAAACCACTGGTAACTGCTTATTCGAAATAAATTAATGGTAATTAAGCAGTGTTTATCAGTTCCTGATTACACACTGGTATATAGTTTCGACCACTGATCTACAGCTTTGACCACTAGTCTACAACTTTGATCAATGTATTTCGACCACACTGGTCTATGGATCGCCACTATTTTTTGACCACTATGTTTCGACCACTTTATTTCGACCACTTTATTTTGACTATAGTGTTTCGACCACTTTATTTCGATCGTACTGGTCTATGGATCCGATCAGTTTTTTTCGATCGCTGTGTTTCGACCACACTGGTCTATGGATCCGACCAGTGTTTTTTGACCACTGTGTTTCGACCATATTATTTTGACCGCACTGGTTTGACCAGTCAAAAATGAGAGAGAGAAATGCACGGTTAACAAAAGAAAGATGGACTAGGTTCACGACACGTTCACGGTTGTAAGTCACAAGTCACGAGATTGCCACGCGAATATACGCGCGCGTGCGTACGTGTGTGTGTGACTTTAGCTATAGTCCTCATCATGTCACCCCATGTCATGCGTCATATGTTTCAAAGGGTGGCAGCGACTCCATCTTATGAATTGCCCTTCCACCATTTGGCTAGATAATATGAGACTAACTTTAGCTATAGTCCTCATCATGTCACCCTATGTCATGTGTTACATGCTTCAAAGGGTGGCAGTGACTTCACCTTACAAATTATTCTTTCACCACTTGGTTAGACAATATGAGATTAAATCATGTATGCTTTGGAATTTAAAAAATAAATGAGTCTTTACACTTATGAACCCAATTCTAACCAGAATGCAATTAGCTTGCAGTGAGTATGCCGGAGTTATTCTGCAGGATGATGTGTGGTCATACAGTTTGATGTGTGAATCTAACTTCTAGTCCAGTTACGGGCTGAGATACAGCTCATCGGAACATTTCCTTCTGTTTTGTGTAACAAGCTGTGCAAAGCTAAGAGTTTGTCATCAATTGAAAGCGAAATTTCTTATGAAAAATATTTTTATACAAATTTGACATTCCTACTGGAATTAAAATAATTGGTTTACAGGAAAGTAGAGAGGCCAGTTCATATATGTGCAGAAAGTGCTTAAATCACTACATCATGATGGACATGATTAATTTTACTTTTTACACCTCATCCGTAGCTCTTAGGGTGCTATCCTTCAATTCAAGGACATAATTTAGACTAGGTAGGGCTTCTGTTTAAATCATTCATCAAGCACAATCCATGGTTAAGATTCATTAAGGTGACATATAACCAAATGCGTGATAGGTCCTTGATATCATCCAACCAAAATGAGTCATGACTCAATTATTATCCCTTTGTATCAGATAATTCATGATTCAACGTTAAACATACCTAAAAAGTGACAAGTGCTAGTACTCTTCCTATCTAGCCACTACTGCAAACTCAAAATCGAAAACCCCGAATGGACAGGGCGAAGAGCATGGAAAACCAAATGCCATATTGGAGGTAGAGTGTAAATACTCAAGATGCGCTTAACGGTTTGGCGATGGGAAGTCCTCGGAGGCGCTGAAACCTCGCGCGAGGCAACCGCGAAGTGGATGTCGGTCTTGAGTCCGTCAGTGCGGGAGGCGATCATGCTGCGGTACTCGCGTTGATCCACGGCTTCTCCTTCCTCATGCGGATCGAGCGATCGAAATCGCCATGGGAGTGGCGATGGAAACTTGCGATCACCATCTCGGCGCTTGAGCGGATCCTTGGTGTGCCGTCGATGGATGAAGATCCCTTCCTTGCATTGCTTGATTTGAAGCCCGAGGTAAAGTAATGAGTTCTCCCATCATACTCATCTCAAATTCCCTAGACATAGTCTCGGAAAAACTAGAAACAAGAGCATGAGAAGAACCACCAAAGATAATATCATCTACATAAATCGAGCAAGCAAGAAGTCATTGCCACGCCTAAGGATGAGCAGGTCTTGTCTACCTTACCCATCTCAAAATCATTCTTAAGCGAAAGGTCTTAAGTCTATCATATCGAGCTCTAGGGGCTTGCTTAAGACCATACAAGGCTTTGGATAGCTTAAAAACATGATGTGGATGTTTGGGGTTCTCAAAGCAGGGGTTCCTAACATACACTTCCTCTTCTATAAAACCATTCAAAAGGCACTCTTAACATCCATCGATATAATCTAAAGCCCTTAGAAGCGACAAATGCAAGCGAGAATGCGAATGGCTTCCAATCTAACAACGAGAGCAAATGTCTCATCAAAATCTAACCCCTCAACTTGGCTAAAACTGAGCTACCAACCTAGCCTTGTTTCTAACCACGAACCGTCCTCATTTTGTTTATTTTTGAACACCCAGCAGGTTCCTATCACATTATGACCACTAGGAGGCTCTACTAGGTTCGGACCTTGTTCCTCTCAAAATTCTCTAACTCTTCGTGCATGGCATTAACCCGACTAGAATCGGATAATGCATGTGATATATCGCGGGGTTCAAAGAAGCAACAAATGCGAGAATGAGTAGAGACTTGGATCGTGATACAGGAGCGAGTGACTCGCTCATGAAGATTACCAATCATCGATCCGGAGGATGGCGCCTCGAATGTGAAGTGAGGCTATATATTTCGCTTGTCTGAGCTGAACTAGCACTATTTCCTGACTCCTTCCCAGGAACCTGGATACAGCAAAACTTGAAGTTATCAACCATGTCCTGCTACTCAGAATTGTCTAATCACACGCTTTGATAGCGCGATTAAACACAGAGCTTGTTAGGATGAAATTGTCGTTCAATTGATCCGTTCCTTCAATAGTATTGTCTCAAAGCAATTCGACCGCGTGAAGGAGGTGATTTTGAGTCTCCGGTCATGTGGCGTGAAGACGACGAACCACGTGTCCTTCCTTCGCGGCGATCACGAAAATCAAGGCACAGATGTGTCAATTAGTTAAACATGACTTGGAACCCGATCATTCTATTTGAAATTCTGTTATGAGCAATGGTAACTCTAACATGAAATTATCTGGGAGCATGAGAATGATTAACATGTGAAGCAAATCCTAGACTTTCTTCCTCTCTAAATTACCATGACAAAAACTCTAGGTTGATTAGATGACATTCTAGCAATATTTTTCTTAGCATTTTTCATTTTCAACCAAATACCCATCCTCTTGCAATAGGTGCAATGGTACTTGGTACCACTGGGAGAAGCTTTTGGTGAATAGATGGTTGGGCAAAACCTGCAGATTTGAAAGTGATCTTTGCGGGTTGGGTATCAAATTCAACTAAGCCATTTTTCAAGATTTGAATGCCACTTTTGTCTTTGTATCCTAACCCTTGCTTCTTATAAGAAGTTTTTGACTTGTCAAGAATCATGTTTAATCTTACCATCAGAATCTTTCTAATGTGTCCTTAAGGTAAGCAATTTCTCTTCCAAAGTTAACACATGAATCACAAGTTTTAGCGTTAACCTTCTTCTTATAAAGAGCAACTTCAAGCTTAAGAGCTTCACATGAAGCACAAGTAGCGAATTAATCGTCCTTAAGCTTGACATATTTAACTCTAGCCGCTTCTACAACATCATGTACTTCACGTTTTACGTTCTAAGCGAGTGAGCAAGAGCTAGCTTCAATCACACCGAAACAATCAACTTGCTAGACTCTAAGCATTTTTGCAAGGAGTAGATTTAACAATTAGCTCGGTCCTAGCATTTTCAAGTTGTTGCAAAGCAATATCATGAGCAGATTGCGGTTTAGCTAGTTCGAATGTAAAGCATAGCGGGATGAACATTCATCGATTCAAGACTCTTAGCATTCACAAGTTCTAATGTGAGTTTATCTACTTGTGACTCTAACTCCTCATTCCTAGTCATGATGAATTTTAAGGCTTTATCCGACCTAGCATTTGCTCATAGAAGCAGTTCACATCTAGCAAAGAGAACATCATAGGAGGGAGATACCTCATTGTTGTCATCAATATCGTCAGAGTCGGCCATGAAGCACATCTGGTGAAGTCCTTGGCCTTTCCCTTCTTGTCTTGAGGAGCTCCTCCTCCTTGTCCTCCTCGCTCCCGAGTCCACATTGCTCAGGATCGATCCCCAAGGCGGCAAGAACCGTGTTTCACGAGCTTGGCATCATCAAACTTGGACTTGCGTCCACGAGGCTTCTTCCAAGTGGCTTTTCATCCTTGTAGTTGCTCTTACCTTTCAGACTTGGGGCAATTTGCCGGATGTGATTAAACTCTCCACACTCATAACAAGTCACAGGGCGCCTCTTTTTGTTTCTCATATTGTTGTAGGCCCGTGTGAACTTCTTAATCAAAAGTGCCATCTCGAGCTCGGGAATACTTTCAAGATCCTCTTCTTGAATTGCGAGATAAAGAAAGAGAAAATCGGAGAAGAACACTCAAGCGACCCATCGAGGTTCTCTTAGCGGTGCGCTACTGCAAAGCCATGTTACCCTTCTTAGAATGGTCGACTGCGGATCTCATGAGTCCCGAGCTTGCTATAGAGCAGCTCAAGGTCGATCGAGAGAATTTGACATTTTCACAATGAATGGCGACCTTTATCTCCCACTCCACGGTGTTGATTGCGGCCGGAGATGGATGGCATTTCAGATTGGGTAAATTCAATACCAACTGACCTTCATCCGATTTATCAACGTGTTAAAGCATTGAAAATGTCATAGATGCTCTCACCGGGCGCATCTCGAATTTGTTATATTCTCTTTTATAGACCTGTTGACGTACTTGTTTGATTTGAAGAACCCTCATGATAGGTTTGAGGTCTTCCATCGGTCCGACCTCTCAATACATGGCGGTCGGACCTCCCGGCCAATGAATAGTGAAATCACCAGAAAAACCAAAACGCAAATTGATCTAACTTTTGATTCGTGCGTCCAAACCGTGAAACTTGACACACACCTTCCTAAGGATGTCGGAACCTATTCCAAGCAACGATCGTGAAGATCCTTGCCAAAGTTCAGACCTTTTCCGTTTGAGTGAAGGTGGGTCAAAACCGAGTCAAGACGAAATATGATCTAGAAACTTGCTCGTGGGTGATTGATGACCAAGATGACCCTAGATGGGTTCCCACATGTTGCAGCAAGTTAGATCATAGTAAGAAACCAACCAAAACTTCGCGGATCAAAGAAAGACTCAAAATCACCAAATAGAGAGAAAGAAGGCAAATGAACTCATCTTTGAGAGAACTTTCTTTGGATTGATTTGATATGGTATTGGTTTACTGACCACTCCATCAATGGAGGACAAAGACTCAATACATGAGCACGAAATCAAATCCAACTCTCTAGAACCTAACCTCCAACTATCAACTCCTAAGCTTGTAATCTGAGCTACCCTTCTCGGTCCTTCTCAGAAGACCGAGTCTAGATTGTCGCGGCACCGATCCACTAGCACTATTTCCTGACAACAATAGACAAGCAATCCACAACTTCCCAGGAACCTGAGATACAGCAAAGCCCGCTTGAGACTGCGAGACACACGAACTTTGCGAAAACTCGTGTTTTTATAAACCTTGAATCATCCTAAGATTATGAGCATATCCCCATGATATCCACAATAACATGTTATCAACCATGTCCTGCTACTCAGAATTGTCTAATCACACGCTTTGATAGCGCGATTTTGTTAGCAATCATATCAGCAATTCTTATTAGGAAAGACTTGGTTAGACAGATTCCAAATAATATAATCCGGAGAATGTACATGCCCAAGTGGCTATCTCCTGACTCCTGAGGCACTGGCTATTTTTATTCAAAGGTTGTATTTTCTTTAAGAAGTTATTGTCCTTGATTTTGATTTCTTATGCTGGCGCACTGAATCGCTGTCGGCGCTGAAGATTTGCACGAAATCTGCTCCAAGCCTGCCGCCACCTACTGATGTGGACATGCAAGTCTGTCTACAAAATCGTGTTTTGACTATAAAAGATTATACGAAATAGTATCAGAATAGCTTGCCACCAGGTTGCATATGCTAAAATTGAAGCAAACCACCTGATTTCACAAAAGGCCAAAAGGAACAGATCCAAAAGCATATCATTGGGTCTGATGACATTCTTTTGAAAGTTAGTTTAACTTGTTGCAATGTTAAACAATTTTGGAAAGTTAATCTCAAGTTGTTGCATTCATAAACATTCAAAGAGATGAACGAGAAAAACTACTATAATTTGCCTATTTGTAAGGCACGTCACTGACCTGTATTTTCTAGTCTTATATTTGCATTTATAATTCAGAAATGTCTTCATAATGCCTTCCATATTATGGTAAACTATACTTGGCTAAGTCAGTAAAGATAAATTATCAGTTCTGGAAGCAAAGAACTATTCACAGACATATGTGCTAATCGCAGGACCCAGAAAACCAACACACCGTTTGAATCATTTCACAGATTCAGGTCCCCAAACCCTGCAATGATAGCGACATCAAGAAACGAAGAAAAGCACCCTTTTTCAGATCAAGAAAGCACAATGGAACAGCTCTGTACATACAGATGGCATGCCAAGGTTAAATCTGAACTTATATTGTTTGTCTGACATTGCATACGGGTCAACCTGAGACAACAAAATATCTGTATTTGTCACAAGTCCGTACAAGGCACGTTAGGCTGCCCATTTCAGTTCAGAAAAGTCATAGGGACTGTTTGGATTGAAGCCTCAAATAGCTAAGCTAAAATTTTGGTAATGCCCTAATATTTTGGCTAGCATTTGTTTTGCTATCAAAAAATTGACATGCCTTCCAAATTTTGGTAAAGCCAAATTTTCCCTTCACAAATCCTGGGTGGACTTTGGGCGCCCAAAACGGTCGCGGAAAATTTGGCTAGCAACCAGCCAATGAGCTTGCTAGGTGTCAACCAGCCATTGGTTCCAATAGAGGCATTAAATGCATAGTTAGTTTGATTAATCAGATTCAAATGACCATATTTCCTATAACCGAGTATCTGATTTGTGATCCGTTTAAACCGTTGTGTTTCTTATCATTTAATCAACAAAATAATACCACTGTTGGCATATTTTGGTGCAAAAATATATATATGTCATGCAGGCCCGTGAATTGGTATGACTACGATCCAAACAACCTTTTTTGTCCAGGTTTTGGCATTACCAAAATTTTGGTATAGCTGCTAAGGTCGTAAACCAAACAGGCCCATAAGCTTCACTATGCTTCAAGAATGGTGAGCTCGCCGGCCACCCACACTTGAACAGGCGGTGACTGCCAGAAGAAGAAACTTGGAACACCTCGACTTATGTATATGTGTAGGATCGTATATAGCAATCAAAGGGGGATGAATGGTTTTAGCAATTTCTTTCAAATTACCTGATCGTAGGAGATTACAACCACCTACGATGGTCTGCGTTGATCTGCTTTGATTTGCTCTGCTAGCCGATGTTGTTGGCGATGATCGGGAGAACGACACGGCACGCGATCGAAAACAGTGTAGTTGACGGAGGAGCACTATCTCGTCACGCACTGCTTGAAACGAGAACAAATCTGAGACGATGCTCAGAGAAACATGCCGCCGACGATGACTATTTGGAACAGATCTGAGCTTTATATCTCAATCTTGTTCTATAGCTACAAAGCGCCCTTACGACACCCCAAAAACTCTAGGACGAAAACTCCAAAAGCTTTCTCCCAAAGGCCCTTCAAAAATCACTCGAAAGGTACTTCCGAAAAGCCTCGGGAAACTCTTACCCCCTACCTCCTTTTATAGGCTAGAGTCCTAATCCGTGTTCTCAATGACATGGATATACAATCCTATCTCTTCTGAGAATTAGGAACCCGAAACCCTTCCAAACACAGGTTTTTCAATATCTCTAAACCTTCTAGATATGAAACACCTTCTATATCTCCAAACCTTTCAGATATGAAACACCTTCCATATCTCCAACGCATCGAAGCCTTCAGGAACGCACCTCCCGAAGCTTCTCCACGCATCATGTATCCACCTTTCATCTCCACATACCCCAGCGTAAACCCGACCACCTTGTGACATCCTCGACCGCCTAAACCTCAGATTTCCCCATCCTAGTCCCGGTCCTCATGGCCATCGACCATGATTGTCTTCACGCCCAACCTGCACATGCAAAGACCAAAGAACGTTTTCCTGATACAAGTTCTCTAACTTGACTAATATTAGTTCACACACGCATAACACATCCTTATCTATCAATAATCAGTTCCACAAGGTCCACAACCGGTTCCATGAAGTCTACGACCAGTTCAGTTCTATTGGGTCTACGACCAGTTCAGTTCTACCGGATCTACGACTAGTCACTGCAGCTATTGACCAAAACCACATCCTACGACCATGAGCAGTCGAAGCCTCCCACGACCACGCAGTCGAAACTTTCTACAACCACATTCAGCTATGACCACGTCCAGCTACGACCACGTGCAATCGAAGCCTTCTACGATCACGAGTAGTCGGAACGAATAGTACTCGACAACTGACCACCTGGTACTCGAAGCTATAATACTCTAAATGAACAGTACTCGGGATGAACAGTACTCATAGGAATAGCACTCGAAACTCTGCGCTACAGTACTCGGAGCTACAATACTCGAAATCAGACAGAACGACCAAAACTTTCCCAAATGCAAATTCCAATACAACCCAAATGTCAATTATTCATAATCAAAAAGCACGACCCATCCACATGGTCTAACAATCTCCCCCTTGATGAATACATTGACAATACTTCAAAATCATGAGATGAATTTTGAAAGAAAAAAATTACGAAAAGAAAGTTTCAAAACTGCAAAACAAAGGATTCTGACAAATCACAGAAGCAGCAATTGAAACATTCATCCTCGGCACAAAACCACAGCAGAAAACTCCCCCTCAACACAAGGAAAGCCAAATTGAAGTCAAAATTTCTCACAATCTTTCTCCCTTTTGACAATGTAATCATCAAGATCTTCAGGGAAAGAATAATTTCAAAAGAAACGGAGCAAGAAGAGTAAAAGTCAAGAAGCTGTATAGATTATCCAAGTCACTTTGTATTGATTTAATAAAATAACCAAGCCATCATTTTGAGTAGAGCTATTAGGATCATATAAAGTCATATACCACATAGCACTATCAAAACAAGTCTATAGAATGATTAAGCAAATTAAATTAATACTAGGCATCTCAACAATGACTAAACCGATTATAAGACCACAAAGAGATATCACCATAAAAAGTTAAAACCTAAAAGTGAAACAAACTTTTAAATCTAGATGAGCTAGCAGTCTCATGTAACAACCTATTGCTCCACATTCAATTTTTAAGCATGTAGCATGCTTGTAGCATACTTCTTTTCAATGGTAGCATGCTTAGAGCATACTTCTTTTCAATAGTGGCATGCTTGAAGCATACTTCTTTTTATTTGAGCACTTTTGTGTATGTTTTTTTTCTTCTTTTTAATATACATAGATATGTATGGCATGCTTGAAGCATGTATCTTTTCAATTGTCTCTTTCTCATCATTTTTTTATTTTATAACATGCCAAATTGAGTGAGCATAAAAAGATTACAATGAGAGACATATGAGCTTCAAATCCAAGATTTAAAATAAGACTCACAATCAAGCTGATCCTTTTCTATGAACATCGTAAAGTAATCACTATAATCAATTTAGTCAATGAATTCCGCAATGCCATGCTTTAGTTCAAATATAGCGAATTAATTATTACCAGTCATAATCAAAGCTACACAGCATATGAGTAAATATGATAACGAGAGCTCTACAACTCAATTGATTTCAATGGCTTGGACTTGTTGAATTGTTTGACAAGTATAATAAATAAACCTTCTAAACTTTTAAACCAACAAACTCCCCCTCAAAATAAGCCCAAAGGATGCAACATACCCAGCTCACTTCGCAACAGAGCAAAACATGCAGAAACAAGCGATTTTGTGAAAAAGTGAGCAATTTAAAAATCAAAATCAACAAGGTGTAGAGCAACTTCACCCTTTCCACATGGTCTCTCGGAAAGTGAAATATCTTAGAAGCCATCAAAGAAAATGAAGAACCATCAACTGTTCCAATCAAGCAATGACGTAAAAGACTAAAACCAAATCAAACTCATGTTCTCTAACCTCGTCAGCTGTTCTTATATCACAGGAAACATCGGTCTCAATGTACTCGGGATAAAACAGTACTCATAGGAACAACACTCGGAACTCTGCACTACAATACTCAGAGCTACAGTACTCAAAATCAGGCAGAACGACCGAAACTTTTCCAAATGCAAATTCTAATACAACCTAAATGCCAATTATTCATCATAAAAAAGCACGACCCATCCACATAGTCTAACAATATGAATAGATACAATATATAATTTAGGAATATATTAATGCGATCGGACCGCACTTGTTGCACACCGGGCTTATGATATAAACAAGCCCTCCAGTCAACAGGTACGAGGAAGTGTTCACTTCCAGCATCATACTGCAGGACCTAGCCAGCTACAGTTCAATACTTACAAACACCAGCCAACCTTTGGGGAAATTGAAGACCTGTGGGCTGTGGCGGCCAGCCAAAGTTTTCTAACAGAAAAAAGGAAAGGAAAAAACAACACATGCAATAGAGAAACCCGCCTTGTCGTTTCACCTTTTCTCTCCGCTTTTCCCCGTGCTTTCTTCCTATATAACTTGGGTTTTGCATCAGAATAGATATGTACTATCCTGTCTGCTGCCAGTAAAGAACACACACGGTTGTTCCCCAGTAATCAAGTTTATGCAACTGAAACTCAACAACTCAAGTCGGAATCATCTTATGCACTTGCCACTGAGAGCGGACTCACTGTTTTCTGGGCCTTGGCTCTCTTTGGTCTCCACATAGTCCGTGCCTTCACAATGGTAGGTCCTGACTCGAGGCTCAGCAGATGCTCACACTGCAAGATAGTTTCTCCTGACTCATCAGTGCAGTCAGTGAACACCGTTGTGTGCGACTGCAGCACACTATCTCGGCCGCACTCCCTTTTGTAATCTAGGACCATGCTAGCCAGCTCGTGATTCTCAAAGATGGAGATTGGAGCACTCTAGGATAAAAATAAGTAATAAAATCAGTGTTGATGAAAATATAGCAAAGAAGCACTATGGCTTTCTGTCACAAAAGGAAAAAGAAAAAAAAAAGACAGCGTGATTATGTGAAATAGACGACTGTCCGGTGTCAAGAATTCCAGGACCAAGCTTTTGATCAAGAGCACATAAATAGAAACAAGAAGCATAATTGGGTACCGGTGACCAATTTAACATGGTTAAATATCAGGAAATAACATTCTGTGTCCCATTTGTGCAAGAAGCCAAGAACACTATCAAAAGAATGATAGATTTGGACAGAAAGCACAGCTATAAAACAGTATCTGACAATCTGGAGTAGGTAGGTGCAGACGACTCCTTACTAGCAACAACAAACGTGCATTTGGGGCCTGGGCTATGTGTAGTCTTATCCTTTCCCACATTGATGTCTAATCACAGTTTTGAGGACATAATTTAGAACTGTAACCAAGGATGTTTCATAAATTCTGGAAACAGTATGATTCCAAAAGTTTATTAACAAAACAGAAACAGGAATTCTTTCATGAGCACAACAAGACAAAAGAGAACTCTCTTGGATTGCACACAACATATCAAGTCATCAACAACAGTAGGTACATCCCAAACACCAGAAGGGAGAATCAAAGACCGTATTGGCCAACTCACTTCATTGTCACATACCCACGCAGACCAATAATGTTCTATTAAACATGAAAGAGAATGACTTACAGCAGACAGCTTTACGGGATCACTAAATAAGTTGTTGTAAATAATGCACCGAAAAATAAGAATGAAAGGTACAAATTTTACATGAATAACTTTTGCGGAAAACCACAGACATACAAAGACGATATCACTATATGAGGAGATGTTTACAACAAAGGTTTTGCTATATCCTATGGACTATATGGATGAATTTATAGTGATACATGAAAGACTCCGTGCAAAAGTAAACATATGAGTTGGAAGATACGAAATTCGTATCATACTCAAACTCAATTTGTATCGCACTCAAACTCAACAATCTCCACCATGAGATGAATTCGTGATGAACATCTTGTGCATCGAACGTCCGTAGGACTACTGAACGATACCAACTAAGTTTGAGCAAAGCTCATACTTAGTGTTAGGAATTGGTTTTGTCATCGTATTAGTTGTATTATCATGAGTATTTTTTTTTGCTGATTTTAATGTCACTTTGAGCAATGACACATCGAATGTAATAATATCTGATGTCGATATGCTTCGTTCTCTCATGAAACATCTGATATTTCGTAAAGCAAATAACGATTTGACTGTCGCAAAATATTGTAGTGCAAAACGTACTTCCACAAATCTTAGTAAACAAACTTCTAAGTCAAACAGTTTGTTTGCAAGCTTCAGAAATAGCAATATACTTGGCTTCTGTAATGGGCAATGCAGCATTAGCTTACAGGCTTGCTTTCTAACTACCGGCATATCCTACAATAGTAAACACATAACCAGTAAGAGATCTTCTCTTATCTAAATCTCCAGTAAAATCTAAATTTACATAAACAACGATTCCATCTTTGGTCTTCTCAAACTTTAAACAAGTATCACATGTGCCCCCACAAGTATACGAAAATCCATTGAATTGTTTTCCAATGCTCTTTGCTAGGATTAGTCATGTATCTACTAACAACACTAAATGATTGAAGTAAATCGGGGCGAGAACATACCATGCATACATAAGTGAACCAACTGCAATGGCATATAGAAACTCTAGACATGTACTCAACTTTATTATCTGACTGTGGACATAACACTAAAGAAAGTTTAAAATATGCAGCTAACGGAGTACTCACCGGTTTGGCCTTATGCATGTTGAAACGATGAAAGACTTTATCAATATACCATTTTTGACTTAGGTATAATTTTTCAAACCGTCTATCTCTATTAATTTTCATACCAAGAATCTTATTTGCTACACCGAGATCCTTCATCTCAAATTCACTGCTCTGTCTTCAACTTTAAAATTCTGCCTTATCTTTTGCAGCAATCTACAATCAGCATATCATCAACATATAAGAGCAAATAAATAGCCCAGACATTAACAGTCTTCAAATAAACACAACTATTATAATTAGATCTTTTGAAATCTTGAGAGATCATAAATGAGTCAAATATCTTGTACCACTGTCTAGGTGATTGCTTTAGACTATAAAGAGATTTCTTCAACTTACAAGCATAATTATCCTTTCCCAAAAGACAACCTTCTGGCTGCTTCATCTAAATGTTTTTCTCCAATTTCCCATATAAGAACGCAGTTTTCACATCTAATTGTTCAAGCTTATAAGCATACATAGCTACTAAGCTGAGTAAAGTACGAATGGAATTATACTTCACAACTGGGGAAAAGACATCTATGAAATCATTACCTGGGATTTGGTTGTACCTAACCTCTTCGGTTGGTAAAATACATTCTTTCTGCTTAAAGATCCATTTGCACCGAAGAGCCTTTTTATTAATGAAGAACTTGATCAGCTGTCAAGTGTTATTTTTCGCAAGAGATTGATGACTCTGATCAAACAAATTATAGGTCTGCTTGGTCTAAACTAAAGCCCTGACAAAATTGGTAACTCTGATCAAACCTAACTTATTTCTGGTTCGTTGCCAAAATTTGGTGAGTTGTTTATTTCACTAGTTACCTAGTTCATTTCCCTGTAAAATATTTTTGAAACCATGGGCCAACAGTTTGATGTCCAAATTTGTTAATGCAAACATTTGGCACAAATTAGGAGCGCACGCACATCACCTTGTATTACTATTACTTGTGCGACCCCAAACAAGGAGTTTTTTTTTTTCTCTCTCATTTAACCTCTTTTTTAAGTAAATAGCAAAAATAGCTCTCATAAAAAACAAAATTGAAAAATAGGCACACATACCGCACGAAAACGCCACGGCAGGGGTCCGCCGTGCACCCATATCACGGCAGGTCACCTACCTGCATACGGCACCTACCGCGGACTAGGTTAGCGGCAGGTGGCCTGTCGTCAGCTGGGAGCTGGGAGGTCACCACGTGTCCTGCGGTGCTCTTGGTCAGCGGCAAGTGATCTGCCGCGACGTTTTTGTGCGACAGAAGTGCTATTTTTATCATTTTATTTGCGGGACGGGGAGGGGACTATTTTACTATTTCACTTCAAAAACATGTTAAATGAGAAGAAGAAAAAACTCCCAAACAAAGATCTTGATCGCGAGCTACTTGTTGAAACTTCAAACAGTTGCCAAACTCATCAATCCACTCACGATCGCTTTCGGTTGGGATGGCCAGCGGAAGCATAACTCCACCGATCGTATCGATCCCAAAGCCCCAACCGTGGTACAGAGACGTCTAACAAACAACGATCCTACTGTGAGTTCGTGTACGTCTGACGACTGGTCACGACGTACCGTCGATGCTTCGTTTGGTGCTGTGCCGTGCATGCGTTCTTGGGACGGTTGGGATTCGATGCTTGGGATGCTCAAATTAACTTCGCGTGAGACGAACAGCCGAACAGGACATTTGTCCATAAGAGCATGGGGAGTGGCAGGCAGGCATGAATGGATAGGTCATCCATGATCTAGCTAACCCTAGCCTTGCGGCAGCAAGGGACTCTCTTGAGTTGGGCGATGAGATGGTGACGTTGGATCACTGTAGTTTAGGTGGTCCGCCAATTTGGGGTATATGGGAAGTGGTCATGTTCCAAACAGGATCTTACTACTTAGGCATGTACAATAGTTTGTGTTTTATAGGGTTGTTTCTAAAAGCTCAAACTCATCTACAGGCAATCTTAGAGACAACATCTTTAATAATTTATCTATAAAATTATTCATTTTCAACACGACTTTTCTCATTAATCACTCACCATTTGCGATGATTTATGTACGCAGCTTGTCTCTTATATAAGAGATGACACATTTTCTCTTCATATTTCCTCTCCTTCAACCAGACTTTTGAGTGACATTACAGGTAAGAGACGGTTGAGATGACCATTGTTGAAGATGTCCTTACGGATGTACATAGGCCTCGTTTGGAATGGCTTCGGCCGGAAAAGCCGGAAGCCGTTCCAAACGGTCGGCTTTTCGCAGCCGCTTCCGCCGAAGCAACTTCCTGCCTCAATGGGTCAAAGCCGAAAGCCGAAATTGCCCTTTGGCAGCTTCCCGCGGCTTCCCACCACTCTCCTTCCGAACTTGCCCCTCAACCTCAACTACAGAGATTATTACCCGCTTTTGCCATCACATAAATAACCCTAACCCAACTCCACCGCTCGCCCCCTCCCGCCCCGAGCCCTGCTCCCCCTCCCCCTCTTCCCCCCGAGCCCCTCCTCCCCTAGCGTCCTCCTCCCCCGCACTCCTCCCTCCCCCCGCGACCCTCCTCCCCCGGCGGTCCTCTCTCCTCCCGCGGCCCTCCTCCCCCAGCGGCCACCTCCTCCTCCCTGGCGCCCTCCTCCCCGCCGACCTCACCCGGATCCAGATCCAGATCTGGATCTCGCCTCCTCCATCTACCTCCTCCCCGGCGCCCCTCCTCCACGGTGCACCTCCCCCGATGCGGCGCCTCCTTCCTCGACTCCGTCCTTCTCCTCCCCCGAGTGGCACCGCCCCACTCCCTTCTCCTCCTCCTCCCCGGCGCCTTCCTCCCGGACCACCTTCTCCCGCCCTCCTCCCCGAGCCACTGCTGCTCGCCGCCGTGGCCACATCCTCTGTACCGCCTTCTCCTCTCCCGACGCCCGACGCCCAACTCCTCCGCCTCGCCCTCCGCCGCCGCTGAGCTCCTCCCCTACCACCGTCGCCGCCGCCACCGCCAGTGGCCTCCTCCTTCGCCACAACCGCCGCCAGTAGCCTAACCCTAACCCTAGCTTTCATTTTTTTTCTTTTTTCTGTAATGATTATTGTTAATTGTAATAATAATTAATTGCAATAATAGTTTACTGTAATGGTTATTTATTGTAATTATTTATGTAATAATTATTTATTTTAATAATTATGTGTTGTAATAATTATCGTTAATTGTTGTTAATCGCGGTAATTGTGCGGTATATTGCAATAGTCGTCGTCAAATGCGACCAATTGCCCTAATTGCGGTAGTTGGCGTTAATTGCCCTAATTGCGATAGTAGGCGTTAATTGCCCTAATTGCGATAGTAGGCGTTAATTGCCCTAATTGTGGTAGTTATCGTTAATTGTGTTAGTTCTTCATTGTCTTTAAATATCATTAATTATCGTCAACTGTCATTAGTTTTCGTTAAATGTTGTTAATAGCGTTAAACGACATCAAACAAGTCATTCGTCCTCGTGGTATTTGGATATTTTCTATCTCGAAAGTCATAAAACAATCTATCTAAAAGCCGCATACCAAACACCAAATCAAAAACTCACCATTCAGCCTATAGCAAAGCCCTACAAAGACAGAAGAAGCCGCTTTTAAAAATTCCAACCGTTTTTCAAAAAATTCCAACCGTTCCGAATAAGCCCATACTAATGTCTGGAAGACTGGAACTGGTAAAAAACCGTAGCTTTTAGGGGGCAACGTAGCCTTGGTGGGCTAGAAAAACCTCGCCTAGCGAGGAGAGCAGATTCGGCTCGCTCTCGTCGGCAAGAATCTCACGCAGCGGGAAAATGCTCCGCGACTTCCCACCGAAAAAAGTGGCCCGTTCTGTCAACAACTCAATCCACGAAACCATGTAGGTAGTTGCAGACTGCAGTATCTTCCTCCAAAAGCTAGGCTATTCTTTTGCATTAGAACCAACATAACCAAGCATGGAGCACTGACAAGTGTGGCTTAGCTACGGTTAGCTATTTTGCCCATTTAGGCTATAGCTCAGCTCAGCTAAAAATCCAGATGTACCCTAGATGCAGCATCTTGCCTCTCCTTTTATTTTTCATTTTTCTTTTATACGGAGTTATTATGTATGAATTTCTGCTTTCTAATGAGAAGCTGTGCTGTTGGTCAGCCTGTGAACTCTGGAGTAAACATGATTTTGGGTGAGCCGGTATTGGGCGGGATTATGGCCATCCAACCCAGAAAGAGAAGTTTGGCCCATGTTCCTAGGAACGGCCCATCTCAACAGAAAAGCCCATATACGACGGATTGAGATCTCTTCATTGAACTATTTAATACAGAGATATACAGTGCATAGATATATTAGGAGTGATCGTCATCGTCATCGTCCGATCAAAAATCGAAGGTCAAGTTCAATAACTACAGTATCTTCCGCTACAATAAATATCACGCTGTTGTTTGTAGGATACTACTGTAGATCACTATTCACATACTTAAAACACTGTTCACATAGCAATTGCGGTAACGTAGAGATCCGAATTGTAACGGGCCAGCTTAACCAAAACCACGGCCCAACACAAGACAAACCGCCTCAGACCGCCGCACCCAGAACGCATGTGGTGCGGGTGGGATGGATGACGCCGCGCCGCCCACCCCATCCACAATTCCACACGCACCCAGAGACGAACCAACCAAATGGAAACGAAATAAGACCCATGAGCTACCGCCGTAGCTACCCCTAACCCCTCCTCCCCATCCCTACTCTCCCCTCCCGACCCCGATCTCGCCGGGCGCCGCCGCCGCCGAGCCGGCCTCGCCGCGGGCCGTCGCTCCCCGTCCCCGAGGTAAGGTAAGGTGAATGAATCCCTCCCGAACTCACTCGACCTGAGCTAACGATGCTCGGATGTTTTGCTGTGGGTCCGTCTTCGCTTGTTTCTCCGGGTCGCGATTGGATGCGGGGAGTGGGGTTTGGGGAATAATTGTCCGTTAATAGTGTTTGGGATTGGAGGCGGGTGTGGAGAGATTAGGGCTAGCCCGGCCCTATCGGGGATTCATCTTCCGCGCGTCATAGAATGGGCGTGATTTGATTCCCCCCTTCTGTGCTCACAACATGGCGCTCACGGGCCGGCAGGGGTGTTAGGTCGGGTAAAGTTGTGTGGAATCTTTGACGATGGTTCTGCGTCGTCGCTGATCGCGGGAGGAATTCGCAGGGTTGTTGTAGGGGGACCTCCGGTTGCACATGATATGTTTTCATTTCCTTTTCACTCTCTAAACCGAATGCCAAAGTTTATAGTTTTCTAGTTCGTTCATGATTATGTTTTATTCTATGTATGCGAACACCCATATTGGCATTTTAGCTCTTCCAGTTTTGTATTTGTATCACACCAGTATCATGGATTGGTTTTAGTGCTAGCAGTATCGTTGTTGGTGTTAATCGGAAACCTAAGAATTTGGTCATCTATTTTTTCCCCTTTGGGATCAATCATCACACTTGAAATATGTGTGCTTCCTTTTGTAGTAATTGCAATGCTCCACCGCAGCCATTTTGTCTGGTTCTTGTGAGGTGCCATGATTTGCAAAAGCAGTGTTTTTATATGGATTTCCTAGTATTTAATCTTTATAATCAGCGTAAAAAGTTTCTTGTGGTAGTACTTAATCTTTATTGTTTTATGGTTCCCAACTTTGTCCACTAATTATTCTCATTTTCAGGTATATGTGTTGCAGTTGCATTAAGTAAAACAACGATTTGTGCTAATAATCTCGGGGTTTTGACAAAGAGATTGCCTAATGGAGTTATCAAAGCAAGGCCAGGTACCCATGTCAACTAGCATGGGATCTCAACCGCTGCCCTCTTCAAATATCCAATCTACTCAGGCCGAGTATCCTACTGCGTTCTATCCATCCCTGCCTGCTGATTGGGGTGCACAGCCACAGCCGATGTTCTCTATGGGAGCTTCGGTACCAATTAGTTCATATTATATCGTTCCTATGAGTCAACAAGCAGTCCAAGTTGGTGCTTCCAGGCCAGAGACTTCACATCCTTTGGGGATGCAATCTCTAAGTAGAGTATCATTGAGGCCACCCCAGCAGGTGCTAAATATTCAAACGTCTTTGCCTGCAATGATTGGATCACAGCCCTCGCCATCTACTGCAGGCAAGAAGCTGCAACAGACTTTTGCTTCTCCAAAGGCTCAAATGCTGAAATCTACATCATCACAATCATCTAGCAAACGCCCTGCACAGAAGGAGCCACTATCAAAGGTCCAGCCTCAGCAATTTGAATCTGTGAGATCCAAGTTCAGGGAGTCACTTGCTGCCGCACTGACAATGGATTCTGACCAGCAGAATAAGAAACAACCTGCTGAGAACTCGCAGCCTGATGGGTCCGCAAACCAAAAGAAACAGGTGGAGGGAGATGCAGTTCAGGATCCAGTGATAAACACATCAAAAGATGTGAGCACAATCAATTCAGAGGCGGTCACAGCTGATGCTGCTAAGAAATGCGTGGAAGATGAGAAGTTAGGTGGTGGTTTAGTATCAAACATGATGACATGCATGAATGATGACATGCAGCAACAGTCAAAGCATCTTTCTTCAGAAGATGAAGTATTAGGTCAATGTATGGTTGTTGCAGATGAACTCTTGCAAGGTCATGGACTTTGTTGGGTTTCTGATTTTGATGGTGGAATTTCTGAACCTATGACACAACCTAATTTAAAAAGGGCAAGGACTTCTGATATTGACCCTGGAATTACAGAATCTTTGACAGAACCTGAGTCAAAAAGAATGAAGTCTATAGATGAGGCAGCAGTTGTTAAGGATAGCATTATTCAAAAGGCTGAAGGTTTGGCATTTAGAATTGAAGAGGAGCTGTTCAAACTGTTTGGTGGAGTAAATAAGAAGTATAAGGAGAAAGGTAGATCTCTTCTGTTTAATCTAAAAGATAAAAACAATCCTGAGTTAAGGGAAAGGGTCTTATCTGGAGATATTGCTCCTGAACACCTCTGTTCAATGACTGCGGAGGAACTTGCTTCCAAGGAGCTCTCAGAGTGGCGTTTGGCTAAAGCTGAAGAACTTGCACAAATGGTTGTCCGTCCTAGTACTGAAGTTGATGTTAGACGTTTGGTGAGGAAAACACACAAAGGAGAATTTCAAGTCGAAGTAGAAGAAACAAATGATATTTCAGTGGAGGTTGAGCTTGGGGGTAATCTTGTATCTCATGTTCCATCAAAAGCTATCGAAGATCAGATTAAATCTAATGATAAAACAAGTATGGATGATAAAGCTGGTGTAGAAGGTAAAGAGAAGGCATCTGATGGCACGTCACAAGATGAGGATGGTGGGACAGGCGACAGCAATTTGTCAGGCGATCTAGAATATATTGATAATGGGAAAACTGATCTTATGCAAGAACTTATGGTGGATGACTTGAAAGACACAGAGAATCTTCTACCAATTCCTTCATTAGATGAATTCATGCAGGGCTTAGATTCCGAGCCACCTTTTGAAAATCTCTCAGTTGGGACACCACAAGATCCCAGTGATTGCGATGAACCTGATGCCACCTTGGAGTCTGAGAAACTTCCTGAGACAGAAGATAAGGTTTCTGCCCCAGAGAAGATTGGATCTGAATCTGATCTGCCATCTTCACAGGGTAAATGTGAGTCCAAGTTAGAGTCACCCAAACATGAGGTGGGTTCAAATTTGGATCCTGCTGAGCCACGTGAAGGAGATCTGATCAAATCCTCCCCTGATAAAGTCGAAGCCAAACAAGCAGCTGCTGATAATGTCTTGAACCCTGTTTCTGCTCTGCACAGTAAGGCAACTACTTTTCCTATGGTACGCGAGAGTATATGGGAGGGTGCAATTCAACTGACTCTATCTTCACTCACGAATGTTGTTGCCATCTTCAAAAGGTTCGTCTTATCTACATCCTTTCCTTTGAATGACAACATATATAATTTTTGTTGTTGTTAGGATGTCCTGTTGATCTAGATTCTAGACACATTTCTTCTTCACTTTCATCTTCTTTTTTAACCTTTGTAAGTCAAATTGACATTCTACGGAACAAATACCACCGTTTCATACAAATAATAGTGGGTCACATATTGTAGCTTTCTTGGCCCTTTTTTTTTAAGGTTTCTTCTTGGCCTTATTTAAGGCCATTGTGTTAGTCTATATACTTTTTCACAAAGCTGCAGGTTGTATGAACCTGGAATGAGAGTAATTGTTTAGCAACAAGCCAACAACACTCATGATTACCATGTGTTCAAGACTCAGTTCTATAAAATTTTATCCTAGAAGTTACATAAATAGACTATTATGTGTTAGAAAAGCATACAAAGTGTCTAAATATAGTTTTATATACCAGAAGTGAAGAGTGATAAACTCATACATTAATGGCAAAAACTGCAACTTGCGATTACTTCAACTTACTGTTTTTCTTTGTTTATCTGTCACTGGATATCCTATTTTATCAAATATCAACTTCTGGGTGCAACTGCCATCAACATAAAATTTTGTTTGCAAATAGTTTGATTGAAATGAGAGAAGTCATTCTGATTTTATCAGTTGGGATAATGACTATAAAATGTACAGTTACATCTTACATGTTGAATTCTTTATACTATGAATACATGGAGTTACATCACAGGATTTTTTTTGTTAGTTTTCCTGTCCTATGAGCAAATAATATGTGTGATACAGGGCCATCTTCTAGCTTGTGTAATTGGGGTTTGGGTGTTCTTGTTCACTTTATATTTGATAATAGTTAAGCTCATTTTGTTGTTTGTTCTTAGCTTATTATTAGGTTGCTCCTATGGTGTAACCACTAACTGATAGATTTCACTTTGTTTATCAGTTCACAATGCTTGTCTAATGTTTTAATATTATTTTCTTAATTTGGTTCTTTCCTGTGGATCATTTCTTGTAATACCTAAGGATATGGGAACTAGTTTTATCTTGGGCATGGTGGTGGGTTGTCTGGTTTCATAAACTCAACCCAAAAAAAGGACTAGGGGACTCATCTAATGTGAACCAACCTTGCTTAATAAATAATATATAACATACTTTAATTATATCCATTTTACACCATCTATTCAGTTCATTTTGCAATCATTGAAGCCAGCATAAAAAGAAAGCATATTAAATGCAAATCTTATTTATCTCTGTTGATATTTAAAAATATGATGTGGGTCTTTTGGCTGGTTTTATTTTGGAAGTTGTAACCTGGGGTCTGCTAAGATATCTGTGTTTTCCCCTGTGAACAATCGTGTTTATGTTGAAGTACAATGCAGAAATTACTTGCAATCAGCATGAATTGGCTTAGCTCAAACAACTCGCTGATTCTGAACCAGATCGTATTTCTTAGGTTAATCTCACGTGCAGAAGTTACTGCAATACCTATTGCGCAAGATCTGCTTGAACAAGAAGATAAATGTGACTGCTGTTTGGATACTGTTGACTTGATTCTATGTTTCATATTTGTATTGGTGCTGACACATATTAAAATTTTACTTTTGCAGTGGTGAAAAGCCACCTGTGAAAGAATGGCGTAGCTTTGTTGAGATCAAGGGGAGAGTTAAACTTAGTGTTTTTCAGGAATTTATTGAACAGCTTCCCAAATCTAGGAGCCGTGCTATAATGGTAATTCTTATTTGAATGTATGGTTCGTTTATAGACACTATTATTGCCGGAAAGATCATGGTTTAATTAAATGCATTTGGCTCAGCTTCATATGCTCAATACCTTATGCTTGTGTCTCGTTGTGGATGGTTGCCATGTAGTAATCGGCCTCTTTTGTTAAATTTGGCATTAGAGGTCATTATCCAAAGTTGGAGGCTTGGCTCTGATATGTAATTGAGATTGAACATATGCTGATGAATTATGGGTTCATGTTAGAAACTATAGTTAGCTGTATATTTGGATAATGAACTTACCACGACTTTTGCTTTGGTGGAATCATCTGTGGCTGATTTGGTGCATAGTTTTTGTATGGCTTTTGCTGTAGTTATTAAGGTTTAAGTACACTGCACTACTAATCGTTTAGCAGTTGACTGTATTGAATACAACTTATATGTCGATGCTATGTTTAAGTACAGTGCAGTAGTAAATGCTCTGTCTACTTCTGGTCTTCTGGATACATAATCGCTTAATTGTTGAATTACTATTGTTATATCTAGAAAGCTGAAGTTAGCTTCTTGATACTTTGTAATACACTGAAAGCACTCTTTAACAAAGCACATCCTGTGCATATATAACTGTTGATGTGTTATTGCATATCTCCATGTGATTATAAAAATAAAATAATATCAGAGACTAGGACAAGAAATGCGTAACATCTGCACTGTTTGGAGCTTAGGAATTTTTGGAATTATGGAGGAAAGTAATCATCCAGTTCGTACAAAATTCCTGTGAAATTCCTACCTTTAAATAGGTCCTAAACTAGCAACATGTAAAAATAATAATGCTTGGACTTTATTTTCCCTCTGCCTCACCTGATTTTGTGGGATAGGTATATCCCATGAACATCATTGGGATTGAAGATTTTCATAATATTGTTAGACCCGCTGATGTTCAGAGGGTGTTTGCCAATATTTTTACTTCTATGTAACACCACAAAATTGGTGAAGTAAATTGCATGTGCTTGTGCTTAAACCCAAACAAGAACTCTTAAGAAAATCACAATTTTACCTTACATCCTTGATAAATGGGTCAATTCTTGTCAAGCTATCTGGTGCATATATTGTGAATCAGAACTCTGTATATAGCCACAATTGTGATTGTGCTTATGATCTAGGGGTATCATGCAATTTGGGTGTTACTACCCAATTTATTCTTTAACTAGATGGCCTGAAAACTGTAGATAGTGCTTGATATCCCTTGGTGTATGCTTTTCGCTGATGATGTAATGTTAGTTGATGAGAGTAGGATAGGTGTCGATAGAAATCTGGAGATGTGGAGGAAGACCCTAGAATCGAAGGTTTTAGACTTAGTAGGACTAAAACTGAGTATATGAAGTGTGATTGCAGCGGTGCCGGGGCAGATGATGGAGATATTAGGTTGGACGGACAAGTAGTGCTTAGAAAGGACACGTTTCGATATTTGGGATCGATGCTACAGTGAGACGGAGAGATTGATGAAGACGTGAGCCACAGGATTAGAGCGGGGTTAGTAAAATGGCGCCAAACATCGGGTGTCCTGTGTGATAAAAAAGTTCCTCAAAAGTTAAAGAATAAGGATGAGAGTAGGATAGGTGTCGATAGAAATCTGGAGATGTGGAGGAAGACCCTAGAATCGAAGGTTTTAGACTTAGTAGGACTAAAACTGAGTATATGAAGTGTGATTGCAGCGGTGCCGGGGCAGATGATGGAGATATTAGGCTGGACGGACAAGTAGTGCTTAGAAAGGACACGTTTCGATATTTGAGATCGATGCTACAGTGAGACAGAGAGATTGATGAAGACGTGAGCCACAGGATTAGAGCGGGGTTAGTAAAATGGCGCCAAACATCGGGTGTCCTGTGTGATAAAAAAGTTCCTCAAAAGTTAAAGAGTAAGTTCTATAGGACGGCGATCAGACCTGCGATGCTATATGGAGCAGAATGTTGGGCGACTAAAAGACAACATATACAGAAGATGAGTGTAGCAGAGATGAGGATGCTGCGGTGGATATGTGGTCACACAAGGCGAGATGGAACCCGCAATGAGGATATACGTGAGAGGGTGGGAGTAGCACCAATTGAAGAGAAGTTTGTCCAACATCGTTTGAGATGGTTTGGACATCTTCAACGGAGGCCTTCTGAGGCTCCGGTATGTAGTGGAATTTTAAGACGTACTGAAAACGTAAGTAGAGGCAGAGATCGACCAAGACTAACGTGGGAGGAAGCAGTTAAAAGATATTTAGGGATTGGAATGTAGCTAAAGAATTAGCTTTGGATAGGAGCGTATGGAAGTTAGTGATCCATGTATCGGAACCATAAGAAGGTTTATGAGCTGTGTTTTAAGCTCTCGGTTCGGATGGCAGGATGTACAATTTAGGGTTTTAGCTTTGTAGGTTTATTATTATTGTTATTATTTTATTTGCAATGCTCTCGTCTTTTTGACTTTGAGGAGGTTTCATTTCTAGTCTACCCTAACTTGTTTGGGATCAAAGGCTTTGTTGTTGTTGTTGATACGGGTACATAATTAAATTATGTGTTCTGTAATCTGCATGTACTCTTTCCTGTGGTTAGTCTTTGAATATCTGTTCCATCTGTTTTAAGTATACCTGCTACTTCTTTTTATAGGTAACTGAGCTGTGTTGGAAGGAAGGTTCTCTGGAGAGTGGTCGCCAACATCTCTTGCAGGTTCTTTTTTCTAAGCCATATTCGGTCTTCAGGAGCTAGCTTAATAGAAATTTTGAGAATTGGATTTACTAAATTGGTTTGTTCTTCTGCAGACCATTGATTCATATATTGCAGATGAGAGAGTAGGATTAGCTGAGCCTGCAGATGGAATAGAGCTGTACCTGTGCCCTCCTCAAGGGAAAACTCTGGAGATTCTCTCCCGGCACTTGCCAAAGGAGCACTTGGAGAGCATCGCTGTGGCAGGAACATCCATCATTGGAGTCGTCGTCTGGCGGAGGCCCAACGTTCCTAGGATACCCTCCCACCATAGGCATAATGGTTCCAAGAGGCAGTCTACCCCAAGGAAACCACAGGCCACTGGTTCTAATTCGGTCCCCAGTCCCTCCTTGCCTCAGAACTCGTATGGTGCACCACCAGGTTTTCCCAATCAACTTCACCGCCACGAGGAGGATGTAACTGATGATGCCCCCCCGGGCTTCGGCCCTGGTGTTGCTAGGGACGAGGACGATCTTCCTGAATTTAATTTTGTTAGCTTGTCAAACCCCGCTGCTAATGTAGTAACACAGGCCTACAAGGGCCGGCAGCATGTACCAACCTCTGCCCACCCGGTAGAGCAAATGAGGGAACTGGTTCAGAAGTATGGTAAAAGATCATCTGTTCAGGCCCGTCCTTGGGATGACGACGACGACGACGATATACCAGAATGGAATCCCAACCAGGCTAACCACCAGCAAATAAGGCAGCAGCAACCATTGCCACCCGCCCCACAGCAGCAACCATTGCCTCCACCACCACCACCACCTCCCGTTCAGCAAATGCATCCCTACCAGCAGCAACAGCAGCAGCATTACCACCACCCAAATGCGATGCAGCCTCTTCCGGTGAACCATCAGCCACAGATGCCCAGCACCCCCCTTCCCCAGGCTTACCTTCGGACCCAGCAGCCTGTGCAGCAACTTCCGGTGATGCAGCAGCAGCAGCAGCAGCTTCAGCCCGCGCAAACCTGGCAGCCTAATGCGTGGTGGCCGGCGCCGGGGCCGGCCACCACGCCGGCCGCTAGCATGGTACAGCATCCCCAGTACGGTGTAATGCTGAACAATAACAGCGTCCAAGGCTATGGCGCTGGGAATGTGGGTGGCATGGCATGGAGGCAGAGATAGGAACTTGTAAGATTCAATTGGTTTTGTTTGTAGCTGTACAACCCGCGAGCGTCCGTTGTAGGGTGTTTTACTTTTCTTTTTTAGTTTGCCGATTCATGTAAGTATGAATCAGTCGTGTATACACCCTTACAAAGGATGTAATCTGGATAAACTAGATAAGTAGATAGTTGTGGGTTGTATTCATAATCGTAGGATCTTCGTTCCGTTTTGAACAATCTCTCTCCGGTTCAGTCTGTGTTCTTAAGCGCTGCGAATAATAATTAGTAATGTACTGCAGAACTAAAGTTTCGAAACTTTGTGCGCATCCGAACTTGTTAGGTTTGAACTCTCGAGTGACATTTGATGCACCCCATTTATGCGCGTCGAACTGAAATTTGCCATAACTGTGGTTGCCCGTTCCATGAATCGTGATGTTGATGCTGAAGCAAGTGGCAGTGCGGTACTACCATTTTTGTGCTATTATTCCGTGCATGGGATGATGGGATTGTTCCTGACTGACCTTTTAGGCAATCGGATATTTGCAAAAATTCTCCTGTTTTATTTAGAAATTTTCACCACTTTACACCTTTTGTTTTTTGAAACTACTGACAACTTTTGTTTGTAAAATACTTTCAAATTTCTCTGTGCACTATCCTTCAACTACCGTTGTGTAGAGCCTTCGTCTATTGTAGGGGTGCAAACGGTATGGGTTAATCCTGACGGATCCGGTGCCGAATCTGATCGAGACCCAATCGAGGAAGGTAATTCAGTATCCGGACGGATTCCGTGTCGGTATTGGATAATTTACCTCGGATCTGGTAAAGAAATCAGAAATGCTTCTATCCGCTCGAATAGGATCGGTAAGCGGATTATTATCATCCGGCGACGAACACGACTACACGAGTCACCACTCACCAAATACGCACAGCCACGGCGCCACCTCCGTCGCCGCCGTGAGCCACCGCCTCCGCTCGTCATCGTCGGGAAACGTCGCCTCCGCCCGTCGCTTGGAGCATGCGGCCGCTGCCTCCGCCGGGAAGCAATGCCTTGGCCCGTTGCACGCGGACTGCCGACGCCGTTAGGAAGCACCGCCTTCGCCTGTCGTCAGTGGCATGCCGTCGCCGCCGGGAGCCGCAGCCTCCGCGCATCACCTCTAGAAGTCTTGATCCATGTCATTGTCGTGTGTGTGTGTGTGTGTGTTACTTTGTGAGGGGTGGCGCGGGGCTGGGTTAGCCCAACTTCCTGTGCTTACAGGCTACACAGTACATACATCTAATTTTTTCCAATTTCTTTTTGTATTACAACTAGATCTAGCATTCCATATTGATATAGTTTCTCAAACCCACTTTAACGGTGTGATATATGTACTTATGTTTAATGTTTAATAGTTGAAGGCTTGAAGAGATGGATCATGGTAGTATGATTCAATATATATTCATTCTTGTATGTGTACTATCCGTCTGTATTATCTGTTTCCGACTCGAACCCATTATATATTCATCCCGATGGTCTCATGTCCGAAACTCCGAATTCGTATTTGTATCTAGCTTGACCGTATCTGACTCCGAATTTTTTTTAAAAAAGGTTAGGATACAATATTAGCAATACCGTCCGAATCCAACCCGATTGCACCCCTAGTCTATTGTGCTTTGGTGCCTCCTCCCCCCTCGCTAGTATCAATTTTGTAGCTCCTAAGGGCATCCGTGTATGGCGCCCACCTAGGCGCTAGCATGACACCAAGTTTTAATTTTTTTACTTAGTGTTTACCATATGCTTCTCTCTCTCCAACGTGAAACCCACCATAAATCTAATTAAAAAAACTCCTCTATCATCGCTGCACTCTCTCTTCTCTTGTTCTCGCTCTCTCCTCTTATGGCAACCCCGTCACTGTTGCTTCATTCATTGTTGTCAACGGCCAACCTCAACACGGAAGATTCTCGACGGCAAAATGGCTCCATGTACAACGTTGTGGTTGCATATTTGTAGGTGGAGGCGGCGATTCCCGATGGCTTTACTCAATTGCGACGAGTTGATAGCTTCTCCGTGGAAGATCTACAGTTTGTTGTGGATTCGTATGTGGCAATGACTCCTAGTACCTCAACACACAAAAACTCTCGCACCTCAGCAACATATCTACGGGCAATGCAACACACTACTACACAAATGGTCATCACAGACGGTTTCTAAACCGTCTGAATTTATGTATCTGCGATAATAGGCAATTATCATAGATGGTTTTTGAGCAGTTTGTGATAAGTCACAACACAGACGGTTCGTATAAATAATCGTCTATGAAAAAACTATCACAGACGGTTCCGAACAAGAACCGTCTGTGATAATCAATTATCACAGACGGTTTTTGTTGTGATAGTTTTTTCTATTAAAAAAATTGAATTTTGAGCTAAATCAATCAATTGCTGGATAGTTGGACCCGAGTATCTGCATATGGTTGATTACACAATTTGGAATAAAAGAAAACTCAAACTGGACGGCGAACGAGCGGCGAAAACGAGTGCTGAAACCTTGGAGGCAGTTTTGAGGCCCTAAACGACCTTGTTTGGGGTTTTCACTTTTTCGGCGCCTCGCGAAGAGAATCTGAACTCGACTTTGCTTTCAAATGAGCCAAAGAATGTCGCAATCCGAGTATGGCTATTTTACCAGACAATGCGTGAAACTGAAATCTGTTCGGGTTCAGATTTGTGGCCGGGGAGGAAAATGAGTCCGAGACGAAGAGGTGGACAATGGCCTGGAACTCAGAATCAGGGATGCCGAGGTACTCGTCGATGTCCATGAGCTTCATCTCAAAATCCGCAATCTTATCTTGATCTATTCATTCACAAGAAAGCCACGGTCACTACTAAGAGCCACCAAAAGCAACAAGGTAGGGGGGCGACAAGTGATTGATCACTCACTAAGGGACTCAATGGTGATGATGTCATCATTACCGACGTAGGAAGTATCTTAGCCATGTTGTTGAGATTCATGCCCATGGAGAGGTTGCGATCTCAACAGTAGTGCTCGAACCCCTCGGAGCGGAGGAGCAAGGCAACGTGGCTGGAGTCCATGGCCTGCAGCGAGAACCCTATGTCGGAGCAGTCGAAGGAATTGAGAAACCCTAGGATTTGTGGTTTGGGAGTGGATAGTGGTCGAGGAGGGAGGGGAAGAGGATATTAATAGGGAAGCATTTAGGAACACGAAATATTTCCCTCTTTGGGATACAAAATTATCACAGACAGTTATAATTAAAAGCCGTCATGATAATTGCAATTATCACAAACGATTCTTGTTCTTCATAGATGATTTTTTTATTAAAACCGTCTATGATACTTGCAATTATCACATACATTTCTTGTTAAGAACCGTCTGTAATAATGATGTATCATAGATGGTTCTAGCCAGGGCTAGTAACATAGACGGTCACGCTTGTAAAACCATCTGTAATAATTACAACACCGTCTGTGATGAGGCGTCCAGTATAGCCTATTTTGTAGCAGTGACGTCGCCAACTAATTCTTAGCGGTGGACTGAGGTGTTAGTATCTAACAGGTGCACCCATTCATTTTTTAAATTGCTTTGGGTTGGTTCCTTTTGAGGTGCTTATTCCAAAAGAAAATTCATGGCACCTCGCTGCTCCAATGTGTGGAGTTGGCACATAGAGGAGAGTGAGTATACTTGGCGCTAGGTTTTTTTTCACACATTGGAGAAGCCCTATCGCCTTGGCCCTCTATTTGTGCAACTCCAATTCTTGCATTCGTGTCAAGGTTCTCCCTTAAAACACGTGCACATTCGATTTAAAACATGTGCACATTCGAGTAAATTTCATTGTTTCTAAAATGCTAATTCGAGAAGAAATATTCGTATACTCTACTATACACCAGTGGCAGATCTAGAAATTAGATGATGGGGGTGCACACTTCACTCATAATTCTATAGTTTATACAATGATTTCATAACATCATAAATCCAACACATATGTTTCAAATTTGTCAAAAGCACAATGCAAATAGTTCAAATAAGGTCTTAAATGAATAGAAAATTATAAAATATGCAACTATGCAAAGAAATTATAATACTATTTTACACGTTTTCATGCCTTAAAACGTTTCATTACATCATCTTCATTGACCTTCAAGAAAATTTCCCTCTCAATAAATGTGACTAAACAATCATTCAAGAATTGATCGCCCATACTATTTTTCAACTTGTTCTTCACAAGAGTCATAGCAGAAAATACTCTTTCAACGCTTGTCGTCGCCACCGGTAGGAGCAATACCAATTTAAGAAGCAAATATACCAACTTGTAAACTTCATGCTTTTTTGTTTCAACAATCTTAATAGAAAGGTCACCAAGATTGTTGAGGTCCTTAAACCTATCATCACTTCACATGTCATTAATGAAGTTATCAAGTTGGAAAGGGAGTCTCATCAAATCTGTACTTGAAAACTCATTGGGATAAAAATTTGTAAGGTTAAGTATTTTCTCCTTATCAAAGGCTTCAAATGAGTTGCGAGGATTCAAGGCAAACATGCACACAAGCAACTCCATATTAACTTTATCAAACCGGTTGTCAAGCTCTTGAAGAACATTATCAATGATGCCAAGATATACTTCTATTCTGAAATGATCATCATTTGTTTGTTTGGGGAAAAGCGCTTTGATCTTCCAAAAGGCACATATTTCTTATTTGGCTCAGGAACTTTAATGCGATGTTTCATACAAAATGATGTAACTTTTTTCTGAAGAAAATCTTCCTAGCCATGACTTCTCATATGTTGCAATCTGTCCTTAGCCAAATTAACAAGTGTCATAGCATTAATAATATCTTGGTTCCTCTTTTGCAAAGATTGACATAAATCATATGTGTACCCAAGTATGACTAGCATCAAGTTTGCCATGAAAACAAAATCAAATGACTCAAAAGCTGCCACCATAGCATGGACTTTTCCCCATTCATTCTTTAAGGGGGGATCTATTTCAATCTTTATGAGTACTTTGTGGATTGTAGAATACAAATCGATAATGTGCAAAATAGTTTTGTAATGAGAACCCCAATGCGTGTCACTGGGCCTAGCCAACCCCATCTCTTGATTCAACCCTCGTCCACTTTCAATTTCACCAGAATCTAGCACTTCCAAAACTTCCTGAGCTCTAGTGTTTCGAAGCATTTCATGGCGCTTACAAGAAACTCCAATAACATTCAACAAATTTGATAGTTGGTCAAAAATCAAACACAATCTGTATTGCCCTTAGCAACAGCCACAAGAACTAATTGGAGTTGATGTGTAAAACAATGGATGTAATAAGCAGAAGGAGACTCGTTCATAATCAAAGTTTTCATCCCTTTAATCTCACCTTTCATGTTACTAGCTTCATCATATCCTTGCCCACGGATTTGAGTAAGACTCAAAGAGTGATCAATAAGTAAAGTCTCAATTGCATCCTTAAGTGACAAAGAAGTGGTATCAGCTACATGAACTACTCCAGGGAACCGCTCACATACCCTTCCTAGTTTATCAACATAATGCAAGTAAAGAGCTAGTTGTTCTTTTTGGGATACATCACTTGACTCATCAGCTAGAATTGCAAAGTGGTCATCACCAATATCTTCAATTATTTGTCTAGTAGTTTCCTTGGCACAACAGTTAATAATTTCCTTTTGTATGCGATGGGAAGTCAAGATGCAATTTCTAGGAGCATTTTTCAAAATAACTTTATTAACTTCTTTATTACTTTCTACAAGCCATTTCAAAAGCTCAAGAAAGTTTCCCTTGTTACTAGATTGTTCACTTTCATCATGTCCATGGAATGCCAATCTTGATGCAAAATAAACCTCAAGCATCTAAGTGAATAACTGAACCTTTCCTTGTAAAGACTCTTGTCTTCTTTAGTTCGCTTGACAATAACATGAGCAATTGAAGTTTTTTGTTTCATAAAGAAGTTAAACTTGTCTTGAGCTTGATTACAGACACTTCTTATATCACCCACATGTTTGTCAAGTGCATCATATTTATTCCAATTTCTCCAACCACCTTTAACAAAGCTATCACCCCCATAGTTTTCTCCTTAAACAGATAATAGACAAAGCAAAATGCAGCATCCTTTTCGACACTATATTCGATCCAATGGTACTTATCAAACCAATTAAGACTGAAGTGACGTCTTTTACCTGATATTTCCCTGATAGGAAAATGATGTGTATAACGTTGGCATGGCCCTTTCATAATATATCCTCTCCGAACTGCATCTTGATCATTGACATCATAGCTCATGATGGATGTCCTTTTCCCTAGATCATGTGGAAGAAGCTCAACATCATAAATATTTTCCTCACTGCCAGGAAGTGTATTTGAAGCTCCTACGCTTCTTGGCTGGGGTTGGGGTTGGTCATTGACAACAACCACAACATCAATCACAACATCAATATTCTCCGTCTGAGAAGAAGTCAATTGATTCCCACTTGCTTGAGTTCCTCCTCTACCTTCTTGAGTCTCCTCCACCCCTTGGACCCCTTCAGCCGGTGATGAAGAAGACAAAATATTCTTTGCCTTCACTTCTCGATCTTGAAAAAAAAGAGGACGTTTCTATTCCTCTTCATGTCTCTATAATCTACATTGACATATCATAACAAAAAAAATTAAATTTCCGTTCACAATTAAACTCATATTCACTGATTCACATAACAATATAACATGATAACAATATGTCAATATAACTGATTGACTGTTGAGTGTTGACTGAATAACAATATAATAAGCAGCTCCGATGCTCCCACGTCGCCCTCCCGTGTCACACGCCGTCGGATGCCCTCCCGACTCCGGGCTCCCACGTCGCGCGCGCACCGCCTCCTCACTGCTGCTGGACACCCTCCCGGCTCGGGCTCCGCCGCCAGCGCCGCCGGCCGCTGAGAGCAGCCTCCTCACACCGAGGTGTCACCAAGAGAGGATCAGAGGTAGCCAGGTAGGGTTGGGCCTTGGCCGGTTGGGGTCTTGGGGAGGAGAGGAGTAGGACTGAGCAGAGCTGAGGAGAGGATTGGAGTCTTGGAGATCTGGAGAATTGGTGGCGGCGCGGTTGCCTGGTGACCTGGTCCTGGAAGTGGCCGAGTGAGGAGCAGCTACTAGGCTGGATCGGCTGATCCGCCAGCTGGTTCCGACTTTGCTATACACATGGTTAAAGAAACAAACAAAAAGAGCACTCCCAACGAAATACAAAAGAATCTATAAAAAATACAAAAGAAAGACTTCCACTCATGGCCCCCGCATCCGCATGGACGGAGAGGATCTCCTTAAAAACGACCAACCTCGAACCGGCGCGAAATTCTCTAGACACCTACGATTCCTACGCAACCCAACCTGTACCTACCTCCTACCCCTCCCCACTGACACTGACACTGACACCCCAACAACAACCGCGGGCCCACCACCCACCCCCGCGTCCACCTGGCTTCACCTTGCTCACTTCCCCTCCTCTCCTCCGTCGTCGTCTCCATTCCTCTCCTGCCCTAATCCACGCCTCCATTCCTCGACCGGCCCATCAACCGCTCCTTCCCGCTGGATTCCGCCTCCGCCTCCGGTTCCGGCCACCACCTCTCGCTGGAAGCGCGGCCCGGCCATGGCGGGCGGCGGCCGGAGGGACGCGGAGGCCGCCGTGAGGATCGGCAGCGGCAACGTGTTCGCCGCGCTCGAGGCGCTCAAGAAGAAGAAGAAGAAGCCGCCCGCGTCCGCGTCCTCGTCGTCCGGGAGGAAGGGGAAGGAGGGCAAGGGCGGCAAGAAGGCCGCGGGGGCGGGGGAGGAGCTAGGCGCCCGCGCCGCCACCGGTACTGTTCTGGGCGGCCGCGCCGCTCAAGTCCAAGTCCTGGGCGGACGTCGACGACGAGGAAGACAACGACTACTTCGCCACTACCGCGCCGCCGCGGCCCGTCTGGGGAGCCGACCCCGCGGCCGCCGAGGAGGTCAGTGCCCGTTTTCACCTTTAATATTTGTTTTCGCTTGTTTCTTGCAGTTGGTTTGGAGTTTCGCACGGATGCTATGCGAACCCTATGTGAGTACGGCGATCTAGACTGGAGAATGTTGGAACCGATTTGTTCGTGATAGAAATGAATCTTTCAGAATCGTAGAAAGATTCATTTTTTATCTGTTGCAGAGAAGGTTTTTTATGCGTGCTTAACACACGCATCTAGAGCATAGGTCACGCAGGTCTCACAAAGCACGGCCGCGCACGTGGCCATTAAAAGTAATTATGTGTGCGTGTACTATTCATCTGGAAATTTATTTTGCTTGGTGAGGCAAGCCGGGCTCGAGCCCAGCCGGATCGCTCGCACTCCTGGCAAACAGGTGCATTTTTGTTGTGTATTTAACTAGCTTATCCCATGGTTGATCTAAAAATCAAAAGTAGCTCATCCCATAGTGTCTTCATATCAAGTGATGTGTGTAAGGTTTGTGGTTACACATCAAACTTTCGAGGTTCTGTATTGCTAATAAGTTTTTTATTTATATATAGACGTAAAAGATTGGAAGAAGTTAAGAAGCGATATTTTTCCAACTCAAATAACCGGTCTTTCAAGCAGACTTTGTCATATAATGAGAAACTGATAAGAAAATGGCAACAGAAAAGGGGAAAATGGTTTATGTTTGTTTGACTCGATTCAACAAGAGGAAATCAAGAACCAGATTTTCTCCGTTTCAGCGACTAACAAGGCACAATAAATTATCCTCTCTACTTTCTCTATGTATGCGCCTATGCGACGTAGCTGTGTCCACTTTTCTTTATCATGTTCTTTGTTGATGCATGCAATAAATTTTTTCCTCGCATCCAGTCTGGTTTAATTAATTACTTCTATATTTACACTACAGGAAACTGAGACTGAAGATGATGGCCTTGATGTTGACATGGGTGATGATGAACCAGAGGAGGAACCTGAGCATGAACATGAAGTTGATGTACCATCTGAAGCTGAGGTTAAGAAATTGGCTCCAATGCCTGTAGTCCATTCTAAAGACACTGAGAGGCAACTTTCAAAGAAGGAATTGAAGAAGAAAGAGCTTGCTGAACTAGATGCTGTGCTGGCTGAGTTGGGGATTTCTGGGAATGCTACACAGGCTGACATGACTAGTAAATGTATGTAACGTAATCATGCTGTGACTTGTACTAAATTAATCAAGCATTTCAGCTATCTGGTAGCATTTATTAAATGTTGGTTAAATGCTTTATAGTATGATGATTATGATCTTTACTAAACAACAAGTATTTTGATTTATTTATTTTTTTGCTATTTTGCAGCTGAAATAAAGCCAGATGAACAGAATGGAGATGGGGATAAGAACGGTGCTCCTGTAAAAGCAAGAGTTCAAAAAAGAAGAAATCAAAGGAGAAATCTTTGAAGGATTCTAAAGAGCAGCCCAGTGAAGTGGATTCCAGCAAGGACCATGGAGAGGCATCTGATACAAAATCTGTAGAAGAAACTACTGCTGCGGATGTGAAGGAGAAGATGAAGAAGATAGCTGCAGCAAAAAAGAAAAAATCGAGCAAAGAGGTGGATGCTGCTGCAAAGCATGCTGCAATGGAGGCCGCTGCTAGGAGTGCAAAGCTTGCTGCTGCAAAGAAGAAAGAGAAGAACCACTACAACCAGCAACCTGTGCGATGGACTGCTTTCGTCACGAACTTCAGAATAAGCAGCGTGCTCATTGGTTCTATTTGCATCATGTGATGCTTCATGCCTTCTAACAGATAGTTCCGTTTTGTCTGCTTGCTTTAGATGATTTAATGCAATTCTCATGAATATATTTACTATACCTGGTGACATTTTGGTCGGAGTCTTCTTTTTTTTTAAAAAAAAAAAAACTTCTGTGAATTTCCACCTTTCATATGGAACTTATCAACACTAGAGATTAGTGGATGACAATTGCGTTATCGCCATGCACAATTCATACTCAGTAAGCTAAGGTGGTGCGAGGTTAATATATTTCATCAGAGTCATTGACTTGATTTTGTTGAGGAATCGTCGCTGGCGAGTTCAGTCCGAGCGATTATCTCGTAGACAAACTCATAATCGTAAGAACAATGCATGAACACAAGAACAGAATAAGAGATAGAACACAGAGATGTAGGAGGACTTCTTGCTTCTCTTTATTCCTTCATCCATCGATCAATCCTTTACAATGAATATGATCCTCTATTTATAGGCTACGACCCTGCTAGGGTTTGGGATGAGGAGCCCCACCTTGGGCCAGGTCTGCCGGCCTGGGCCGTTTCTTAACACTCCCCCTTGGGCACTCATCCTTCATGTCCATGTCTCGTCAAAACTCCATAAAAATCCAGTGGGAAAAATTTAGAGAAAGAATACATGATACACGTTCTGCTGTGATGCACGAATTGCCTCATTAAAAACCTTAGCCGAGAAACTTCAGGAAAACTCGTCAAGGGAAAAAGAGTACAATCCACCCAATTTCATTTAATCTCCTAGATTTATTTTTTGGGTACTCGATCTTCATGATCAAGCTTTAATAATGAGTTCGTAAAGGTTCTCCCCCTGAATTCTGCACTTCACTAAGTCTCATCATTCCAATTCACGAATGCATCTTTCAAAAGCTAGACGCTGGAAGTGACTTAGTGAATAAATCTGCAAGATTCTCACATGACTCAGTATGCAGTACTTTGATTACGTTCATCTTTTGCAATTCATGAGCATAGAAGAACTTGGGGTTGATATGCTTTGTGAGAGGACTCTTCACATAACCCATCTGTACTTGTGCAACACAAGCTACATTATCTTCATAGAAAATAGTGGGAGTTTGCGCGGTATTCAATCCACACGACTGCTGAATGTGGTGAATCATCCGCTGAAGCCAAACACATTCTTGTAAAGCCTTGTACAGTGCTATGATTTTCAATTGGTTCGTCGAAGTCGATACAAGACATTTCTTAGACGATTTTCATGGAATTGCAGTTCCACCACATAGGAGTTCATAGGTTGTTTGCGATTTGACTGTATGCGGGTCCTACAGGTACCCGTCATCTATATTTCCATTCATAGTTAGGTCTTAGTTCTTTTTGTAGAATAGACTAAATTATTTGCTTCCTTGGAGGTATCGAAAGATGTCCTTTATTCCCTGCCAATGCCTTTGGTAGGTTCTACATTATACCTTGCTAGTAGGTTCCCGACAAATACAATGTCTATTCTAGTACAGTTTGCTAAATACATTAGTGCTTCTATTGCACTTCAGTGTGGGAGTTCCCGTCCCAAGACTTCCTCCCCCTCTTCTTTAGGTCTGTACGAGTCTTTGTCTTGCTGCAAAGATCTCCCGACCATTGGCACTTTCAAATGATATGTCTTTGCAAAGTCGAACCTTTCTAACACCTTCTGAGTGTAGGCTGACTGATGCACTAATATGCCTTCAGGGGCATGCTCAAGCTGCAAGCCTAAGCAATATTTGGTTTTACCCAAACCTTTCATTTCGAACTCCGACTCTAGGTAAGAGCTTGCTTTCTTAATATCCTTCAGGGTTCCGATGATATTCAGATCATCTTCATACACTGAGATTATACAAAATCCATTCTGGGATCGTCGTATAAATACACAGAGATTATTCTCATTTGTTCGTGTAGCCTTTCTTGCATAGAAAGTCGCTTCAAGCGATTATACCACATTCTGGCTGATTGCTTAAGTTCGTACAATGACTTTCTGAGTTTCACACTGTACATATTTCTATTTACTCTGTTTTGGTTCGAGACAGTAATACATTCAGGTATCTTCATATAAATGTCTGAATCCAATATTTCATAAAGGTATGTTGGTACCCCATCCATCAATTTCACTTCTAACTTCAAGTTCACTGCCATTGAGATAAATATATAAAGGGAGTTCCGCCCATGACCGGGGGATAGGTTTCTTCATAATCATCTCCTGGATGTTCAGTGAAATCTTATGCAACGAGCATTGCTTCTTTTCATTTTTCTTTCGAACAAATACTCACTTATGCTCTACGGGGTGCACAAGGGGAGGCGTGCGGCTTACAGGCTCAAACGTCTTTCTTTTATTCGGGGAGAATAATTCAGTTTCTATTGCCTTCTTCCAATTTGATCTTTTCTTTCATTTAGCGAGCGATGCAGGCTCTAGATCAAGATTGATGATTGTGGCAAGTTTCTTTGCAAAGTAAATGTCGACATTGGCTGTTGTCATATTCAAAGATTCTCCCGAGGTCATAAAGTTTATAGCTATTTCTTCAAGGGGCGATTCTTCTAATGCTTCTACTTGCTCACCGCTGCTTCCAATTGCGGGGCAAGTCCCTTTAGTTTTTCAGCTCCGATGTGTGCGCACACATCTATGTTGATGTCTCCCTTCATGGGATGTTCAATTCTTGTATGCCTTTCTGAAGGTTCCATACCGATGTCAGGTCTCAACTAGTTCCCCTTCTAGTTCTAGGGCACTTCGGTGATCGGCTGTGTCAAGTCCCTCTCATCCTTTTTCACCAGGCGTCCCTGGTTACTTCGGATTCGAGGGACCGGAGTTCTCGTCCTTTTATTTTAAGGCTTTTGGACGGGATTAGGATACCTTCATTTCGTATTTCAACCCTCTCCGGTGCATTGCTTGCAGGCAAATGCGACTTGGTCACGCTCTTCAAATCATTAAAGTGGTCTGGCAGTTGATTCGCTAATGCTTGCAAATCAATTATCTTCTGAACTTCAATTGTCTTCTAGACTTCAATTCAATTATCTTCTAGACTGCAGTTATCTTCTGGACTTCTCTATTTGCTTCACTAGTGCACTGGTCATATGCATATATTTCAATTATCTTCTGAACTTCAATTATTTCCCGACATTATTATCAAGGGTTGATTTCCTCCCCATAATGACGGGAAACTAACCTCATCTAATGTACTATCAGCGAATTAGGTATTATGCAAATCTCTAGTCATAGGGTCCAAATACTTGATTATGGATGATGTCTCATAACCAACGTATATCCTAGACTTTCGGAGAAGACCCAATGCAGTTCGCTGCGGTGGTGGTATAGATATATAACCCTTGCAACCAAACCTGCGAAGATGAGAAATTTTCGGTGCTGACCCTTACGCTAGTTGTATAGGTAGATGGATGTTATAGGCCGACGGTCTAAAATTGATGAGAGCTGCTATGAGCAGAACTGCGTGTCCCAAACATGTAGTTGGTAAATTATAATTCTTCAAAGTTCTGCTAGTCCATTCTGGGTGCGGACATGCGGTACAGAATGCTCAACTTTTAATTCCCATTTTCATGCAATAATCATCAAATGCTTTCAAAGTAAATTCTCCGACGTTGTCCATTCAGGTGGACTTCATATGATGATCAGGGAAAATATTTATAATTTAATTATCTGCAAGACATTGGCTTTGTAAAAGCATGATTTCTCGTAGACAATAAACATACGTGCGACCATTCCGAGGAAGCATCGATGAGCACTATAAAATACCTAAATGACTCTTACAGAGGCTGTATAGGACCGCAAATGTCTCCTGCATACGATCTAGGAATGCAGGGACTTCATCCTTCGCTTTTAGAGCAAAATGTCTAGTAATTAATTTCCAGTGGCATATGCGGGGCGCACAAAATCTTCCTAATTCGGAGATTCTTTACATTCATATTATGTCGCTGTGAATTGTTAATTATATCTATCATTATCCTAAGACCTAGGCGGCATAATCTATCATGCCAGAGATAGAAAAGTTCAGAGCTTCTAAATACGGTTTTCAAGGCAGTACAGGCTGCAAATGCCTTAATATTAGTGTAGTATAGCCCAGTTTCATACGGAGGAAGATATTCTGATGCTATTTTTCACTTTCTTCACGCTTTGTAATGACACTACTACAAAACAGGCAATAGCAGACACCTCATCGCTGCATTTGTTCCAAAGGAGCCGCTCGTGTTGAACTTATACGCACGCCCCTTTGGAATCGCCTGGAACTGCTCATGATATGTCCTCATCACGCACGGTTCTTATTACAACCGCTTGTGATACTTCACGCACGGTTCGTATATGACCCGCTCGTGATGAGGACATATCACGCACGGTTCATATTACCAACCGCTCGTGAAGTATCACAAACGGCTGGTAATAAGAACCGCTCAGGATGAGGACGCTTATCACGCATTCGCTTTGGAAATAAAACGCTCAGTGAAATATCACGCACGGTTCAATTTGAGAATCGTCAGAATATACTAGTATCACGCACGGCTCTATTAAATAACCGTTGGTGATATTATTATCACGCACGCTTTCCCATATAGAGCCGCTCGTGATATCCGCCTCCCGCGATGTGTCTCTTCACCATCACACAACCGCTCTTCGCCTCGCACGCCGACGATACATGTGTCTCTTCGCCTCACGCGCGCTACTCCTAATTCTTGATATAAGACGGAATAATCACCAAGATTAAACTCTCCCATCGCTTCTTCGCCTCACGGTTTTGAGTACGCCAATCGCCAAGGTTAGCATGCAGAGCGCCAAAGCCAGCACCAAGGCGCAGGAGGTCGGTGATCGCCGCTTCTTTCTCACGATGTCGTCGCCGACATCGCCGGCCGTGGTGGCCGCGAGCTCTCCTCACCATGGAGGACCTATGCACCTACGATTAACGTGACGTACATCTTTATGTCTACAATATACGCACGCATATACTACTATTTATTCTAACATCTTGAATGTATGTACGTATAGTTGTAAGGCCTTGTACAAGGTGTCCAAGGAACGCGCCGTGGGAGGCGCGTGGCGCTGAGCGAGAGGAGGCGATGAAGTGGCAGACAACGAGCGCCACTCGCCGTCGCCAACCACTGCCGCCGCCAACCCGGGCTTGTTTCATCGCCGGCCTCGGGCTTGTCTCGCGCCCAAGACATGCGCCACGCCTCATGTTCCTTGAACGGCGCCATGGCGGCCACAAGGTCGCGCCCACGTGCTCGGTCTCCTCCTCTACATAGCCGACGAGACGCGCGACGCTGGGAAGCACTACATCAGCCAAAGTCGAGGACGAGCCGACCGGCGGCGGGTGCGAGACGCCAAGACCAACCGGGAGTGCAGGCGGTGCGAGGCTCGCCGCGACATGGTCCAGCGGCGCGTGGGAAGAAGGCCGCCACTGGGCCGTGTGGGGCGCTGCCGGAGGATGGCCACCGCACGAGCATTGGTCATGTGTGGAAGGGTGGACGACTACGCCTTCTCGCAGTTGACGATCGCAGGATTAGGCATGAGTATACCGCTTTCTTTGCAAAGGTGTTAGACTATTTGCCATAAAATTTTAGTTTTTAGGTTTCTAGAAAGGTGGTGCAATGGACTATTTTCCAAATGAAATGAATTTTTAATGCACTAAAATATACGGTCCACAAGGACAGAGCGATTACAATTCCACGTTGACATCAAAATATACGCACGACATATTACAAGTTCATAACACATGATGTTATGGAATAAATTAATTACAATGGAGTAATTTCTTAATTAAAATATAGTCCTTCACGATGATCGACGCGCATATAGCTAGCTTCCTCGCCGGTTCTTCCTCGAGCCCGATGCCGCCTCCGAAAGGAGGCAACTCATCAAATTGATTGTATTCTTCCTCGCCCACTACATTCTCAACTCCGACAATCCTTCTTTTCCATGAAGAACTACGTGACGCTTCTTATTTGCCGTCGGTTACATAGAAGACTTGAACAACTTGGTTAGCCAAGACGAATGGTTCGCTTTGTATCCGACACGATCGAGGTCCACGGTAGTGACGCCGCATTTGTCGACCTTCACATGTGGGAGATGGACCCAACGACACCGAAATAGGGGATCTTGAAAGCACGAGTCGAGCTCCCATATCTCCTCTATTTGCCCATAGTACGAGCTCCTCAAACCATCGGCATCGAATGCATCTATGCGACACCGCAGCTTCGGATCAGGCTCTTCCTATCCCGAGCCAGATAAAATGTGTACCCATTTATGTCGATCCTTGCCATGTGATAATTGTAAATTGTGGCCCTTTTGCCAACCATAGCAGCGTATCATCACTTGATGACCTCCGGTCATGATTCGCACCTTTACCCATTTGTTGAACCGACGGTTGTGTTCTCTCGTGATCCAAACCTCCGACCGGTCCGGATTACGTTGGCGCACTCATGTCTTTGTGCTCGCGATGTACGGGGACGGTTGGGTCATGTGTTGCAAGACCGTGAAATGGGCTTGAGCGTCGATATCGGATCGGGAGTGATTGATTTCCTTCCGATGGTCCCGATACCATCCAAATTCCCTCATGACGAGATAGAGGCACACCTATCGGTTCCACTCGAGCCATGTAGTCGACGCAGAACTCAATGACCTCTTCGGCTGCATAACCTTCGATGATGCCGCCCTCCTACGAGATCGATTCCGACGTAGGACTTGAGAATTCCCATATACCTCTCGACGGGTACATATGACGAGGAACACAGACCGCATATCTTTATCTCTTTCACAAGATGAACAATGAGATGGACCATAATATCAAAAATGACGGAGGAAATACATCTCAAGTTGACATAGAGTCGCCACCACCTCGGCCCAGAGCATCTAGTCCTTCGGGATCGATGACCTTCTCGAGCAATTGTTGAAGAAATAACACACCTCAAGATTGTCACTGACCTTGTTCGGCAAGATACCCTAATTGCAACAGAAGCATTTGTGTCATCAAAGACATGACAATCATGAGACTTCATACCAATTAATTTCAAATCTTGCATAGAAACAAGTTTCTTAATGTTAGCGAGTAATCAGATGGTTTGTTTAAAGAACTGTCGAGATATCTTCACATCACGCACGGTGCCATTCAAGAACCGTCTGTGATATTGAGGATATCTCGCACGGTTATTTAAGCAAACCGTCAGTGATATTATCACGTATGGTGCTTAAATAGAGCCGCTCGTGATATTGATGATATCTCGCACGGTTCATTAATAGAGCCGCTCTGTGATATTCTTTTATCAAAAGGCGCACCTAGGGTTTTGCTCTTTACTCGTCACTTCGCCTCCCGCGCTCTTTAGGCTCTCGCGCGCTCTCGCTCCTCTAGGGTTCGCCTGCTCACCTCCCGGCCGTAAGACCCGACGCCCCGCCCCTTCATCGACGACGCCGCCTCGCCTCGACGCGCGCCTCCCCCGTGTCGGCCTCCTCCTCTCGCACCGGCCTCCTCCCGTGTCGGCCTCCTCCTCTCGCACCGGCCTCCTCCCGCGCCGCCCTCCTCCCGTGCCGGCCTCCTCCCGCGCCTCTCCCTCCTCCCCGCACCGGCCTCCTCCACCGTGAGTTGTTGTGCGGCATCCTCTCGTGAGTATTCCTAAAGATCCGCAAATTGATCGTGGACTTTGTTGACATGCTCGTGATGAACTCGTCTTATACCGAGATTGAATGTGATAGTTAGTTGATTCTTGAGCTCTATTGTACAAATTACTTGCTATCACAATTTCATATACTCGTTAATTTGTTACTTTCGGTTGAATGCTAGTTATCACAGACGGTTGAATGCATCCGTCAATTTGATATATCGTTAGTTCATTCATGAGCTCTATTGTATTGACTTAACCCTCTGTGATGTGACTTTGATAGTCTTTGATAATGTGAATCAAATTGATCGCTGGGCTTTGTTCGTTCGCTCGTGATGAACTTTTCTTATAATGAGATTGAATGTTTTAAGAGATCATTTTCGTAATGCTTGAGATCATTTGACATTAACAAAGTATTGTTTAGAGCTCATAGTTTGAATTTATACTATCATATTCATTTAATGAAGAGTATAGACAATAGGATTGAGATGGCAAAGACTTGTTCTTTTGCAACTCTCCTTCGAGAGCACAAACTACCATCAATCCTTCTTTATATATTATACGCTTGTGCATCATTTTCGGTTAAGTTCAAGAAATCGCTTGAATCGTCGCTAGAGCTACGATATTGCTTCGCATATATAGATAGCAAGTAAGCGACATGGCGCCCGCACCATCTTCGCCGCCGTGCGATCTCCGAGGAAAGTGGTACGACGCGAGATGGCAGAGGAACATCGAGAATTCCTCCAGCATAATGACCGCCACGAGGTCAATGCCAATGGGATCCTCGTGAGTCCCCCAAAGCAATGGCGAGATTCCGAACCTTGTGCGGGATACTTGGAAGGGAACGGTCCCCATCACCACACCGAGCCGACACCGTGTCGGATGTTCTGAGAAGCCACCGTGGACGAAGTTTTAAAATCGCTCACTTTCCCACCGCAGACTGGCGCGCGTGGAACGACAGCGCGTTTCGATCGGAAGGCGTGGAGGACCTTCAAGAGCGTGCTTGTCACAAGGTACGTGAACACGGTCGAACGCCCTTCACGACGTATAAATTCTTGTCGCGGATATATGGGACGCCTTTGTGCAAATGAAGACGACGCCAATTTCTTGAGGAAAGTGTGACGACAAGGCTCTCCGCACACTTAACACTCACCCCACAAACTCGGCATCACTGGTACGCGGTAAAACCGCGCAATGGGCGCGGAGGACGCGAACGAAACAAGGCCATTTGTCGAGATCACGCACCAGCCGCGCTCTCCCGGTTAAGAGCGAGGGCATCGCCACGCCTTCGGCGAAATCTCTTTCACAAACCCGCAGACGGATGTGGCCAACCGTGTGTAAATGTCTTCAACTACCTAGTTGTTAATAAGTCTATAACTTCATAATGTATATAATAACATGATGACCTCTTGCAGCAAGAATTGAGTTCCGCATGTTCCAAGGCTCCTTCCAAGGCATGTGAGAAGGATATATTAACTACGCCCCGGGAAACAAGGAGCACCTTGTCGCACGCGAGGCAAAGGGGTTAACGATCTTGGAGGGATGGATTCCTGCACGACTACCGCACGATAGGAGCAGAAAGAGATCCAAGGCCGAGTACGACACGTTGTTGGAACATGTGCTTACTTCAAAATTTGAAGGAAGAGAACGGGTGCTTATCGCAAAATTTGAAGAAAAGATAGCAAGATTGCAGACCAAGTGAATCAACTACTACCCTCAACAACCGCCGCAGCCGCCCCGCTGTTTTGTAGGCGCCCTCCTCAACATCGGAGTAGCGCCGCCCACGCAAAATTGTGAACACGATGATGTCCAATTACCTATCGACGACATCAAGGTAATGTACATCTCCGAATGCTCCAAAGATAGACCTATAGGACGCCTTTAGCTAATTGCGATCGCTTTGTAGGAGCCGACGACCGCACACTCCAAGTGAGGATGGTTGGGATGTCTATTGAGGTCGGGCGGGGTGGTGTATCCATGCAATGAAGGGATAGTGCAAAGACGGTGCCTGTGTGGCGCAGGTTACGCCAGGTCCAGTGGACATGGTACATGATAATTTTAGGCCGCCTACCGAGATTCGCCTCAACAACGAAATCATAACACTAGGGGATGCCCCGCATGCTTTTATTCATGGCCAAAGAAGGACATCGCTCGACCCGCAGGCCGCTCAACCTTCGATGACTCCACCCCAACCATCTCCACACGACCATGCCCTCCAATTCAACTTTTGAAGGACATCGCCCCGACCTCGCAGCGTCGCCAACCTTTGATGACTCTACCCCAACCACCTCGACACGACCATGTCTCTCCAACAGACCTCCATGATCGCACCTCAACCTTCGCCGTGGCCCGCCTCATCGGTTCCGTGGAGAAGACACCGAACAACAAAAGCGTGCGCCGACGCCTTCCCGAGTCGTCGACAGAGGAAGACGCGAGCGCCGCAAGTCGCTCAGACAAATCGAAATCGAAGAACATTAAGGCGCTCCGCCTCCTAACCCTAAGAAATACTCTTTCGAAGTCCGCTGGCGACGAGCACGATTAGCCTACGCCGGATTAGGTTGTCGAGTTTGCATAGCCGGTACTTGAAGAAGACCAAAGAGAAAGGGTGCGCTGATGGAATCACCGCCGATACACGAGGACTATTTCCTCCACGAGCCGCCCTTCATCGTGGGCTTCACGACTTGTTCGACCTATTCAACCTCAAAGCCCTCGATGCCTCACTTCTACGATGTCGACATCGTAAGTGTGTACAATCAAGTTCTACATTCACGCATATTCACGTAATATAACAACTCATTGCTTATGTATAGATACATGATTAAACTCGCCTTACGATTGAAAGAACCGTGGTTTCTCGACCCACACGTGGTCTCCGAGCAAACCATCTTGGCGCACGCATCCTACGCCGAAAATACATAACGGCAGGATTGCTTGCTCAAAACTACGTGGACTACATAATGGTGCCCTACAACCGTAAGTAAGTGCTTCACTACTTGCTATACAAATTTCATTTGTACTTTTACGCAAGATGAACTTAGGTTTAATGACTATAGCGACATACATGAGTAGGCATCACCGATCCTTCTAGTCATTATACCAAAGAGGAATCAGTACTATACCTTGATTCCCTAATGAAAAAGGCCACGACTTCACCCTTGTGCAAGAAGTAGTCGACAGTGTGTGCTCATTTCCTCCATACATAACTCTATTGTAGTCTTCCTTCGCTTGAAATGGCCGAGGTTAACTTTTTGAAACATGTAGGTCGCTCATCTCCTATATTGCCGGGGAGGGCTATACAAGGGAACGAACGCCACACTTAATCACAGACGCGATTTCCGATGACGTGCTACAACACAATAATCCTATATCATACTGTAATAATGCGCCTCGAATCGACTATACCTATATATGTAATTCTATTTTTTCAAAGTCGCAAAGAAAAAGCGTAAGAATGTGCATTCTACGCTTGCCATCATATGCATTCTCATGAGTGCTAGGTTGCCGATCCCGAGGTTGGTCAATCTCGCAATAATTGCTAATTATAAATTTAAATATATATGTGTAACACTTTACTCTTGTTTGTAGGTTTTGAATATAGATTTAGATTCACTGCTCGTAAAGAGATCTCTGATGTTCGAGGAGGCTCAGCACCTTCATCACGACGGATATCATTGCGCCAACTGAGAGTTTCACTACCAACGACCTTGAAACAATTAATATATTTGATATAGTTGAAATTCACTTTGAATAGTTGTGATTCAATGGTAAACTTTGGGTTGTCACTTTGGGTTGTATGACAATATTTTCAACGAGTTGATATTACAATGTTTGATCAGATTTGATATATGTTCGCTTGTATGACAATGATCACTTTGGGTTGTCAACGATTGATATCTGTGATGTATCTATTTTCGCCGCTTATTTTCAGAGGGCATGGCTAGCAATCTCGAGGCTAGCCGAAATTTTTCAAAAATAGTTATGTTGAAATAACTATCACGACGGTTTATCAATCAAACCGCTCGTGATATGTATAATCCTAGACGGCTTATTATTAACCGCTCGTGATATACACGTATCCCGCACGGTTCGTAAATATAACCGCTCGAGATATCCTTTATCACAGCGGTTTGTTTATTTACGAACCGTCCGATATGTGTATATCACGACGGTTATATAATGATAACCGCTCGATATGTGTATATCATAGACGGTTCGTAAATAGAGCCGTCGTGATATGCGCCTATAACGCATTTGCTTGAATAGAGCCGCCGTGATAATTAGATATCACGCACGGTTTTATAATTAGAACCGCTCGTGTTGTGACTTATCACAGACGGATAGCGAACCGCTCGTGATAACCGCAACTTATCACGAGACGATAAAAACGCATTGCTCGGAATCGCTCGTGATGACCGCTCGGAACCGCTCGTGATGAGGCTGTGTGTAGTGTGAGCGTGTATTCTGCACTCATACTCTTCTTCGCCTTACATGGAAACCGCAGCGCAAATATCCTTGAGAGTTCTTGTCGATTCTGGGTACAACAAGTCTTCTTCAATGACCAAAGTTGTGCCCATTGGAAGTATAATTATGACCCTTCCTGAGCCTATTATACAAGTATCGCTGCTTGCGATTGTCATAAAACTACTAATATTCTCGATGATCGACTGAAAATTTTTCGTTTCTCTCAGGATGGCATTCGTTGTGCCACTACATGCTAAGTACACTTCCTCCATAGGGTGCCGCACGCGTTCTAATATAATGTACTTTATTAATATGTAGCAGAAAGCAAGCAACACATAAATAAAATACTTTAGATATCAGAACGTAACTTGTTATTATAAAGACGAGAAAATAAGTCTTGCAGACTCATAATAAGAATTTAATGCTTTGCTCTCCTAGAGCTTGCAACCATTATTCAAAAAATCAAAGTTTTGCTTCAAATACAAACTGCAAGTTTCTATAAAAGATCCGAGTGCAATGCGTGCACTAGATCAAATCGGCGAAGTATTCAGAAACTTGTGCCTCAATCTGCTCTATGGCGATCATCTCCTATCGGGCAACTACGTCTGCGGGCGCAACAATATCCAAAAGGAGGAGTGATGGGGCTGCTACTAGGCTGTCCACATTCATAAGTGCAACTAATGGATGTGAATCCTCTGTGCCTGCAATGACGAGGTGTGCCACATGCTATCATTTGCTCTTTTTTTAGACTGGAAAGTATCAATAACGTGTGACGCACGACCTTACCCTTCTTGCTCCTCTCATTCATGAGAGGCTTCATCACCTTGTAGCTACTAGCAGTGGCTTCATGGCCAACATTGCGACTAGGTGGCTGTAATATGAAGTTCTTTCTTAGAACATCATCTTGAGCTTTCACAACTTGCATAATATCAATTAATTCGGCATACTTCATGTAGCCGTCTTGACGATAGTTACGTGCGGATTACACCGCATTTGAGTGAAAGGTAGAAAGTATTCTCCATCTTCTGCTCATCCGTGATTACATTACCATATAATTGAAGACTGATACAAATTTTACACAAAATCTGGCCATGTTGGGTCAGTTCTTTGAATTCCTGATTCGTGATGACAGTCATCTTCATATTCATGCCAAAATTCATAAGATTATTGATGGTTATTTGCGTAAGATGCTTGCAAAATTCTCATAATGCTCTTTGAACTCCTGGTTTGTGATCTCATATTTTTTCTATGCATTTTTCATGATTTACTGCTATTTCCAGTGATTAAAAGTAATATAAACAATCACAGATAATCAAAACAGTAAATACAATAAATAAATTGTATAGAAATAACAATAACAAAGATAAACATGCATCAAAAGTTCAAAATATGCAAAAACTAATTCAAAAATTGAATTCTTGAGGTCTTTTTCTGCTGGAAAAAGTATTTTCGAAATTCTGCAATTTGTAGGGGTTAAAACACGAAATCTCAGTTCTGAGAGAAAAATCACATAATTTTCATATTTTCCGATGCCTTTTCTGCAAAAATTTCATTATTCGCAAACTTCCCCGTAATTTTCAGAATTTTGAGGATTAATTTGCAAAATCGGATTTCTTTCCCTTCCCTTTTTTTTCTAGCCGGTCCCTCCCTTTTTTCAGATGGGCCCTTTTTTCGGCCCGATTATTTGGCCTACTTCCTTTCTATTCGGCCCACAAGGCCCAGTGTGGTCCGGGTCAAAAGGGCGGGGTAGGGTTTCCCCTACCCCGTTCTTCAAGTGGCGGCGGCGCCGCTTGCTTTGGGCGACCAGGCGGCATGCGAGGCACGCCGGCGGCGGGCGGTGGAGGGCGACGGCACTGCGGGCAACCGGAAGCCGGCAACGCGAGGAGGCGCAAGCGCCGGAAGGAGCGGTGCGGCGGCGGCGCCAATGTGGAGGCGGCGGCCGTGGCACTCGTCGCGGAGCCCGGCAGCGGAGGAGCACATGGCGCGGTGGGCTGGCAGCCGCCGGGCGGCGGTGCAAGGCCGGGAAAAACCACTCACGGTGCGGGCGCATGGTCGGGAAACCGCCGCGGCGCGGCGCGCGGCGGCCGGCCGGGGCGCGGTGGCGGCGCGCGGCGCTCATGCGGAGCTCGACGGCGTGAGGCACCGGCGTTGTCATATGGCGGCGACCACGCGCGGGCGTTCCGCCATGCGGACGCCGGGCGTGGTGGGGCCGCGCGGCTGATGGCCGACGGCGGCGACCCTCCCCCCTTTTTTTTTTCTTCTTCTCTGCTATGGGTGATGTCCGGCGACCGTTCCATGCAGGGTTGGGTGATGCGGGGCGGTTTCAGGCCGTCGTGCGCGGGTCGGCCGTGGTGACTTTAGGCCGGCGGCAGTTCCATGCGGCTGCGGGCGCACGAGCGCCAAGTGGCGGTGACCCAAGGCACGGCGACCGCTTCAAGCGGCGGTGGCAAAGATGCAACGGCCGCCGGCGCTCCAAGCCGCGACTCGGCCGTAGCTACAGTGCCCGGCGGTGGCATGCTGCTGCGGTGTGTGCGACGAGGCGCGCGCTTCAGTCGCGATTTTCTTTACATGATTACTGTGTATACATGCACATGTGATGCGATGTAATGTAGTACCGGATTGCAACAGTGGCGCGGTTTCATGCCGACATGTGCATGTTTGTCGCGTGCTAACGGCGTGGCTCTGTCGTTGCCTCCGTGGCGATATGTGATGGCGGACTATGCCGACCGGTAACGTGTCGCGGAGGTAGTGACAGCCGCTTGCAGGCGGTGCCTTGCACATGGTGCCTTGCACATGGTGTCTTTCATGCGATTGCATATACAACCTACGGTACAATTATCATCTACTCTTTCATGCAATCCACCGATCGGCTTGGCCGGCGACTTCAAGTCGGCTCGCGGTAGATTAGTGTGGATTTGCACCGTAGGAAACCAATCTAGAAAGCAACAATTGCAGAATTGAAAGCGATCTAGAAAACGATTCAATCTACGAGTGTCGTTCATCGACAGTTGCCTTTTTGGTGCGAGGAGAGTCGATCGTGCTGATAACGTGTTGAGGAACCGTCGCTGGCGAGTCCAGTTCGAGCGATTATCTTGTAGACAAACTCAGAATCGTAAGAACAATACATGAACACAAGAACAGAATAAGAGATAGAACACAGAGATGTAGGGGACTTCTCACTTCTCTTTATTTCTTCATCCATCGATCAATCCTTTACAATGAATAGGACCCCCTATTTATAGGCTACGACCCTGCTAGGGTTTGGGATGAGGAGCCCACTTTGGACCAGGTCTGCCGGCCTGGACCGGTTTCTTAACAGATTTTTGGCTATTTTTGTTTGCGCCTTTGCGCATGCTCTAACTAATTAGATATTGCCTAGGACATATCTCTTTTTGTTTCTTTGCATTATGTCCGATGTTCTGTTCATACCTGGTCTGAGTTTGGATTCTCCATGTGTGGGCTTATTATTTGTGTCTAGTGTTTTTCAGTGATGTACTGAAACATCTTGGACTTGGATGTGAGAAGGTGTGATCTCATCTCAGAGCTGAGATCAAGTAAGCTTAGTTGATGCAATCAGGAATCATGGAATATACATCTTGGAAAATATGAGGAGAAAGGAAAATATTGAGGAGAAAAAATCACATGATTTATGCATCAACAAGCAGTGTCCCAGTTGCAGAATCTCTTGCTGATCAGAAAAAAGCTGGATGAACTTTCTGTCGTTGACAATCGATGCTATTTTTGTTAAGACAACTTTAAAAATTGGCACCACGAGGATTCAAAGATACTCTAAAGAAAGACAGGGCGGCACCAAGTCCTTTTCTTGCAAGCTAAAGACTGAAACTCTAAAGAAAGACAGGGCGGCACCAAGTCCTTTTCTTGCAAGCTAAAGACTGAAAATACAAAAGATAGACTAATGTAAGCATGAATCATCTGCCATTGAAACTAGTTGCCAAATTGTCCTCCTACAGGCATTCAGTATCGTTACCCATGAGCAAACACCACACCGTGTTCTTGTTTGAGCATCTCATCCAAAAAAAACATTCCAAATTCGTTCCAAAGTAACAGCCAAAAAAAGAAAGAAGAAGAAGCTCCGAGTCACCGTCGACGACTTGACACAGAAGTAGCTCGCCGTCGCGCCGCGCCACCACGCTGACAGAGTGACAGTTCCTCGACGAGCAACCACATCCATCCATGAAACAAAGGAAAAAGGAGCGGTCTCAGCAAACCGATCTGATCATCAAGTCTTCAGCACATTATTGCATCACGTACAGTCCCATCCAGCAGGGGCGGATACATGAATCCAGGTCATTAGGGTCAACCTTATAGAAAACACAAAATTGACTGGTATATTAGGGTCATTAAGGATAATTATTAAGAGGATATACGAGCTAAGTTGGATCCCGTTGGGGTCAGTGACCCCAGTGGGTCTACACTGGATCCGCCTCTGCCGTCCATCCAGGCCGGTCCACGGATAAGCGTTCTTGCCTTCTTGGAATTAAAATATACACATTGACACATACATACATGCGTGCATTGCCCATCATCCATTCATCGAAGATTCGGCTGGCCGCAGGCGGGAATGGGCGTCGCTGTCGACGGCACAAAGAAGAAGCATGGCTCGCGGTTTTTTTTGTGTCCAATCTTTGCTCTGCAAAAGAACAAGACAAACCGTCGAATTGTGCTTGTCGGAACTGACTTGGAAGACAAGGTTTGTGTTGGGCTCTTGTCCAAGATTTCTATAAGAACAACGCGTGCGGATCGAGATTATCTGTTCACTAACAATTCTTTCAGTGCCACACAAAAAATCCTGCATCAGATTAGAACAAGCATATTTCTTTGCTTTCTAATAGAGCTGGAGAGGTTCATATTAGAATAAGTATACAATGAAAGTACACAGGAAACGCATCCAGTGCTTGATTCATCGTTTATCTGTACATGTGGAATTTCCGTATATTAGGCTGTGTATGTACAAACAGAGCAGGAGGAACTGAAAATGGAAATGAAACTAAAGAAGAGAGGCCATCGGTATTGCACACAAAAGGTACATATATACGTACAATATACATCTGTACATTACCTAGACGTGTTGCTATACTTCTACGCAGCATGCGGCCTGCACGTGCCCGGAGAACTCCGGCGGCGCCGGGGCGCGCGCCCACGAGGGCGCCGCTTCATAATTCCCGGCCTCCTCGGTCAGCACGTACACGGCCTGCTCTGCGCCGTGACACTCGGCGCCGACGACGACCACGCGGCTGTCCCCGAGGGCCGCGAGGGCCGTCACATAGCGCCCGTCCTCCGGCACGCGCGCCACGGCCCGCCACGCTCCGCCGCCGTCTGCGTCGTCCCGCGCCGCGACGTGGCCGTCGCGGAGCATGTACATCCGCCCGGCCGCGGCCGGCGCGGCGCAGCACGTCCTCGGGCACGTGCCCTCCTCGAGCACCCCCTCCTGCACGGGGCCCCACGCCCAGGCGACCGGGTCGAACGCCTCGCCGGAGCCCGAGAACCGGCCCTGCGCGTCCGTCGGGTATCCTCCCACCACGACGAACCTGCCGCCGACGCAGACCCCCCTGGCCTCGTCCCGCTCCCGCGCCATGTCCGGGAGCGGTACCCACGCGTCGGCCAAGGCGTCGTATACCGCCGCGGACCGCAGCGCGTTCTTCTCCTCGTCGTGGCCCCCGGCGACGAAAACCCTTCCGCCGGCAGCCGCGCACGCGAAGAAGGACAGGCGCCGACCGGGCATCGCGGCGCCACGCCGCCACGCGCCCGCCAGGAAGTCGTACACGTGCACCGCGTCCGTGGGCGCCCACGTCTCCGGGTCCCACCCGCCCACCACCACCAGCTTCCTTCTCTCCCCGCAGGTCACCGCGGCGAGCTGGCAGAAGAGCGGAAGGCCGCCACGGCCTCCGGGGAGCGGGGGCAGCGTGGCCCACCCACCGTCGGCCGGGTCGTGGAGCACTAGGCGGTAGGAGGTTGACAGGCTGGAGGCAGCGTACTTGTGGGCCGGGCCGGAGGAGGCGAGCGGGGGCATGGCCTGGGCGAGGGCGAGGAGCGGGCGGGCCAGGCCGTGCGCCCGGCGGAGGCGGTGGTAGAAGGGCGACTCGACCTCCGCCTTCCACCGGCGCGAGGTGCGGCGCACGGCGGGGAGCTGCTCGAATCCCACCCGCACCAGGCATTCCCGCGCCACCTCCTCGGGGAGCCCCGGAATCAGGTCATCCATTATCCGCTCCTTGCTTGCTTGAATGCTTGTGAATTTTGATCGGAATCGGAATGGGAATTGGGTAGTGAAGCGAGGTGTCTCGTCTCGTGTAGTTGAGCTGTTGTTTTGGGATGTGGGAGATGGATTCGAGCTGGAAGGCGAGGTATGTATATAGCCGGGGGGTTTGGGGTTTAGGGATGGAAACGGGCCGGAATCGGAGAGGGAGGGAGTCGCAAGTCCACGGAATTGACACGAGGTGCTTTCGTTTCCGGTGGATTGGATCGCGGGGTCTCGGGTTTGTGCGGAAACCGTATGTCCCCGTTTGTTTGGGAGGTTAATCGACGGTAGCGTGGGTGTTGGTTTGGGAGGTTAATCGATGGTAGCGTGGGCCGTGGGGTCGCATGGTTTCGCTGTTGTTTGTTTGAATCTACTGAACTTCTGCTAGTTCTTTTCGGACGAGCTACAGTGAATATTCAGAGAAGTTCAGAAAATGAAAACAGCGACTCGAGAGGTTGTGCTGTGCAAAAACTGATTGCGGCTTTTCCGTTCTTTTACTCCTCTTATTCAACAACTATTACTAGTTTGTAACTTGCATAAAATGATCCGCTTCTTGCGACTTGAGAAGACCCGGCCATCGTGCCATATCACGATCCAGAAATACTGCTAGTAACAGAATGATCGAAAACGTGCAGAGATGCTTCCTAAAACAAAGGGCACGTCGGACACACCCAAAGTGCCAGACATTGCTATGCAACTACAGAATGTAAATACGAGTTTGGTGAAATTATAATAACAGTCACTCCCTAATTTCACACCTTACCATCCCAAGTCTGCTTCGCATCTCCAGAAAATGAAGTCGCCCTAGTGGTTTAGTGAGGATGTCTGCAAGCTGATCCTATGATCTGACATAATCAACCTCTATCCTTCCTTCTTCCACACACATCCTAATGAAGTGGTAGTGAGTATCAATGTGCTTGCTACGGTCATAGAGAACAGGATTCTTTGACAAGGAAATCACCGACTTGTTATCAACTTGGAGTTTGATCTTGTTGGTCTCACTCTTTGTTATGTCAGTGACAAGCCAAGACAACCAAATCCCCTGACAAGTTGTTGTAGTGGCTGCTACATACTCCGCCTCACATGATGATAACGCCACTATCTTTTGCTTCTGGGATTGCCAGCTAATTGGATCTTCTCCAAGCAAGCACAACACTCCCGTAGTGCTCTTTCTATCGTCCATGTCACCTGCCATGTCACTATCACTGAAACTTACTAGCTACGACATTGCTTTCAGTTTCCTTCTATAGTGGCAGCCCAAATCCCTTGTACCCTTAATGTACCGAAGAATGTGCTTCACAGCTGACAAATGTTCAACACTTGGCGTCTCCATGAATCTACTAACATACCCCCACAGAGTATGTGATATCTGGCCTAGTATGTACCTAGTATCTCAAGCTACCAACTAAACTTCGGTACTGTTTGGCATCAACTGGGGACTCCTCACTCTTCTTACTAAGCTTGAATCTTGCATCCATGGGCACCTGACATGGGTTACAATTTTCCATCCCAGCTTTCTCCAGGATCTTCAGAGCATATGCAGACTGATTTATGGTGATCCCATCCTTGGTTTGATGAACTTCTAAACCGAGATAGTAACTCAACAATCCCAAATCACTCATACTAAACAGTTTTCTCATCTTTTCCTTGAACTTGAGGATTTCTTGCGGATAGGCCCCTACGATAATAAGATCATCCACATAAACTCCCACAAGTAGATAAGATGAGTTCATACCTCTCATGTACAGTGCATGCTTTGAAGAATTTTTCTCAAAGCCAAGTGTACCTAGGTTGCTGTCAAGTTTTGCATTCCATGCTCTCGGGGCTTGTCGTAACCCATATAATGCCTTGACTAACTGAAGCACCTTGTGAGGGCTGTTCTTGTCCACGAAACCCGAAGGCTGACTCACATAGACTTCTTCTTGAAGTTCACCGTTTAAGAATGTTGACTTGACATCCATATGATGTATCTCATGTTCTTGCTGTGCTGTAAGGACGATCAATACACGTACTGTCTCCATCCTAGCCACTGGAGCAAAAACCTCCTCAAAATCAACACCTTGTTGCTGCACGTACCCTTTGACCACCAACCGTGCTTTGTGCTTCACGACTTACCCTTTCACATTCTTCTTTATCTTGAACACCCATTTCAAACCGATCGCCCGATGCCCTGATGGTAACTCCACCAGGTGCCAAGTCTTGTTTGCTTCAATGGAACCAATTTCCTCAAGCATAGCCTACCTCCAGTGTTCATGATAAAGAAGTGAGAGTTCACTCAAGGACTCCATTAGATCTTGGACGGTGGTGTTATCGTAGAGGTCTTGCATTGTTCTGTAGTGCCGAGGCTCTTCTGATGAGGTGGCTGAGGTATGACCTGGAGGAGATGCTCACTGCACACCCCCTGTAGGTGTGCATGCCCCTCCAGCGGGCACACAAGTTGACGCTGGTGACCTCGCCTTTTGAGCACTTCCTTCGGCTGACCCATCATCACCACCATGCCCTGCAAATGAATGGGAGAAGTACTAGATAGTAAACATGTCACCAGCATGTGCAGTAGCTTGATCCTCCTCAGCTATATCCCATTCCCAATTGGCTTCCTTATTGAACACCACATCACGTGTCACATGAACCCTGCCGCCAACTGGATCAAACATTATGTAAGCCTTACAACCTTGTTCATAGCCAATAAACACCATGGGTGTACAATTCTATCATCCAGTTTCTTCTGATTTGGCTTTACAATCTTCACATGACCTACACACCCAAAAGTACGGAAGTAGTGCGCGTTTGGATGCCTCCCATACCATGCCTCATAGGGGGTCTTACCATCTACACTCTTCGTAGGAGACCGATTTAGGATATAGACCGTCGTAGCTATGGCCTCACCCCAAAACCGGCCTGGAATCCCCTTAGCTTTCAGAAGACTTCTTGCCATGGCGACCACCATTTTATTTTGACGTTCCACGATGTCGTTTTGTTGTGGTGAGTAGGGCACCATCAATTGACATTTAACTCCTTGATTCTCCCAATATTCCCTGAACTCTGTGGAATTAAATTCACCGCCACGATCTGTCTGAAACACCTTGAACCTTGATCCACTCTCCAATTTAGCATTAGCTTGTATCTTCTTGATGGCGGCAACAACTTCATCTTTGTTTGTCAGCATCGCAACCCACATATAGCGGGTTAGATCGTCGACGGGAAGGAGAAAGTACCCCCTCCCTCCTGGCGTGGCCGGCGAGATGGGACCACACAAGTCACCATGCACCATCTCCAAAGGATCATGCGCATGATAGTTGGCCTCATGAGGAAACGGAGCTCGATGTTGTTTTCCCACAAGGCACCCATCACAAATTTGGTCCACTTGATCAATCCTTGGCAGCCCTCGAATCATTCCTCTTTGCGCTAACATGCGCAGGGATTGGAAGTTAATATGTCCGAAATGTGCATGTCAACGCCACACCTCCTCGGTACACCTTGCCGCCAAACAAATGGGCCCTGTCAGGTTCAGATTAAGCATATATAGTCGGCTATTGGATATGTTTACCTTAGCAAGAAGCTTCTTGTTTTTGTCCTGGATCCACAGCACTCCACCTTCAATGAGAATTTGGCACCCGGGCTCATCGAGTTGCCCAATACTCACTGGATATAGTAGACGTCGATCAGCTGGCAATGTTCACCGTTGTGACAAGTGAATGTAACCACCCCTCTGCCGCAGATGTCGACAGTGGATTCATCCCCGAACTTCACAGAGCCCTTTATGGTGTCGTCGAGCTTAGCGAAACTTGCCTTGGAGCCAGTCATATGGTTCGTGGCACCGGTATCCAAATACCAAGTGTTGTCAAGGCCGTCATCATCACATCTGAGATTGACTTGAGCATGGATCTCATTGAGGAAGACATCACCAGCCTGAGGTGGAGTGACCTTAGTGATCATGCACATTTGCGCCATTAGGAGCGTGGGTTCCTCCTCATGGGCTTGCGCAACATGTGCTACTCTTTACGCTCCCCGCAAGGCTTACGACACTCTTTTGTAAAATTCCTATAATTGTTACAATTAAAGCATTTTACCTTCGACTTATCACGCTTGGTGACAGAGGTACTTCCATTCTTGCCTTCGGAGAGACTCTTTCCTTGAACAGATGGCTTGTCACGGCCTCTGTTCTGGTCGCGAGTACCCTTCGACCTAGGCGATGAAGATGCACCAGCTTGCTTGTTCTGTGTATGTGCCAACCATTCCTCTTTGGTGAGCAATAGACAGCCTCCTCCATCTTCCTAGACACCAACACCCCACCAGTCTTCCACGGCCTTTAGCCTCCCAGTGAGTTCTTCAATGGTCATAGAGTTGAGGTCAAGAAGTTGTTCGATGGAGATGGCCACTTGAGAGTACTTCTCTGGAACCACTCGCAGGAACTTTTTGACCACCTTTTCTTCTTCCAAGGTATCACCAAGAGTGCGCATGTTGTTCACAAGACTGGTTAGAAGCATGGAGAAATCATCCACAGTCTCGGTCTCTTTCATCCGGATGGATTCAAACTCCCAGCGTAGCGTCTGCACCAGGGCCTCCCGGACGCGCTCACCGGCCATTTGCATGGCTCGAATGGCCTCCCGCGCTGACTTGGCCGTGTTCTTGGCCGCTAGTGAAGCCAGCATGTCCGGCGGCATAGCCTGAAGAATAGCAGCCAACGCCATGCGATCCAAGCGGTACTCCGCCCCCCCCCCCCGGCTCGATCGCTTCCCAAACTCCTTGAGCATAGAGATTTACTCTCATCAAAAGAGCCCAATCGTTGTAGTTTGTGCGCGTGAGGACGGGGTATTACAGCGTCACCTCGGCCTCCTTTGGCGCCACCTGTGCCACTGCATCCAAGCCACTGCCACTGCCGGCAACCACCGCATGACGGCCACCGCCGCCGTAGGATCTTGTGGACGGAGGAGATGCCGACCTTGCACCCCTCGGCATCGTCGTAGGATTCGTTGATCACCGCTCTGATACCAATTGTTAGGAATCTACTAAACTTCAGAGAAGTTCAGAGTTACTAGTTCTTTTCGGATGAGCTACAGTGAATCTTCAGAGAAAAAAAGAAAACAGAGACTCGAGAGGTTGTGCTGCGCAAAAACTGACTGCAGCTTTTCCGTTCTTTTACTCCTCTTATTCAACAACTATTACTAGTTTGTTACATGCAGAAAATGATCCGCTTCTTGCGATTCCAAAAGACCCAGCCATCGTGCCATATCACGATCCGGAAATACTGCTAGTCACAGAATGAACGTAAACGTGCAGAGATGCTTCCCAAAACAAAGGGAACGCCGGACACACCCAAAGTGCCAGACATTGCTATGCAACTACAGAATGTAAATATGAGTTCGGTGAAATTACAGTAACATTGTTTTCCCGTGTTTCGATGGGATTCGGAGGCCGTGGGAGACTGACTTGACTTCGCGGCCGCGGGATTTGTATAACATGGCTGGATGCTACGATCTTGCGGTGAAAAACCAAAAAACGACGGCCCTGAATACGTACGCTCAAGCTATTCTGACTAACCCAAGGCTCGCTGCCATCTTACTCCTTGTTGCACCGTCGTGGGCCTTCACTGCCTACCTCTGGACCCACGGGAGGCGGCGCCATTCCTGCCGTCGGCTGCCTCACATGCGGTGTGCGTCTATGCCTCGGACGCACAGCATACACTAGACATAAATGTGTGGTCAAATTTGGTAGTACACGAGAAGTTCTAATTTGTGAGAGCCTAGAGGGCTCTATTTCTTGATTCATCTCCGGTCAGGCTGACCATCTAACTAGTCCACGATTAGACTAGTCGTGAAGCGGCAAATCATGTGTTGCTGCTCACGCAAGAAACTAAAGAGGATACCGATCCGTTTGGGGATTTTGGACGATGCAATAACGCGTCTCCTTTGTGGAGCTACGCTGGCTTCAGGCAGCATGGTGGCCTAGTCAACACAAACATGTACTGCTCCTGAAGTTCCAAAAAAAAAAATTACTTCTCCTAGGCAACTTTGTTCAATACGTGATTCTAGACATAACAGAGGGAGCAGTATTCTCTCGGCAAGTTTCTTCTACAATTTTTTTTGCAAGTGTCGCCTATCAAAAGATATGGCTTTGTGCACACCTAGAGAACATCATGCCATTGCAAAAGAGTTGTTCATGGAATGCTCCTAATCCCAATAAGAGCGTCCAGAAATGGTCATCGATGCTAGCCAGTATGCTTTATGTATCTTTCTCTTTCATGTTTTCCTTCCTTGTAAGCCAAGTTGCACATCCAATACACAATGGCAAACCAGATAACCATGTGTACTCCTGTACAAGAGTACTAATAATGGCACAACATCACATATCTTCAGCCTGAAGCACTCCAGCACTTATCGACTTAATTGCCGCATTGCCTGCAGCATCAGCATCAGATATTTCTCACGGCATCGATTGAAGATAAGAGAGGCCGGCGTCGACCACAAAAGAGGGTGTAGGCAGTAGGCGTCACTCAGCTGATGGAGGTGGCACCGAGGGAGCATGGTGGACCAGGAGTGACCAAGGAGAAGAAATCCTGCAGGCTCTCGTTGGATTTTTTTATTTAATCTATTTTTAAAAATATTTTAAAGATAATCTATCCCTAACTTTATTTCCAATTCTGTCATCTTTGGCTACACCACAACGTGTGGCATGGCAAAAGCACGTTGTCACGTTACGGATCTCAGCGTGGCAAACGAGTGATGTCACGCCACTCCTCTTGACGTGACAGGATTTGACTCAAAAAACGGTTGCGTATTGACTCGGAGTACTATTGTGGCAGGTTTGATCACGTCGTGGTCGGTGACGCGACAGCACAGTTTGATCACATCACGGGTCATAACGTGACCAAAGAGATCAGAATTGGAAATAAAGTTAGAGAGGTATTATCTTTAAAATATTTTTAAAAAATAGATTAAAAAATAAAAATGCTCCTCTCGTCGTTCCAGGACCCAATTGCAAGGGCCCAAAGCTATATATGTTTGATAAGTTGATATATGCGCACTTTGATCATTTGATGGTGATCCATTTGTATTTATTTATATTTAGTGCGTGATCCTCCGTCCCCTCTCCCATCAGCAGCTCGACCAAAAATCATCAAAGAATTATACTCAGTGGTTCAATCTCTTACTATCGCCCTGTTTAGTATGTTGACTCATATTCTAACCCACGAAGACTTAGATAGGTGTGCTACAAGGATTCTACATGAATCCTAATTGGATTAAGATTCCAACTTCACTTTAAAGGAGAACTAGAGTGCACTATATAAAGTTATGAGGGGTGATCATGGAGAATCCAAATCACAAACCAACTCATCTAAAGCAAAACGTGCATGCGATGATTTTTTTTTTTGAGAAACAGTAGCAGATCCTACTGTGTGTGTATATATATATATAGTAAAAGAAGGTTGCAAAACAATATTTACAAAAAAAAAAATACAGCAAAAGAAAGTCCCGGCTAACTCAAACAGTTAAGCCAGGCAGAAAAAAAAAGGTTTGAACTAAAATTTTCGAAAGGGTTGTGGGGGAGCGACAACCCTTTGTACTCTTTTGATGTCGTGCTTAAGAAATTTGTGGTTGGCTTCACCAAATCTTTATCTCTTGTTGTGATCTTTTCGGCGTTGTTATTTTAGTTATCTCTACGAGATTTATCTATTTCGTTCTTGATACTGTACAGGTTCGTATCGTATCTCGCAACTCCGACCAGACATGTGACCGTTCTTGATTTTGTTATCGAGACAGAGTCAGGAAAGAAAGTAAGATGCTCGGAACTCGTTGATCCCCCAACATGCTCCAAGCCTAATTTCTTTTCTTGTCAGTCCACTATGGCAGTTAATTCCAAGCGTTCAAACAGCAAAATTTGATCTTGCTAAGAAGATGAACAGAGTAATAATGGATAGAGATTAGAGATGACGAGGATATGAGATGAGTCAGCAACGCATGCAGCAGATGCAAATCATCTCAAGTGGCAGTATACTTTTTTATCCCGCGTTCTAAATTCTAATAAGCCTATCAATATATCTCCTCCGTGGGCCCGAGTATTAATCGATCGAGGTCGATGCCTTGGCTTATCCAAGTCGTCCGGAAACCCATGCAGATGCAGGCCTCCGTTCGGTTTTGCCGTTTCTGAACAGTGGCTGTGCGAGCGTGCAACTCACCAAAAAATTGCCTCGTCTGCGGCGGGACCAAAGAGTCGCTCTCGGGCTGGTGAACAGATGTGCATCGGAGACTTTACGCCGTAATAATAGCCTGGCCCCGGTGGTTTGTGCCAAGCTGGTGTCGTGCAAAATCCGATCAATTAGGATCGGCTTATCCAGTTGTGTGCAGTCTGCAGTGCCATTACTGAGCTCTCTCTCTCTCTCTCTCTCCTAACAAGAGTGATACGTCGAGTGTAATTGATGAGCTACGTAGAGCCAGATGCGCCATGCAATTGTTAACCAAGCGTTGGAGCAGGGCCCTCATGGCCTTGGGTAGTTGAATTCTTGGCAACCTGTAATGCGGTAGAAAGAGTTTTTTTGCGAACACGCAGAGCTTTTGTGTGTTATTCCATTAAGATAGAATGTAAGATACAAACGACGATACAACCGGCAACAAGCTCATCAAGATCCACCCGATATGCCAGAGGTCAGGGACTAGAGCGACCTAGATTAAAAAAAAAAAACAAGCTACTACAAAATGACAGAAATCGACGACCTAAACTAACTACTAGAAACCTAGCTAAGCTACCTATAAGCCTCTAACAAGCTCTCGCAACCGAGTTGCTCCGGCTAGCTGCCATTGCCGACCTTCTTGGATGGCCCGGACGAGTTGATCTGTTGTACTCCAATCATCGTCGAAGACCCTTCTGTTCCTTTCCTTCCAAACCATCCATGCGACCAGGATGACGCAAGAATCGAAGCCTCTCTTGCTCGCGCCTCTCAGCGTCCGACGAGCTTGCAGCCACCAGTCATCAAATTTGTCCTGCGCTCGCGGTGAACATTGGGGCTGACTGATCCAAGTGCAAATGCGCGACCAGATTTGCGCCACCACAGCGCAGCCTATCAGAGGATGATCAATTGTCTCCTGGGCTGAATGTCAGATAGCTTCCACGTAACAACGTAGGAAATGAATTCCGGATATGTTTAACACGCCCGTGGACTGCAAATGGGTCACTCATAGGACAAACGGGCTGCTTTCGGCCTATTGTTATTTTTTCTTCATTTTTGTTGGGCTAGATTTCCTATTTTTATTACAGGCCTTAGAAGTGGCATGAAAATGATAACGGGTCATAAAATAACAATTGGCTGAATTTTATGGGGCTTTTATTTAGTCTTCTGATTTTATGCCTTTTCTCTACTAATTTGTAATACTTTTCGATGGCCGTTTTTTGTTCCCTTGCCCTTTTTTCACTGTCAACAACAACAGAAAAACAATGAAACCCAAAACCTACATGGCCCAAGAACTAACAACAAGAAAACTTGGGAGTACAAGAACATGCAAATTCAAAAATCGTAATAGAACAATAACACGATTAGAAAAGGAACCGAAGCAGCATAAAAAATCTATGATTAATTACTTTCAATTTTGTCCTACATTGCTCTATGCAGCAATGCATCAACCTTGAATTCATGTCCTCAATTGAACAAAAGGAGCAAGGCTCCATAAAAAACATGCAAGTAAGAAGTTTGAGTTCTCAAGTAGATAAAACCAGATAATAAGTAGAATCTAAAGACATGCATATTTAGCTATCCTACACCCTGCAAGAAATGAAACAGATGTGTAGAAAATACTGCTATGATTAATGAAAGCACAAGAGGACCAGAAGGATTATGAACTTTAGAATAACAGAAAATTTAGTTATGGGGTCATAAAAAACATGAATTATAACTTGTTTGGGCATAGAACTTGTTGAAGTCAATGTATTAATACTTGATTTAACTTGTTGAACTCAGGGATGCGGTTTTTCAGAGAAATAAATGCACAGTGCATGCAAAAGGATGCGTTTTTTTCAGGAAATATATATTACAATATGTTGACTTTTTGTGAACCCATATATTACAATTAAACTAGGAAACGGACTACACAGTGATAAAAAAAAACTATTCTAAACTACAGAAAATGAGATTATTCTAGAGGTGAACCCAACAATAAAAATGATAACATAGACAATAACAAAAAATAAATCTAGTTCACATACACTAAAACTATCCTAGTGGTTAACCCTACAATGACAATGACAACTTAGGATAAATACTATAATGAAATATGATTTTTTTTATTTAATCTGTAACAAACAGTCAAATATTCTTCATACTGCTCCCAACAAAGATATTGTGCTCATAGTGTTGCACATTGCCCTTCTAAGAACATATATTGCAAACTTCAGGGAAAAGCGGGTAAATATTGAAATAAAACTAATATTTCTTGGACTATATAATAATTTGCAATACAAACTAGTCACAACACTATCTTCTTGTGAATCCATATATTAATGTGGTGAATTCTAAAAGAAAATAAAACTCTAATAGAAATTACAAAATAAATGGAACCTAAAACTATATCTATCTATGATACATGTAGTACAACTTCACCATGTGGTGAACCCCAAAATAAAAATGAAACCATATTACAAGGTAACAAAATAAAATAAAATAAACTATACCATATTACTGTGAAGTACGAAGCTCAAGAATTTACAGTTACAAAATGCAGAAGTTACACACATTAGTCAATAGTAAAAAATCATTGTTAATCACTGTAACTAATATTCAGTTATTTTCATGACAACACGCTAACCTTCCATGGTCATCATCAATCCATGGTCATCATCAATGGTGCAATAGTAGATGGTGCCAGGAAATAGTTTTCAGGTAAGCATTAATCCATCAAACTATTATATGAATTTAGTACATGACAAGCAATGATAAAAACCCTAATTCATATATCGAATATTGCTAAAAAAGACAAAAAAATTGATGGATATACCATCATTTCTAAGAGGAGGGCCGAGGACACTGCCATACATAAAAAAGGGTGTCGTCAACTTGAAAACCTCTATTACAAGGAAGAACTCAACCAACAACATGATGAAGCTCACAGACTAGAGTACTTGTACATGAAACAAGCACAACATACTAAAATTCTTCTACACGAAAGCAAAGTAACATAAGAACCCACAAAAAGGTAAAATGGTCTCTAAAACTACAAAAACAAGTGCATCTCAGTGCACTAACCTTCTCTCAACTGTAAAAATAACATTGTGTTGCATGTTACTACAAATCACCACTGGTCTATGCTTCTAGTTGCTACAATCACTACTAGTCTATGGGCGTTTTTTATTCTCTGGGCCTTTTTTCATTGTGAACAACATAAAAAAAACAATGAAGCTCAAAACCTAACAACAAGAAAACTTAGTACAAGAAGATATAAATTCACGTATCATCAAAGAACAACAATGCCACTATGATCAGTGAAGCACAAGAGGACCAGAAGTATTAAAAACAGTAGAATAAAAGAAAATGCAGTTATGAAATCATACAGACATATAACCTGTTTGTGCATAGAGAAAATTAAATTTTAGTGCTAATCCCCTGTCAGTGGATAATTCCACAAATTAGCACATGAAGTCAACATATTAGTACATGATAGAACTTGATGTACTCAACCTAGTGATTCAGGGATTTAGTTTTTCAGGTAAAATAATGCACAGTGCATGCACAGGGATGTAATTTTTTAGGAAACATATATCATAATATGTTGACTTTCTTGTGAACCCATATATTACAATTGAACCAATAATACAAAGTACATGTTGATAAAAGAAATGATTTCATTCTAAACTACAGAAAATAAAACTATTATAGTGGTGAATCCTACAATGAAAATGATAACATAGACTAACAAGAAAATTAAATCTAGTTTACTGGCACTAAAACTATTCTAGTGGTTAACCCTACAACAACAATGACAATAATTAACAGTATAATCTAACTAGACAAAACAATGACATAAAAAGGGTAGACAAAGCAATATGATTTGTGAACTCCTTAAAGACATTAACACAATATCTCTCCAGTCTACCTAAATCAGTAAAAATATATGAATATAAGCAAACAAAACTTTAGAATCTCCAAACCCCACAAAGTAGACAACACATCAGGTGTCCAATCTACTAAAAATCATGACACGCTACCATTCTGAAGCTCACAAAGCTTTTGGGTTTGTGAAACACAACAAAGGCAAAGGAAAAAAAACTCTATGACCTACTTAAAATGCAAGAGAGGTGTATCATTCCGGAAAATATTATTAATCAGTTATAGTAGCGCAATAGTTATATAACTAGCACATGTTATTCACTTGTAACGGATAATTGAGGTAAAATATAAAAAACTTTAATATCTCATGGAACTGCAAGGCATGAGACTCCAGAATTTACAGTTACAAAATGTAGAAGTTACACACATTAGTCAATAGTAAAAATCATTGTTAATCATTGTAACTAATATTCTAGGGTCATCATCAATGGTGCAATAGTACATGGTGCCAGGAAATAGTTTTCAGGTAAGCACTAATCCATGGAACTATTATCTGAATTTAGTATATGGGAAGTGAGGATAAAATCCTAATCCATACATCTAGTAATTGCTACAAATGGATAAGAAAATTGATGGATATACCACATTATCTTAATTTAGAACGCTAGAGTACTTCTACCTGAAACAAGCACAACATACTTAAATTCTTTTACAGGAAACAAGGTAATATAAGAACCCACAAAAAAAGGTCAAATGGCCTTAAAAAAATACAAAACAAGTGCATCCTAGTGCACTAACCTTTTCTCAATTGTAAAAAATAAGATTGTGCTACAAGTTGCTTGTAACATCCCAAGGTTATGTTACCAAAATAAAAATAAAATAAAATTATTGTTTATTGGATTTTCTGAGAATTTGCCATAGTTTAAGTTACTTTATTTGAATTTCTGAAGTTTAAAAGCCAAAAATTTAAAATTTATGTGAAGTTCTTGAAGTTCCAGTTGGTTTGATCTGAAAAATAAAATTTAATTAATTTCTAGAATTTTCTGATATTTTAAAAGCTTTTTCCTAAATATTTTAAAAAGTAAAAATAATTTATGTGCAAAAACTATAGCCAACTTTAAGTTGGAACTATTTTACTTAAGTCCTAAATAACTCTAGAAATTTATGTGAATTTTTCTAGAATTTTTGGGATTTATTTGGTATTTTCTAAAGCCTAAAGGAATTTCTGGAATTAAATTAATTAGAAAATCAATTTGAATTCCTAATAACCTTTTGGGCCGAATTGGCTCGGCCCATCTCCTGGTTTCTCCTCCTCCCGGCCGCTTTTGGCCCACTTGGCCCGCCCGCACTCACCCCCACCCGCACCTCCCCTCTCACCCTCACTTCCACGCGGGCCCCGCCCATCAGCCGCACCACATCACCGACGCGTGGGCCCGCCCTGACCCTTCTTCCTCCCATCTCCTTCCTCCTCCAGCCGAGTCTCTTCCGCCACCATTAGCGCCCAAGGGGAGCTCCTCCATTCCGCATATCCCTCCCGGATTCTTCGTGGTTTCGTACGCGTTAAGACCCCCACATCCGGCCGCACTCATTTCGGGCATTAACCCTTACCTTAAACACTTAATTGCGCAATCCCCGCCGCCGGTGAAGAAATGGTCGTGCGACCCGATCTCCTCCTCCCGTGACCCTCCGCCCCTATAAGAAGAGCACCGGGTGCGCATTCTCTCCCTCATTCCACCTCCATCACCCATTTCTTCTCTCCTCCGCTAGTCTCGCCGATTTTCGTCATTGAAGACCGGTGGTCAGAGCTCCTCTCATCGGTGATTTCACCGCCACCGAAGGTCACCCGTCGCCGCCGCCTACACCTCCGACACCGCGACGCCTAGGGCTTCTCCGTGCACGCACCCTCTACCTCCGAACGTCACTAGGGCGCCGCCGCCCATTTTCGGCCTAACCTCCGCCGCTTAACGTCCCCGCCGCCGGCCATCTTATCGCTAACCACGTCACTAAGGTAAGCACCAAGTCCCGTGTACTTAGCTCGTCCGATTGGCACCCTCGCCGGCGGCCGATGATCGCTGTCGCGGCGGCCATCACGCCCGCGCCGCCACCGTCTCGGTGCTGGCGTGGCTTGCCACCGCACGCCACCGTGGCACCACCTCACAGCCGCGTGGCGCCACGTCACCCCACCGCGCCACGCAGACGCCACCCGGCGCCACTTCGCCACTTGTTGCCCATGTGGCGTCCAGGTCAATGCTTGCGTGGCACTCCCACCGTTCCCCCAAATCCAAGGGTCCATGAACCCAGTCCACCAAAAGCCGAGCCACCGACATGTGGGTCCCACATGTCGGAAAACCTTGTAATTCTTTTAAAATTTCCGAAAATCCCTGCTGACGTCAGCATGTGCAATAAACCGAATTTCCTTTAGAAAAATAATTCAAGAAATTCATAAAATCTGAAAATTAGGGTTTTAATATTCAAAACTTCCCGGGGTTCGTTCTCCCTCATATGAACTCCGATTTCGTCGATTCAAATTCCTAAATTCCTATAAAAACAAGATCTAGCCATCTAAACCAAAATTATTTAATTTTGGGTTCATTTGATCAATAATTCCTATAAACCCTAATTCATTATTTCATGTAATTTCAAACTTCTAAAATTCATATCTTTTGCATTTGAACTCCAAATTGGGTGGTTCAAGTTGCAAAATCTTTATAAAATTATAATCTAGCTAACTAAATCAAATTATTTTAATTTGGAGTTCTTTTGAATTGTTATTTGAATTTAGTTTGAATTTGGTTTCTTTTCACGTTAGTTTTCGACGACTTCGGAGAGTCAGATTTTAACGCCGATTGAAGAGCAACATAAGAGGATTGATTTTGACTGTATGATCATCGTGATCGTACACTTGGACTACCTGAAGATAGTACTTGTGAGTACTAGGTGACCTGTTGAGGAAAACAACATCACCTCAGTATCAGGTGATCTGCATCACCTCAGCATCAGGTGATCTGCATCACCTCATCAAGCAAGGCAAGTTATACCCTTGATCATATTGATCCCATTATTTTAAATTATTTATATTCTGCTTTTAAATTATTACTGCATGCTTATTTATATTCAGTAATATAAATTCCTGTTTTTAAATTCATAGTTATACCTAAATCCTTTGTATGACCAATGTTGATATTGAATCAAACACATTGACACCCTAGATAAAACCTGGTTCATACGATAGTATAAATTAGGATCATTTAAACGTATTGCTTAGCCATGCTTATAGACCAAACTTGTCTGATTTGGGGAATTTCAACCAACAATCAATTATTGTTTAAATTGTACCATTGGCATCGGTGTGTCATGGGAGTTTTACAAATGACTTGAAAAGTAAAACAAAAATGGGTTTGGACTTGGGCGAAATGGATGATTGGTGGGTGCGGAGTTTATGCACCGCTTAATCTGTCGTGGTTAAGGCCCGGGGTTTTATGGAAAGTCGCCCAAGTCGGTTAAGGACCGGTCTTCGAGCGCATGATGCTACGCCATACCGTACCACCACATGTCCCAAGTATGGGTCGGGACTTGGCTAAATAATTTGTGATGTCTTAGTGTCATTGGTGCTATGTTGTTGGTATGGGTGTTGGTCGACAAGAGACCCATCCGCGCAGAGGGCTTCCTGGATGATGGTCACCCAATGGCGTGAAACCTTAGCGGACACAAATACATTAAGACAGAACATTGTAAAAGCCTCGACACGTGCTCTAGACCGCTTACCAAAGGTAGTGAGCGGTGGCATAGATATATGTCGACAAACTAGAGAAGTCTTGTCATGTGGGTAAAGTCGCACAACCTCTGCAGAGTGTAAAACTATTCGAATAGCCGTGTCCGCATGTTATGGACATACTAGCGTAACTACTCAAAGTTAGACTTTGGTTTTGTTTGAGAAAGACTTCTTCAAAACTGGTTTACCCAGATGGGAATTGGGCAGGAAGCCATGTGATAGGAGGGTATCCTTCACCGTTCATGTGTGAAAGTTATCTGACTATAAAATTGAGAATTTTATAAACTTTAGTTATAAAATAACTGCTTTGGAACTTAGTACCAGTATTTAAAAGAAATGTTGCTTTATGCAAATAAACCAATAAGGCTTTCTATTGTTACATCCATATATGCATGTCATTCTGTTACTTGACGGGTGTAACTTGCGAGCACGGAAGTTGTGCTCATACTTGCTTTATGCAAACAAAATTTCAGAGGAGAAGGGCTTTGCTACCGATGTGGATCTCGACGACTAGGCCGCTACCCCAGTCGATTGCCTGTGGCAGATTGCTGGACTCTACTTCTTCTTCTTCGTCTTCCGCTGTGTTTATTTTATTGTTGGTCTGTAAGCCTCTTTTGTAATCAACTCTGCTGTTATTTATTAATAAAGTTGTGATATGAATTTGTTATCATTTTGTTTACTGTGTGGACTAGCTACTGATCATGGGACTAGTCCAGAAATGTACAGAGGATCTGGGTGTATTAATACCCGGGTCTGGTATTACTGCAAATGACCATTGGTCTATGCTTCTAGCTGTCGTAAATCACTCACTTTATGTTGCTTGTTGACACAAATCACCATTGGGCTTTTGTTCAGCGGTCACTCTGGCCTCATGCTACCATTCTTCATCACTTTCCTCCCATTAACATGATATAGGCAGGAAATTTCACTTTCCACCTCTCAGTGCTCTCATACAACATGCACAATAGAATAAAAAGGTCAAAATAAAAAAGAAACTAAAGTGGGGTTATCTCAAAGACCCGCACTACATGGCCCGAATGTCAAACAACACTAAAATATCAAATTAGTTTCCAAAGCAAAACAATGAAGGCATCACATCCCAAACAAAATAGTGATATTATCTGTCAAGTAAAAAAACAACAAAAGAAATAAATTATCATTTTCACCAAAATTGCTAACAACTAGTGCAAGCGCACACATGCAGTGCCAACATCTCTGTTTAACTAACACAAAATGGAGAATTATATTTGAACTAGGGGAAAAATTACACCATAAATGAGGAATTCACACACATTTTTACAGTTAAAACAATTTAATTATACCGCAAACTAACAGTTTGTACTTACATGTGCTCAGACTATGATGCTCAAATTTCACTAGAGCTTTGAATAAATTGAATTTGCAAGTGCAGCAGAAACCTTGTCAAATTATTACAATACATAGAAACCAGTAAGAGTCAAATAATATTAGTGCTTAAAATTTGACAACTGCAACAAAAATGACTCTGGTGGAACATGAATGTAAACATCCTCCACAGAACCATTCTACCATAACAACATTGCCACAAAACACAAAAAGAAAAGTAAGAAAAACAAGATAGAAATCATACTGCCAGAAGGGTGTGTCATTACCTTTTATGTCGAGGTTGTTGTGTTGGACAACGGTCCTCTTACTAGCAAGTGTGGAAGTTGAAGCCATTGCCGTCATCAAATAGCATGAGGGAGAGCCGACGCTCACAATAGTGCACCACTGGAATACTGGATGGATGCAAAATGGGCGCAGTGGGTGGGTTGGTCGCCAACACGGACCAGCAACATCTCACGCAGGAGCAAGCTGAACTAAATCTATAATATACGGCAAAAAAGAATGAACTTGGTGATCAAAACACAAAATCAAACCCATCGCGCACAAATATGGTCAAATTGGGAAAGACAAAAGCAAAATTTGTGAAGACAAATCGACAAATAGAACATGAATTTGACCAGATTGGAACCAACAAAAGCTGAATTTGTTAGACAAATCAACAAATCACCTACGATCTTGACCAAATTGGAAAAAACAAAAGGCTAAATTTGTGAGACAAATCCAAATGGGTTGCGATTTTGGGAACTATACCTATCACATAAGCTAGTCCTTTCATACATAGCCTTGAGCAGCTCGCCGGCTGGGATGTCGTCGGCGCTCACAAGCAATAGCAGCTCTCACTTCCCTCCCCCCCTCTCTCTCTCTCTCTCTCTCTCTCTCTCTCTCTCGCTGGATGCATCTAGCTCTGCTCTGCTTGGAAATGAGGAATGATAAGCTTCTAGATCCTTCCTACAAACGGGTCTGGATGATGACCCGTAAGCAAAATCCAATGTATAGCTGCATCACATGACAACACCGATCACAGAGCGCACCTGGCGGCCTAGAAAGTGACTGAAATCATAGAAAAAACATACGACATATATTTAGCAGTTTCGATATATATATATATATAAAATGGTATGGTACTCATGGGAGTACGTACTCCCACCTCTCATATACCACTTAAACTGTATGATTATACCTCTTTATCAATTTGAGTATACTCCAATAATGAGTTTAAGATACCCTAAAGTGAGTTCCATGAAAATTTTTATGAAAATCCACTTTTTATACCATACTCCCACAAAATCAAGTGAATCTGTACAAATCATTACTGGTTCTATTATATCTTTGGTAGTCTTGTTGGAAGCAGTTGTAGTCACGACCAGCTTTGTGACCGGCGCGGCGCTGGATCCAGTATAGCACGCCGGGGATGCCGCGCGACCTCGCCCGCCCACCACCATGGGTGTGTAGGTACAAGATGCAGGTACGTCGCGGGCCGGCCCTGCGCTGCGAGGCGGTCCAGGATGGCCGAGAGACTATCTCGGCCGACGCGGCAGAAACTGTCCACGTACTCCCAGGCGTCGCCGGACCCAGGCGAGAACCATTTGAAGCTGTGTTCATAGCCGTCGGAGCATGGGGCGTAGGAGATCACGCCGTCGTGGAACTCCTCGTCGCGGGCCACGAGGGAGGGGAACATGAGCCGGTGCGTGGACGCGTCGGTGGACAGAGTGGCCCGCGCGCCGGTGGTCCGGGCGAGGCGCGCCGCGAGGGCGCGCGTTAGGTTGATGTGGCCCTGGACGGTGAACGTGACGAGCAAGAAGTGCTGCGGCGCCATGCCCGGCAGCCCGGGTTCTCGGCTACGTGCATGTATTGAGTTGCTGATTGCTGCAAGTGTAAGCGTTGCGTGATTCGAACTCTGAAGTGTCGAAATAGCTAGCGTTAAATACACGTTCTAGCTATGTCAATATATGGAACTGGAATGGAACTGTAGGTGCCTGAACTTACACGTGTACCTATTTTTGTGTTTTGTACAGAGGACGTCTATGTAGTTTCAAAGATGACTTGTACTTCTTTAAACCATTGGATCAATCTAGAATCAGACATATACATCTGGTGACACCATGGACATGAAAATTTACGTAGAGTTAACAAAAAATTAGGCAACTTGCAAAATAGCTAAGTCGATTTTCCTAACCTTTGGATTAGCTTTGAGATATGGATGAATGATTATAGATTGATCCAATGGTTCAAAATTGTGACTTATACTTAAGAAAACATAAATCACCTTGTAAATAGACATCCACTCATTAACTATTACTACTTCTCGCAAAAACAGAGTGCCATAAATGATGAGAATAGGAATAAGAAGTTTGTCGATGTTTTACTATCGATCTTATGAAGAAAAAAAATGGTGGGAACACGGTACTTGAGATCACGCAAGAGGAGACATAGGATTTTTAGAAAGATTTAGACATTCTCCAGATAAAATAACAACCATACTCATGTGTTCTTGTATTGAATGCGTTTACAAAGTAAAACAAGCCACCGAAAATAAGGCTAATGGCTTCTGAATTGATCACTTGATCATCTTCTCTCTTTATCAACCGGCGTCACCTCTTATATATCTCTTGAAGGGGTGGCAGTTGCTGTGCGTCAAGAGATGTCTTGGCGGTTGTTCGATTGCGCACGTTGGCAACGATTATTGTCAGCGAGATACTCTCCTGCGCGTTTGTCATGTGGTTACGTCAAAGATAAAGAGAACTACGTACGGTTATGTCAGAGACAAACAATACGTGTATTAACTACCACGCGTGAATGAGAACAGTGTACAGAGTCTCTAGTCAATTAGGTCCACATGTTTGTGGGTTTTATCGACCATAGAGTGATCGTAGTTGACCTAATCTAAGTAAGTCTTACGACTATAAGATGGTCGTAGTAGACCTTATGACCATAAGGTGATCAGCATATACCTTATGACCATAAAGTGGTTGTGATCTTCCTCCTTGTCGTTATAGACTCTAACGACAAGGGGCATCTCTGATGATTATTAAGGATACCATTATCTATAATAAGTATTACAAATGAATAGTTTTATTAATTAAGAATTATTAGATCGTCGTCGAAGCTCATGATCATAGACGTGCAAACTGAACTGAAAAGTAAGAGCCACCAAACATGCACGATGAACCTACGAGCATTCATCTCAAACACGGGAACTTTTTTTTCGAGATGACCAAAGCCAAGAGCACAAACTTTTATTTTTTACTTTTGCTAGCTTCTAGTTGTCTGAATTTTTTTAAAAAAAATTCAGACACCTACAATTGCACAGTGTTAAACTTAAAATTGCATTAACAAATTATATGCAATTTTAGCGCAGCTTTACTGTAACTTTTAGTTCTATATGTTTTTGTATTTATAGGGTTCACCTAGATTTACTTTTGTCTAGTTTAGAAAAAAATTGTTTTATTTTTGGATTTGTAGGGTTCACCTAGATTTTCTTTTATCAAGTTTAGAATTTTTTTTGTTTTGTAATATAGAATCCATTATAAGAAAAACAACTCAAATCAACTCAACATATGTCAAATACAACAGCACAGCACACAGAAAGATATCAGTTGTTGGATGCTTATCCAAGGGATGAAAAAGTGACTAAGTAATAAGAAAAAAGCAGTCGACTGGGTTATAGTCGGTCCCTTTATTTTTAGGGTAGCCAAGAACATGTACAAACTGTGAAGAAAGTCCCAAGAAAACTTGAGTTATGCATGAAGTTCATTTTCCTAATTGATAGGGTGCAATATGCATATTTTCCCTACTGGATTTCAAAGTTAGTTTAATACTAGAATGGTGTAAGGATCAAAATGCAAAAGTATCACAGAAGAGAAAATTAGAAAGAAAAATAAAATAAATCATTGTGCCGCTCTACTCCGCCAATATGACGACCTAGTTGCTGGGGCCCACCTAAAGTCTCAAGTCAGGGACCCACATGTCAACCATCTCCCCTTCTAAACCTCTCTGACATCGGCCACCCCACCAAGCAACAACATCACTAAGGACAACATTGCCTCTCTCCCCCTTCATCCACCTTCGTCGCTGAGGAGGTGCGACGGTTTGTGTTGTGCTTCAAGCTCGCGAGCCTTTGTGAGTCCGTTCGATCCCACTGCCAAACCGAGCGTGGTTTTTGGCTTGTTCCTAAAACGAGCTGAGCCGAACCTACTGCTCATCCGAGCCGTAACGAGGCTCCACTCCTATTTGTCGGGCCTTATTTTGATACGTCTTCACCCTCAAATCTTAGTTGCGGGCTTGAAGGCTACAAACAATGCCGTCACCGCCAGCGCAGACGAGTGATTTACAATTTACCCAAGAATAATGATTTCAGCCATGGATTTGAAAGTACATGTATACCCGGTGAACGATTTCTCAGAACATATGGATATGATGTTCCCTTTTTTCCACACAAAAAAAAAAAAAAAACATCAGACCGTTTTCCACTTGAATCCATGGAGATAGTTTTCAGCAGGACATAAAAGTATATTTCGTAGAGTATCTGAATATTCAGATTTCACTTCAGATCATATAATTGGCAAGTGTCACTAACCACAAGTAGTGCTAGAACACAACGACATCATGTCTAATTGAATGATTGAAGACTTCAACGCCCGATGAGGTAGGATTGCACCGAACAATCTATGGCCCATCTACAATTGGGTCCAAGAAAATATTCAAATTACGATCTGACGAGCCACCTTCTGCAATAGCTTCCAGTACCTGTGCCTTCCAGGCCGCCGAGCTCCTACGCATGGCGACGCCACTCTCCGTGTCCCCCATGACCATCTCCAAGCAACTCTCGAGCTCCTCTCCTTCCAGAACCCCATCGTCGGCGACCGGGACGCGCACGCCGATGGCCCACTCCACGACGAGGCGCGCGTTTGTGTCCTGGTCAGTCCATTGGGGCACGGCCACCATTGGCACACCACACGCCATGCTCTCCAACGTTGAGTTCCACCCGCAATGCGTCACAAAGCACCCGACCGCATGGTGCGACAGCACCCGCACTTGGTCGCACCACTCCACCACCATGCCCTGCCCTGCAAGCTCGTTGTCGCGCACAGGCACCCCATCGTCTCTGTCGTTCTTGCGCACCACCCACAGGTACGGCCGCCCACTAGCGGCAAGGCCTCGCTTCATCTCCTCCTTTTGCCGCTTGCTCATTGTCGACATGCTCCCGAACGAGACGTACACCACAGACCGCGGCGGCTTCGTGTCGAGCCACTCCATGTAAGCCTGCTCATCATGTTTGTGAAGATCTCGCACCATGGCAGTGCCACTCCTAGTGCCGCAGTCACCGTCGCCGACGAGTGACACGACTGCCGGACCGATCGGAAGCATGTCCAGTTCAGGGACAGAGACGAGAGCACCGGCCTCCAATTCAGCTACAGTGTTCAAGAGCACCGTGGCTTTACCTTTGATGTTGCTGCTCCTTTCGATGTCCAGCTGCTGTATCGTCTTCCGGACGCCGTCGAACGCCGCGGTGATTGTGCTGTCCGTGAAATTGGTGAAGAACCTCGGGAGGTCGCGGATCGCCATCGGCGGGAGGCCCGGCATGGTTACTGTGAACCCTGGGTCACCGGCGTGCTCCGTGACGAGCCGTTCGTACCCGTGGAAGTAGTGGTAGTATACGGCCAGCATCGTGGCCGGCTGCACCCAGTAGAGCACGCCGGGGATGCCACGCGCCCGCGCGACCTCGGCGGCCCAGCACATCATGAATGTGTACACGACGCACGTCACGGGCCGGCCCCGCGCGGCGAGGCGGTCCAGTATGCCCGAGAGGGATTCGTCGCCGACGCGGGCGAACGTGTCTATGTACTCCCGGGCGTCCTCGGCGAACCACCTGAAGCCGTGGTCGTAGCCGTCGGAGTACGGAACGTAGGACACGACGCCGTCGTGGACCTCCTCGTCGGGGGCGGCGAGGTCGGGGAACATGAGCCGGTGCATGGACACGGCGGCGGACAGCGTGACGCGCGCGCCGGTGGCCCTGGCGAGGCGCACCGCGAGGCCACGCGACGGGTTGATGTGGCCCTGGCCGGTGAACGTGACGACCAGGAAGTGCTGCGGCGCCATGGCCGGCCGGCCGGGTTCCTGGCTTAGTTTTTTTTTTTTTTTTTTGAAGCAAAATTCTTGGCTTTGTTAGCATGGAGCGTACGCGTGTATATATCGAGCTCGCTGATTGCCGCGCTAGTGAGTGAGCGTTTGTGTGATCTGACGTGTCGAAATAGAGAGCACACATATATGATCTCACGATACTTTATGGGCGTTCAGGCTGCCGACAACGACAGATATTTTCGATGTCCAGAGCAAACGTGAAACGTGTGGGTGGTAGACATAGATAGCAACATAGGTAAACCACTCCCGACACACTGTACTACTACTTCAGTCAGCTGTCAGGTAACATCAATCGATCAGCTACAGCTTGCTGAGATTTAGGAGATGGAGCTCGGAAACAACAAGTTTCAGGCGACATTGAGGCCTGGCCAGCGATCACCGACCGGTGAGCAGTTTTTATTATTTATTTTTTTAAGTTATTTTAAAGATAACCTCTTCCTAATTTTATTTTCAATTCTGACTCCTTTGATCACGCTATGACCTGTGGCGTGATCAAACTGTGCTGTCACGCCAAGAGGAGTGGCATGACAGGACTTGGCCTAAAAACGAACGCCTCTAAAGGGGTCGATGGCGTGACAGCACAATTTGATGACGTCACGGGTCATAACGTAACTAAAGAGGTCATAATTGAAAATAAAGTTAAGAAAAGCTATCTTTAAAATAATTATTAAAGAAGATTAAAAAATAAAAAGGCTCCCGACTGGTTGAGATCGATCAACCACAAAGTGCCAGGCTGCCAGCCAAATCCTGTCGTATCACAGCCAAAGCTGGGACGTCGTCGACTCGTCGCTCATTTGCTCCATTACGCGGCCGTGTGAGGCGATCGAGCGTGTGACGTGCGTGCTGGGTTGGTTGCGCGTGACGTAAAAAAAGTAGTGTAAATTAAGATCGAAATCAAGAAATGCATATGGATATGAACTATCATGAAGCAGGGGCGCGGTCCCTCCTAAGTTCATGGGTGTTCAGCTGAACACCTATTAAATTTTGTACAAAATCCACAGTATAGTATGTGTATTACATATATAATGAAATATGCTCTTAATTGGGTCAACCAGACCACAACTTCCTCTCAGCTCATCAAATCACATCTCCTTCCGACACCCCACAACCTCAAACTGACCCATGTGATGGTCGCCCCATGGTCACACACATCCTTTGGCATTTGCCCTTTGGGCATTGAACCATTCGACCCAGCCACAATAAGGTTATTCCCCTTTATCTATATCTCTCTAACCCTAACAATCAACAAACAACAACCGACTCTCACATCTCTCCCTCTTTCTTGACGCGGCAACGCGACCACGACGATACCAAATGCGGCGGCGGTAGGACAGAGGTCGAAGGAGTAAGGTCGGGCGCCTAGCGCCGGGTGGGCTGTTACCATTGGGCCGCCGAACGGCGGAGTGGGGTGGGGCAACCGCCAAGCGGGGAGGGCAACCGGGGAGCTCCAGGGGCGGTCCCTCCTGAGGTCATGGGTGTTCAGCTAAACACCCATTAATTTTTGTAAAAATATATAGTATAGTATATGTTTTACATATATAATGAAATATACTCTTAATTGGGTCAATCAGACCATAACTTTCTCTTAGCTCATCAAACCACATCTCCCTCCGGCACCCCACAACCTCAAACTGACCCATGTGATGGTCGGCCTATGGTCACACACATCCTTTGGCATTTGCCCTTTGGGCATTGAACCATTCGACCCAGCCACAACAAGGTCATTCTCACTCATCTCTCTCTCTCTCTAACCCTAACAATCAACAAACAACAGCCGACTCTCACATCTCTCCCTCTTTCTTAACACGGCAGCGTGACCATGACGATGCCAAATGCGGCGGTGGTAGGTCGAAGGTCGGAGGAGTAAGGTCGGGCGCCTGGCGCCGGGCAGGCCGTTACCATTGTGCCGCCGAATGGCAGAGCAGGATGGGGCGGCCGCCGAGCAGGTAGGGCGACTGGGGAGCCATGTGGGTTTACGGCCAGCGGCGACGACCTGGCGGCTCCCGCCAAGAAGACCGCGATACCCAAATTCTTAACAACTCAGATGTGGGTTCAATCTGAATTACCAGATCCTCAATTCCCAAACCAGCAAAAAGCAAACCCAAAAGCCCAAATCAACAATTTTGTTTGTGTTAGTTTGAATTGTGATTGGTAAATCTTGTCTTTTTTGTGAAATGTAGATATCAGAGCTTAAAAAAATAAAGAAGTTTGTCGATTTGAAAGGCACGAAGAAAAATCGAGTTAAATTGTATTTTTTCTTGATTATTTTGTAATTTTACTAAATCATTTGAGATGTTATCATTAGTACGAATAATTTGTACTTTAATTTTTACTATGGTGTATATTTTATGTTTTACATTGAACAATATTTTTGTAACTTCGAACACCCATTGTGAAACTCTTCGATCCGCCACTGTCATGAAGTTGAAGTTCCTCTGTGTTTTCATCTTCTACAAAGTTACAAGGGCCAAGTTGTATAATCCTGCATTTTCTTAAGGTCCTCTTTGGCTATCTGTAAAAAGTGGTTGGATATACGGAACTTTTGTTATACGAATGAATCTAGACTCAGGGCCTGGCCCAAGTGTCGTGAGAAAGAGCACCATTAGCTCGTCGGCGGAATTTCCGTTCGTACGTGTTTAATTTGTTCATGTACATCAGTACACGTTGTGTGTATATATATACACTCTCGTACTGCACCGACGAGTTTTTGGCTAATATAGCAATGTTGACGCGCTAAGGGCCTGTTTGGTTGGTGACCAAACTTGCCACGCCAAAGGTTAGTCATGCCACGCTTTTTCTGCAATGTTTGGTTCATCGCCACGCCTATAGCACGCCACACTTTCTTAGCACCGCCCCACATGTCATAGACTCATTTTTGTGCCAAACCTTGCCACAAGTGCGCCGATTTTGCTCGCCACACTTTTTGTGGCAGCCACAGTTTGCCGAAGGTTAGGTGTGGCAAGTTTGGTCACCAACCAAACAGGCCCTAAATACCAAATCTAATCCTCTCTCGACAACAATTGCAAAAATAGCACCTAATTCGTGCCCCAGGGGACTGGACCTCTCCTCCGCGTGACACGTCACATAGTCCGTGCCCTAGGGGCACAGATATGGTCGTGTTTATGCCCCGGGCGCACGGATGAGCCTCTGTGCCCCACGTGACTGAGTCCGTGCCCCAGGCGCACAGACGAGCCACGTCCGTGCCCCAGGCGCACGGACGAGCTGCCGATCTCCCTTTCCGGTAAGTTTCTTGCCGTCCTGAGCATGTCACGATATGTTCCTAACCTTCCTCCATCTTTCCCCACCTTCTTTCGGCTGCTATGCCGCCATGGAGTGCCGCCGCCACCACCATCTCCCCCGACATCAGCGCTGTTGCCCCGCTGCCTCGGCCTCTCCCTGGTCTCCCCCAGCGACCTGGCATGACCCCCTTGTCGGTGTCGAGCCCATGCTTGTGCCATCTTCCGTCGGGCGCCATTGCCAATGCACCCACCTGTGCGCCCGCGCCGCTCATGTCGCTACCGTCGCTGCCACGGTGCCGCTTTGCCTGCGCTGCTGCCTCCCGTCGCCTCCCCGAGCCCCCAGTGACCCATTTTGGCCTTCACCAGCTACCGCCGCCGTCCGTCGCCGACGCCGTGTGCCCGAGCCGTGCCGTCACTTCCTCTGTTCTTCTCTTCTATTCCCCCTCTCCCACTGACAGCGGGCCCATCACATTCGTGCGTCTGGGGCACGGACACAGCTCCTCCGTGCGCCTGGGGCACTGACTCGGGCCACGTAGCGCGCAAGGGCTCGTCTGTGCGCCTGGGGCACAGACACGGCCAGATCCGTGCCCCTAGGGCACAAACTAGGCGACGTGTTGCCCGAAGGAGAGGTCCGGCCTCCTGGGGCACGAATTCGGTGTTATTTTTTATTGGTGTCGAGAGAAAGCTAGATTTGCTATTTAGCACATCAACGATGATATATTAGCCAAAAACTCCTTCACTGACCACAACACGTAACACGCTTCCAATTTCAAGGTAAATTGTAGGTGTTCTCACAACTTTTGCGTACCTTTCACTGTTCAATTGACCAAATCAGATCAACATATATTCAGTACGAGATAGACAGATATCGAGTACCAGTAAACTTTTCCGTCGTAGCGACAGCCAAAAGGTCTCGACAGATGAGCAACTTTAAGTCAGCCGTCAGGTAACATAACATCATCAGCTAGCTTTCGTGAAATCAAGCTGACGATGAATCACACGGCGAAAACAAGTTTTAGGTTGGCATTATGTGAGGCCACCGGGCCATCTCCGGTTGAGATCGACCGACCACAAAAGTGCCAGGCAAATCCTGCCGGCTCACAGCGAAAACCTGGACGTTTCGGTCCATTGCCGTGGCCGTGCAATGCATTCAGAGCGCGACGCGCGCGTGCGCCGGCCGGTGGCGCGTGTCGGCGATGCGCTTGCTGACGAGTCTTCACTTGTACAAAGCTGAAAAGTTGGACGCGATCGATCAGGTCATCAGGTCAGGTGTGTAGTGTGACGAGGCTTCGAATGCGCGCACTGTGCACAAGACAAGCCAAGCCAAAAACAAAATGATCAGGCACGAATGTGCCAACCGATCGATTGACGTGCACTAGTGCTGGCCTAGTAGCTCTCCTCTTCGGCGCTCCTGCTCACCGTTCGCTGACACTGATAGGGGGAAATGGAAATGACATGATGCATGCAGCGGTGCAAATGGAGCGGATAGCTATACAATTGCGAATCTATAAATAAATCGACGAGTTCATAGTATCTTTCCCCCGATAATACAAATGTCATTGCATATGCCACATTGGCATGAGAAATTAAGAAGAGAAAATGTGAAATTACCCAAGTAGTCAATCAAACGCTTTCTATGCCATTGTGCCCCTTTGCCTTGTTGTTGTTGCTACACAAATGCATCTTGGTGTGCGCAAGTGCCTTGCTGTTGCTGCTATGCGTGCTGACCTTGGTCCCGAGCCTCGACTGCCGCTCGGCGCCTCACCTTGCTGCTGTCATGCCGCACGCCTGCGCCGCCGCCTCCAAGCGTGACGCCCCCGACGCCAATGTGCCTTCTAGCCTAGTCACCCGACTCCCTCCTCATTGCTCTCTCTTGTGCTAGCAAGGGTTAGCTATAGACTCTAGTATGGTCTCCTAGTAGACATGATTGTGACCTGCTAGTGAACCGCGCCTAGCCCAAAAGGCCAAATTCTCTGTCCACAGCCCATGGCTGGCCAACTGGTCCATCGCCATGGCCTCTACTTCCTTACTCATTCGGTCATGCCCGCATTGGACGGTGCTTTTTCATCTCCGGTGGGATGGCGCAAGGGTAGGGGGGTCCTGCCAGCGGGTTACCTCGGTCGGCCTCCCAAGCTTGACCTATTGCTAGTTCTGCTCCTGTTTGATCTGCAGGAATTTGACAATAACTTTAAAGAAAACAATTTAATTTCAGCATGCAGCGTGAAATATTTCTGCATTCCAAATGGAGGCTAAGCCTTTTTCAATATGTTAAATGAAAACGACTGCAGTAGATCCTCCTCCCAAAGCTCAAACGACTACTCATTTTATTATGGGAATTGATAGCGTTCGGGCGTCCGATGCAAAACTTTCCGTCGCACTAAGAAGAATGCCCATGTTGTGGCAATTCCACTCAGAAGGTAATGGGTTACTCCTACAGCACGTCCTTGTATAATGCTCAAGGCTATAATCCGGACGTTATCCACATCTCTCCAAGCAACTCCAACCATCCATTCCTTCCTCCTCGTGAGTGCCTTTCTTAGCTACTCCTCAAGCACTCTCTCTCTCTCTCTCTCTCTCTCTCTCTCCCATAGAGCAGCGAGCTCCAACATTTTCTACACACATCCTCTTGTTCGGCATCCCAAACTTCGTCGGTGGCCACCGGTCCAAAATTTCGGCTGCTTGTGCTCTATGGAGGTTGTCCACCACCGCCGGAGTTTACGTAGAGGTGCCCCCTTCCGAGGAGCAGTCGGACCTTGTGAAATCTGTTGCTGTCGCATTTGGACTCTGGAGCTTGCTGGATCTAGCGAGTCCGTGACCGGACGAGACGGGCAACAGAGGGCTGGCAAGGTAGCAGTGATGCGGGGTGGAGATAAGGCATGAGGGTAATCACCTCCTCAAACTCTTCTGACGAGCTCGGTCATCACCGTCGCTCGCACACCCTCTTCCTTCGGTAGGATTGTTGCAATATATTTTTTTTGTTGCAATTGGGGATATGATTTGTTGTAGTGCTTTGCTGTGATGATTTGTTGCCACCGAATGGAGTTTTGTTGCACACTTAGTAATTATTATTGGGCTCACTATCATTTTTTTTTGTTAGCAGATTGAACGTTTATTTCGTGTTTGTTGCATCTGGGTCAAGATTTGTTGCAAACTTAGGGTGTGTTTGGTTAATAGGATGAGATTGAATGGGATGAGATGGTACAAATAGGATGAGATCATCCTGAAAGGGATAGTCAGACATGCTATTTGGTTGGTTATATAAGATGATACATGAATATGTTTGGCTGGTTGTATGGAATAATACACGAATGGTATGAGATTGTGTTTGGTTAAAGGGACGAGGTTGGTTTGTTAAGCTCCTCCCTACATTTGTGATATTACCTCCATGATATTTTTATTTTCTCATTTTCATTTTTCTCAATTTTCCCTTTTCTTTTTTCCTTTTTTGGGCTAACTATTAATGATCAACTAATGATCTTTTTCTAATTAATCTATAATTTTTTTTAACTTAATCTCTAGTTAAGTTCTCTATTTTAATTTAAAGGTTAATAATATACCGCTAGCTTTTCTTTAACTTAATGCAATTTTTAGTTAACCCTCTGATATTGAACTATTTGAGTATTTAAACACTAATCATTTCTAAATATATAACTTATAGTTAAATTTATTCTTTAAGTTTAACAACTAATGTCAAACTCATTAATATTTAACGCGAGTGGTGAGCGCATGCAACGCGAGCTGACGAGTTCGTCCTGTACCGCGTGATTCGCTCAATTTCATCAAATGGAATGATTCATCCCACGGGAATATATCCTAGAATATGTACCACCTCATCCAAAACTAGTTGGTTCGATACACTCAACCAAACAGAGGGATGAAAGCATATTTAGAACCATCATATACATGTACAACTTGATATATCCAACCAAACACACCCTTATAAATTAACTATTCCTCGTTTAAAAAAACGGATTTGCTAATTTTTAGTTGCTTGAATTTTTTTTATCCATCAGTCACTTACAGTTGCACAGTATTAAGCCTAAAATTACAGTACTAAGTGATGTGTAATTTTAGCACAGTTCTACTGTAACTTTTAGTTCTATTTGTTTTTGTATTTGTAGGGTTTACCTATATTTACTTTTGTCTAATTTAGATTTTTATTTTATTTTTCTTGTAATATTTTTTTGCCATTAGATGGAAATCTAAAGGTGGGAACAAGTGACTGACAACTTACACATAGGTGGTCTCTTTTAAAAATGAAGAAGTCCATTCCACTCCTTCAAATATCGACATACGGATACCTAACCTCCTGAACTAAAAAACCGGCCATTTGATATTCCAAAGTTGCATAACCGGACAACCTACCCTCTTCGGCTGTTTCGTGCGGTAGTTTTGCTGATGTGGCGTTCGGATGGCCCAGTTTCGCCAAGAGGAGAACTGATGTGACGTTTCTCTCTATTTCGTCTCTTCCTCATCTCCTTCTTCTCTCCATTTCTCTATTTTTCTCCCATTGAAGTTTTGCTCCCTAGCCGCATCTCCTCCGGGCGCCGCCACCTGTGGCTGCGTCGCCTCCGGCCCGCTCCTCCCTGGCTTGCTCCCATGCGCCCTTTCCTCCCTGGTAACGGTTCAGGCAGACGGTCCTATGCAAACAACACCAACTTTGCACAATCTGATTTTCCAGAGCAGTCTTGTTCCAAATGAAGCTCATTTTAACGATTTTGTTAGTTCCCCTGCGGACGGATTATTGATAGAAGCTGCTCATCATAGAGAGTCTTCAGGATTGGATTCCCCAGATCTTCTATTTGACTTTGAGCTCGAAGGTTGGCATTAAGCAGTGCCCTGACGGACTGCCTTGGCATTTTCTGAACCTCATGGACAATAAAACTGGTGCCATTGACAAGCTGGTTCAAAGGTTACCTTCGTAGGAGAGAGGGGGAGATGTTCCTTGTACAGTGTAGGTTCTGTGGTACAAATGTTTTGTTTCATGGTTGTTTGCATAGCAGTAATACAGGCCTTTTATTAGGCCTTAGATGTTAACAGTTATTGCTCTCAAGTAGAAGGGCAGAATTTCAGTTCCCTAGCTGTTGATCATCTATCTATGGTTCATATTATAGTGCCAAATTGCATATGTGAGGTAGTACTCAACCAGAGTTCTACTGAGCACTGATATGGCTAATCTCCTGCACTTGCTGTGGTACATCTTGTTGATAGCTTGCAGATGCAGTGATAGTAGCAAAGAGTGTTAAAATGGTAAAATACATGTTTTGCTTGATAGTAGCAGAGAGTGCTTCTCCTGAAAAGCCTTCCACAATATTTGAGTTACAAATAGCTGAGTTGGCTATGCAGTAGAATACTGAAGCAGGAATCAGACGCAATGCTGGGTTTGTTCTTCCTCCATAAATAGCAATGCTGCTTCTTTTTGGCATAGAAAAGAGAGAGGCTCGTAGGCATGCCATAAATTTCAGTTCTTCAGTTTACACAGTGAAGGTTTACACATTTGTTAGCCATGCCATAAATTTCAATTCTTCAGTTTACACAGTGAAGTTCACATTTGTGTCAGTATGCACAGAGCAAGCCTTGATTCCTGTTAAGACGGATCGAAGGCGTAGTGCATGTCGACGGCGACGTCGATGTGCCAGGTGCACCGTGTTCCCTTGGGGAAGACGACGAGGTTGTAACAGCCCCGGATGTGGGACTGCCAGAATCCTTACAACTGTCCAGGATGTTCAGTTGTAAAGACGTGGTTTCACAAGCAAGCGAACGATAACAGCAAAAGGCAAACTTTTATTACAGTAATTATGGCTTAACAGCCATTTTGAAAGCGGAAACGGGCATCCAAGCCCAAACGTAATATAATACAGAGCAAAAAAAAAGCCAACACCACAGGCAAGCTTGGGCGCAAAAGAGACCCTAGTACCAGTAGTCGTCACCGTCCCACACTTCCTCCTGAAAGTTGGGGTCACCTGGATCTTCCCAAGATTCTTCTGTTGATGTTTAGCAAGAATGAGTACAACTACCGTACTCAGCAAATTGCATAGAAATTCTATTTAACTAAATGCTAGGATAATCAATGGAGGGTTGCAGATTTACCAATACAGGTATATGTGGAATGCAATAATTGAATTTTAAAAGTCAGTATAGTAATTAAAAGCGATAAACAGTAATAAGTATAATCACGGGGTTTTAACATCTAAAATTACCAATTAACATCTGTAAAAGCCTACTTATGCCTTGTGTATTGGAATCACCCATGAACACAGCTTCATTAACCGGAAGCACGGCGTATTCGAATACCATTGATTATTCACTCTGCAGAGTTGCCCAACTTTACCCACAAGATATCTCATGCTCGTACTGTCATGCAATATACACGCAACACGTTAGCGTGCGACTGAGCTGAGATAACAAAGCCTTTTCACTGCTCAACCTCTTTAGTCTCTACACGGTAGGTCTACATCCATACAGCTCGGGAGACCACCGGCCAATAGTGGAATCCGCAATCCGAGTCTGACGGGCCCATACCGTTGTGCAATTCAGAGGGTGCCCTAAACGGGCCACCCCTGATCCACCCCTATTCCGCGTCTGTTCTATCACACAAGCAACAGATGACATCCTGTAGATATTCAATCGGATGAGCAGTGTACTAAGCCGGGAGGAATGACCACGCATGTGGTTGGCGGTTTCAGGTTCATTACTTGGCACAAGGTTCTTGTCCTTATCTATCATTCGGTGGCGATGACCCAACACCAACTCGTGGTGCATCCACCTCCGGATCTCACCGATGACTCACTTTTTAAACGAGTATATTGGATTGTCCAACTTCTTGGACAATCCTCAACTCACCACCAAAACCTATTGGCCTAAAGCCAACCTTCATTGATGATTTAGAAATGAGTTTTGTATGGCATTGTGGAATAATTTCTATTATTTTATGTGGGCTAGATTTGTCAATGTGAATATGACTTGCAAGAATGGGTGGTTTAATATGTGGAGTGAAGGGGTTTTAACTATTCGACATGGCATCCCAAAGTACTATTTCTTAATTGAAATAATTGGCTAAAATATGCTAATGAAAGTAATAATATAAAATATACTAATGTAGGTTCAATATGTTCAAGGCATGCAACTTGCCTTCTGTCCAAAGTCCTCGAATCTGCCCTGCTTTCGTGTCTTGTCAGGTGATGTCTGGTGGCTCGTCGTGCGTCGAGATCTAGCGTAAGACATAAAAGCAAAATTAAATACTTGGCTCGACAAGGAATGAGCGACACGAATTCAAGTACAACAAAAATATAAAAGAAGAAAGAAAGCAACTTAATTAGGCAAAAAGGTTTGACAGAGTTGGGTATGGTGATCGGATCTAAAAATCGGCTTTATGGTTTCGAGGCGGTCGAATGGACATAAAATGTTAATTTAGGGTTTTGGTGAATAGCGACCATTTCTTGTTCATATTCATGAATTAAATACTAAGCGATGAATTAGTCACTAATCTAGGGTTAGGAGCAGTGGTTATTTCTTGTTGAGCGATGCAAGTGCAAAAATAAAGGAATGAGCAGTTGTATGGGCTGAATTTGAAGAATGAATAGTATTTGGATTTTCAAATGCTTGATGAATTGTGTTTCTTGTGCAATGAAACGATCGGGCCGAATTTAAAAAAAAGAATAGTCTTGGGCTCAAAGATCGGGTCAAGCCCATTCACCGAACCGCCCACACCCATTTGCGCGCCGCTGCCTTAAGGCTCGCGGCCGCTAGGGTTAGGAGGGGCGTTGGTCGGCGTCCTCGACGCTGCCGCTCGCGAGAGGCGGCAGGCGACGCGACCGCGCACGCGCGCGGCGCGCTCGCGACGGTGGCTAGCGCGGAAAGGAGAGGCGCGCGAGGAAGAGAGGTAAGTGCTTCTTCTCTCGGGTTTTGCGAGGTGTGTTTGGATTTGGTTTTAGGGTTTGGGGGTGGCGGCGAGAGAGAGGGCAAGCGGTGGAGATCCGGTGGATCCAGGGCCGAGAGGGTAGGGAAGGGTTCGGGTGTTTGATTAGGGTTTGATTCGGAGGAGGAGATGGGATCGGCTACGGTTGGGAAAACCGGCGGCGGCGGCTCGGGCGCTCTGGGACGAGGTGGATGGGGAGGTTGGGTGTGGGTTGAGATGGCGGCGGGCGCTTTATAGCTGGTGGAGGCGGTGGAGGATTGCGTGCCGGGGGGGGCGTGGGGTCGGGAGGGTTCGGGAGGCGCAGCGCACATGGGGTGGTGTCGTGGTGGCGGCGCTCCTCACTGGAGCCGAGCGGGAGGTGGCGTGGCGGGGTGGCGAGTTGCGGTGCGGCGTGAGCTGCGGCTCGGGCGTCGCGCGCATTGAATGCGAGGGTAGAGGAGGTGGCGGGTCCTCTCACCGAGCGAGGCCGGGAGGTGGCATAGTGGGCGGCGCGGCGGCGCGGCGCGTCAGACGGGCGGCGCGAGGCGGTTTGGGCGGCGGTCTGGCGCGCGCGTGTCGGTGCAGCGAGGAGGCGGCTCGGCAGACGCTCCGAGGTGGAGGCGCTCGGGTGGGAGGAGGGGGATTTGGGGATTTTGCTTGAAATTTGGTGGGGTTTAGAGATTCAAATTCAATTTCAAATTGAACTCCAACGAAGAAAATTTCTTTCAGTTGTTTCAACCTACCCCCCTTAAAGGAATCTCGACCTCGAGATTCACACAAGGCCGGGGAACAGGTTGGGAAAATCTCGCTGCATCTTTGATTCCTTTTCCCATGTTGCTTCTTCCTCTGTATGATTTTTCCAGAGAATCTTGCAAAATCTGATATTCCTGCCCCTTAATTGCCTTTCTGTGGTATCAAGTATCATCAAAGGTTCTTCTTCATAGGTCAGATCATTCTGTAGTTCTATCTCTTCAAGTGGTACCTGCTCTGACGGTTGCCTCAAGCATTTTCTGAGTTGAGAAACATGAAACACATCATGTATGCCAGTTGGATTTGGTGTCAAGTGTAATTTGTATGCCACTTCTCCTATTCTCTCCACAATTTTATAGGGACCAATGTATCTTGGGGCTAATTTTCCCTTTACTTGAAATCTTACGACTTTTTTTGAATGGAGTAACTTTTAGGTATACGAGATCCTCTATTTCAAAACTCAAATCTTTTCTGCGTTTATCTGCATATTCCTTCTGACGGTTCTGAGCAATCTTCATTTTGTCCCTTATCATTCTGACTTGATCTTCTGAATCCTGTGCTATCTGAGGTCCAAATAATCGCTCTCTCTCATGTCTGTCCCGCTTAAAGGTGTTCTGCACTGCCTGCCATATAAAGCTTCAAAAGGTGCCATCTTGATACTGGTTTGGTAACTATTATTGTAAGAAAATTCTGCAAAAGGTAAACATTTATCCCATGTTGCTCCATAAGCTAAAGCACATGCTCTCAACATGTCCTCTAATATTTGATTTACTCTTTCTGTCTGCCCTCCAGTCTGTGGGTGGTAGGCGGTGCTGAATGCCAAATCTGTTCCCATGGCTTCATGTAATTTCTTCCAGAATTTAGATGTAAATTGAGCCCCTCTATCCGACACTATTCTCTTTGGAATCCCATGCAATGATATTATCTTTGTCATGTACAATTCTGCCAATTTATTCTTTCCATACGTCTGCTGGATTGGGATAAAATGTGCTACTTTTGTTAGTCTATCCACTATCACCCAAATGGCGTCGAATCCTTTTTGTGTTTTTGGCAACCCTGTGATAAAATCCATACCAATTTCTTCCCACTTCCAATCTGGCACTGGTAGGGGTTGTAATAATCCTGCAGGCTTCTGATGGTTTATTTTAATCTTTTGACAAATGTCGCACTTTGCGATATACTCAGCTATTTCTCTTTTCATCTTTTTCCACCAAAATCTTTTCTTGAGTCTGATACATTTTTGTTCCCCCTGGATGTATTGAGAATTGAGATGAGTGAGCCTCTTGTAGAATCAATTGTTTCAATTCTTCTTTGTTTGGTACACACAGACGGCCTTTAAACCGGATTACTCCACGATCGTCCTTTTAAATTCTCGCATTTCTCTGTCACGATTATCCGTCAAAAGTTCTTTGAATTTCTGATCTTCTGTTGTGCTTGTTTGACTTGATCATCTAAGTTTGATTGTATCTCCAAAGTGATATTGATCCTTGTTCGACTATTTCCAAGTTTAGGTCTTTGCATTTCGAGTATTAGTTGTGATGACATTCTGTAAAGCATTCAAGCCGTGATATGCCTTTCTGTGAGTGCATCCGCCACAACATTTGCTTTTCTGGGTGGTCTTTGGATATCAAGATCATAATCTTTAATCAATTCTAGCCATCTTCTCATGCCCGAGATTCAAGTCCGGTTGAGTGAATATGTATTTGGACTTTTGTGGTGCAAAATACTTCACAACGATTTCCCGACAAATAATGTCTCCAAATTTTCAATGAGTGAACCACCGCTAACTCCAAATCATGTGTGGGATAGTTTTCTTCATGAGTTCTCAATTGTCTTGAAGCATATGCCACAACTTTCCCATCTTGCATCAATACACAACCCAATCCTTGCTTTGAAGCATCACAATAAATCTGAAAATCCTTTGCGAGATTTGGAAGTATGAATACCGGGGTAGTGGTTAGTTTATCCTTCAACTCCTGAAAGTTTTCTCACAATTGTCCGTCCATTTAAAAGGGATATCCTTTACGAGAAGTGAGTGAGTGGCGAGCAATCTTTGAGAAATTTTCTATAAATCTGCGGTAATATCCCGCTGACCTAAGAAACTTCTTATCTCGATCCATCGTCTTTGGTGTCTCCATTCTTATCACTCGACTTTTAAGGTCGACTTTCACTCCTTCTTGGTGATAATGTGCCCTAAAAATGACACTTCTTTCATCCAGAATTCACACTTTGAGAATTTTGCATACAACTGATGCTCTCTCAATTTGGTTAGGGCTAGATGGAGGTGTTGTTTATGCTCTTCTTCACTTTTCGAATATATCAATATATCATCCACAAACACTACCACGAATTGATCCAAATACTCCATATAAACTTGGTTCATCAGGTTCATAAAATATGCTGGGGCATTAGTCAATCCGAAAGGTACTACTGTGAACTCAAATAATCCATATCTTGTAGTAAAGGCGGTCTTTTCTCGGTCTTGTTCTCTAATCTTGAGCTGGTGATATCCTGATCTCAGGTCAATTTTTGAGAATACCTTGGCTCCTTTCAACTGATCAAACAAATCATCAATTCTTGGCAAAGGGTATTTGTTTTTAATAGTCACTGCATTTAAGGCCCTATAATCCACACACAACCTCAAACTTCCATCCTTTTTCTTAACAAGCAAAGATCGATGCGGACCAAGGCGAGACACTAGGTCTTATGAAACCTTTTCTTCCAGTTCATCCAAGCTGTTTCTTGAGTTCTTTTAATTCACTAGTTGCCATTCAGTATTGTGCTTTGGTCACGGTTTAGTCTCGGTACCAATTCTATAGCAAGTTCAATCCTTCTATCCGGAGGTCTTCGGGTAGTTCTTGAGAACACATCCGGATATTCCTCAATCACTATCATTGGCATGGTGGTTTCGAAATAGCACCGTAAACCCTTCTTTTCGCTCCTTCATCAATGATTGGTGCATTACCACCGAGACTTCCTGTCCCTCACGAGCTTCTCGGTATCACCGTCTTCTTATCACAATCAATTGTGGCCTTATACTTTGATAACCAATCCATTCCCAAAATAACATCTATGCCTTTCATCCGAGTACCAACAACTCGTTTCAAATCGACTCCTTGAATCTCTAGGTTCAGGTCACTACACTTATATTGAGATTTCATTCTAGTCCCGGGTGTTTGCAACACATAGGGATTTGGTAAAGCAACAAAAGGCAAACAACTCTTCACAGCAAAATCCAAAGAAATCATCAATGGGTAGCCCTGGTCAAAAAGAACCAAAGCTAATCTTGCATGAAGTAGAAACATACCAACAATGACATCGGTAGCCTCAGCTGCATCCTGAGTGGTGATGTGATTGATCTTCCCTTGTGATGGTGCCTGTGCAGATTGCCCTCCTCCTGAGAACTGTCCTGACTGTCTAGATTGGATTCTGGGCTGTAGCATTCCTCCTCTGTTGGCTTGGGAGATGGGAGGAGTCCGGTTGCTCTGCATCTGATTCCTTGCTTGGGCTTTAGCTGCATCTGCTGACATATTCTTCAACGGACACTGTCCCTTGAAGTGACCGATCTGTCACAATGATAGCAACAAGGATTTACGAGGACAATCCTTTTGATGGTGGTTTTGCCCACAATTATAACAACGAACTGTGGTGGTCCTGGTTTCACCGAAAAGTGGTCTTCTTTGTCGGGTTCATAGGTGGTCTTGGCGCTGAATTCATAGGTGGTCTTGGTTGGAATCTGAAGGATGGCGGTGGCATCATTCTCCCCCTTAGTGCACTTGAAGGTGGAACCATTTGCTTCATCTTTCTCTTTCTAGTTTCTTCCATTTCACCTCACGGCTTCTTCTGAGATTAACAGCTTGTTCACCATAGACGCTAAGTCAGGAAAATCAAGGGCTGAGATGTGAAACTTCAGTGACTTTTGCAATCCTTGTGAAAACTTTTCCATTTTCTTAGCTTCTGTATCCACATCCAGCGGAGCATACCTCGCCAATTGATTAAATTGGTGAAGGTATTCATCCTTATCACGACCTCCTTGCTTGAGGGCGAAACTCTCGGCGTTTAGCTGCAACTGTGCCTTCAGGGACATGGGCTTTGTGAAATGCTTCCTTAAATTCTGCCCATGGAATATCTCTGCCTGGATGTAGAGTCTGGTGATTCATCCACCATGCTTCGCTTGACCTTGAAGTTGATGAGATGCAAACAAAGTCTTTTCTTTATCATTGCATTGGATGGTATCTAACTTCCTCTCAATATCACGTAGCCAATCATCACCGCTAGTGGATGCGGAGATCTTGTGAAAGTTGGAGGTCTTGTCTTACGAAATCTGTCCATCCAAACACAGGGTGGTTCCTCCATTATTGCCTCGGAGGGATGTCCAATTGGTGATCGGTGGCAATCTGCTCAAGAAGTGCGTGTCTTTGTTCCATCATTCTTGCTGATTCTCGCTCGACTTGATATCTGCTTCTCTCCATCATGGCCATAACTTCGCCAAAGTCGGTTGTTGTCTGTTGATTGACCTCATTGTTGTTGTTGTCGGACATCTTGAGAATGCAAATCTGCGATGGTTTTGACCAAACACGTAAGATAAGTAAGATTCATTTTGCGGATAAGTGGTGAAGGGAATAGGTAAGTAATTAAGGCGAGAAGAAGGAAACAACTTTTGACAGGGGTGATATCTGAGATCTTGATAGGAAACAACTTTATTATAATTCACATAGGTTTACACACATATCTTACAAAAGCTGGACATATACTACTTAGAGTATATTACACAACCTTTATTACAAGCAAAAGTCGTACTAGACTAGGGTAGCTCTACACTATCGTCCTCTGAAGACTTGACGAGGCTTCTACCACCCATCTGACGGAGGGTTGCTGGTGGTGTAATGGATCACTTCTTCTGGGTCCTCCTCCTCCTCTTCTTCTTCTTGACCTTCTTCACTGACTACTGGTCCTTCGTCTTCAACCTTCTCCTTTCCCTTGGTGGATCCTCGGAAAAGCGCCGATAGTTGCGCGCTATGCCCGTTAGGTGAGGGCGGCGCCGGAGGTGACTCGGAGTATAGTCCGTGATCTTTGGAGTGTAATCGAGCGATCTTGGGTGATATCGCCATTGGGCGGCGGGAGGTCGAATTCTCACCACAAGCGGATCGGATCCGGATCCGAGCATCGCGGCGAGCTATTTCCCTTTGCGATTCGTCCCACTCGCTTGGCCGTAATACTTCGATGCATCGTGTGATACTCACTCGAGTCCTTGTAAAGGACTTCTTGTGTCACTATGTGGATAGCGACTTGCGAGTCTTGGGTCTTCATCATCCTCAGGCATGGGAACAACGGCACTAAATCCATCGTCCCCTTCTTGCGGAATGAGTGAAACTTCGAGCCCTCGAATTCATCATCATAGTGTTGACGGAGGTGTAGAATCGCCCGTCTTGCTTGCATCTTGTATGGCATCTCTTTCCTGACGGCGATAGCCCACAAACCGACACTCAGTGTCTGGTCTGTAAGCCAAAGGAATCAAGGCCACCCATGCTTTCCACTGATACCTCCTGTTGTGGATCATTTTCTCTTCGGTGTAGAAAGTGGGTAGCTGACCAGTTGTCGCTCCCAGGTGTTGTAGCATCCTCCATAGTTTTGAGGCCCATCCTCTCAGTACTGCAGGCTCAGAATATGAGTTCGGCATCTTCCTGACAATCGAAAAGTTGAAAATTTAGTCAAGAGGAGATAAATTCTTTTAAGAAAACAAACAAGTTTTTTCAAAACCTATAGTGAGATAAGATAGCAAGAGAAAGGGAAAAGACAGACAATTTAATACTTATATTTTTGTTTTGGAAATTCTTTTGTAATTTTGAAATTAACATTTTAAAGGTCTTCAATCCTATAACCAAGCTAAGGTCTCAACTTACGGTCAAGTGGCTCGATACCACTTTTATATGACCGGATGTGGGATCGCGGAATCCTTACAACCGTCCGGATGTTGGTTGTAAAGACGTGGTTTCACAAGCAAGCGAACGATAACGACAAAGGCAAACTTTTATTACAGAATTATGGCTTAACGCCCATTTTGAAAGCGAAACGGGCATCAAGCCCAAGCGTAATATAATACTGAGCAAAAAAAGCCAACACCACGAGCAAGCTTGGCGCAAAGAGACCCTAGTACCGATGGTCGTCACCGTCCCACACTTCCTCACGAAGTTGGGGTCACTGGATCTTCCCAAGATTCTTACGTTGATGTTTAGCAAGAATGAGTACAACTACCGTACTCGAAGAAATTGCATAGAAATTCTATTTAACTAAATGCTAGGATAATCAATGGAGGGTTGCAGATTTACCAATACAGTATATGTGGAATGCAATAATTGAATTTTAAAAGTCGTATAGTAATTAAAAGCGATAAACGATAATAAGTATAATCACGGGGTTTTAACATCTAAAATTACCAATTAACATCTGTAAAAGCCTACTTATGCCTTGTGTATTGGAATCACCCATGAACACAGCTTCATTAACCGGAAGCACGGCGTATTCGAATACCATTGATTATTCACTCTGCAGAGTTGCCCAACTTTACCCACAAGATATCTCATGCTCGTACTGTCATGCAATATACACGCAACACGTTAGCGTGCGACTGAGCTGAGATAACAAAGCCTTTTCACTGCTCAACCTCTTTAGTCTCTACACGGTAGGTCTACATCCATACAGCTCGGGAGACCACCGGCCAATAGTGGAATCCGCAATCCGAGTCTGACGGGCCCATACCGTTGTGCAATTCAGAGGGTGCCCTAAACGGGCCACCCCTGATCCACCCCTATTCCGCGTCTGTTCTATCACACAAGCAACAGATGACATCCTGTAGATATTCAATCGGATGAGCAGTGTACTAAGCCAGGGAGGAATGACCACGCATGTGGTTGAGCGGTTTTCTGTGTCTGTTACTTGGCACAAGGTTCTTGTCCTTATCTATCATTCAGTGAGGCGATGACCCAACACCAACTCGTGGCTGTCCACCTCCAGATCTCACTGATGACTCACTTTTTAACGAGTATATTGGATTGTCCAACTTCTTGGACAATCCTCAACTCACCACCAAAACCTATTGGCCTAAAGCCAACCTTCATATGATATTTAGAAATGAGTTTTGTATGGCATTGTGGAATAATTTCTATTATTTTATGTGGGCTAGATTTGTCAATGTGAATATGACTTGCAAGAATGGGTGGTTTAATATGTGGAGTGAAGGGGTTTTAACTATTCGACATGGCATCCCAAAGTACTATTTCTTAATTGAAATAATTGGCTAAAATATGCTAATGAAAGTAATAATATAAAATATACGGAATGTAGGTTCAATATGTTCAAGGCATGCAACTTGCCTTCTGTCCAAGTCCTCGAGCTATCCTGCCGCTACGTGTCTTGTCCTGATGTCTGAAATGGCTCGTCGGCGTCGAGATCTAGCGTAAGACATAAAAAGCAAAATTAAATACTTGGCTCGACAAGGAATGAGCCTGACACGAATTCAAGTACAACAAAAATATAAAAGAAGAAAGAAAGCAACTTAATTAGGCAAAAGGTTTGACAGAGTTGGGTATGGTGATCGGATCTAAAATCGGCTTTATGGTTTGAGGCGGTCGAATGGACATAAAATGTTAATTTAGGGTTTTGGTGAATAGCGACCATTTCTTGTTCATATTCATGAATTAAATACTAAGCAATAATTAGTCACTAATCTAGGGTTAGGAGCGATAATTATTTTCTTGTTGAGCAGTGCAAGTGCAAAAATAAAGGAATGAACAGTGTATGGGTGAATTTGAAGAATGAATAGTATTTGGATTTTCGTGCTTGATGGTTGTGTTTCTTGTGCAATGAACAAGATCGGGCGAATTTAAAAAGAAAGAATAGTCTTGGGCTTGAAGATCGGGCGAAGCCCATTCAGTAGAAGCAACCGGCCACGACCCATTTGCGTGCGCTGCTTTAAGGCTCGCGGCGCTAGGTTAGGAGGCGTTGGTCGGCGTCCTCGGCGCTGCTATGTGAGAGAGGCGGCGGCGGCGCGAGGACGGCGCAGCACGCGCGGCTCGCGGCGGTGGCTAGCGCGGAAAGGAGAGAGCGCGAGGAAGAGAGGTAAGTGGCTTCTTCCTCTCGGGTTTTGCGAGTGTGTTTGGATTTGGTTTTAGGGTTTGGGGGTGGCGGCGAGAGAGAGGGCGCCGGTGGAGATCCGGTGGATCCTGGGTGCAGAGAGGTAGGGAAGGGTTCGGGTGTTTGATTAGGGTTTGATTCGGAGGAGGAGATGGGATCGGCTTACGGTTGGGGAAACAGGCGCGGCGGCTCGGGCCGCTCTGGGACGAGGTGGATGGGAGGGTTGGGTGTGGGTTGAGATGGCGGGCGGAGGCGGCTTTATAACTGGTGGAGGCGGTGGAGGATTGCGGCGAAGGGGGTGGCGTGGGTCGGGAGGGTTCGGGAGGCGCGCGCATGGGGTGGTGTCGTGGTGGCGGCGCTCCTCACTGGAGCCGGCGGGAGGTGGCGTGGCGGGGTGGCGAGTTGCGGCGGCGTGGCTGCGCGCTCGGGCGTCGCGCGCATTGAATGCGAGGTAGAGAGGTGGCGGGTCCTTCACCTGGCGAGGCGGGAGGTGGCATAGTGGCGGCGTCTTGGCGCGGCTCGTCTGAAGCGGCGACGAGGCGGTTGGCGGCGGTCTGGCGGCGTGTCGAGGCCGAGCGAGGAGGCGGCTCGGCGAGACGCTCCGAGGTGGGGCGGCTCGGGTGGGAGGAGGCGGGGATTTGGGGATTTCTTTGAAATTTGGTGGGGTTTAGAGATTCAAATTCAATTTCAAATTGAACTCCAACGAAGAAAATTTCTTTCAGTTGTTTCAGAGGTCGCCGTCTCCAAACTCAACGTGCTCCTTCTCCGGCGAGCCCTCTACGGTTGCCTTCGCCTTCCCTCTCACGATGTAGCACGTCTGGCGCACGTCGTAGCTCAGCACGTATCTCCCAGGAGGGCCGCCAACAGCTCGGGCGGCCGAGCCATCACAGGTGCGGCACGGGGCCGGGAGCAGGAGGCCGACGACGCTGGGCTAGAGGAGACGCGGCCAAGAGGAAGCAGCCAGCGACGGGCCAGCGAGCCGGCGAGGGGCGCAGGGGCCAAGAATGACGACCGGAGGCCAGCCTGGGGAGAGGCGGCGCTAGAAGAAATGGGGTAAGAGAAAAACGCTTGAAAGAAATAGAGAGAGAAGCAATGAAGAAAAAGAGAGAATCTGTAGGCTCATTTATAGGTGGGTCTAAGTGTTAAAAAAGTCAGCTCACCTAACTGATTTGGTGAAATCGGGTCACCTAGACGTCACATCAATAATACCATCACACAAAACAACCAAAAGGGAAGGTTGTCCGGTTTTACAACTTTAGAGTGTTAAAGAGATATTTTTTTAGTTCAAAGGATTAGATGTCCGTTTATTGATACTCGAGGAGTAAAATGAACTTCCTCCTTTTTTTAAAAATACAACCTTACACGCCAAACTTACCTTCCCCAAAAAACACGATCATCTCCGTACATGCCACCAAGGCACCAACTCGGCAACTCAGCTGCATGGCTCCACGACCCTGCAAGTAATTAAAAAGGAAAAAATAATTTTTTTCTCAATAAGCACCCTCCTGTCGGTGATTAACACTTTAACAGGAATCATTAGCCAGCAAACCCCCCAAAGCTCCGAAACAAACCACAGCAGAAACGCCGTAAGAATAACAACCCACTTACCCACGTCCAGCTCACCGCGCACCCAAAAACGACTCGCCCGAACCCTAACCGCCACTGCTATGTGGGTCCCAAAGACTCCGGCCCCACCGTCCCTCTAGAAACCGCCTCTTTCCTACTGCCGGGCGACCGGCTGCAGGCAGTTTCCGCCATCAGTTGACCGGCAGCCTTCGCGCTGCCTTCTTCTCCCCTTCCGGTCACCTCCCCACCCCCAAACCCCACGAGAAGGGAGGAAAGAAAAAAAAAACTTTTTCTTTATTTTCTTTACACGCGCAGCGAAGCAGCGCAGCCGCAGCAACAAAAGAGGCGAGCCTTTTCGTCGCCACCACCACCACCACCTCGTCGCCTCGGCTCCTTCGCAGGCGCGCGTGCGCGAGATCTCGGGCCCGCTCGTTCGCTCGCGCGCGCACCGAGGGGGCGCCGTCTCCGGAGGTGAGGGCTCGTCGATTCTCCCGTGGTTTTCGTGGGAATTGTGGGCGGATCTGGCGGGGTTTCGCCGGATATCGGGCCATTTCGGTGGGGTTTTTTTGGTGATTTTTCGGTTGCGGTTTTTAGGGTTTGCGGCGGTTGGGGATCTCGGCGATGGCGAGCCGGTTGAAGGAAGACGAGAGGAACGAGCGGATCATACGCGGGCTGCTCAAGCTGCCCGCCAATAAGAGGTGCATCAACTGCAACAATTTGGTGAGTTCTTGGCTAGCTTTGTTCACTTCTCTTGCTGAATGTGGTCGGATTTGGATATCATGGTGGGGTTGACGGGGAGCTAGGGAAGTGGAGGAGGGGGAATAAGTGGTTTAGATCTTGCTTGGCTTCATCCGCGATGGTTGCTAGGAATGCTGCAGGTTTTAAAGCTAATATGTTATGTTACGAATGCGTGTCGCGTCCCGAGGGGTTTCGTTGGCTGGATTGGTAGGTGCCTGTTCGGAGAGCGGGGTCTTATTGGGTGGGTTAAGTGGTGAGTTGTAATTGGGGAGATGGAAATGTGGAATAAAATAGCCCCAATGCTGGAGATTATACCTTGCTCCAACAGGTAGTCACACGGCATGGTGTTAGGACTTACGATTGGAACAATGACCAACAGGAGCCTAAGCTATCAATAAGGAAAGTGACAATGGATTATGGCTGTCTCGGAGTTGATTGCTGGCTACCAATGATGTGAAATGTGAATGTCGCACTTGAGGTGTTAGCTGATTGGTACTTACATCGCAGGAGGTGTGAAGAACAAAACAAAACTACTCAAGGAGCGTCACGAGTAATGAAAACAAAAATACTTCCTTATAAGTTATAACTAAGTAACCCCGTACAAATTTAGTGGATCTTTAGAATGAAGTTTGTGCGAGATATTCCTTTCTATTATAGATGCTCAATAATACACCACAAAATTAGATAGCATTGCAGGCCATCTTTCGGAATAAAATTTGCAATATACATAGCGTATGTAGCACATATTAGGTAGTTAAAAAACACACTAATACTTTACTAGAAGATAACAAATCACTTGCTGTTTGTGAACTCCAAGTGACCGCTAAAAGTTCTCTAAATCTTGAGAGTTAAGGACCACCTTAGTGTCCCATTCGACCTTGCCTTGGTTTTTGGTTAATGGATCTTTTGCCTTTTTCTTTATGTTTTCTGTTGTAAACTCCGTTATGCTGAGAGGTTCATGGTGCATGTCTCACTTTAGGCACTGCACCTTGTAAAGCTTGACGCGCTTTGCTGCTCCATATGTGCCTTTGACTGAACTTCTACCTAGTATGAAGTATGTGCATTTATTATGGAGCAAAGTTATCAATAAGGAAACTAGATTGCCACGGCCCATTTGGATGACTATTGTTTTGGCATTCGGCCTTTACCCTTTTTCTAGAGTTACGAATTTCACTCGGTGATTACTTTGTTATGATGCAAAACGGTGGGTTTTTATTTTGTTTTTTTCTTAAATAGTTATTGCAGCAGTTGGATTTGGATGCTATAGTGAATTGGTGTCATTAGTTGTTGTGAATGGTTCTTTCACTGTTCTCAAAAGGGGAAAACATATGTCATCCACATGATATCTTCCATTATATTAGACACTTTTAGTAGTTTCGACTGAATCTGCAGCAGGATGAGGTGATTTGGAAGTCTAAGCTCTTTTAATCAGACATCACAGTGACACTTCCGTAATTCTATCTGCATCAAAATTGCATTAATTGTTATGCTTGATAGCTCTATGGTGCCTTCGGTATAATGTCAAAATATAAATGTTTTTAACTTGAAGAATTTTGCAAAATGATGTAGGCCTTGATGGAATTGACAGTAGAAACAGTTCAGTGTGCCCATTCAATTCGTATGTGAAGATTCTAGAGGATGAAGTTCTCTTGCAATTAGATGCTAGTTTCTAAGCTCGGATTAGTGTCCAATATTTTACTTCAATTTAGTTGTCCTTGCATAAATGCCCCACATATATTTTATTTGCACTGTAAATTTGTAAACTAAACTAACGAGTCTCAGCTGCTGAATAATATGTCTATCTTCCCTGTTCTTCTCTTTTTATTTTTTCTTGTATTGATTCGCAATACTTGTTTTCTGAAGTTTTGCATTTCTCTAGAATGCTGATGCACATATGTTGATATGAACAGGGACCACAATATGTCTGCACAAATTTCTGGACCTTCATTTGTACCAATTGCAGTGGAGCACAGTAAGATTCTTTTTCATTTTTGTTTGTTATTTATAGTTTTGAATGATCAGCCTCTCTAGCTTCTGCCTTTCCTTGCTTTTTGTTAAATTAGATGCATTATTGTGGAGCCAACTGGAATATGTTAAGCCTCCTATTCATAGTAAACTGCTTGATTTTCTTCTTTTGTTTCTCCTAGTCGAGAGTTCACGCATCGAGTGAAATCAATTTCCATGGCTAAATTTACTGCACAAGAAGTCAGCACTCTTCAAGGAGGAGGAAATGAGGTAACTTGTATTTTTCCTGTTTTTACAATTTTGAGAAAATTGCACTGTAGGTCTTTGAACTTGCGAGGTTGTGTCACTTAGCTCCATGAAGTGCAATTTTGTATCAATTTCATGCCTTTCTGTCTAACTTTTGGCATGGGTTTTGCATAACCTGTAGCGTGCTAGAGAAATATTTTTCAAGGAATGGGATTCTCACCGGAATTCATACCCTGACAGCAGGTTACCTTTCTTTGCTCATTAATTCCCTCTTCTATGTTAAAACTTGTTTGCTTTGTATTCGGAATTATGGCCTGTTTCTTTTGGTCTCAGTAATGCTGATAAATTGAGGAATTTCATTAAGCATGTTTATGTGGAACGGAGATACACAGGGGAAAGAAGCGCTGATAGGCCACCGAGGGGAAAGGTGATGTTGGCTCCTTATAGCTCTAGCATTTGCAGTAACCGATGCCCGGGTTTGGAAATGTCTATTTTACTCTCTTCTAAATTCATTGATGATTGATTTGCATCTTTCAGGATGATAAGGATGAATATAGTGAAAATAGGAGATCTGATGGAAACTGGGGTGGTTCAAGAAGTCCTCCATACAATGAAAGTTACTCTGATCGTCGGAGTTATAGTGGACGGAGTGATGACAGAAATTCCAGATATTCCTATGGAGAACGTAGTCCTGGCTATGACCAGAATGACTATAAGAAAAGTCCCCGCCACTTCGAGGTTGTTGATGATAGAAATCGCGATGATAGATCTGGAAAAACGACTCCAGTTCAAAGGTTTGAGGACCACAGGTTTTCTGAACCACGAAAGCCAGAGACTGGGTCTCCAAATTACCAGAAAGAAGCCGATGGGTCTAGTCCTCCTGTTGTACGACCAATGAGGGATATATTGGGTGATGACGCTCCTCAACTTCGGATTGGTGAACCTCCAAAGCCTAATGTTGCCAAATCGATTGATCCTCCAAAACCAAATGGAACCAGGACCATTGAACCTCCACCACAACCACAGGTAATTCTTGTCATTCTTGATGTTTTTCTTTCCTGCAGACATTGCTTTTATGTTTTCTTGAAATACCAGCATGTTCTTGTGTGCATATTATCCTTAAGCTGAGAATTTGATATGAAGTTTTAATTGTTTTGTCTTGCATGTTTCATAACTGTAGAGGACATCTACTGTTGGTAGTATTGGTTCTTCCGAGGGGACTTCAGAACAGATGAAGGTGGCAAGTGCAATAAGTTTAATTGATTTTAGTGCAGATCCTGAACCTACTGCATCTGCACCACCACCACAACCGGCCCCTACACCACAAAAGCAGCCTGTTAATGCACCAGCACCACAGCCTGTTCTTGAACAAGGAAAAAATGCTCCATCAGTGAGCGGTGGTGACTGGGCATCTTTTGATGCTTTTGGCCATCAACAAACATCACAAGCAGGCAGCAGTGTAAATCCCCTTGAGTCTGCACTTGCACAACTATCATTCTCTGAAACACCATCTGCACCCAATGCATCAGCATTTCCTTCTTCTGTTGATCCCACTTCAAAAGCAAATGAAGGAGGACAGGCATCCATGATAGAGCAGTCACATTCTTCATTATTTGGCATGTCCCTTGGTATTTCTGGCAACCAGGTATTTCCTTTCGCAGGATAATTTCAAAACATGTACATTTTAATTTATTGCCTTGATTTTTTTTCACTTGATACCTTTTACAGGCCTCAACAGGAATGCCCATCCAAGGATCTTCAGTTCAACAATTGGGTTTAGCTGCCCCTACGGCTGGTCTTCCATCTCAGTTGCCTGCAAATTCAAAAGGAACCAGTGGTGCTCAAGCAGTAGCATCTTCTACTGACAGCAAAGCCAGTGACCGGAAAGAACTTCCGGCGGTATGTGATTAACCACTTGTAGAGTATTGAACATCTATGTATGAGCTATTCCATTGTTCTCCACTTCTCCACCCTCACTTGATTGATCTGTAGTACATAATGTTAGGAATAGCAACTTGTATTCTCAGGAGGCCAATGGGCCAGTATATATACACAAAGTATAGGTGATGAATATACAAATAATTCCTCATAACAATGGGGAATAATACATTATACATATATCTCTAACACCCCCCCTCAAACTCATGGTGGGTCAACAACACTGAGTTTGGAGAGGTAAAAGTCGTGCTGTGCGCGAGTCTGGGCCTTCGTGAAGAAATCCGCTAGCTGAAGCTCTGAAGGCACATACTGAAGAGTAGTCACTTGATCATGCATACAAGACCTCATGAAGGAAGCATCAACACCAATATGCTTGGTGAGTTCATGCTTCACAGGATCACGAGCAATACTGATAGCACCTGTACTGTCTGACAAGAGAGGAGTCGGTGTAGTGACAGAAACACCAAAGTCCTCAAGTAACTACCGTAGCCAAGTAATCTCTGCTGTCAAGAGAGCCATAGCGCGCAACTCAGCCTCTGCACTCGAACGGGATACTGCAGTCTGTTTTTTTGTCTTCCAGGCAATGAGAAAACCACCAAGAAAAACACGATGCGAGAGATAGACCGCGATCGGAGGATCGGCCCCAAGTAGCATCCGAATAAGCTGAAGTGGAGCAGTGGAGCGTGGAAAGAAGAGAGCGAGAGATAGTCCCACGAAAGTATCGCGAGAACTTCGAAGAAGGTGGGCGTAGTGGACTGAGTGGGAGCGAGACGAATCGACTCGAATGTGGGTGATAAGTGATATCGGACGAGTAACGACAAGGTAGACAAGACTCCAACAAGATGGCGATAGCGAGTCGGATCGGAAAGAGGCTCGCTATCGAGGGTCGGAGGTGAGCGTTGAGCTCCATAGGAGTCTCAACGATCTGTTGATCGATGAGAGAGGCGCGATCAAGAAGATCTTGAATATACTTCTCTTAGGATATAAAGAAACCATTTGGAGTGGAAGTAACCTCAATCTCAAGAAAGTAACGAAGAGGACCAAGATCAGACATAAGGCGCTCGCTAAGGCGAGCCTTGACAAAGGCAATGTACTCAGAATCATCTCTGTAATGATCATATCATTAACATAGAGAAGAAGAAGAGTCCGACCACGAGGCGAAGTGTGGACAAAGAGCGCGGATCATGATCACTAGGTGAAAAACCGGCGGTGACCACGAGAAGCGCTCGGACCAAGCACGAGGGCTTGCTTAAGGCCATAGAGAGAGTGGCGAAGCGGCGGACCATGCCCTCGAGAACAGAATACCCGGCGGCGGAAGCATGTAGACCTCTCACGCAACTCGCCATTAAGAAAGGCATTCTTGACATCAAGTTGAAAGCAGACCGGTGGCGAGCGAGGCGTCACCGCAAGAAGAGTGCGGGCGGTGGTCATGTGGGCCACGAGGCAAAAGTCTCGTCGTGGTCACGACCATACTCTGTTGGAAGCCACGAGCAACAAGACACGCCTTATAGCGCTCAAGAGAGCCATCGAGCGAGTCTTAATCTTATAGACCCACTTGCGTGATGGGGCGAGTGAGATGGAAAGGAACAAGATCCCAAGTACCGTACTCTCGAGGCGATAATCTCTCGGCCATGGTATCTTGCCACTCGGGGTGAGTATGACATCCGTGAGAGACGAGCTCAAGAGTAGCCGCACGAAAAAACCAAAGCAGGCGGGGCGAATCGGTGGAGGCGTAGCGAGGAGAAGATGACCCATTAGGGGAAGATGGAGCATCAGCAAAAGATAGCTCATCTGGGAGATCCTCAGTACAAGGTCGACGAGTGTAGAAGAGAGGGTAAGAAGGGGCTGTAGTGGGAGGAGCCGCAGGAGACGAAGCAGGCGGCGACAACTGCGGAGAGGCCACAGGAGGAATATGTGGAGACTCAATGGGACGGGTGGGCGAGGCAAGGCGGATATAGGTGTATCCGGAAAGGTCAAAAGGACGAGAGACTCCACAGAGGAAGCCGAAGGAGGCGGGGCGTGGGTAGAAGGGACGCGACTCGTCGAAAGTCACATCTCGAAAACCCGCGTCCGTCGACCAACGGGATCCCGTCGATAGCCTTTGTGCTCGTGCTGTATCCCGAAAGACACACTCAACGATGAGCGATCGGTTTGGTGCGTTCTCGAGGCGAGAGAACATAGCAAGCGCACCAAGCAGAGCGAAGGCGAGTAGTCAGGAAGAAGGCCACAAAGACGCTCAACAGAGATTGCACCCTGAAGAGCAGAAGAGGGTTGGATGTTGACGAGATACGTGGCAGTGGAAATAGCCTCAGCCCAAAAGTGAGGTGGAGTAGAGGCGGCAATCATCAGTGTACAAGCCGTCTCAAGTAGGCGACGATGCTTGCGCTCAGCGTCACCATTCTGAGCATGAGCACCAGGACAAGAGAACTGAGCAAGAGTACCTTGCTCAGCAAGGAAGCTGCGCAGGTAACGAGAGAGGTACTCGCCAGAAGAATCAACACGAAAGACACAAATAGGAGTGGAGAACTGTGTGCGAACCATAGTGGCAAATTGTTTATAGATAGACAAGGCCTTACTATGAGAAGACATGAAATATATCCAAGTGTGGCGAGAGAAATCATCTATGAATATGAAATAATATCGATGACCCACTTTCGAAACGAAGGGAGCCGAACCCCAAACATCGGAATGAACAAGATCAAAAGGACGTTGAGACACTGACTCACTATGAGGATAAGGAAGCTGAATCTGTTTACCTAACTTACAGCCCTGACAATCTAAAGACACGTCTCCTGAGACAGACCCGAGAAGGCCACGACGAACTAAAGACGACAGATGAGATCCACACAGATGACCAAGACGGTGATGTCACTGCTGGAAAGAGCCGGTAGACGGAGTGGCAGAAGCAGAGAGACTGGTGGCGACGGTGGCAGCGGAAGGAAGGTGAAGCCAGTCAAGCTCCCAGAGATGCTGTGAGTCATGGCGCCGAGGGTCAGAACCAACCAGAGCTCCCGTGTGGTGGTTCTGAACACAACAAGAGTTAGAGTCGAGTATGACCCGGTAACCAAGGTCAGTAATCTGGCCAGCAGAAAGAAGTTGCATGGTAAGGCGAGGAACATGAGCAACAGAAGGAACATGAAAAGATGAGTTGCTAAGAGGTCCTCGACCAGAGACAGAAAGAGAAGTACCATCAGCAGTAAGAACACTGACAGGAGAATCAAGAGGTGTAATGAAAGGCAGAGTGGAAGAATCAGGAGTCATGTGAAAAGATGCTCCAGAATCAAGAATCCACGGGGAGGTGCCTAACTGTGGAGGTGGTGGTTTCGCGGTGCAGAAGAGTCGATGGCGAACTGCGGAACACGCCGAGGAGAACTGAAGCGGCAAGTAGGCGTTGAAGTCTGGCTATCTCCTGCGTAGTGAGAGAAACTGCTGAAGGAGTCGATGTAGATGTCGATGTAGAAACCGCAGAACCTGTCGAGGGAGAACCTGAAGCAGCAAGCAGGCGTTGAAGGCTGGCTATCTCCTGCTCAGTGAGAGAAACTGCTAAAGGAGTCGATGCAGACGTCGATGTAGAAGCACCAGTGCCAGTGCTAGTAGAAGAACGGCGTGAAAGATGCCGCTTCTTCTTAGGCTGCTCCCAATGGGCAGTATCTTAGTGTAGTTTCTTAGTGTATGAGGAGTGTTAGGATACTATCTTTCCAATGCATGGTTTCTTATGGTGTAGTATCTTAAGTTCTTTCATTTAATTACATGCATGAGGCTGTTTTACGTTGAATTTTGAGCCGAACTGGTATCTAAATTAGATACTAGAGTACCCTCTCTCTTCATTAACTATGGTGCCACATCATTATTTTGCTTACATGGTAGGTTAAGATACTAGCCAAAGTGGAGCATTGGGAACAACTTTATAGCACTGGGACTCAATGTGACCGACCTTGTTGCAGTAGGAGCAGTGAGGACGGCCACCGCCAGATGGACGGCGGCCACCACCTGTGGCGGCATTGGAGGAAGCGATGTCTTTGGCGTGGAAGCGGCAGTGCCCATTGGTAGGCGGTCTTTGGGCGGCGCGGCGACCAAAGAGCGAAGTCTAACGGCGGCGGGGCGGCGCGGCGGTTAGAACGACGTAATGATTTTTTTCTTTTTCTTTTTCTTCTTTTCTTGGGCGATTAAAAACCGGCTATCGGTAGTCGGCCCACAACACGCTGCAGCAGCCGCAGAGAACTAGGTTCCCGGCGCAGCGCGAGCGAAGCGATGGCGGCGTCGGTGGAAGCGTGGCGAGTCCAGCCCAGATCTGAGCGATCGTCGGCGGCGGTCGGCGGCGGAATCCCGGAGGCTTCGGTGGCGCGGGCGGCGGAATCCAAAAGACGGCGCGGGGCAAGCGGAGACCGGATGGCGGCGCGAACAGGTGCGGCGGCGTCCGGGATGGAGGCACCGAGCGCCGAACGGCAAGACGATCCGGCGACGGTGCAAGGAATCGGGCTCGGCTTTGACCGGCGTCGCGACGAAGATCGAGCGGCAGCAACAGGAGGTAGTCAACGGGGAGAGGCGTTGATACCCACACGGCGCACGTGGAGGCGGCGCGGAAGCCGAGGATCCGATGGGGAGATGTCACCTCCAGGTAAGAGGCGACGTCGGCGGATCCGAGATGCGGCGGTGGTGCGGGTCACTCGAGTGCCGGCGGCGGCGCGGCGCGGTGGATCCGGCAGTGCGCAGCAGCGGCTAGGGAGGTGAAGCCGGGCCACCGCCAGATGGAGCAGCAGCCGGATCTGTGAAAGAGCGACCGGCGATGGAGGGAAGGTGAAGCTGCCGGCAGCGGCTAGGGAGGTGAAGTCGACGGCGGCGGCTAGGCTAGGGCTGAGAACGAGTTGCGCGTCCAGGTGAGGAAAACCTAACCTTGCTCTGATACCATGTTAGGAATAACAACTTGTATTCTCAGGGGGCCAATGTGCCAGTATATATACACAAAGTACATGTGATGAATATGCAAATAACCCCTCATAACAATGGGGAATAATACATTATACATATATCTCTAACACATAATATATTATAGAACACATAAGTTTGCTTTTCCTACACTATAACTACTGTAAAATACTATGCCATTTCTAAAATCTAATGTAATAGATCATAAAACTGGAAGTTACCTGCTTTGAGGGCAAAGCATAGAATCAGTTACTTATCCAGTTTAGGGCATACATGGGATAAACCTCAAAACTGTTAAATGATGGGAGCGAACAAGTTGCTATGCTGAGTAGTTCCTCAGAAATTTCAGAAAATAATGCAACGCATGGTGCACCAGGATTGAGACTAATGGTTTTCTTTTGACCTGTGACATCTGTCAGAGGTGGAGTTTAGTTTAACTAGCATGAGATATGTTAACATGTAGGTAGAATAGATCATGGCATATTTGATCGACCATCATAGGTTGCGTTTAAATGGGGACTAAGTGATTGTTCATATTAGCTTGCATTTCAATGGGGGATAAGTAGTTATTATGTGGATATAGAAGTATCTGCAATAAATGCAGTTTCATAAAAATAATGCATGGCATGGTAGGGCCAGAGTTGAAATAATGGTTTTGTTTTGATGCCTTTGACATATGGCATCTGGTTTGACTGACAAGGTATATGGGAAGAAACCAGGTGGTAGATTGAAAACTAAAGAAGTGGTTCAGACCATGATTAGGCGACACAATAATATAGTTGTCAGTTTGAGTCTTTAGTTTCAGTAAAGTAGTTCTTTGCATGCCCAGACATATTGAATTGACATTAACCATACTTGTTCGGTGCACCTGTGTTCTCTGTGTAATATCACGTGGGTTCATTACCTTATCGTCAGTTGAAGACAACTGTGACCTTTTTTTAAAGAACTTGATAGAAAATATGATTAACTGATGAAGTCGACACCATGCAATTCAACAAAATCATTGCATCAGCATAACCGACATCAGATCGAATCTTTGCAGGGTTTCTTTACTTCACTATATCCACCTGCAGCTCCAACAATGCCTGGTTGGCAGAGAGCTCCCCAATTTGGAATGGGATATGCCATGCAGTACCCTGCTGGAATGGTATCTTTGTCATTCTCGTATTAGTAATTTATTATAATCATTTTTTGTTAGTGTAACTTATTATATATCTTTATTGTCACTATTTGTCTTACAAAATAAATGATCTCCCGGTTACAGGGAATGCAAGTATATCCTCAGGCAGCATTTCCTCAACCTACATATCAACAACCTGTATATCCGCAACAAGCATATCCCCAATCTGTGAAAGTTTCCAACCCTTTTGATCTTGGAAATGAGCTGGCTCCAGTTCAAGCTCACACAGTATGAAATCTCTCTTTTATGAAATATTCGAAGCTGTTTGGCATGTTGCATATTCTACATGTTCTTGTAAACATTGAGCCAAAAAATACTGTTCAGCGAATTAGTTTGAAATACTTGATGGTGCACTTTGATACCCACATTAACTTGGTTGTTTACCACATTCGTCAATTGTTCCATTAACATGATCATTTTTGTTGTGTCCTTCAGCAGCACCTATCTGGGCCACTAGGAGCATCAGCAGGCACAACTCCCCCAGCCTTACTTGGCACCTCTGGCTTTGGAGTTCCACCACAACAACCTCAGCAGCTGTATCAGTCATCTGCACCTCCAAGTATTTACTTATGTCCTTTATTACAATTTCTACAACGCTTCTCTTTCTATTTTTTTGTGCTTTGCTAATTTGTGGTTCAACTTCAGACCATTACTCGATGCAGCAAGTTCCAAACAACATGCCTGAGCAGCTACCTAATAGCATGCTTCCAATGTGAGTTCCTGTTGTATTTTCTACATCTCCTAAGTTGAAATATGTAGTGCTAGATTTTTGCATACGAGCTGAGTTTAATTATCATTTTTCATTTATCTATATCACATCCCTGGTATGGAATGTATCACATAGGGAACAACCTTAAAATAGAAGAATTAGAATTTGCCAATCATGGCCATTGGATCAGACAGTGTTCACCAACGCGCTAGGCGCCGGTCTACTGCCTGACTAGCGCCTAGCGTCTTAATGCCGATTAGGCAGGCTAGGCGGCTGCCTAGGCTGGATAAATCGGCTAGACGGGAGGGTGGCGCCTAGTGCCTAGGCTGGCTAGGCAGTCGCCTTGGGGAACACTGGGATCAGATTAGATGGTTGAGAATCAACCACTGAAGGCCACCAAGTTGCGGAGCAACCTCGTGATTTTTTTCGCCTTTATTCTACTAGCCATCCACCTTCTAGGGGCATGGACAGTCCTTGTTTGCATCTTTGCATCAACCTCATTCTTCCAATTTAAGAGTAGTTCCTACAAGATACATTCCTTCCTTGGTAATTGGGGTTCTAAGGGCCCTTCAACTATATTTAGTTCCTTTCCTTAGCAAGACATAAAACGTCCCAATACACAATACACCAGATACATACTACCGGTGTTACATTTTGTTTCAACAATCAACACTGATGTCTGACTTGTGGCATCACAGGCAACACGGAGGGTTGGGTTCCCTCAACATGGGTTTTGATCAACAAGCAGCTCCCAGATACTCCCAGCCAAGCACCTCACCTTCCTATGGCTCTGTTGGGGGGAATCCTTTTGGGTAAGAAACTTATCAAATGTGGACATACCATATCACCTGTTGTTTTGGAGTCTTTTGCATCTTCGGACAAGGGTTTGCAGTGCCCAGTGAGACCAGAATGCATCAAAGCCCTCGAGAGAATCAGAGAATTTGTTTCATACCACTGGTTGTGTATTTGTGGACTATAGTTCCTTGTAACTTGTTCTGAAAGGACGATGATCGCATATATCTCTCGACTGGGCATAAGCATCAGGATTCAGGAGCAAGAGTCCTGTGTGTGTGTGTGGTGGTGGGGGGCATCCAGCCCAATTTTCTTGTATATTTGTGTTTGCTGCCATTTCGCTTGCATTGCATCATATGTATATTCAACAAGGCCTTGTGCCTGGAATGGTCAGTGGACGGTATCCGATCATGTATTCTTAGTTCAGAATGTTATTTCTAGTCCAGCTGTCTATTCAATTCAATGTGGACGATAATGGGACCACCGTAATCTTTGAGATGTATAATTGTGATTAATCAATTCCTCTCCCTTGTGCTGTTATATTGCATTCGGTTTGGTGGTACTTATCAGTTCTCACTTCGTTTTTATTTCTTTTTGGAGAGGATCGGTTTAGACTATAGTTATGGCGGTCAAGTGCTCAAGGCCACTGCAGGAAATAGCAAGTAGCAAGCGAATGCCTCATGGCTTGTTTGGATTGAGATCTGGATTCTATGTTTGAAAAAAAATGGTGTCTGGCTGGATGTGGTATTTGGTTGAAGATTGGGGTGGAGAAAATATAAAGTTAAAAAATAACATCTTGAGGTGGTTTCGAAATAAATAGCATGAAAATAGTTTATTAACTAATAAAAATGGTTCAGTAACTAATTTTTAATCTCAATTAGCTGGTATGAAACAACACGTGTGAGCCTGGAAGCCAGACGCAGCGAACAGGTACGTGTCCAGCCAGGCACCTGGCGTAAAGCAAGCCTGGCCAGAAGCAAGCCTGTTAGCTCCCTGGACTAGGCTTGGTTTTGAGCCTTGGTTTTGAGCCTGGGAATCAGGCGTGGATAATGAAGGCCTGGGTCAGGCAGCGGTTCCAGGCAGCTCCTTTCTTTGAAAAATAAGTATTATTTTTTATCTCCAGACATGTATTACCAACCAAACACTAATTTTCAGGATTGCCTGATCAGGCAAAAATCATCTGCTTCTCAAGTTACTCTCAGACACTACTTTTTCTCAGGCACGACTCTCAGGCTTCGAACCAAACAAGCCCTCAGTCCGGGGCCAATACAAGATCTGATGGCCAGGCCTGGCCCAACTCGAATCTGATTAAATTTAATTACATCATGTGATACCAGATATGCATAGATATGACCCATAGTTAAGTTTACGGTTTTATTAAACAACATTCGACTGTTTCTTTTATTAAAATAGTCGAATTTTCATCTATCCGATATGCTTTGAGATTTGTACTTCTTATATGATGAATTGAGTTCGAATTTATTATGATTTTTTTCTTCATAACATAACGGGTTCACCACATTGCTATTTTGTTGGTATAAAATTTTATTTTATTTTCTGTCTTTTGTTTTTACTCAATCTCAAAGTATATATTAGATTTTGAATTATGTTATGAAAATATGAGTTATTAAGACAAAGTATATATTAGATTTTGAATTATGTTATGAAAATATGAGTTATTAAGACTTTCGAAAATAATTATAGTGACCAAGAACAAAAATTACATAAATAATTTACTATAATTTATATATAATAAAGTCTTTGAGTGTTGTGCAGACGTACCGTTAATTTAAGCTCAGATCATCACGAAAGTATTAGGCCGGCCCAGTCCTCCATCAGCCCATGTACTAGATATATTCTAAGGCCCATCCAATCCATTTCTCCAGTGGCACTAGCCACCAGTGAGCCCGTGACCGCGAGACGTGTGCACTGCATCGTAAGACCCAGATTCCAAATTCCCATGCGCAGGTCAGCGAGTAATTGCGTTTTTCACGGGACCTCCGCAGCAGAAAGTGCAATTTACTACAAGAATATACATACATACAAACTCACAGCGTAGCAGCATAGCATAGTGACATTTACGATGAAACGCAGAACCCTTTTAAAGTATTTACTACAGCCGCATAGGTACAAGTATAACACGAATGATACAGGGCTCCCACCAAGTCCAATGTACCGTCTTCGAACCATTTCTGAGGTCTACATCACGGGGCGGGAGAAAACGTTCTCAAACCGACAGGCGACTGCCCTATGTACTGTGTAACGTATAGCACCTCCAATCACCAATCAAATTCGATCTCAAATCGAGGAGTCTCATATCCCTATAATAAAACACCCCGAAAACCAACAGACCTGACCTCTATGTAAAAATGGAGTGCAAAATTTCCTGTCTGACTCAAGGGCAAAGTGCTGATTAATTGTTGTCGAGCTTTGTAATCGGATAGGCCAATCCTAGAGCACATCCAATGTTTATACAAACGAAGAAAGACGGATTTTACATGGTCTTGGTAACAGTCAGCAACCTGCGACAAGAAATTACTGTATAACTAAACACAAGAACTCAAGAAAATGAATATCCGAGATAAATGACTATCTGTGTACTGTACAATTGGAAGAACACCTCACCTTCACAAACTAAACCACTGAAGCAGGCTGCTGTCCAATTATCCACTATTGGTCAGGAGTCAGCACTGCAAAAAGATAAGAACCATTAGAAACATTTTGTATCGAATCATGGAAGGCAAAGATCTACTGTTCAAATACCATCTAAACAAAACTGGTCAACGCAACAGTTTAACTAGAATTCCAAAATAATGTCCATACAAGAAACTATAACCGATCCCTATGTCAATTTAGTTTGCCCATCAAAAACTCAGTTCGTTTATCATATATATATATATATATATATATATATATATATATATATATATATATATATATATATATATATATATATATATATATATACTACTTAAATCGTGATGATACTTTTTTTATCTATTTGAGCATACTCCAATAATAATTATAAGACACCATAAAATGAGTTTCATGAAAAATTTCATTAAAGTCTACTTTTTATAGCGAAATTTGTATATATACTTCTTTTATATACAGAAAAGGTTATATAGTAAAAAACAAAGGGCTCAAATGAAGGTTTTTCAATCAAGTTGTATTGGAGTATCTTAGAATTGATATTTAAGTATACTGAAAATGATAAAGAAGTATAGTATGTGCGCTTAAATGATATATTAGAAGTGAGAGTACATACTCACAGGAGTATGAAACGGACGTATGATTTGTACGAAGTGAGTGTGTGTGTGTGTATTGCGTACAATCAATCAGGGAAAGATCAAGGAAGCAGGCACTTTTTTAGTTAAATAGCCCAATGGAGGAAGAGAAGAATTGGCCTTGGAGTTTTTTATTTTAGAAATAATTTGGCCAGTTTCATAATCAAATTAATGGAACTTTAAGTCGATCAAAACTCCCTGAACATGAAAACACTTGAACATCAAGTCCAGTCAAAAGCCCAAAGGCCAACTGGTGAGGCAACTGAAGATAAAAGGCCAACTGGTGAGGCAACTTTAGATAAAAGGCCAACTGGTGAGGCAACTGAAGGATATATATGTCCAGAATAGACACTACTATCCAGCAACAGGTTTTCCCTAAGATCACTGGTGCACTGGGAGAAAAGACCAGGACAAAAAGGATTTAGGACTGTACACTTGCTCAACTACAGCTTTTATGCTGATGGTTCTTCATTGTTCGTACCCCACTGTTCCTCACTATCATTTCCATTCACAAGGATAGTGCTATCAGTTGAACCATCAGCCTCAACCTCAACAGCATCTTCTTGACTCTCTTCTACTCCGTCATCCTCAATAACCTGTTGAACCAGGATTGATGTTATCATTTATGCAAGAATAGAGAATGAAGAGGAGCTAAAGAAGCAAGCTGTTGTAGTGAAAATAATGAAAATCCTCAAAGTGAAACAATAAAAGTCTTTAAGTTTAAATAGAAGTGCAGAAATACAACTGACTAATCGCAGGAATTCTCATTACAAATGCCAGTACTAATGGTTACACCTGTTCCAATTAGTGGTGGCCCGTGTAGCCCAAGTGGAGTGGTAGGATTAGTACCACATCAAGAGTTTAATGTGTAGAGTAGTAAAATACAAATGCTTGAGGATCCAAATGCAACAAGTTTTGTCACTTACAGCTGACAATTGAATTTCATGGCATGGACCATGATTAGCAAATTTTTCAATGTTTGGTTTTACACCTAACTCCAATTGATTACGAATTGGTTAGTTTTACACCGTTGCAAGCGGCTCAGTTGTTTCTGCTTGGGTGATTTTTGGGAACTCCATCAACCGATTTTCAAATACACTAAGAACCATGTAAAGGGTCATATTAATGAACAATGATGCAAAACTCATACCCACAGGTTCCTGAATAAGCCTATTTAGTTGCAACTATAATATGCGCATGATTGATTAGTTCATTGTCAGTATTTATGAGATATGTGTAATTTTGTATGAATCGCATGTGTTATCCGTTTCACACGAACACATCATCAATCAACTAATTTAACTGAACTAACAGAACATCTTTGTTGTATAAGGTGCAGGTGCTGTCAAAATTTGTAAGAATCAACTGGCTGTGTGAAAACTCTTTTCTGTAAGAGTAATACCTCGTGAACAGTGTCACCATTTTCATTTGTTAGCGCCTCTGCTTCATGTACATCCTCCTCTTCATGTACATGCATATTTTTGAAAGCTTCCACCAGACTCTCGTTGGACCTTTCAGCATGAATCATGTACTCCTCAGCAGGTGGATAGATACCCCTAATCAAATAAGATTTTGTCAGAACGACAGTAAATGAATAGCTTTAAAAAAAGAGTATTGACATCATTTTCGATTTCATCAGATGTGTCCAATTAAAGGAAAAACCAAATCCTCATCCCATGCATAGAAGAGGTAATTGGGTAAAACTTCACAAAATGATATAGCTTTATAAAGATATAAAAGAACCAAAACCTCTTGGGAGCAACGGTAGCTTCTACATTGAGAGCAATCTGCCAGTCTTCAAATAAGTTTGGGTACTCGTCAGGATCTGCCAATGACTCTGCTGCTTTTGGGTTTACCTATAAAAACACCATCAGTTAGTAAAACATAGCCCCTGGAAATTAAAGACAGTGCAGTGTAAGTCTAAACATGAGAAATCAACTACCGAATACCAAGCAACAATTCCATGCTTAAATGTGCAACTTAAGTTGAAGTGACAATTTGTGCAAAGGAGATGTGTGCACTAACATCAAGTTATTATAATGAAGCTCTGGAAAAAGATTTAGCATGGGACTGAATAGAACAAAGCAAAGGAGATTTTATAGGGCAGAAGGTACTTTTTGGAGATCCTTTTTCCATAATGCTAGAATCTCAGGAACTTTGCTCGGAAGATAAGATCTCGCCATCAATGCAGCTTCCGGAATACGATTGCTGTATTGCGAAAGGTAGTACGATCAACGTTTTTTTTAAATAATAATAATAAAAAACTTGCTTGAACAAGCATTGTAGAAAATAGGACGGTCTCACCAAAATGCCAATACCTTTCAATTAATAATTCAAGGCATTCTTCCAATTTTCCTAGCATGAAGAAACAAAGGAACGCAACATTGTTCTTTCCTTGTTCTTTAGCCATAGATGCCAATTTTGTTATCCCTTCAGCATCCCCAAGGGATGAATACAAAAGCAATAAACCACTGAGGTCCATAGCATGTAGAAGACACTCCTCTGCCATCTCGAGCTGCAGAAAGTTGTATGACATGTAAGAACAAGAGTATGCGACTTGAAGTCAAAGTTTGCATCCTAGATTCCTAGTGCAATGCAGAAACATAACATGGCAAAGTAATACTTCTACACAGAATTCTATTTCTTAAAACTAAGATCGAAAGAGCACAAGTTGGATGCTAATAATATACTTCTGATTCAAGCATATCGCTTAGCAACAAGCAAAGCACCTCCTTCCCATCAAAATTGTAGTGTAATATCTCTGTTTACAAATGTCCTCATATTATATTAGATTCTTTTCTCCCTGGTCATAGTTATTAACTCGTGCATTTATTAATAATTAAGAAACTCAAATGCTATGACAGAATAATCCCAATACATTAGCACAATATATAGTGAGCATACAAGATAACTGATACACCTAATAGCTGTACCTTTCCAGTTGACATAGCTAACTCCCCTAACTGCTTCCACTTGGACTCGCTTTGCACCTCAATAGCAATTGCCTGCAAAGCAGCTACTATTATTAAGAATATTTGAATATAGGAAGAAACTTTCTTGGAAATGTGATAAACAATATATAATCAACTATGCCTTTGCAACATCAACTCGACCAAGCTGCACTGCCAGGTCAAATCTGTAATTAGAGTCTGTTGCTACATCGAGGGCTTCCTCCAACATGCCCCGTGATTCCAAGAAACGTGCCACACTGCAAATAAAAGGTTATCTTTGTATGCTGAGGCCTGAGTTGCAGACTACAACAATTAGTAGAACATGGGGCACCTGTCATATTGTTCCTTTGGTATAGATGGTAAAATAGCATTTGCACGATCGAAATCCCCACGCATTACAAGTGTTTTGTACTCAATCAAACTAAGGAGTAAAGTGTACCCCACAACACTGCAATAAGAAAACATGTTAGCCTCAGAAGTACATAGTGGGTTGATAGCATGAAGGAATATCAGAGCAACAAAGATAAAACTCACTTAAATTCCTTATCAATAAGATAGACACGGCTTTGGTTAGCAAGATATCCTAGTAAATACATCGGCAGATCCAAGTGAAACAAGGTCGTGACCTGTAACACATAAAATGGTTATAACTAAAGAGATAGCACTGGTAATGGATGATCTAACTGAAAGCATACATAAGAATGTCTTTATATATGATGGAACATTCACCTCTCCTCCTACACAGTAATTAAGCCGCGATGAAGAATTATTGTAGATAAAACAATCGCCAACCCATAGCCCAGTTCGGATGCGTTCATTGATCTCATGAAGCAGTTCAAAGGCATCTTCCACACCTTCCTCACCAACTGAACCTCCTCCATCCAAATGAGAAGAAACTACATCCCTCTGGAAGATAAAAAAGTTACTGTTGTATTAATAGTTACATTAAAAAAAACACTTGCATGTAAGAGTTTGGTGTAAGAGCTGCTGTAGTATTGAACACAACAAAAAAAAAAGTACATAAGCAGCAGATATAACAGAACTGACAAACTGTATAAAAGCAACAGAGTTTACAACAAAACTCACATTGTACTTCAAAATGTAGAATGATGTATCACTTGCAACTGTCACTAAATCACCACTGTCAGCCCAGTAGAGATTCTACAACAAAGAGAACAGCTGTTTTTAGTGGCATAACATTCCAATGACATGAAAAACAAGTTTGAATCCATGAACCAACAAATTAACTCACTTTCACATTGACATCAATTCGACGTATCAACCTACATTCCGCCCAGTCGTAAAAGCAAATGAAGTCATTTGTACACATAGCCAGTAATACTCCACCAAATATACGTTCTGCAGAGAATGCTGGTCTTATACTTTTCCTCTCCTGAAATTGTCAGCTCCCATTATCAGATTATGTTTCAGGAATTATATTAACGGAGATTAACATATGGAATATAATATGCTGGTAACTAAATGTTCAAGTAACATCTTGATCCTGAAGTAGGAATAAAGTACTTCCTAATATCCCATATTCACATCGCAGTTTACATAAGAACAAAGGATATTAACATATGAAATATAATATGTTGACTACTAAATGCTCAAGTTCACAGTCTGGTCCTGAAGCAGTAGCACAAAATAATTGTGCATATCCTATATTTACTTTGCACTTTACATAAGAATATTACTCTGTTTCACAACAAAGGGCCCCTTTCCATTTTTCACACAGATTAAAGAACGATGAAATCTTTGATAAGAGACATGCCTACCCCTATTAACATAGGGAATTAATTGCTCACTGCCATCTCTCTACCTGTTAATCTAGCGTAGTAGGCAAAAATACTCACTATATGTTCCCCCAATTTCTATGCGGAGTTGGGGACATTATATTTTGATACAAGGCAAGAGGCAAACAAGCCTTGTATTATGAAACGGAAGGAGTAATGATTAACCTATCATTCGTTGATATCATTAAATTGCAGGAATTATGGTTTCATGTATGAAGATGACTACAATATAGGGAATATATGCGTGATAAACAAGCATGATGTTTGTTATCTATAGATGTTTGTCAAAGAGAAACCCCTACTGCTGTATAAAGATAATTAAAGTATTAAACAAATCAATAGTAAGGAAAATCAAAACAAGTTATATTGAATACAAACCTGAAAATTTTTACTGTATATCTTTATCCTCGAGGTGCTTTCTCTGACAGCATATTCTCCGTCAGATGACCAAACGAATTCAAGTGCAGACCCAAAAGATCTATTTCTCCATGCTAGTGCTGTGTATATTATGTATTCTCCATCTCCACATACAACAACAAATCTCCCGTTCGGATTGTGCTTTAAGCTCTGAAATGAATTATCAATATTAGTCACTTGCTAATGAAAACTAGAACAAAAAGAAAAGGTACAACTAAAAAAAATCTTGTTTCACTAAGAAAACAAAATCCTGTTAGTTCAAAGTAACGTTCAATGTTGTTCAGAAGAATTTGTTAGTGGTCATAACTCATAAGTCATAACATCCTCATGAACATTTTTTTAACCCAAAAAGTTAAGTTTCAGAACCAACACTTCAGTTCCATAATTGAGTTATTACTAACCAGGAACCTTATACATTTCATTTTAGTATTTGAGTTTAACTTAATCATACTGCAGTAACAGAATATCCTTATATAAAAGTGTGGTTAAACAAAAAAATTAACCCACCAACCCCATAAATTTTTAAATGAATAAATAAATAATATTTTAATGATGAAATGATGTATTGCCACGTGAATCTTGTATTAAATACAAAAAAGAAAGAACTTAACCAGAAACTTGGGACTCATTTGCAAACATCTAGTTGAGTCATGGTGAAGAGCATCACTATGTGAATGACATATCCATTTAGATATAGAATATAAACTTACTTGTGGGTAAAGATCACAGCTTCCCAACTCCTTCACTGCCAACGGTAATCGCTCACCATCTGCAATCTGACAAATGAAACGGGTTAAAGAACATACATAAAGCCTATAACAAACTTAACAAGTTTTCAATACATTAGCATGGTGAACAAGGACAACCTCAATGTCTGCACCAACAGTCTTGATATTAACAGTTTGGATTTCATTATGTTTTGCCCATATGATTTTTCCACTGCTGTCCAAGCTAACAACAGGAACTTCACGGCCAATTTTTATCATGATTGTCCCTTCATCGTATCCAATCACAACCCTACAAAAAAAAGATATTCCATGTCACTAGCTTAACTTGTGGAGGAAAGAACAAGTTAGTGAAAGCATGAAACATGACATGTTTTGGTGAAGAGAAAATTCTGGAACAAACAGTTTAGCAGACAAACAAAGATGTTCTCACACTGTAGGAAATTGTGGCACAGAGAATAAATATGCCAAAATACTTATTTCCTCCGGATGGTTGCGGAATAAATGTAAAAAATACAAATCTGTATGCGGTGTGGCTGGATTGTTGTTGTGTGGGGAGATTCAATAGCAGATAAGAAGACATGATTGATGATATTCAGTCTCATGACACTTCGCATTGGTCATAGCATTCGAATAGCACAAGTGCAAAAAATTCATTACCTTCTTGACCCCTTCATGTATCCTAAAGCCCAAACTCTCTCATGGCCGTAGTTAAGAGTGTTCTCAAGCCTGTCGGTGCATCAAGCAAAGTGTTATTCACTTGTTCAATAAGAGCAGAAAGAATTAAATGCTTGACAAAAATGGAAATCCAAAGTATAGAAATAAGATTAAGGCTGAAGTTCACTGCCAAGTTGGCAGATGCATATACAGTAACCTATTCATGATGGTGTCATTCATCTAAACCATAAGCAGAAAGAAGCAGTTTTCCATAAATTCTGATGTAGAATGCTAATTTCATAATTTCGTAAGAATTCAAGAGATTCTTTTTCAAATTACACCAATTCTGCATATATATATATACATATATATATATATATATATATATATATATATATATATAGCTTCAAGAATTTCTTTGTTCTCAGCACTACAAGAAAACGATAGCTCCAGGAATTCTCTTGTTCTCAATGCCTCCTATTTATATGAATTAAGCACTTCAACAATCACTAATGGTTATAGGGTATTCTAGTCACATATTTCATGATAGTTTAATGCTCAACGATAACTACCAGCTCTGATACCAATCAGGGCAGGGTTAATATCAAATATTTCTGTTTTGTTAATTTCTACTTCTAGTCGACACATTTTCGCCCTATGCTACCTATAATTATTCGTAGAGGACTGAGTTGTACTACAAAATCTAGGTCTAAGTGAGTAACTCATCACTCAAATCTACAATTAAAGCATGTAAGGTACATCCATCGAGGATAAACTAAATCTACACACTGACGACTCAAAAAAATATGTAGAAGAAAAATAGAAACTGTTAAGAGCCTTGTACATTCACTCTCTCTCTTAGCCCATATAGCGCATGAGGCCCATGCAATCCTATGTCTATATATACCCTCTCAATAATAAATAAGATGCACAGTTGTGAATAGCAAAATCCTCTTCTTATTCCTACATGGTATCAGAGCTTAGGGTTAGGGTTAGGAACTAGACCAGGTCCGGCCATCGCCATTCTTGCTGTCGCCGGCAAGCCTCCGACGAGCCGTCACTGGTGTGCTACCATCTTTCCTCTCCCTCTCCCGTGGTTCATCTTTCCCAACCCTATATGGATGGATTTGGGCTAGATTTGACATCACGTCTGCTCGGAGTGGTCTCCGCTCACATCTGGCACCGCCTTGCACGACATCTCTTCCTCCTCAGCTCGGCGGAGCCTCGGTCCTCTGCTCGGAGTCGCCGCCGCTCACATCCGGCGCCGCCTCGCGCGACATCTCTTCCTCCTCTGCTCGGAGTCGTCGCTGCTCGCATCCATCACCGCCTTGCGTGACATCTCTTCCTCCACTACTCAGAGTCACCACCGCTCGGAGGAGTTGCCCCTGCTTTCGCCTCTGCTCGGAGGTGCTCGCTTGGTGGTGCTCTACTGCCACAAGCAGCGCTACCTCTACTCGGAGGTGCTCGCTTGGTGGTGCTCTGCTGCCGCAAGCGAGGTGCAGCACTTGCTTTGCTCAGGACGCTCAGTGACGGTAGCACATACAGCCAGGCGTTGCTACTACGCCTCTTGTTGGTCCAAGCCACCCCAGCTCAGATCGAGGCCGCCGGTTCTCTTGCTGTTGCTACTCTACCAGCCAGGTGCTATGCTTTTGTTTGGGATTTTTCTGCTCGATGATCTGCTTGTGTACCTGATCTATCATGGCGTTCAAAGGTAATGCTGCTATGGGTTCTTCTGTCATTGCCGATGCTTTGGAGTCTTGTGCAACTCAGTTTGATCAGATACAGGCTCAGGTGAGCAACCTTCAGATCCAGTTGTGTCAGTTGCAAGCATCTTCCGGTGGATCCACCGGTTTTACTGCACCATCATGTCCTGTGTCAGTTGCTTCACTCCCATGGCTGTTGGATTCGGGAGCTTCTTTCCATGTGACATCTATGTATCTCGTCTCACATCATGTCGTCCTGCTTCCGAAGGTATCAAGATTTAGACAACTGATGGAACGCAATGCACAGTCACTCATCAGGGGACTCTTTCCACCTCTCACTTTACAGTTTCAGATGTCTCATTTGTCCTTACGCTCTTCATGAATCTCATCTCTGTCGAGCAGCTCACATATATGAACTGCTTTGTTGGGTTTGATTATAGCTCATGCTTTGTGCAAGATCGTCGAACAAGAGTTACATGTCATCGTAAGAGGGGTTCTGCAGGGCTCTATGTTCTTGATCGTCTGAGTCTCCCTTTATCCTCCATTTCTGGTACTGCTCCTGCTTCTATTCTTTTATCCTCTGTTGTTGGCCCATCTACTCTTTGTCCTTCCGCATCTACTTCTGTTTGCAAGTCTTTTCCTCAAAAACATCATCGCTTGGGGGCATTTGTGTGGCTCACACCTCTCTATCTTAATTCATCAAGGTGCTCTTGGTTTTATTTCTGTTGACACAAATTTTCAGTACAAGGGTTGTAGACTTGGCAAGCAAGTACAACTCTCATATCCTTCTAGCTTTTCTAGATCTGATTTGGTCCATTTGGATGTTTGAGGTCCTCCATTTGCTTCGAAGGGTGGTCACGATCGAGGATCAAAAACCGTTCACGGTTCGGTGCAGTTCCAGCCGATTCTGCATGCGAATCGCCATGAATTTCGTCCAAATAAATTTGAATTTGAGATGTTTTATTGGAATTTTGAATTTGAATTTGAATATAAAGGATTCCCGGACCACTCGTGATGATTCTGCTTAGATTACTATGCCATCTTCATTGATGACCACACTTGATACACTTAGATCTACTTCATGAAACATCATTCGCAGTTGATTTCTATCTATCAGTCTTTTGCTGAGATGGTTCATACTCAGTTCTCTTCTGTCATTCGTGTTTTACGTTCTGACTCTGGAGGAGTCTTTCATCAGCTTTTCGTCAATTCCTTTCTTCAGATAGTACTCTTCCTTAATTCTCGTGTCCTGGTGCTCATGCTTAGAATGGTATTGCTGAGCGCAAGCACCGTCACATCATTGAGACTGCTCGTACTCTTCTCATTCCCTCATTTGTCCCCTCATTTCTGGGGGGAAGCGGTCTTTACAACAGTCTATCACATCAACCGTCAGCCCTCTTCCAAGCTTCAGGGCAAGTGTCCCGGTGAGGTCCTGTACAGAGCACGTGCTCGCTATGCTCATCTTCGTGTCTTTAGTTGTGTCTGTTATGTCCTTCTAGCACCTCATGAGCGCATAAAGCTGAGCCCTCAGTCAGTTGAGTGTCTTCCTGGCTTATAGTCCTGAGCATAAGGGCTATCGTTGCTATGATCCCTCAGCACATCGTATTCACATCTCTCGTGATGTGACCTTTGATGAGGATCAACCATTCTTTTATCATCCTTCTATACATCCCACTTCTTCCACGGATTCTACCTCATTTTTGTGTCTACCTCCTATTCCTTCACCAGACCTGCCTTCTCCAAATACACTTTCTCCACCAGTTTCACATTCTAGTGTCTCCTCCACCAGCTCCACAAGATTCTGACACTTTTTCCCTTTCACTATAGTCACCGATAGAGAGTTCTTTTTTATCCTTATACTTCCATTCCTTTTGAACCTTATGATCTTCAGTCCTCCTCTCCTCTACTTGACCCTCCAGCCAATACCACGAACTCTGACGATCGTTCTACTATATCACGGTATGCCCTATGTAATCGTTCCTCTATTCAGGCACTAGAGAGATGGGGTTTTCTTGTGCATGTGCAGCATCTGAGCCGAGTATCTATCAAGAGGCAGCCAGTATACCTAAGTGGCAGTTGGCTATGACTAAGGAGCTTACAACATTAGAGTGTACAAGCACTTGAGATCTTGTTCCGCTACCATCTGAATCTGTGCCTATAAACTACAAGTGGGTGTACATTGTAAAGACCAAGTCAGATTGTTCAGTGGAGCGATACAAGGTTCATCTTATTATTGCAAGAGGTTTTCAACAGGCTTATGGTTAAGATTATGATGAGACATTTGCTCCAGTTGTTCATATGACTACAGTCCGTACTTTCATTGTTGTTGCAACAGTACACTCATGGATTATATCTCAAATGGATGTCAAGAACGCTTTTCTTCATAGTGATCTTCATGAAGAAGTCTATATGCAGCCACCCACAGGTGTTGAGCCTCCTACAGGCTATGTTTGTCTTCTTAGGCGTGCTCTATATGGTCTCAAGTAGGCTCCTCGTGCTTGGTTCAAGCGTTTTAGTTCTATGATTCGAGCTGCTGGTTTCATTCCAAGTAAGCATGACCCTGCCTTGTTTATTCACACTTCTCAGCGGGGTCGCACTTTGCTTCTGATATATGTAGATGATATGCTAATCATAGGAGATGACATGGACTATGTGGCTTTTGTCAAGAAGAAATTGAGTGAACAATTTATAATGTCAGATTTAAGATCACTGAGCTATTTTCTAGGGATTGAGGTTTATTCTGATGGTAATGCCTACCACCTCTCTCAGAATCGCTATGTTCAGGATATGCTCGCTCGCTCTGTATGACTGAATACTAATACTCGCAATGTTGCCACACCCATGGAGCTCCACCTGCAGCTTCGTCCTACAGACGGAGTACCACTGACAAATCATTCCCGTTCCCGCTATCGTTAGCTCGTTGGGAGTCTTGTTTATCTCACTGTCACCAAGCTAGAAATTGCTCATGTTGTTCATGTGTTTAGCCAGTTCATCGGTGTTCTCACCTCAGTCCACTATGGTCATATTCTTCGTGTGTTGATTGTTGAAATACTTGCGGGGGACTACGTCTAGACGTCTTTTCTATTCCAGTTCGGGTCAACTCCAGCTCCACGCTTACTCTGACTCCACTTGGGCGAGTGATCCTGTTGATCACCGATCTATCACTGGCTACTGCATCTCCCTTGGAACTTCGCTCATTGCTTGGAAGTCCAAAAAGCATACTACAGTGCCACATTCTAGTGCAGAGGCTGAGCTTAGAGCCCCCTTGCTGCTACCACCTCAGAGATTATTTGGCTTTGGTGGCTTTTGGCTGATCTTGGTATTCGTTGTGATAATCCTAGTATCCTACACATTTGTTTTGTGACAATACAAGTGTCATTCAAATTGCCATGATCCAGTCAAGCATGAGTTAACAAAGCACATTGGTGTTGATGATGAATTCATATGGTCTAATTACTAGGAGTCGACTATCAACCTCCCGTACGTACCCTCGGAGCTTCAAGTTGCAGATTTCTTCACTAAAGCCTAGACTCGAGAACATTATTGGCTTCATCTACTCAAGCCCAGTTTATCAAATCCTCTTGATCCACCTTGAGTTTGAAGTGGGGTGTTAAGAGTTTTGTACATTCTCTCTTAGCACATGTGGCCCATGTAACCCATGAGGACCATGTAATCCTATGCCTATATATACCCTCCTCTCAATAATGAATAAGATACACAGTTGTGAATAGCAAAATCCTCTTCTTATTCTTACAAAAACTACAACCAATAATATCACCATTGGATGTAACTGCATAGATGTTAGTTTAAACATAAGATTTTCTAACACCACACTATTATTGTCATTTCCAAACGTATCATACTATGAGCAAATTAGTAATGCGTACTCGAGTTTATTCAATCTGACTTAACAAAATCTACTGTCATTTTTAAGAAATAACTCAAGCATTAAAGTCTTAAAACCAGTGATGCAGGGGCACAGCTAAACCATAAATGAAGTAACATATAAGCATTATTATAGCACCTCATGATAATGAGGTAATTTGGTTAGAGTGCAACATTTGGCCTCAAAAAGAAAAGACAGGCTAGAGAGAGGAGGTGACTAACTAGATGAAAACCAATACCTGTAGGTAGTAGAGTGCCATAAGCGAATTGTCCCATCCTCTGAGCCAGTAATTATTATAGGTAGCTCTGGATGGAAACAGACAGCAGAGACATTATGTGCATGTCCTTCAAGTGTTTGAACACAGCTTTTTGTTTGGTAGTCCCAAACCTGATTCAACAAATTGTGTCATAACAATGTCCAATATGCTCAAGTACAATTCAGTGCAGATGATACACCTTTGCAGTCTGATCATCAGAGCCAGTAATTAAATATGGCCGATCACCACCAGTAAAGTAATCAACACAGTTCACACTTTTTGAATGGCCATCTAATGTGAAGTTAGGATCAGGAGAACCAAGACTCCATATCTGAAATTAAATATTAGGATATCACAGTCAGGCTCAGACCAAGATAATGTTAGTAAACAATACACAATTTTAGCCAACCAATATTTTTTGAAGGAAAAAATACAAACCTTTATTGTGCGATCAAGGGAAGCACTAGCAAAAGTGTTGGTATCCTTTGGGTTAAATGTGACATGCATCACATAGTGAGAATGCCCCTCAAAGATTTGTGTGCACACCCAGCCCTTATCCCAATCCCAAAGCTTAATCAGCATGTCATCGGATGATGACAGCACAAAAGGCTGGGTTGGATGAACAGTCACACACCTGATGTAATCAGTATGAGCTTCGAAAACCTTGACCTTATCCATTGTATTGTAATTGTACACACGGATGAACATATCGTCAGCACCAGCAACGACCCATTGCTTTCGTGCAATAAATTTAGCCGAACGAACTGTAATTGACATGATTATATTAGCATGATGGTATATCAGGGAAGAGAAGAAAGCAGTAAGGTGGGAAAGCATACCTGGTAAATCTGTGACTTCAAATGATTTCACCATTGTCTGGGGATAAACGAATATACTTTCATCAGTTAAGTTTTAAGAATAACTATACTTATACTGTCACATTCTCAATTTAAGAAAAAATAGTCCTATTTTTAATTTCCATCTCCTATGTCTTGTTTCCTTACAAATCCTGAATTTGCAATGTGTATGTTTCTCTTTTCTTCCATCCAGTACTGGAGTTTACTTTTGAGTTTTGCCTTTTTCTCGTTTCCTGTATGTAGTCTGCAGACCTTTTACAAGTCCCACTTACATAGCTAACACTCATCCAACTCAATATCCACCTGGAAGGTCCTTGCTACTTTTGTCTTCACCAGTACACTTTTTGAAAATGCCATTAAAGCCTTCCACTCTGGGTTTTATGTAATCAGTAATCCGTAAATATTCAACAATCCCTCTTTTTTCCCTTCCAGGAAAACTCATTATCACTGGCATATCACCAAGTTCACTATTAAATACACCCTAAATCCAAATGTGTCTTGATTTTTATATATGTATAGAAATATCCATATTTCACTAGAAAAGCGAAGTACAATATACAAGCAACAGCCAGTCATCATTGCATAAAACTTTCAACCAATTTAGCTGAAAGTTGCAATAGAAAGCTAGTGTGTCACACGTGAGAACGTTCATGCGATTTACCTGCGTCTGGTAATTCCAGATGCAGACACTCCCCGAGTAAAGGCTCGACAAAATCCTGTATCACACAAGAGAACGTTCATGCGATTTACCATGGTTTGGTCGAAGCACTGATCATTCACACATCATTTTTGTACCCAAAACCAAAATCATATTCATATGACACAAACTGCCCACTCACCATGGCTCTGTCGGATGAAGATCCACGGACTTGACCCTCTCCGACCTCTGCGAGAGCTTCCTCTGCTCCAACCAAACACACAACCAACATAAGGTAAACCACACCAAACATTAAACGCGTAGATACACCACAAAGGAACAAATTAAGCAGATCCCAGTAAGAGGCATCGCGATTACCTTGATATCCAACCGGAGCGGCTGCCACATACATCACGGCCATCACCAGTCCACCACCCAGAAAAACACACAAAAAAAAGGGAATCACGTCAGTACATAACGCACCAAAACCCCAGATCCGCGCGGAATTCGATACGTCTCCCGGCGGATCTCGCCACGGCGCGACGTAGCCGTCGCGCGATACGAACGGCCCGAACGTCTTAGCCTAGCCGCGTGATCTCGCGATCGCATTTGCGTCGAAGCGGCGAGGCGAGGCAGGGAGGGGGAGGTTGGTGGAGAGGGCGGGAGAGGCACGTACCATTGTGGCGCCCGCGCGACGGCTACGGCGGCGACGCGGCGGTGGAGGTGGAGGCGGAGGAGGAGGAGGTGAACGGAAGCGGGAACCGCAGAGGCGAGGATCCTAGGGTTTGCTGGCGAGGGAGCGGGAGAGGCGGAGCCGCATCGGTGGCCTCTCGTCGGGCGGGCTGGGGGAGGCACCGCGCGGGGGAGAGGGGAGAGGATTCGCGAATTGAGGGGAGGGGAGGAGGAACCGAGCCACCGAGGAAGTGGGCGAGGTGGCAAACGGGTAAACGGGTCTCGGAGGTAGTAGCTCTAGCCTGGTAGGGTGGATTGGATCTGAAGGTTGTCGCTTTTTTGCTGGCCTTCGGATGTTGACTTCTCGACGTTCTAGTGCTGACGTAGTAGCTAAGCAAGGTTGGGCTGTCCTCTGAAGTTAACCTACTAGTGTTTATGTCAGATGGTCGCATCTCAAATAAAACATTTAAGATGTGACTCAAAACTTATATTTGATTTGTCGATTACTACGAGTTGCATGTCGTTATCTGTTTTTTTTTTATGTTACTTGCGTCAATTGAGCGCCATTTTGGGGTAAATATCTGTTACAAGGCCTAAGAAACAATATCCTAGTGCATGGTATTATGTGGCTTATTTCTCCGGACTCCGGAGTTCAAGTGCACTAATTATTGTATTGTCGGAATTGCTACGTGTACGACATGATTCGTGTAGGGTACCAAAACTCACCGGTAGAGGACATTGTCGTAAACTTATTGTATGAATCATGTCGTAGGTTAGCACTGTTTGATGTCTGATACATCGTATATTTAATTGATATGCAAATAGCAACGTCTAAAATAAAGGGTGGAACTTTTTTTTTTTTGCCATATGCCCATATATGCTCTGCAGTAGTGCAGCTAGATTGGATCCCACACTAGAAAGGAGATACTAATTTTGTGGGATCGGAATTGGTGAGACTAATCTCGCACTAACTAGTATCCATCTGTATTCGCTATCTTTAGAGATGCCATAAACAATATTCAACAGATGTAATGCCAAAAGGATCATATCATCATAACCACTATTCCACTTCTCATTTGACCCCTGACCAGATGATTCAATTCAATCGCTAAAACCGTACATATCGATTGGCGCCAAAGTGTATAAAGCACCAAAATAAGGAGAACAAAGAACAACTGATTTTTCCAGTTGACTACTATACCAGTAGCACATAGCCATCTCTCTCTTCTCACACTCTTTAATTTTGTGTACCCACAAAAAAATCCTAGTTACAACTTATAAATCGAAGTGCAGGAGAACTGACGCGGAAGCGCACAGAGACACGAAATCCTTCATCCCCCTGAGCTCGCCAGCTCGACGGGAGCCGAAGCACAGCTAGTGAAGCGTGTACGTGGCGACGAGCGCGACGACCATGAGCGCGTAGGCGATGCCCCGGTCGACGGCCTGCCGGTCGATCCCCCGCCGCCCCTGCGACGCCGTCTCCTCCGCGGCCGACATCGAGCCTGCCATACCCTGAACGACGGGGAGGATTGATCGGGACAGCCGATTCTAAGGCTGCTGCCGGAGAAGAAATCAACTGACGATGAATATGCCGGGCGAGAGTTAAGGAGGGCTAGCTGCGACGGCACATGCTTTATATAGAGGCGCAGGCGCCGAGGAAGGCAGGAAGGAAGACTTGCTCAAGTAAGTTCGATAGCCGCCTCGTTTGATCGGAGAACGACGTGATTTTGTGGTTGGGGATTTGGAATTGTCGCAGACCGTGGACGGACGGAGGCGACTGCATTTCTAGAAGCGAAGAGCCGTGCGATGTGTGGTCGGTCGGCCGGTCGATGGGGCATGTGGGGGAAAGGAAAACGGGTGTGCTGACGTGCAGGTGCCGGCTTTGACCCGTCCGGCCGGCAGGGATGGTGGATCGGGCCCAGCTGTAAGCATTTGCCTGACCTGGTCGACCATCCGGAATGCGCCGGCGGAACTGGCTCGGGCGGCCGTTCTGTTGGGCCAACTTTCTGGGAACTGGGATGGTTTGCTGGCCTGCCCCATGTTTCTGGAATTTTTTTAAGGGTCCAATTAAGCTGTGCAGTCTTTTGAACTTTTCTTAAAATCTAGATATTTTTTTGTACGTTGGATCATCATTTAATGGTTTCTGTTTTTTTATATTAAAAAATTCTAAACTAGATAAAAATAAATCTACGTGAACCCCACAAATAAAAAAATCTAAACTAGACAAAAGTAAATCTAGGTAAACCACACAAATAAAAAAGCAAAAAATAAAATCTAAACTAGACAAAAGTAAATCTAGGTGAACCTTACAAATACAAAAACAAATAGAACTAAAAGTTACAGTAAAGTTGTGCTAAAATTGCACGTCACTTGGTAATACATTTTTAGGCTTGGTACTGTACAATTGTAGGTGATTGAGTTTTAAGAAAATTTCAGACGACTAGGAGCTAGCAAAAGTGTTTTTAATTTAAAAAGAATAGTAGATTTTCTTTTACAAAATAGTCCCCTGTCGCCATAACCACAAGCTCCTATCGTCATTTGAAATGGTGATAAGAACCTATTTACCACCCGTCGTTGTTCCAACTGCCTGTCGTTATTTACAGTTCAAATGGCGACAGGAAAGTAGCAAGATACCTATACAAAATCTATAAAGCTAGCAGTGTCGTAGTAACAAAATGCTAGACAATGGGTACGGAGAAGACCGAAGGGGAGAAGAGCCTAAGGAACCAAGTGTGTGAGGTTATGTATTGCTCATGTATGAATGAGAGAATGAGAGCCAAGCCCCCTTACATATGCCCTTGGGGCTATATTTATAGGAGGGTAAGAAGGTAAATGTCCCTTCTTGCCCTCACAATGTGAGGAGAGAGAGGGGTATTTAGGTACATTTATCTAGATACGCTATACAGACTTAGGTCTATATATGTACAATATCCCTGACGTCACACCGGTATTCCTAACGACCCTAGGGTGCCGGACACCTCGGTGCCCTGCTACGACAAGCAGAGTAGCTAAATAGGGTATGTAGAACTTAATTAAAATAATCCTAACTTAATTTTGGTTTCTATTTGTGCACAGTAAAAAATTCTGGTAATGGTAAAAATACTTTTCAAACTAGGAAAATAGCAAGATACCTCTAAAAATTTAAAAACAAAACCGAAGTTGCTTCATAGGGTATGTAGAGCTGAACTAAAACATTGTGAACCTAATTTTTGTTTCCATTTGTACATGGCAAATATTTTGTAAATGCTGGAGACACTTTCGAAACAAGGAAAGTAGCAAGATACTTATAAAAAATCTATAAAATTGCAGAGTAGCTAAATAGGGTATGTAGAGCTTAATCAAAATAATCCCAACTTAAACTTGGTTTTTATTTATGCATGATAAATATTCTGGTGATACCAAAAATACTTTTAAACTAAAAAAATAGCAAGACACCTCTAAAAATTATATTAAAAATCCAGAGTTGCTACATAGGGTATGTAGAGCTGAACTAAAACATTGTAAACCTAATTTGTGTTTTCATTTGTACACGGTAAATATTTTGCAAATGGTAGATATACTTTCAAAATAAAGAAAGTAGCAAGATACCTATAAAAAAATCTATAACAATTACAGAGTAGGTAAATAGGGTATGTAGAGCTTAATCAAAATAATTTTAACTTAATTTTGGTTTTCATTATGCCGAAAATACTTTTTAAACTAGGAAAATAGCAAGACACCTCTAAAAATTGTAGAAAAAAAACCAGAGTTGCTACATATGGTATGTAGAGTTGAACTTAAACATTGTGAACCGAATTTTTGTTTTCATTTGTACACAGTAAATATTTTGTAAATGCTAGAGATATTTTTGAAACAAGGAAAGTAGCAAGATTTCTATAAACAAGTCTATAAAAATTGCAGAGTGGCTAAATAGGGTATATAGAGTTTAATCAAAATAATCCTAACTTAATTTGGGTTTCTATTTATGCATAGTAAATATTTTGCTAATGTCGCTTCTTATTACCTTTTGTATATGTTTCGTAGTATTTTACAATATATGCACTGAATTTTCAAGTATGGCCGACCCAGAGATGATGCACAGTGGCCGTACAAGTTGCTTGACCTGGCCATTGACGCACATCACTGTAGCCGCCTCACTACCATCCTCCCTAGGAGGGCGAGGCGACGATTGAGCTTGGCACGTTGCGGTGCGCATGCCCATTAGGGCATGGAGGGTGGGCCCATGTTAGGTTTCGAGGTATGTATAGTTGCGACCATCGTGTACTCAATTGCAGTTTGACTACTTTGGGTGGACTCACGTTTGTTCTTAATCCTTTCAACGCGGGTTGATAGCGGCAAGCCTCCTTCCACTAGTAAGGATGGTGGAGGCGATGTGGGAGGACGACCAGGACCGCGCGGGCTGTGGTCGTATGTCGAGGTGTTTTCCTTACGATCGGTGCCTCCTGATGGCACTGGTTGATCGGTGGAGGCCGGAGACGCAAATGTTCCACCTCCCGTGTGAGGAGCTGAGGAGATGGCGTCGACACTTCAGGATGTGACCTTCCTGACCAGGTTTGCCCTGTGCGGGCTTCCATCTAGCAGCGCACGATGTCTTGGCCACGTTGCGCATAGAGTTCCTCGCGAGGTTCCAGGGGGTGCTGTCGCCCAACACCGGCTACAGGGAGTTTAGCAGCACCCACGGGCCATCACTGAAGTGGATCTACCGGTTCTACATAAGTTTTTATAACTCTTGTCCTTCTACTTCAATTGCTTTGTGGAACTTAGTGATGTGTCTTCGTCTTCTTGAAGTCGGAGCGTATGACAAATGACGCACCCGAGTACACAGTGAGGAGGCACTTTGAAGCATACTTGCTATGGTTGTTCGAGTGGTTGATGTTCCTAGGGTCCCACGGCGACAACGTCGACAAGCACATGATCCGGTATGCACGCGAGCTGCCGGACTAGGAGGTGAAGGTGATCCAGCCCAGTGGTTCAGTCCGTCTCGCAAAACATAACTGACTTCGAGACTAGCCGTTGCCACGGGCAGACCAGAGATAAGGGGAAGGGGCCGATGGGCCGTCAGGGCTAATTGATTTCGTTCCAATAAAACTTTTTTTCGGATTCCAAAAATGCGCACATGTATCGTAAGTGTATTTTGGTTCGTTGATTCGTGTATGTTGGCGTTTCTAATGTACGGAACCAAACCCAGCACGCCATATAATTCACAATGAAATTATGAAGTCTTTCAAACTTAAATATCTTTTCCCATATATTTCAACTATTAAATATAATGTAATCTTTTTTCGAAGAAATCGGTTCCACGAACAATACAATCAGGACAACAACGCGCATGGCAACCCTAAACCCAATTTTTTTTCGTTTCACTCCGAAGGGGGGTGTTTGTGTCGTTGTGCTGCCAAATTCGCATTCCAAATTGTGTCGATCTCGCATTCTCTACTTCACATTTCGTTATCTTCTCTAATTTCTGATTCCGAACTACGCGGACACTTTAAGATATTACCAAAAAACTTTATAAAATACACTAAATCTTTAAGCTGAATTCTCTACACATAAATTAAAATTAAATAAATATAGGACCTGTCGCTATTCCAATTGGCGACAGTATCCCTATCGCCAATTGAATTGGCAAAATTATCCTGTCGCCAGTTCAATTGGCGATAGGAACCTCTCCGCACTGTTCCAATTGGCGACAGGGATATTGTCACCAATTGGAATGGCAATAGGAAAATTTCACCATTCCAAATGCCAACAGTGACCTATTTTTGTAATTTTTTACTTCTTTTTTTGTAATTATCTTTTAAATTAGGGAAACAATATTAAGCATACGTCCGAACGAAATCGGACACCGCATGGGCTACCTGTCTTTTTCCTCCATTTAATAGTCCCACCGACCACCTGTCCTTTTTTCTCCATTTAATAGTCCCACCACAGTTGCTTTTATGGGTGGACGCGTCGGTGACCTTCTTCTCTCCAATCCTTGGTCCCAAAAAAATCGAATCAAAACAAAACCACTACGCCCCAGGCTCCCCAACTTCTTTCTTTTGGTTTCCTTCACCGAGCTCTCCTGATGATTTGATTTGGTTCTTGGCCGAAGCTTTGCTCCTGGCTCGGCCTGGTACGCTGTTGCCGGTGCGCCGCCCTTGTGCCACTCGATTCCCCGGCATTTCCCCCCGGCTTGGTCCACCCACGAGCCCCTGTACTCGGTCCACTCAGCCTGCGCTCCCCTGCGGCTTGCGCCGCCGCCGGCGTGCCTGTGCGCTCCGCGTCCACGCGGCTTGCCTGCACCCGCGCCCGGCCCCCTCATGTCGTGACCTGCACCTCCTCTACGGGAGGAGGCAACTCGAGACGGAGGCCACCATCGTCGTGCTCTAACTCCCGGGCGACTCCACGATGCACCTCGCCTCCCACCTCCGCTCCACCCCGCACCCCGAGGTGAGGCAGCTCGCGTCGCACATTGCCATCGCCGACGCGAAGTCCGAGTCCACCTCCGCCGCTACCATCGCCTTCTCTCTCGATGAAGTGTCCTATGTAAGCTGGAGCTGCATTGAGCTACATTTGATTGTTGCTTTCTTTGAACTTTTTTTTGATATGTTGCAACCATTGTAAAAAAAATGTTACAACAGTTAGGAAAAAATGTTGCATACTGTTCTTTACAATGTTGCATCTATAGAAAAAAAATGTTACAGGCCGTTGGAAAAAATATTGTATCTATAGGAAAAAATATTGTATATTGTTCATGGTGATGTTACAAGATTTGTTCAACGTGTTTTTTTTTCTTTAGATGCTTTGTTTTGATTTTATTGATCGAGTTTGTGCTGCGGGAGATGTTCAAGATTGCGGGGAGGGGAGATCGGTCGGGAGGAATTTATGTGGGATTAGGGATGGAAACGGATCGAATAGCCTCGAATACGAATCCATATTTTAAAAATGAATACAAATACGAATTCGAACATTCTTGAATACGAATAGAATGTTGTAACGAATTCGAATTTGAATCGAATATGTACTCAATTCGGTCGAATGCGAATATCGATCCTACAACTTTTACGACAAATCTCGGTAGAACACCCAATAGCCACAGATTCGACACCAAGTCAAGACCCCGTCGAAACAAAAACGCTCCAGGAAAAAACGGACAGTATTCGTATTCGTATCCGGGGAAAACAGATAGTATTCATATTTGTATCCGAAGAAAATGAATAGTATTCGTATTTGTTTTTCCCGGATACGAATAACACCGAATACGGATACTAGATAGTTTCCAGATGGTAGCCGGATACGAATAACACCGAATACGGATACTATCCATTTTCCCGGGTATTGCTTGTTTTCCATTCGAATGCGGATTTTGCTTACCACATTTGTGTTTTCTTGGATACGAATATCGGATAAAACGGATTATCCTTTACCATTTCCCATCCCTATGTGGGATTCATGTGCGAAGGAGATCATTAATGTTGTCTGCGCATCATGAGCTATATGTTCGGGTTCGGGAGATGTTCAGGAGAGATTGGGATTGTGATGAGTGAGTTTGGGGGGCGATGATGTCTGAGCTGAGCGAGACGTTCGGGAGCATGTTCGCTTACGCGCTAGATGGACGGCTAAAAAGCATGTTCTGAAATCCAACGCCGGAGCGCTGCGTACGACACTAACACTCGGACCGTACGTCCGAGCGCTAGTCGCGTCCTTTAAATTAATGTTATTAAAAAAATATTTGTTTTTGTCTCTAACTCTTATCTCTCTAGATCTCTTTTTGAACAAGAGTTTGGTTGGTCTTTTTTTAGACGTGTTTGGTTGGTCTTTAATAATCATATATATGCATAGATCTCTCTCTTAATTAAAAGAAAAAATGACTATCTATTCATAAGGTGATTGAAATTTTCTTAAGTATAAGTCACATTTTTTATCCATTAGATCAATATCCAATCATATGACACATCGATCTTTATATAAATTCAATTGTCACAAGAAGTGACTTAAACTTAAGAAAATTTCAGACAACTTAAAAATAGCCAATCATAGAAAAACTCGGTTACAATATTAAGCCGCATGCACCGCTACATAAGCTTGTTTTGCACCCAAGTGAACAGCAAAATTAGCAGCATTCCTACTAGAAAAACAATTCGTAACTCAATAAAACCCCTTGTTAATAAGCTCCTCTACATCTCAGATAGCAGGACTCAGCTCCACCCGGTGTCTCTCAATTGTTCTAGCGAGTAACCATCGCCTGCGAATCGGTCTAGACCACCGCCTTATCAGTATGCTCCACTCTGTTGAAACCTTCACAGCATGCAATTGCTTCGGCCAGCAGGTCATGTTCGATGTCATCCATGTCGTATATATTCTCCATTTAAACATGCTTGGGCGTGGTTGATCTTGCATTGCCAGCCTCGAGCGTGTGAAGTTTGAACGCCAACGCAGCACTGGAACGAACCAGCCGGCTTCGTAGAGCATCGGGAAGGGCGGCTGGTAAACGTGCTCAACGGAGCCATCTCGCGCATGGAAGCAGTAAACGTCGGAATACACCGCGCGCTATTCCGACGTCCACGTACGCGTAGAACGCTCTTGCGATGACGACGGTCATGCGCGTACGCCAGCCCGTGGTGCCTATCCAGGTAGAGATCGGTGCGTCCCTCCCCGATTTCGCATGTAGACCACGCGAACCCTGCTTGATCTTCTCCTCCGGATTCCAGATTGAAGATCGAGCAGGAAGCCGTCGGGCTCGGCGCCTGGTAGGATGATCTTGTGCTCGCCTTTCACGTCGTGGTTCCGTGATCAGACAAAACCGCCACGTCCGGCGCGCGGCGGAGGCACATGACGGCGAGGAGCAGGTCGCCGGATGGCGGCGAGGGGATGAGGTAGCACTGGCGGGACGTTCTGGTCGGCGGCAGCGGCAACCGGCCGGTCTCCGAGAGCGTGCCGGCGTCGAAGACGTGAGCCGTGCGCGTCGATCCCTGCACCGCGATGATCGCCCGGCCGCCGTCGTCGCGACGGTGGTAAGCGAACGAATCGAAGGGCTTCTTGTCCGCGGACTCGATCATGCCACGCCCGGCGCGGCAGAAGGCCATGCCGGGGTGCAGCTTGCTCGACACCATGACCACCCACTCCCCATCAACATGGAAGATACAAGTCTTGAAGGAGCTGTAGAACGCCACTTCCTGCAAAACCGGTTTGTGATTTTTTAGCGGGGTGGCCGGTAGGGCAGGTAGGTCCAAAAATCGGATTTCAAATCAAAATTTGAATTTTTCGAAGTTGAAACAGGAAAAACTAAAAAATAGTATGGTTTTGAGGATTTGAACCTAAGACCTACTTCTTCTACGCTAAGAACCACCAGACTGGTTTCAAATTTCTTTTATGTTAGACAAAATTTATTCAAAACCGATTTTTTTTTTACCGGTTTGGATTTCTACCAGGTGGCCGGTAAGACAGGAGGGGCCAAGCGCCTTCTTGCAGATGGGGTTGTAGACGCAGCCAGGAATTTTTTTTTTGACCGATGGCCGAAAATCGGCCAAACCGGTTCTACCAGCACCCCCGGAAGGATTTCAAATTGGGTCCGAAAAATTCGGCCCAATGAACGAAGCCCGGTCCATTTCGACTCGCAGCCCATTCGGCCACCTCGCCCATCGCACGTTTGCCCTAGACTCTCGTCTCGCACTCCACATCGCACCGTGACTCGCAGCCGTCACAGCCGAACATGAATACGTGATCCATTCCCCACTGAGCTCTTCCCCACTCGATTCCCCTTGGCGGCGATCCATTCCCTCCAAGCCTCGACTTCAATCCTGTCTGCTTCTCCGCGGCTCGGGAGCTCGTTGAATCGATCCTCTTCTCTTGTTGAGTCGTCAGCAATGGGCTAGAGGAGGAGGATCTCGCACTTGGGGCGAAGTGCCTCGACATTGGCGGCGGAGGAGACGCGGTGAAGCCCAAGCATCACCGGCATCTTCTTCCGCTCTCCCCCACGGCCGAAGCTCCTGAGCTCCAGTTCGGCACCTGCCTCCTCAACGGCGTATGGAGTGCGGCAGAGGCGCAGCGGAGGGGAGCGTGGCAGTGTTGGGCGGGCTCAAGCTGGCGCTGGGGCTGGTGCTCGGCGGCTCCATGCCGCGGGTGCTTGCCGCGTTCCTCGTGGGGCAGTTGGCCATCGCGGCCAGGGACATGTCGTCCAAGGCAGAGGCGATCATTGGCTCCAGCGCCGCGTTGGGTTCCTCTACGGTCTCTGAGTGTTTTAATGAATTTCGTCCGATTTTCAGTTGAAATTTAGTTGAATTTTAAATTTTGGTTCAAAATTTTCGGCCGAAATCTGCTGAAATTTTCCTAAAATCGTTAAAATCGGTGACTCCGGTAAAATTTCAAAACCGATTATCAAAACCCGGACGCAGTATGACAAGCCGCCGGGGTCCAGGATGAGCGCCCAGTCGCCCACCAGTGCGACAGGCCGTAGAGGAACTTGCTGACTGATAACACCTGTACTCAGGCAGCGTCCAGAGCTGGCGGGTCTCGACGAACTAGTCGGCGGCGGGGCACATCATCCAAGGCCGCTGCGGCGGGAGGCTGACGGCAGCTCTCCCGGCGGCGGATCGCCAATGGCAGCACACCACTCGCAGGCGGACGGCCTCGGCCACCGTGTCCAGCTTGCTGGCTATAGCTCCGACGAGCTCCGGAGGGAGCTGAGACCAGCCGTCCTCTTCCGGTGGCGGCGGCGGGATCTTGTCATGCAAGATTAACTTTCTGACATAGGGTAAGGACAACAAACCGTCTGGTTGGTACTTACGATTCATCCGAATCTAGGACCCCAAATACGAAAATTTCCTGCAGCATGCATCAGCATTGATGACAGTTGACATTTCTGAAGATGACTGTACGAAATTCAAGTATTCAACCGAGAACAGCTCGCAGGCTGTGGCAAAGATGAGGTGGTTTGTCACCGGTCAAAATCAGCTTGCCCTCCTTGAATATACGTCCGGGTGAAGTGATTAGGAACTTGTTTCATAATAAAAACAACGAATCCCTTATCACCATTTCAGTTTATGAATCAAATCGTTTCAGTTCACTGAAGAGCAGAACAACTCCAATAGAGTAAGAGACCTTATCCATTTCTTCTTGGACTACTCTATGTATTCTGGAAATTTAATTCTAAACTGTTGATTTCCCTTGTGTCTACTACTTATTGCTATAGTTTTTTTTGTGCTCTTTTCTATGTTTTGTTGAAAAAAGTTATCAGTGGGGTTGTCACAAGTTCATAACATTTAACATGAGATGCTTCATGGACTCATGGTTGTATCATTTATTGCTTACTTGTCATTGTCTTTAGATGTGTTTTGGTAGCTAATTTTCAAGCAGCAGCATTTATTATCCTACATCTATATTTGTTTGGCCTAATTTATCTTTTCTGTCATTGCAATTGCTTTTTACATACATCAGAAGAGGTCAACTGGATGGTGGATTTCCTTTATTCGAAACCGAATCACTAAAACATCCTGGCTTTGTTGAGTTTGATGATGTTAAGCGGCGCGTGGCTTGCCTCAGACCTGCTGCGGCCCGGGAAAGCAGCAAGTGCTGGCTGCTGCGGCCGGGCAGGGCAGCAAGCAGCTGCTGCGGCCGGGCAGCGCAACATGCTGCCTGCTGCGGACACGGGCGGCATCAAGCGGGCCAAGGGGGCTAGATTAGGAATTAGTGGTTTAGGGGTTAGATTAGGAGTTATAGAGATCCACAGGGCCAATAGTGATCAGATTTCCTATTCAAGTAGCATATGTGTTTTTCTTATATGCTGGCCCCCTGGACCTGCTGCAGCCCGGGAAAGCAGCAAGTGCTGGCTGCAGCTGCTGCGGCTGGGCAGCGCAGCATGCTGCCTGCTGCGGACATGAGCGGCATCAAGTGGGCCAAGGGGGCTAGATTAGGAATTAATGGTCTAAAGGGGCTACATTAGGAATTCTAGAGATGTAGGGGGCCAACAGTGACCAGATTTCCTCATCTTGATGCTGGCGCGGAAACTCCGCCGAGCACTTGATCATGGTCACGACTCACGACACGAGGCCATCTCAAGAATGATCAAATCGCCTGGCTTCTTCACACGACCTTCAAATGATCCTTTATTTTTGCTCTTTGCATGAAATTCACGTGCAGCGATCTTCTAATAACTGACATCTTTCGTACGAAAGAACTCTTTTCGAAAATAAAGAGCTAAAGTACTCAGTGTTCTGAGCCCTCAGCTCACTTCTCAACAACATCAGAACACAACCATTCAAAAAAAACAACATCAGAACACACGAGTAGATTTGCTCAAAAAGAAGGCAGAAATATATCGACGACATAATCATCGTCCATCACATGGATGACCATGACCACCTCAGTGAGCCATATCCCAAAGCGTCAGCCCGACGGACCGCCGCCGGCAGGCGTACCGCGCGGAGAACGACCGCGAGAGATTATCGGGCTCCCCCGCCGCGGCGCCCTCGTCGAAGTTCTGCGCGTACTCCTCGTGCCCATACTGCTCCTTCACCGACGACCCGCTCCGGCTCATCACCTTCCTCCTCCCCCTCACGAGCCGCCTCCACAGCGCCCGCACCAGCCCCACGCCGCCTGGCCGCGCCGCGGGGACGTAGTACCCACAGCCACCGAACTCTGCTCCCTCCTCGCCGTGGCCGCCATCGTGGTAGTACCCAACCTTCCCTCCCAAACGCCCGTTCCCGATGCTTCTCGTCGCCTGACCGCCGCCGCCGCACTGCGCGAAGGCGGCCACCACGGCGGCCGGCACGGACCGCTGCCTCCGCAGCGTCTGGGCGGCGAGAGGGGTGAAGGACCTGGCCGCAGCCATTTCAGAGTTGGACATCAGTCCACCCACCACGGCGGCGGCCGCGGCGCGCGCACGCGCTGGAGAAGGACGTCCGGTAGGAAGAGGAGGAGACGAGCAGTCTTGTTAGCGTGCGCGGCTTGGCGGTTTGTAATATAGGAGGTGGGAACGACGGGTTGGTTCGAGCGGCTTCGGGGGATTGTGATGTGACGGTGCGGGGAGGCGGCGGTGTTGGGTTTCGTGTTGGCGACTCGCGATGGCCAGTGGTACACTGGTACGTGGTGGTGCTGGTTTGGTCGTGCAGGTGGCGCGTGAGAATAGAAAGATGGGGGTGGTTGGCTGCTTGGCGGATTGGCGCCGTTGGCCGCTGGGTGTTGCGCGCGTGTCCAGGAGGAAATGGACATGGACTTCTCTTCAGAAATTGCTGCGTGAGTATACGAAAGTGTGACACGAATCAACGACTCAGCTTTCATTGCCGCCATATGAGCTGTGGCGCTAGTACCCATTAACCAGTAATTGGACGGCGTCTGTAGCATCATGGTGTTGAGGGCGTTGACGAGGTCGGAGAAGCCCCATGCCAGTGGAGTGGGGTGCTGGTAGGCAACAGGAAAACACGGGTGCAGCCCGTGGGGGGCGACAAGCGTCGGGTATGGCATGGACAGAGAAGCCCACGCGACATGGTCGGAGAAGGGGCGCCCGGTCGAGGACCCAAAACGCGGAGGTGGGCCAGAGTTGGATAGCGTCGGTCCACGGGTTGTAGAAAGTTGGCATCTGTGGGCCACCCTTGCCGCCCTGCCCTTTGCCGCGTTTGCTGCCATTGTCCCCATTTCAGCCAGTACCACCGATCGGACGACCACCAGTGCGGCCGGTGTTGGAATTGGGAGGGCGCCACTGCGGTTCATACTTCCCGGTAGGAGCGGCGCCACCGGAGTTAGCGCTGCCAGTGGAGCCTTCGCACACGGCAATGAGGGCAGTGGCCTGCGCGACCAAATCGCCGTGAGCATTCTTCAATTCCTCAAGACGGAGGAGGGAGCGGGCATGGATGAAGTTCGGAAACGGCGTCATCATCGGGAGCAGGCTGGCCATGTGATGGAACTTAGGGTTCATGCCCTCACCAATGCACCATGGTGTTTGTAAGTTTGGGAAAGAGGCCACAGATTGTGACCTTCCTGTTATCTCGTATATATATTCGATTACACAAGATATACATGGAAACAAACCCAATCAATCCTAACCATAATGGCCTGATTACGTGCTATACAAGGCAGGCGCTAATTATGGAGAGGAATCAAAGGACTAACCAAATGTGCGTGACATTCAGTTGCCTAACAGTGTGGTCACTCATGGACTGGTCGATGTCGTGTAGGGCATCAAAGAGAGTCTTCAACTTGAGGAAATAATCCGTAGCGGACATATAGCCTTGAGCCAAGTTGTTGAACTCGACTTGAAGGAAGATGGCCTGAGTGGTCTTGTTATCCTGAAAAATATCCTCGATCGTCTGCCACACGGTGGCGACAGCGGCGGTGGGAGTAATCACGATGTCAAGGATCTCGTGGGAGATGGAGCTATATATCCAGGAGAGGACGATGCAATCTAGATGCCTCCAATTGGCGTCGGCAGGCGTGGCAGAGGCACCATCCTCCTTGAGATGATCCTCCAAGGAGAATTTACCGATGGCAACCTCGAAGAGGGTGCACCACTTCGTATAGTTGGAGGTGGAGATGTCGAGGGTGACAGGCACTAGGGTTTTGATGTTAGGAATGCTAACAGTCTGTGCTCAAAGTTGGGCGCGAGCAGCAGCGGCGGTGTTGGCAGTAGCCGCTGCGGCTTCAGCAGTAGCCGCCGTAGCCTCCTTGCCACCGCCGTCACCCATGGAGAGGAAAGGGGGAGAGGCGCGTGAGACCGAGATGGAACGCACATGGGACAGAGGTAGCGGAGAGAAAGGCGGGTAACGGTTTAGGGGAAAGGAACAGCATCTGATACCATGTGAGACAGGGAGAAGCCCCACGCGGTGGCAATTGTATTAATCTCATATATATAGAGTACAATGTATAAGTTTACATCTATACAAAGATATGGTAGCTATGTAACAATATCAAGAGATCAAGCTAAATCCCAACAAATCAGGGATATGGCCGGTGGATGCTACATGCACGGCAATACATGTAATCGCTAACACTATATGCCGAAAGGAATGGTGAGGCTGGAGGTGGTTACTTTCTGTTAAAGAGCACTATGGACTAGTAGTACTAGATTCTTGTCCTTGCTGCTTGCAGAGTGAACTGCTGCTTGCAGAGTGAACTGCTGCTAGCGAAGACATTTGTGTTCGTATATATACACGGTCAGTGACGGATTCAAGACTAAATCTTAGTTAGGACGATATGAACCAAGCCTTAAACCGCTTTCGCACTATAAGACTCACCACCGCCACCGCCTCACTGGATGTTGTGACCCCAATTCCACATCTCTGCTCCGCCGCCTACCACTCGTTATTCACTAGGTGGTAAGCATCTTCTAAGTCATATACAAATAGTTAATTTCTACTTGTAGTGACTACTGATTAGCTTCTATGGCCAACTATCACACGTGCACACTTGGCTATTGGTGGTAAGCATTGGCAATTTAATATATCATCGATTAGATAGTTTGCATTACATATATTTTTAAGACTGTAGCACATAAATCTAGAATAAGCCAATGAAGCAGGCAAATTAGACACGAACCACACTAAAAGAGATTCTATTGAATGCAAGCCACACCTTCTTGACTCCTTTGCTAGTCGTTGTTGTGGCCTACGTGGCTCGTCCTCTACTCTCGGCTACCTCCTGCCGTCCTATGGCCCTTGCCAGCCCGCGCCCTTGGCTGTTGCGGCGTCGGCGCCTCACCTCGCCTACTCGCTGCTCCGATCGTCGCCTGCCAGCCGCCACACGCATCCTAAGCCCGTCGCAGCTCGCTCTAGTGTGAGGAGGTGGTGGAGGAGGTGTGAGGCTGTGAGAGGAATAGGAGTCAGACTCGATGTCTTGATCGGTGGTGCGATGTCTGTCTCCCCTAGTCAATGCTTCTACTGGCCAGCAAGACCCAAATCAGCAAAGGGATGGCGCCATCCTGTTCTTTGTCTACCTTGGCTCGGCATCCTCTTTGCCGGTGGGCGGTGTGTGCGTGGGTGTGTGGATGGAGGCGTGGGGCCGGGTTAGGGAGCGGCCGCCCGAGGCACCACATGGATGGTCCGACCTTGTACACGGTGGTAACGAAGCATGGTTTGGGTTTGATCATTCGCTCCTGGTCTGCCTGTTTTGATCGGGTCAGATGATCGTTGTTTGAGCGTAATTTCTTAGTTGTGCCCTCTCACAAAACGTTCGATATGCATGCAGTAGCACAAGGCGTCCCGTGAAATTTTTTGGTCCTGATTAGGAATGACAACGGGGCTATTTTCCGTCGGGGAGTGGTGGAACATCTCCATCTCTGAGAGAAAAAAAATTCCCTGTTCCCGTCTCCATCCCCGTCCTCGGGTGCTATTCTCCTCCCCCTGTCCCCATCGGGTTATCGGGACCTACGGGGATCCATACCCGAAAGTTAGATCCCGAAAGAAGCTAGAGAAAATAAGATCCATAATGCTATAAAATGAGTATGAACATCCACATGCAATGCTAAAATGATAATGTTTTTTGATTAATAAAGGATGCAAAAGAGATTATCGGGTTATCGCCTTATCGGGTTATGCGGTAGTAGGCTAGTGACATACATGTCTTATCGGGGGCCATACGGATAGCGGGGATGGGGAGTAGGAGAATGACCCTATCCTTGCTTCATTCGATGGGGAATTGTATTTGCATATTAGTATCTCTGTGGGGGAAAAATAGCCTTATCCTTGCCATCCCTAGTCCCGATCAGCGGAAGCGTGGATCGAGACAAACTTGTGCTGCACGGAGCATTATACTACACGCTTGATGACACAGGGACACGGAACAAGGTCACTGAGTCGCGCCAAAAATAAAAAACAAATTTGCACCAGCCGGGAATCGATCCAGGGTACGTGGCAGGGTACTATTCTACCACTAGTGCCGCGATATCTACTTGGAAAACAGAAAACAGATAACTACATGAACTACAAATTGCATCGTCGGCAACGCTCGTGCCTGCAAGCAGAAATTTTCGGAAATTCATGGCGTCACGAAAGAGAAACATGCCTTCGAAAGGGGCCGATCCTTTTGTAAGGACGAATAATCTCACCGTCCAATGGCACATGCTACCTTGCCGCGCGTGTGTATGGCCGTATGGGTTGTGACGTTGCGTCTAGTCTAACATCAGGGAACGAACGTGCTTCACTGTAATGTAGCATAATCTCCATGGTTGTGTAAACAACTAAGGACTTAATCGCCTCAGGGGACGCGCGCCTTGAATTTGAGGATTGTTTTAGCGCACGACCCGGCCAGAAATTGAGGTCACGAACCAGCTGAGTGAATCTTCACAAGATCTCCTCGCTCTCACGAATCAATCGAAAACAATTCCATACTTGTCCCACCACCGGCCGGCTCAAAAGGAATATACAAACAGCAACTCCAAAGTAATACTTCTGGATCTACGATAAGAATCTCCATCGTAATACAAAGAACTAAACAATAACAATACAACAAGGACAGCAAGAAGAGATGGACGGATCATCAGGCATCATCTATCTGATCGTCAAGAGGTGGAGGTTGACGAGGACGGGCAGTATGATGATGGCTATGAGCACGGCGCCGGCGAGGACGGCGATGCAGGTCCACTTGCGGTTGCTCTTCTGGTACTCGCGGGCGGACTCGAGCTCGACGGCGCCGCGGCGCACAAAGGAGCTGGCGTGCGCGACGTGGCTCTGGATGTCGTTGAGCTGGTGGCCCTGCGCCTCGACGAGCGCGGCCATGTCGAGGAACACCTGGTGCAGGTCCAGCAGGCTGCGCTCGATCTCCTTCACGGCGTCGTGCCGCTCCTGGATCTCCGAGATGGTGTCCATCACCTGCCCGCGCCCTTGCTCCTGGATCGCCTTCTGAAGGAACGTCTCGCTCTGCCCCGACGAGATGAGCGCCTCGATCGTGCTGTCCTCCGCCTTCTCCCCCGTCACCGTGTAGTACCGCCGCGCCACCGTCTCCTTGTACTCCGCCGCCATCCGCGTCCTTAGCCCCTGCATGCGCCAGTGCGCCGGCATTCTCTTCGATCAGATGCCATCCTTGCTGACTCACTCGCGGCGAACGATCAGAAAATGCAAGGGAGAGTGAGTACCTGGAAGTCGTCCATGAGGTCCTTGAGCTTCTTGCCGAGGCCGGTGACGACGGAGGAGCGGGTACGGTCGGTCGAGGAGCCGGGGCCGCAGCCGGGGAGCTTGCGGCTGGCGGCGTTGGCGCGGTCGAGGGCCTCGAGCTTGCCCTTGACGGCCTTGGCGCGGCGGAGGACCTGCTCGACGTCGGAGTCCATGCGGGCGCGGAGGGACTTGACGGCGCGGGCGTCGTGGGCGGTCTTGCTCTCCTCGTGCGCCGACTGCAGCCGGCGGTAGAGCTCCTCGAGGCCGCGCATGTCCTCCTTGACGCCCTCCACGTCCTCGAAGAACCTGTCGAGGTTGGCGCCCTCGCCCTCGCCGCCGCCGCCGGCCTCCATCTCGTCCAGCGCCGCCTGCTGCTTCAGGTCGGCGTACTTCTTGAACGAGCCCGACGAGAAGAGGTCGTTCATCTTGGAATCGCTGGGATCAAGCAGAGCTAAGCTATAGGGTAGCTTGGAGCAATGGCCTCTGTTTTGTGGATGCCCTTCTTAATTTCTTGCGTGACACCAATCAATGCGGCAACAAGAGCAACAAAATGTCGCGAGTTTTGGAGCAAAGCATGGCTTGTTCCTTGGCAATGGAGCGAGAGAGAGAGAGAGAGAGAGAGAGAGAGAGAGAGAGGCGCCAATTGGCGGGGGGAGAAGAAGGCCTTCCTAGAAAAGCTGGCATCCAAGAAACGAAAGTAGAAGCCTGCGTCTCTCTCTCTCTGTGTGTGTGTTGGGGTTGACTTGGTGTACGACATGTGTATGTGTGGCGTGCATGCACGGCTCCCGCGGGTGTCTCGCGAGCGAGCCAACCATTCCGTGGTACTCTCTTGCCTGGTGATAGGTGGCGAATCACGAAATACTACTTCCTCGTGTAATGTGTGAAGCCAAACTTTTCTCAAGTACGCGCAGCCCGCGCGGGTCGGTCGGTTCCACAGCTAGCCGATGGAATCTACGGGCTTTCAGGATTCGCATGTCGCGATTTATTGTTCGCTTAACTTTTATTTATGAAATCAGATACCGTCTTAGTTAACATGTATGCAGCTTTTTCGTGGAATGGAAGCGACATATTTAGGGTCTGTTTCGCATAGCAGTAGTTTTTTTTGAAAAGCAGTTTTTGGCCGGGTTGAAGGGCTGAACTACTAAAAGGATAAGTTGAAGACGTTTGATGTTTGACAATATGTCTTTTACATAGCCTAGTTGGAACTTCTGAATTGGGAAATATCTCAAATGCCCCTAAAGCAAATGATGGCTTGTTTGATGTCGTTTAACGACAACTTACAATTACTACCTACAATTAACGACAATTGAAAGCAATTAACGATAATTTCCACACAAGTAAATCTTAATGACAATTAACGACAACTGATCTAATTCCATGATCACACAAGTAATCAATTCAATGATTACATAAATAATTCATCTATATCAAAAAAAGAGAGAGAAAGAAATGAACTATATTAGAAAAAAGGAAAATGAACTATATCAGGGAAAAAGGAAAAAAAATGAAGGCGACGACGGGACGAGGACGGCGATGGCCGAGGAGGAGGGCGCGCGAGGAAGGAGGAGGCGAGGCCGCGGCGGCGCGGAGGGGAGGTGTGGAGGCGGCGCTGGCGTGGGAGGGGGGGGGTGGAGGGTGGTGGTTGCGGCATTGGCGGGCGGAGACGGGCGGCTAGGGTTAGGGTTCGGGCGTGTGGAGGAGGGGTTTTGTTCAGTAGCAAGGTGAGAATAAATAACCCCGAACTCTAGGAGCAAACCCGGAAGGCCATCTCATCAAAGTCATAGGAAGCTGCCCCCGGAAAGCTTTTTTCAGCTTCCCTACATTGAAAACAGTTTCTGCAAAAGCGACTAGAGAAAGTCACTCGATTAGGACGGCTTCCAGCTTTTCCGAGCGAAAAGACGAAGCTGAAGCCATACTAAACAGCCCTACAACTTCATTGCTAACTCTTGTAAAAAAAAAAAAATCTGTTTCGAGAAAATGTAATCAAGCGGTCATTCAAATATTGATTCCCGCGCTATTTCATAGCTCGCTTTGCACAAAATTCATCGCCGAAAAACTCTCTCAAGCCTCAACACTTGCGGTTGCTAGCGGAAGTATTAGCACCAACTGAGAAGCTATAACGGCAAAACAAGTGAACCCCCGTAGGACTTGGCACCCAGACCCAGGTGAACAACACAGAGTGCAAAGTGCAAACCGCGTGCACACTAACTAAGCCCCTATAGGCTATAACCCAGGGAGCTAGAACCCTTCCAAGATCGCGCATTTCTTTGCCTTCTTTTCTTGGCATTCACTCACATCCGTTGCCATCGATCTAGATTCTCCAATAGCTATAGCTTGGCACAATGCAGCACCAGCCGCCGGACGACGTTGCGATCCAGGTGAACGCCACCGCCGTCGCGGCCGTCGACGAGAGGAGCTCGACGAACGACGACCAGGAGCTTCAGGTGGCCGACGGCGGCGCCGGGGATGACAAGGGCCTTGCGCGCCGGAACTTCAGCCAGGCCTACAAGATGAAGCACCGCAAACCTCTGGTATACGTACGTCAGTACGTGATCATCAGTGATCATGCATATGAGCACGATTTCTCTTCAATATTTCTGTAGAATTCTTGGTGCGATCTATGGATCTTGCTTCTTATTTATGCAAATGTGCCAACTCTGTGGCTGTTTCGTGATGCGATCCGTGGTGTGGCAATGGCGTCGGAGCAGGAGTTCACCAGGTGGCAGGTGGTGGTGCTGAGCTACCAGTCGCCGGGCATCGTCTACGGCGACCTCGGGACGTCGCCGGCTCGCCGCTAGCTGTACGTGTTCTCGTTCATCACCCTGCTGGACCCGGGCGAGGACTTCCTCGCCATCCTCAGGATCATCCTGTGGACGCTCACCTTGATCAGCTTCATCAAGTACATCTTCGTCGTGCTCCATGCAGACGACCATGGAGAAGGTAACTACTACTAAGCCACTCTTCTTTTCATAATACATAATCGTATGGGGCTCAGTGGTGCGTACTGCTGGGATGCAGCCCGCCCACCCACCCACCCACCCGCGTTCGAGTCTGGGACCGGTGCCCGTGTCTCGCCGGGGGATTTTGAGGACTGAGTAGGGGTTTAGTTGGCACAGGAGAGCTTTGGACTCTTAACCCATCACGGTTCAAGTGCTGTCTGCTGTGTGCGTCTCGCGAGATAGGATATTTCTTCTTCTTTAATGTGGATCGGATGGAGAAAATCTCGAATGTTATAAATTTATTATTCTTCTTATAATCATAGATTGAAATTGCATGGACCAGAATACTAAATCGATCTGAGTGACTGCATGTATCGTTTGAAATTTGATTAGATTCCGGTGTCAGGTTGGTTAGAAAAGAACCATTTTTTCGGACTAGCAAACAAAAAGAGAAGATTGCTGGCTGCTGTGCATCTCAGTAGCTACGTACGGTCTAAACAACCCAACTATATTTTCTAGAGTTAAAAATCTGCATCAGTGACGGCAGAAATTATATCTTCAAACAGACACATTTCAAGATGACCATAGCAGACAATCGGTAAATTAAACATTTGCGACCCCCGTATCATTACTCCAGGGGTAATCACACTTAGGCATACGAATTACTATTAGTTTGCTCAGTAGAACACTGCTTCAACGAATAGTAAACCTTTACCAGAGTTAATGTAGCAGAACAATAAAATAGAAACTGTACTTTCTATTCCAGTTAGCCACGCAAGGCTAAGGTTCTTACATAGTAATTTACTAAGTCCTTTCGCTGCCTTTCTTGACCCATCGATCTTCTACTCGTTCCACGAGCATAACAGGACATCCACTTCGCGCGGCTTCTCGAACCAATGATCCCATCACCAGCGACCTTCCCGGTACCTGCAAGTCCTTCGTCCCATGTGGGATAGTTCCCGGCCGGACTAGGATCTACAAAGGAGAATACTGGCAAGGTTGAGTACAAATTAATGTACTCAGCAAGCATTAATAGCAAAATACACTGTATGACTCATCTATGTTCTTTTCTTCATTTTCTAGCTCATCTCTTTTCTGAAAATAACTCAATAAAACATTAGGTGGTAAAATTTTATTCTGAAAAAACTACTAGTCACTCGGAGAGAAGAAAGACCCATAGCGGTTCCCGTAGACTCCAATCCAGGAGACTGGCATGAATTCATGATTTGATATAGCACTGCGCAGGCTTGTACCACTTTACCCATAGCTATTCTGAGCTCTCTCTGAGCTAGGTCCACCGCATTTCCTTTGATGCGATTTGAGTTCGAATCTGAGCGTTTTCGAGTTACGTGATTAAGTCTCCACCCAATTACTTTCCGTCGGTGCTGATTTAATCACGCTGCTGACCTCGTCATACACCGAGTTCCAGTAAATGTTGGTTGAGGCGGCTATCGTCCGTGCTCAACACTCCACCTTGGGGCGGCTCTCTTCCGTGCCCAAACACTCCAAACGTGTCCCGTTGTGGAGATTGTAATTACATAACAAGGTAGCATTTTCCGCCCGTCGAAACGGGAAAATGGTTGGTACTGAATTTACGGCCTCAAATCCGAGTAAGAGTTTTGTTGGTTCTTATATTTTAACCATATGTAAAAAGGGGCCCACCTCTTACCTCATCATCATCATCGTCGCTTTTCCCTGCTAGGGCCCCCTTTTACCAACCTAGTAATTCTCATCTCTTTCCTAATCATCTTAATCATCTTCATCTCAATTACTGATTTAAGTTTTGAGAAAACAATTTTGATGCAATATATATATATATATATATATATATATATATATATATATATAGTAAAGCAGTATACAGTTTACAGTTGAAATAGCTAGATTCATGTTCAAAAGGATCGCTTGCCTTCAGAACTGTAGAAAAGGTCGTCGACGAAGAACTCCGCATTAACTACTCCTGTTGGCGTGGGATCATCCTCTGTGACGAGGATTAAAACCTCTATATATTATCTTTAATATATAAAAGACCATACGTCTTCATGGTCGTAACCCTGAGGTGCACGACCTCACTGGTCGTAGAGATTCCAGAGGTTACATAATGGGTACCCTGGTCGGACGAAGGCCTAAGCCAAGCTTCCGACCAGGAGAACTGTTCGTAAAAGGTATGAACTGACGTTCGGAATAAATCCCAAGGTATATTCTCTACCGTATGATGAATGGAGCACGTGCATATTCCATACCATACGACGTATCTTATCCAAGACTCACCAGTGAATAACCTCCGTGCGGTTATATGTTTCATAGACATATAACCGCCAAACGGTTGATTCTGTATCAACCGTCACTTGACTCCGACTAGACGCAACGTTTCGCACTGCACGCCCGTCCTCTCGAAGTAATCGCCACCTTTTTAGGGCTATTTAAAGACAGAACCTGGACGGATCAAGGGGGGGGGGAAGAAAAAGGAAGACAAAAGCACAAGACATAGATTCGTGTAATAGTTCTGAGTCTGCAAGAGAGCAAGCGGAGTCCTTAGTGTATACCTTGTAAATTCCAGTTTATATTAATAAAGAGCAGTCCCATCATTCCCTGAGATTTCCCACGTCACTTTCTCCTTTCTATTTTCGTAAGATCGACATCTTGATCGTCGACAGCTGGCGCCGTCCGTGGGGATCGCGGCGTGGAATCTCAGAAGAATTTCTCTGCTCATCAATTCTTGATCACCATTCCCCGTCTGTGACCACTGATGCGGTTATGGCGGGAAGTTGGGATGAAGAAAATTGGTTCGACTTGGCGGACGACGCCGACCTCGATATGGATGCATGTATGCGCGCCATGGAGTAAAACGGAATTTCTTCATCATCCTCCTCTGCCGGCTCGCCCAGGGCAGAAATCGACGAAGACGACCGGATGGATGAAGACACACCGCTGCAATCAGTGGCGGTTTCAGAGGAAGTGTTTCCGACCGGTTCGGAACACCCCAAAGCCTCAGCAAGCCCGGGCCTTTCGACCGGCAAAAAAGGTGACGAAAATTCAACACCGCAACCCGAGGTTCAACATACCTTTGATGCGATCATGGTTGATAGGTACTCACCAACGGCTTCTAGTAATTCCAGGAGCCAACCGACACCTGGTGAGGGTGTCAATGAAACCTCCATTGGTCGTAAACCAAGTGGGGATGATAAAGCTCATCATTCGATCAACAATTCGCCGGATTAGGCTGAGGTCCTTCCAAAAACCTCAGGAGGTGCTGATCACCGACTGCTCTCCGTCGTGGAAGCTTCTCGCAGAAGCTCTGAAAGGCTCTCCATTGATTACGACGGAAGCTCATCAGAGGACCGCTGCTGGAAGCACGAGGTCAATGCGATCGGAGATACGGATCACAATGCCGTGTACGGTCCTCCACACATTGCCTCGCCGCCACGTCCTAATGGAGATGGTACGGGTGGTCAAGCACCAAATGCCGGAGGTGACAGAACTGGTAGACGTTCAACAGTTAATACGCTTGATCCTTCCCAAACCAATGTGAGGGACCAGGCAAGATCGACGAGAAGGTCGGAGGATGTAAGCCATCAAACACCTTCTTCGGCGAAATCCTCGAGACCTTCTCAGTAACTATACAAAACCCGCAGCGTGTCGGAGATATGTTAAATACTTCGACCGCCTCGCAGCGAACTCGGTTTTGCCCAACTCGCAGTCAAGTATCGGAGATTATCCAACGACAATGCGGCGCCGAAAGCTTATCGGGAGCGAAGGCACGCAAAGTCGGACCATGACTTCATCACGGCATTCTTCCCGGCGGGGCCTACATGGTCGTGTTGAGGATCGATTGACACTGCGACCACCTCGACGATTCCGACCAACAAGTCATGAGGAGGAGACTATTCGAGAATCCTCACCATCACTTCATCGAGGGGAACCATTGCTTGGACTCGTGATCTCCGACATCACCTAAGCCGAGCAAGTGGTCGGCGTTCTACTAACGTCCACAACCGGATCGGGACATTGGAGCATCGACAATCCGTTCTAGAAATCGATCTCCAACCGATTACAATCGGCGCCTTTTCAAAGAAGGCGCCACGAAATATCACGTCGTCGAGCTTTCTCGGCAGGGCTCCAGGCTGTGCGTTGGCCAAATAGGTTCCGACCGGCCAATATGGATAAAGTCAATGGGACCCAAAATCCCTTGGAATTTCTCCAGATATATACCACCGCTATCAGAGCTGTTGGTGGTGATGAGAATGTAATGGCAAATTATCTTCCTACGGTATTAGAAGGATCAGCCCGATCTTGGTTGCTTAACCTTCCGATCGGATCCGTGTATACTTGGGAGCAACTCTGCGACCTTTTGATTGCAAATTTTTAGGGTACGTATGATCGCCCTGGAAAGGAAGACGATCTCCATAGGATACGGCAAAAATCAAACGAGACTCTCCTAAAGACATTAAAAGATTTAGCCAAGTCCGTAACTCAATACCGGAGGTTGCAAGAATCTTCCGTTATCCAAGCCTTCAAAGCGGGATTAAGAAATCGAAGGTTTACGGAGGATTTAGCTTACATCCCCCACGAACAACCATCGAGCTCTTCGACATGGTGACAAATGCGCTACGACGATGAAGCGATCGAGTGGAGCAAGTCGTTGATCGAAGGATAAAATTCCCCAACCAGGCTTGGATAGGACGGAAAAGAAACAAAAGAAGACTCTCACGAAAAAGAAGCATGGTAGAGCCAACGACAAAGAGGTTCTTGCTGTTCCTGAAAAATTTGCCAAAGGAAGAAAAGATTATACTGGTCGTGGCAAGTCTAAAGCCCCGACCAATGATTATAAAAGAAACAAAAAATGGTGTCCTCTTCACCAGCAAGCAGGACACGATTTGCGCAATTGTCGCGCTTGGCAAAAAAAGCTGGAAGATTATTATGCAGGTAAAGGACCACTCCCGTCGATTCAAGAACTCGGGGAACCAAGCTCCAAGAAGGACAAAGATGGTGACGAAGAAATGGAGTACTAAGAACCTCAACACACCGTCGATGTGATCTTCGGTGGATCTTCTTCGTACGAGTCTAGACGTCATCTGAAAGCCATAGAGCGAGAAGTCAACCTTACCGAACCTTCGATCGCCGTTAAACCTTCAAGGTGGTCGGAGACGATAATCTCCTTCAGCAAAGAAGACTACCCTATTCCTTCGACTCGACCAGGTAGGTTTCCAATTGTCGTTGAACCTACCATTAATAACTGCAAGGTTAATCGGGTTTTGATAGATGGGGGTAGTTCCTTAAATATTTTATTTGCAATTGCTTTGGAAGACATGCAGATTCCCAAATCCAAGGTAAAACCGGTGAAATATGCCTTTCATGGCATAGTTCCTGGGTCTACCGCTAAACCAATAGAGCACTTGTCCCTACTGGTTACGTTCGGAAAGCCCGATAACTTCCGAACAGAAAAAATTTCATTTGATGTGGTGAACTTCGAGACCGCATACAATGCAATTCTTGGTCGTCCGGCTTTAGCAAAATTCCTGATAGCCACGCATTACGGTTATCAGAGTTTGAAAATGCCGGGACCAAAAGGTGTAATCACGGTCCGTGACGATCAAAAGATAGCTTACGCATGCGATCGGAAGTGTTTAGAACTGGTCGATGAACTCCCGACCAAGGGAACTAACACCATTAACATGCAGGTCAAAAATTCAAGACCGAAGATGACACCAAAACCTGCCGACCAGATGAAAGAGGTACAACTCGACGGAAGTACTTCTCCAGAGGATGCCAAGATACTGGTCGGGACAGGACTCGACCCTAAATAGGAAGAGTCGCTCGTCTCCTTCCTCCGAGCTAATCAGGACGTATTCGCGGCAGCGTCCGACATGCCCGAGTCCCGGGGAGGTGATCGAGCATAGGCTAGCTCTGACCTAACAAAAAACCGGTCAGCGAAGCTACGGCGTTTGCATCCGATCGAAAAGACGCAATCCGATCGAGATTGACAAGCTTCTCAAAGTCGGGTTCATTCGTGAGGTCAACCACCCGAGTGGCTCGCCAATCTGTAATGGTTAGAAAAGCCAATGGGAAATGACGAATGTGTATTGACTTTCTTGATCTTAATAAAGCTTGTCAAAGGATGACTTTCCCTTCCTCGCATTGATCAACTTGTAGACTCTACTTAGGTGTGAGTTGTTAAGTTTTTTTGATGCTTATTCAGGGTACCACCAGATCAATATGAGTAAACAGGATGAAGAGAAAACTTCCTTTATCACCCCATATGGTACTTACTGTTATGTAAAAATGCCATTTGGTCTCAAGAATGCTGGTGCAACATTCCAAAGGTTAATGCAAAAGACTTTTAGCCCTCAGATAGGTCGGAATCTTGAAGCCTACGTTGATGATCCGTCGTAAAAGCATCAACGCCGCGATCATATTCTAGATCTACAAGAGACTTTCAATAACTTAAGACGTCATAACCTTAAGTTAAATCCAGAGAAATGTGTGTTTGGAGTTTCGTCGGGAATGCTTCTTGGGTTCCTAGTTTCGGCTAGAGGCATTGAAGCAAATCCAACGAAAATCGCCGCCATCGATCAGATGCGCGATCCAACCACAAAGAAGGAAGTTCAGAAATTAACCGGTTGTATGGCAGCGTTAAGTCGTTTCATAGCACGGTTAGGCGAAAAAGGACTACCTTTCTTTAAACTTCTCCGGAAACATGGAAGTTTCGAATGGACTAAAGAAGCAAGCAGCGCCTTTGAAGAATTAAAACGATACCTTACAAGTCCCCCAATCTTAGTTTCTCTAAGATTGGGAGAAACATTGCTAATTTACGTGGCTGCAACGCCACAAACGGTTAGTGGTGTGCTGGTCGTAGAACGAGACCATGTTCAACGACCAATATATTACGTAAGCGAAGTCTTGCATGGACCAAAAGAAAGGTATCCGCAGGTACAAAAATTGCTATATGGTCTCCTTATGTCTTCAAGGAAACTAAGGCATTATTTTCAGGCCCACAAAGTGGTCGTGCCTACGGATATCCCCTTGGTCAAGTCTGGGAAGCAGGAGTCATCGGGACGAATATCAAAATGGGCGGTTGAGCTTGGGCGTTCGATCTCCATTTTGTCCCACGAACAACAATCAAGTCCCGAGCAATAGCGAATTCATTGCGAATGGACAAACCCGAACCCACCAAAGGGCCCAGAAATGCGAGCACCACGGCGAGTGGACAATGTACTTCGATGGTTCCTTGATGTTGCATGGCTCGGGGGCTGGGGTCGTCTTGATTTCTCCTACTGGCGAACAAATAAAGTACGCCATTCAGTTTAACTTTCCTGCTACTAACAATGTGGCAGAATACGAAGGTTTACTGGCCGGACTTCGAGCAGCTCGTTCGCTCGGGATTCACAGATTGCTAGTGAAAGGCGGTTCTCAACTAGTAGCGAATCAAGTAGGGAAAGAGTATCAATGCTCTAGTACCAAGATGTCATCATATCTAGCGGAAGTACGGAAACTCGAAAAGCATTTCTTCGGTTTTCAGATCCAACACATTCCTAGAAAGGAAGACATCCGTCCCGCCCGGAATTTTTCTCGAGAAACTCGATTCACCCTCAGTAGTCGAGCCTTCCGAGGACATAGATGTTAGCAAGGAGGTTACACACCTTGATTCTGCAAACATGGATGCTCCATAGGTCGATGATGGTTGGCGCCATCACGATCACGGTAGAGATTGGATGACATCGATCTACAATTATCTTCACATGACCTAACTCCCAGAAGATGATGTAGAGGCTGATCGTATTGCACGAAAAGCCAAATCATACACTCTCATTGAACGTACCTTGTATAAACGAGGATCTCACGGAGTGTTGATGAGATGCATATCTCGCTCGGATGACATTAAATTGCTAACCGAAATTCATGGAGGAGTGCGTGGAGCTCATCATTCCTCTGAAACTTTAGTTGGTAAAGCCTTTAGGCAAGGATACTCTTGCCAATCGCCCTTCATGATGCAAAAGAGCTCGTGACGGTGCGTATAATGTCAATTTGATAGCCGACAAGTACATCACCATCTCAAGCTTTGCAAACAATTCCTCTTTCTTGGCCTTTTGCAACTTTGGGACCGGACATTCGGGACCTTTCCCAAGAGCACCGGGGCTTTGAGTTCCTATTCGTCATGATTGACACGTTCACTAAGTGGATCGGCCGAGCCGGTTGTAAAAACTACAAGCAAGCCGCTAAGAGGTTCCTAACAAAAAGCGTGATTACGGTTTGGTGTACCCGATCGTATAATCACCGATAACGGTGCGATTCTCAGCGGCAATTTTGAATTGCGCGAAGAACTAGGTATCAAGATACATTTCGCTTCGTTGCTCATCCACGAGCAATGGAGCGATTGAGCGAGCCAATGGTATCATAATGCAAGGGATCAAGCGGCGAGTGTTCGACCGCCACTTCAGCGGTCGGGGCTTGGGTTCAAGAACTTCCTTCTGTATTATGGGCCGTTCGTACCACGACTAGTCGTGCGACCGGTGAAAAACACCATTCTTTATGGTTTACGGAGCTGAAGCCATACTTCCTCCAGAACTTAAAATTGGTTCTGCTCGAACTGATTCCTTTTCCGAAAGTGATCAGTGTGAACGACGACTTGATGACATCAATTTCCTTGAAGAACGACAAAATCAAGCTTTGCTATGATCAGCAATCTACCAGCAAGCCATGCGTCGGTACCACAGTCGTAAGGTGCAACCTCGCAGCCTAACTATAGGTGATTTGGTTCTTAGAAAAATTCAGAACCAAGCAGGTCGCAACAAACTTTCACCTAAGTGGGAAGGTCCATACACTGTGGTCGAAGTTACCCGACCAGGATCGGTACGATTAGCTATGGTAGATGGGCAAGTTTGTCCAATTTTTAGAATATTGATCAATTGCGTAAGTTCTATGTTTAATTTCATGTATTTTAATTCCTTTCATTTTTTAATAATGATGTTTTTCCTTAAAAACGATAAGTATGGTTGTTTATACTTATTATTTGTTGCATCTGGTCATATGTCATTCCCGTTGCTGGTTGGTCGGAGAAGACTCTCATTCTCTCCGATGTTCCTTTCCGTAGGATCTCCACTACTCATGGTTGCTGACTTGAATGTCACCGACCACACTGGTTTTACCCGTGATCATTGCTTCAATGATACACACTCACGACCAGATTTTCTTTTCTTAAAGAAACATACGAGTATAAGGATTACCAACTCCGACGATTTACTTGGTTTTCGTTTCTTTCTTGAATTTGAAGACTGTTATTTTATTTCAACATTCTGTTCTACTCAAGTTTGGCTACTGGTCGGGACACAGAAAGCCTCCTGGTCGAAGTCTCTCCTCTCTGCACGTGGTCCTGCCCACTGGAAGGAGCTTTCTAGCGACGGTCATTTTCCTACGATCCTCGCTGCCAGTCGGATTTGATTTTGAACATGTTTCGCAAAATATTTTACAAATCTTCAGTTCTTAAGATTCGATACGACCAGATCCGAATATTTCCTAAACAACGGTACTTATCTCTTCATTTCATTTCTTGCATACATTCTTAATGCATATCTTCTTATCAGCAAAATCCGGTCTTTGTTATATCTTCCGACTACAAGTGGTATTTCATAGTACTTCGATAATGGGCAAGATCTAGACTAGCCGAAGTCGTCAGTTGGTTCCGATCACATGATTTCCTAGTATTTCCTAGATCATTGTCATACACATTATCAGCACTCTTACCATGGTCATTGTTACTACTCAATTACCTGGTCTACTGCTTTCTTTTAGTAACGTTCATCTACTAACATAGCGATCGGGGCTAGAGATATATGAGTATTTAACAACATTGATAAGACAAAGCGAGATCTTCATTGATAAAAGGTAAGTTTCATTTACATAATCTAATATTGTATCCGTTTACATGTTGGGACCACGGGCCGGTCGCTACGTGATGGAGATCCGACTTCCATTTCTCAAGCAACTTTCTCTCGAGAGGTTTTACTTCCTTGAGAAGTTTTGTTGCTTCACTTTGAGCGATCAAGTCCTCTTCCACGACTTTAAGATTAACAGAGGGTCGGAAGCCTTTAGTTTTGCTAAAGCAACACTAACTCCGATTACAATAGCTTCCTTCATTGTGCAGGTATGCTTTTCCTCATAGTTTTGAGCAGCCTTTGAGATCTTCGAGTTGTTCAAAGTAGATCATCTTTTCCGCTGGATCTCCTAAAGAAGGCAAGCTTGATCCTGATCCCATATCAAAGATCATTTTGTTAAGAGCCATGATTTTCTCATCAAGACCGAATACAAGGGCTGCCTTTTGGCCACGCTCAAACTCAAGGGTCTTCTCCGCTCGTTCAAGTGCTTGGGTGTTTTCTGCACGAGTAGATAAAAAGCAATTTAATTGAGTTATGGAATACTGGTTAAGTCTACGACCAGTTACCTTTGATTGTCTTCTCACAGGAGTCGAAAACCTCCTTTTGTTTGGTCATCGCATGCTCGATCGACCGGTCTTTACTCTGATTTTCTTCCTTCAGTTTTATTATTATGGCCTCTTTGGCCGCGGTCTCTTCTTTAATTTTCTCTAAATCTATCAATATGATAGGAAGAGAAGGTTAAGTTACAAGAGATATATAAGGTAATAAAATTTAGGAAGTCAAACTAAAAGAGAAATGTTTTTTTACTTCTCAGATCGGAGTGTTTCTGTTCCAAGGATCTTATACGCTGGGTTAGTCCTCCGACCACAGCATATTTCTCGACCATATGCTACAAAAACAAAAATCTCTTTCTTTGATAAGCTTTCAAAGCAACTTCAAAAGAAAGAGTTGTAAAGATGGTCGTAGAACACTTACCCGAATTGCCATATCGTTATATTCGGAAAAGATTGTATCTGGACCAATCTCAACTGCGGTCCGATATCTTTCCCGTGCTTCATCAAGTTCCTTATCCTCGATAAATCGGGAGAAAAGGGAATTTGTTAACACGAGAAGTATTTCCTGGAGGAGGTGGAACCTGTTGAGGGTCTCTGGGGATGACTACCTCCGGAGAAGGAGTAAGGATTACTAGAGGATCCTGAGCAGGTGCTGAAACCTGCTCGGGGGCTTCTTTTACTACTTCATCCTCGGCAGTTTTAACTTTAGGAGTATCCTGATTAGGAATCTCCACGACCACCTCTTCCTCAGGAACCTTTTCCTGAAGGGCGCTCTGGTCGGACACGACCAGAACACCAGAAAATCCGTTAAAAATTAACTTTCTACAGTTAAGAGGATGCTTTTTCCCTTTTACCATTTTTCTCATAATCTCTAAAGCCACTCATTCAGATCGGATAATGAGAGTGTTGTTTATCTCGATTCTTTTTCTATCTGGATGCATACCCACTAGAAAAAACATCCAAGATTCGACCAAACCTCATTACAAAGACATGAGCAGAATGACGCTTTATTTCATTAGAGATCCAAATATTACAAAAACCCCTGGTTACATTTCTTTTACAAACCTTCTAAACAGAAAATCCTTCAACTAATTTGATCGAAGATTGATTTCTGGCAGAAGGAGACTGGAGATATATAACCAAATAAGCGCCGGTTTCACACCTGTCTCTTGACATGAACTTCGATCTTGATTGAACACTATACATAATGAAGTATTTACTCAATCTTCGAAGGCCATATTCACCTTGAAAACAGCACTCATAGACCAAATTGACTTCTAGATCACCTAAGGATCACTACTCCATGAGTCTAGACCCCGAAATGGTGATCTAAAAGTCAATTTGTCCCATGAATTTTGTCTTATCAAAAGACATAAAGGTGTTATGAACTCTGGATTTCTAAAATCCATCCTTGATAAGAGAATTTTCTATCACAGAAGCGAAACTAAGAATACTGGGGATTTTTCCTTTCTCTTCAGTAATCTATCCTCCGAAGGTTATTTATAACCTTTAGATTGTGATAGAATTAAAGAAGAAGATAAGGGTAGAAGTCCAACGGACACAAAAACTCTTCAATTCCCAAGACAAGATTCTCAACTTTAAAGTGAATACAAACCGCTTCAAATGCCCTTGCATTTAAATGAGCGTCAACCCGATACGATTCCATCGGAAGGAAAGTGTTCACATAACTTATTCATTTAAAGTTCGGGGGCTAGCTGACGAGGATTAAAACCTCTATATATTGTCTTTAATATATAAAAGACCATACTTCTTCATGGTCGTAACCCTGAGGTGCACGACCTCACTGGTCGTAGAGATTCCAGAGGTTACATAATGGGTACCCTGGTCGGACGAAGGCCTAAGCCAAGCTTCTGACCAGGAGAACTGTTCGTAAAAGGTATGAACTGACGCTCGGAATAAATCCCAAGGTATATTCTCTACCGTATGATGAATGGAGCACATGCATATTCCATACCATACGACGTATCTTATCCAAGACTCACCAGTGAATAACCACCGTGCGGTTATATGTTTCATAGACATGTAACCACCAAACGGTTGATTCTGTATCAACCGTCACTTGACTCTGACCAGACGCAACGTTTCGCACCAGACGTCCTCTCCGGAAGTAACTGCCACCTCTTCGAGGGCTATTTAAAGACAGAACCTGGACGGATCAAGGGGGGGGGGGAAGAAAAAGGAAGACAAAAGCACAAGACATAGATTTGTGTAATAGTTCTGAGTCTGCAAAAGAGCAAGCGGAGTCCTTAGTGTATACCTTGTAAATTCCAGTTCATATTAATAAAGAGCAGTCCCATCATTCCCTGAGATTTCCCACGTCACTTTCTCCTTTCTATTTTCGTAAGATCGACGTCTTGATCGTCGACACTCTGAAACAAAGCGGTAGCACGCACAAGGCCAAAAATAAATATACTGCTGATTTGGGTGATACTAGTAGTACATAGGTTAGTAGATACTAACTTGTTAGCACAATTTTAATTTAGCAACTTTTTCGGGTCCTCGCTCAGTTAGCACTTCCCAAGCACGGCTGGTTAATCTACGGTATAACAACTACAGGACCAAGCTGCCGAACAATACATCCATCTGTTCTAAACTAGAGGACCAATCGCGATCACAACCGCTAAGCAGATCAAGCTAAACATCCTAGCAATGTTATCGAACTTGATAATACAGGCTATCAGATTAAGCGAATATCGAAATCAGGTTATCAATCCACAGACTACTAGCATTTCAATTAGATTTCTAATCTAACCCTAATCCTAACCTAATCTCCTCTCTCTCTCTCTCCTTACCTCCTCTCTTACCTCCCTACTCAACCCCACTCCCAGCCGACAGCCTCTCCCCCCTGGCTGCTACGGCTTCTCCCCCCTTTTCTCCCGGGCGCTGCCACCTCCTACCGTCCCCTGCCGCCGCCGGCTCCTCCCCTCCGGTTGCCACCGCCGGCCGGCTTGCTCCATCGCCTTGGCATCTTCTTGCGCCGAGCTCCCTTCCTCTGGTTCCTTCTCCTTTTCCCCTTCTTGCTCCCAGATGCTGCTGCTGCGCCGCCTCCTAGCGCCACGGCTCCGGCTCCCTGTGGACGGTGTCTCCTCTGCAGTGTGCACAGCCCCGCCGCCTCTGGTGGGTCCTCCCGTGTGCCGCCGCTTGCTTCCCCAGCTCCTCCGGCTGCCTCCGCGGCCCGGCGCCTCCAGCTCCGGCTTGGCCCCCGTCGACCTGATGATGCCTCCCCGGCCTCCTCCTCGTCCGGTGTGGCCAGAAGGCCAGCGCCGCCTCCTGGTGCGGCCGGCTCCATGGCGCCGCCTCTCGGGCCCCTCCGGTTCCTCCCCCACTACCGGCTCCGATTCGGCTCACGCGCTCCTCGTGCTGACTTGGCCCGGCTCGGCCTCCCGGCCGCCGGCGCCTTGGCCCGGCTGCAAGCTCCCGGCGCCCCTCGCCTGAGCCTCGGCTCGGTCTAGCTACTGAGGTTAAACTCACCCTACTCTCCCTCTCTACCCCTCGCCCTACTGCCCTGGGATGCATATGCGATGATCTGAGAGCTATATGTTGATGCTACTGTGCGATGATCTAGGTGTGAATGATGTGAATGTGTAGTGCATGCTGATGAGGTGTAACTGAGGCTACCTCTGGTTGGGTTCTGGGATGGGAGAGGGGGATGGTAGCGCCGGCTTCGAGCTGGTGCTCTTCTCCTCCTCCTTGGTGCTTGCAAGCAGGGATGTGAGGACTCTGAGCCTGCCTCTTTTCCTGCTTGTGCTCCCCTTCTCCTCCTCTGTGGGTGCTTGCATGCTCTGCTGCCCTTGGTGTCCTGCGGTGGCTTGACCTTGAGGATGGCAGTGGGAGGCTTGGCTTACTGCTGGCTCTTGATTTGGGTAGTGAACCTCCTGGGGTTCTATACTTTGTGTGGATGAGCTTGAGCCCTCTGTTGACCTTATATTGTGCTTGAGAGAATGGCTTGTGCTGGGTGGCTTTGCTTGCTCCTCTCAGCTGTGAAGTTCTGGGAGCTCCTGGCTTCCTTGCCCTTCCTTACAGCTATGAGACTGGGAATGAGTTGGGGGTGGGGAATGGATGTGGCTGGCTATGGGGGATGGTTCAGCTGTGGCTTGTCCTTTGCCCTGATCTTCATTCCGGTGCTTGATATTTAGAGGGACTGCTCTTATCTCCTTGCTCTCTTTCGCTCCCCTGTTGGCTGGGAAATGCTGATGGATTGCTTGTTCAAATGGTTGTGGGGAAATGGATGGTTCGGTTGCCCCTTATGGCTGGTTAATGTCCACCATGCCCTTGCCCTTATCCAGATGGCTTTCACAGTGCATGATTTTTGTTTGGGGCTTTTTGGTCCGAGGTTTGAAAACCACTATACGTGGGTGCCCAATTAAATTAAACGCCGAGTGATGAGACCCACGGAAGTGACAGGTGCCGACGGACCTCGGGTGGTCTGCATATCTTGACGATCGAGAGGCCGACTAACTTTGGTTGGTCTGGGTATCTTGACGGTCAAGGGACCGACCGCTTAGATCGCTTCGGGTATTCTACTGCACTTTGGGGAAAATCTGACGGCCATTTCCTTTATTCTATTACTCTCAAATACTGCTTTCAACTTGGCTCGCTAACCGTTTTCTGTATTCTTGGCGAGCGATGGCAATGGATCAAAGGATGGTTCGATAGACTAGCGACCAACGGTTGAGGATACAAAGAGGGCTACGGTAGAATGCATGTAACATTTTATTATTGGATGCAACTACTATGGGTTGTAATTATTTACATAACAATTGATGAAATGTAATGATGAGAATGCACTGCTATTGATCCACTGACTAGAAATGCAATGCTCGCGCAACGAAACCCACTAACCAACGCGCTGACGAAAACTAGAAGCTTAATGACGATCGCAACACTACTGTTAGCTTACTGCTAAGCTGATATTAATTATCGCTAAATACCGATCACTGAAAAAAAAGATTAGCTAATTACGCGGGTTCTCACAACATTGTACTTGTAAATTTTCAAAAAAAAAAATTGTACTTGTAATTTTTCATGAAAGTTATGTTTTGAAGTGCTAAAGATGCAATAAAATGATGTTATAACTTCTAAGTGGGTAAATTGTTAAACAAAAGTTGACCATGTTGTGGACGTGTTTGTCGGGAAGATGTATCAACGAAGACAACGTCGAGACGCCTTGGCTGGTTCGGCTGGAAGGCTTGTTGCTGATTCGGCTTCTGTAACCGTGTCGGATTCGGATACTGTAGTATGGAGGAAGGTAATCTATATAGTTAGTAAGAGTTAGAGATTGAGTTAGAGTTAGAGTTAGTTACTTTCCAAATCAGTTTGTGCCTCCACCTAGACTATAAAGGCAACACATGTAATTGAGAAAATGCAATCAAGAAATAAACTAGTCTTCTGCCTTCATCTAGTTTAGCAGATCAGAGCCTTTCACATGCCGGCGATAGTGCCGATGTGTGTGAGGGCAATCCTCGCCTTCGCCAATTACCGATCCGTTAGATATTTTCTCTCGTTCACCCACGCCATGTCAATTTGGTATCAGAGCCATCACTACCTCCCTTCGCCATGGAAAACAAAACTCTAGACGACGTGTTCCAGCAGCTTGCAATCATGATGATGGAGATTAGCGACATCAAGGTGCAACAAGCCGCACATGATCCAGTGATCGCCGGGTGGAAGACAAACGGCGCGACCGTGCTACCCACGGTGTCCAGCGGAGGCAACAACAGCTTCAATGACCGAGGCAAGCCATTCGAGCCTAGGTTTCATGACGAGGAAGATCAACGCATGGTTCCTCGCTTCCATAAGCTCTCCTTTCTAACGTACGATGGCGAGGAAGATCCTCTTCCTTGACTCAATCGATGTGAGCAATTTTTTCGGGGGCAACGAACCATAGATGAAGAACGAGTTTGGTTGGCATCCTACTACTTGACCGGTGCCGCCCAACAGTGGTACTACCAACTCGAACGTGATGAAGGCATTATTTCATGGGTTCGCTTCTCGGAGTCCGTCAACATCGGTTTGGGCCTCCCATCCGCAACAACCCTGGCGAATTGGCTCAACTTCGATGAATGACGATAGTTGACGTGTACCAAAAGAAGTTTTTGGCGCTCTTATATATGCCGTGTCGAACTACTCTCACCTCTACAACAAGTGCAACTTTTCACCATTTGGGTTGGTCAAGCCGTCGCAAACCGACATCAAGCTTTAACATCCAACGCATCTTCGGATGGCCATGAGCTTGGCAAGGGCATACGAGCAACATCTCGAGGAGATGTCAGGGGATCCGAAGCCTCCACCAAAAACCCCCACCGATCCACACTTCACGTCCGGGACATTGGTGCCATGGTCCAGCATGCCGACTTCGACAATTGTGGCGGTGGCCACACCAACTTCCGTCGTACCTTCAGCGACCACTGGCGCCACGACCAACCCCACCTCTTGATTCCGACATCTTTCCATGGAGATGTCCGATAGATGCACTAAGGGTCTTTGCTACAATTGCCCCGAGAAATTATCTCAGAACCCTCGGTGTTCCATGAAGGGAATTTTTCTCCTCGAGCTTGACGACTACGACGATCCAGCCGACGACGGTGATCATGTTGAGATTTGACTTCACGTTCTCACCTGCATCTGCATGGGCCGTATAATGCAGTTGAAGATCACAATACAAGGACAAGAACTGCTCGCACTCGTGGACTCCGGCTCCACCCATACGTTTATGGCTGAAGCCGTCACACAACGCCTCGGCCTATCTCCACTTCCACCGCCGTGCATGCGAGTTGCGGTGGCGAATGGTGACCGGGTGACCAACGCCGGTGTTTGTGCTAATAATCGTGTCGCGATTGCTCACGAAGACCTCTTTATCGTCTGTTATGTTATTCCACTATACGAGTTTGACATGGTTCTTGGCGTACAGTGGCTCTGCACTTTGGGGCCTATTCTTTGGGACTTCACAAAGCTCATCATGTCGTTCTAGCGGGATGACCATCGCGTGACTTGGACCGGGCTGGATTCTGCACCGATCGGCAGACAGACTTGCCCCATCGCTGGCCGCGAGTTGATGACTGATATTTTGGCTGAGTTTTCTGCTCTCGTTGAGGAACCGCGTGACTTGCCACTACCTCGACGGCACGATCACCATATTCACCTATTGCATGTAAATTTCAAGGGTAACATGCCAATGCCAGTCACACGGTTGGCATCTGACATTAATATGAACCATGAAGTTTCACAGAAAGAAGAGCAATCTGCCATCTAAGATGCTGGAGTTCTTGGAAGGAAGCACAAAAGCACAGGCCGTCATTACCTACATCGTGTTGGTCGCCACTTGCATGGTGATAGGTGATGGTGCGTGCCCTCACTCCAGCCATCTTAGATTCTCAGGTGCATATTATATTCAATTTTTCTATTGATTAGGCACTTTCAAGGGTGTGCAGCAATATAGTGTTTATTGTAAATTGGTTAACTGCAATTTCTGTTAAAAATATATAAAAAGCGAATGATGTTTCTGTTTTTCAGATCAATTCAAAAGTAATAGCATGTAATTTCAAGCAAAACAACATTAATTGAGTGCCCATAGGCATATATTTTAAAAAGTAATCAGGTTAACAGTTAAAGGGATGAAAGGAAGTCAAAAGGGTGGCAACCTTTTTAGTGATGTTCTCAGGAACACCTCGTGTGTGATACAATAGCATGTAGAAAATTTGAATTCAAAAATTTACATATCACTTCTCGTTCGAATCTCCTGATGTTTCTTTTTTAATATATATATATATATATATATATATATTCAATTATGTCCGCTGTTCAAGGAATCCAATCAAGATCTTCTAACATAACACAAGGTAACAACTGGTTATTTCATTACTTATTGTATTACCAACCATTTCTGCTCGTGCTATTTTAGCTAGCCCCGTTTAAACCCCCTAACATTCTGTTTGCTTGTTCCAGACCATGTTGTCAATTTGTCATCCTCTGCGTGATTATTTTGTTCCTCCTTTTCCTTTTTGAACGATATGGCACAAGCAAAGTCAGCTTCACTTTCTCTCCCATTATGCTGTTGTGGTTTGCATTTGTTGCATTAATTGGATTGTACAATATTATCAAGTATTATCCATCAGTCCTGAAAGCCGTGTCACCACATTACATATTCATTTACTTCACGAGGAACAAAAGAGCAGGTTGGGAGCAACTTGGAGCAATTATTCTATGCATGGTTATTAAGGTGTCGCTTCGCCTAAGCGGTAAGGTGTTGTCGTGGGTCGAGGAGTCGCCCCCGCCTTGCCGCTCCCATCCCTTGCAGCTCCGGCTGCGGCAGATCTGCGCGGCCATCCTCCCATCTGCCTCACAGCCAGCATCCTCCCTGTCTCGGTGTCGCCCTCTCCAGCCCATCCTCGTCGCCCAGTAAGGTAAACCCCTCCTCTCTGATCCGTTTTTGAATGGAGATTGAACTGAAAGAGAGGAGAGAAAGATGAGCTTCAAGTCTTCTGGCTGCTGCTGCCTTCCAGCAGCTAGCACAGTAGCTAGTAGCACATGGAGAAGACAGAGAGCCTGCAGCTTCTCTTCTTTTTTTTTTATATTTGAAAGTAGTAGCATGGAGAAGATAGAGAGTGCAGCTTTAGAGTTGTTTATTACTTATTCTCTTCTTTTTTTTTATTTGAAAGTAGTAGCACGGTAGCTACTAGCTAGTGACTTCCAGCAGCTAGCACAGTAGATAGTGACTTCCAGCTAGCAAATGGAGCAAGAGCATCAGCAGCAATTCTGACGAGCCCATTGAGCTGTCTAACATGGCCAAGCTCCCTGAGAAAGGCTCTTCTGATAGAGACACAGGCAAATATGGTATCCGCGGAAGGCACGAACCTCAAGCCATAGAGGCCATCTGCGAGAATGGAACTGGTAGAGAAATGGAGGGAGAGCAGGTGGCGCACTTGAGAAAGTTCCTGGCGAGAGCGAGACGCCATGTCCAGACAGTGGTGAGCTGCATACCGAATTCCCAGACGAGCATGGCGAAGACGAGGGAAAACAGCAAGAAGATCCAGCCCATGAGCTTGTTTGCTAAGCCCAGCATGAATTCGGAGACGGGCAGGCTTGGCATGAATATAGATAGTTCAGAGCAGATCAGCGAGTGTTGAAAACCATTTATGGATGCTCAGATAATCCTTGGCAGGGTAGCATATTTCATCACCCATCACTCGCATGCCTTGTAAGAGCCTCCAGTACTGGAAATTACACCCAAGACCGCATGCTCTGCAATCACAGCCAATGTAATCGAACTTGTCGACATCTATACCCTTGTGACCATTAGCAACAATGACGTAAAGAAAAGGCTTCTCCTTTGCACTTTTGAGATAATCAGCTTCAATATCTATAGTGTGCTTGTCAACCATGTTGCCTAGCAGCAGTGCAGACATATGTTCATGGGACCAGGTTGATCCCGGAACAACACGATAAAGAAACTCATGCTCCAATAAGTGACTGAAGGGGCCATGTCCATTGTCATGCAAAAGGCCTGCAAGTTGTACAGTTTCGGCATTGGTGAAAAACTCGAGCAAAGTCCCATGTTCTTGAGGTGATGGCCATGGGGGCATCCATGGCACTCCACCTTGATTGCACCTGAACGATGGCCATGGTTCCAGCCACTGCTCCCTCTTGTTTTTGTCACCCATTTCGTCGAATACCTCCATTGAAGGAACCATTTGTGCAGCAAATACACGAAAGGAAAAGTCTGAGAACCTAAGGTTGTAGCTGGTCCATGAGTTGTCATCCTTCGAACGAGCAACATATCTTGCAATGGCATTGCTCTCAAAAACAGGGCCCTCAAGGATCTCCAGAACAGAAACCTTCCCAATAGGGTTCATCATGAGAAACTCAGGAGTCTTGTTGGAGATACGCATCTGGAAGTTCTTCACCCACTTAGCCTTGACACCACTGTATTCAGCCTCAATGAGTGCCTTAAATGCATTCTTGTTTCCACTGCTAGCATGCAACATAATGCCTCTAGAGAAGAGCATTGTCCAGCTATCTACTTCCTCATTGCCATCAGTATAGGATGCTCCATTACCAAAGAGCATTGTTGGAGATAGGTTGGGGTCATGCTCGTTGCCCAGGTCGATGGAGTGGATGGTGGCGTCGCTCGGTGTGGAGGTGAGGACACGGGTGCCGTCTGGAGGGTGTCCCGTTGCAAGACCATGACTGGAGGGGCGTTGATAGTGGACGTCCCTTGGGCATCGTACAAGGTCGGGGAAGGCATAGACCGCCCGAGCCTATTGCACAGCGTCTCATTCAACTCAGTCACCATCCTCAAGCATCTGTCCTTCTGCTCATCGGACATAGCCTCCCAGTCCCAGTCCGGTGAAGGCGACGAGACTGGCTAGGAAATGGGCTCATCGGCGCCAGCGGGGTGCGTGTCTGATGGCGAGGAACATGCATCCACGACGACCTCGGTGGCAAGCGCAGAGACCTCCACGCTGTGTCGAACCATCGTAGTGGAAGCCGAGTCTGGTGTCGGCCGCATCAGCAGGATGTTGAGGAAGCAACAGCCCTCGTAGATGCACCGACCATGGAAGGCATCTCGGGCTCGCTTCGCTTCTTGCCATGATCGGAGTTGTACCATGGCCTCCACATGGTTGCCTCTCTTAAACACCAACATCTTCTCCATGCCATACGCCTCAAGGACTTGGTGTAGCACCTCCTTCGTCACTGGGTAGAGCACATGGCTCATGGTGATGCGAAGAACGCCGCCCGTGGCTGCCTTCTGGTGGCTCGACATTTCGCCGAGCAGGTGGCAGGTGCCTCCTCCACCGACACCGCCACTGCTCGAATCCGCCTGTCGGTCCCAGCTACCACCATCAATCCCTTCCCACACCATCTCAGCACAAGAACTCCCACGAATCGACGGCTCTGATACCAATTGTTACGATCCCAATTGATAAACACCAAAGCACAACAGGGACAAAGAACTCGACAATCCAATACCAACACAAATAACCAGTATTTGGGGATACAAGCTAAGAAGAGGAGCAATTAGACTGGGAAGAAGAGAAGAATGGAGATTGCGAATCAGAGGAACAGTGTCGGGGGAGGCAGCAGCAGGAGGTAGAGAATAGAGAGCTGGCTGTTTTGTTCTTCCATGATGCTTCCAGTGCCTTACGCTTGCCCCTTTGTAGCCTGACTCAACCCCTTTTTGCCTTGGACCCTCGGCCCACAAACAAAGCACAGCAAGCAGGTCGGTCCGTGACACAATAGTGTATAGAGGGATGGGTGGCAGCCAGTCAGATTCAACTACACTGTTAAGAGGGCAAAGAGGACGCGCAAGGGCAAGGGCAAGGGCAAGGCAAGAAGCCAGGTGCCTTTATCCCCAGAGGCTGAGGTGATTGACATTACCTCATTTATCCCCCAGGGAGAGGGACTGGATCCTTCTGGATGACATGGCTTTTTAAATTAAGAATGAGATAAGAGCATCTCTATGTATATAAGATGCTCCTCATTATCAAAACATTTTTAGTTTATTGCCGGTCAATGTTTCTCTCTGCTTTTGTTACCTGATGCCATTGTCACGATGTAAGCAAATTACCTATCTATGTTAACCGTTGGGATGTTTGAGCTGAACTTTGCTATTACAGTTTGTGCGTTGTTTTCATTTAGTTTGCTGGAATTATCATATTATAGCGTCTCTTGGTGCTTAGGTCTTTGAGGTGACAGTTAACGAAAAAGAATGATAGATTCTCCTTTTCTTTTGCTGAGTGCTGACCTGAAATTTCGAAACATGTGTGCATTGCAATTGGCGGTGAATTGTATTAGCGCACACCCTTTTATGCAGACATCCTTTATATTTGTTTTCAGCTGGCTTAAATGCTGTGTATATAGCCTTGCTACGGTAACTGTTGCTGATGAGAAAGAAGTTCAGGACCAAACGAGTGTAGGACATTTTCTTGGATTTCTTGGACTGTTTAATATGTTATTTTCCCTTAGGGTTTGTTTGGATACGGAGGGATTAGAACCGATCCCTTCGGATTGGAAGGGATTTTAGTTCAAAATCCGAGTCAATCCGAAGGGATTAAGTCGGATCACAGTATATCCAAACAAGCCCTTAATGTTGCATTCGTTTGTGGAATTTTTTTAATCAATTAACCCTTTTTAAAATTTTATTTTAAAGTTAACCCCGCGCACTTTATTTCAAATCCTAACTTTTTTTTGCCACGCCACGACTGATGGCATGACAAAACAACACTGTCACGTCAGCCCGTATTTGGGCAATTTCTTATCACGTCACTACCCGTGGCGTGACAGTGTTGTTTGGTAAAACCATAAGTAGTGACGTGACAAAAAGTGTTATTTTAAGGATTTATCCTGACGCATGACAGTGTTATTTTGTCACGCCACGGATGATGGCGTGACCAAAGAGGTCAGAATTAGAAATAAAGCGTACGGAAGGTTAATTTTAAAATAATTTTTTTTAAAAAAATTAATTAATAAAAAATGTTCTCGTTTGTGTCATTCCATAGAACTACATGGGAGACATATTGCGAAAAGCGTGCATTGCACGTGCATGTTTACCTGTGCCCATAAATATGTGTCGAGTACCAATCTATAGATAAGTTACCAAAGCAAGTGACACAACTGTAAATTGTGAATACTTACAAACATCTGTTCGAGAGTTACTACAAGTACTTGCATTATTTCAGAATTTTTTTTTGTGTAAAGTTCTTCACTTCTACATTCTTGCACATCTATGAACAAGTCGACGACAAGAAGATGCAAAACAAACAGTTGGCTATTGACCAATGATCTATTGACACATTGACAAGAGGAATACAGAAATTAAGAAGAGAAGCTCACATTTGGATCGGCAAACCCCTCTCTCTCTCTCTCTCTCTGATCGCCGCGAGTCTTCTGTCTGCGGCCCGCCCTGCTTGCTCGGGCGCTCGGCTGCTCTACCTGCCCGCCTGACACACCGCCGACGCACCCTCGCCGCGACGCCGTGACCACTGACCGCGCCTGATGCCTGCCTAGTCGCCGCCGTGCTCGCCTGCCGCCCTAGGTTTGTGTCGCACACTCGACAACTCGCACTGTCGCGTGATGACGATGGTCGCTCGGTCGGAGCGAACCAGGCCACTGGGAGTCTTGGAGTAATTGACTGCCAATTGGGCTTAGGCCTCCAACAAATGTAGCAGCCGACCAACGCATGAAGCGGCCCAGAAGGCAGCCCACAGGTCCACAACTCCCTCCTCCAGCCGCCCGAGATCTCCCTTCGCAGCCACCTCTACCACCGGTGGTGCTGCACCGCCTAGCCACCCCCAACTCCACCGCCGGTGCTATTTGTTGGCCAAGCATACACCCATATCCCACCTGCCACAGGCCCACAGCCTCCGCTGAGACCCGAGTCGCGACGGCCTGACGCGGAAACACACACAAAACCCCCAATATTAGCGAGAACGATGGACGGCCGAGGCGGCGATGTCCGCAGGCCTCGCGCCTTCTTCATGGCCTTCGGCACCCGAGGCGACGTCTTCCCTATCGCTGTACCTCCTCTTCTTCTCTTGTGTGTGTGTGTGTGTGTGTGTGTGTGTGTGTTTACTCTTAAGGCGAAGAAACACACCGCGCTGCTACCGACTTTAGAGTTCCAACTTCCAAATGAAGCAATTCTTGATTTCTAGAGCGTGATGTGGTTTTGTTTACTCGTTTACTCCACCTGCTACCGAGTTTAGAGCTCGAAATGAAACCATGGAATGAAAATAGTTCTTTCCTTTTCTTTTTCTTTTTTGTAATTATCTATGTGGAACAATGTAATGCAAGGTGCAAGAAAGATGCTCGCCAAATTCAAGTGCAAACTCAAATTTGGAACATGCCTTCGAGTTTGGATAACTGTAATTTGCATTTGACTCACCCTTTTCTTTATTGTTAGGCCCTTGCTGCAGCTTTTGCGCTGGACCAACAACAGTATACTGTGGTGTTTATCACTCATTCAGCACACGAGGTTTGAAGCTTGTATAAAGAAACAATTGAAACTTGCTTAACTTCATGTGGCTTCATTTAGTGAATTCAATGTAGAGTTTATCGACACATCTAGCAGCCAGTAATGTTAGATATATGTCTGTGTCAAGCCCACCAGTCCTTGCTGCTGAACAACTTGAGAATATCTCATGTAAGTGCTATGAATATACTCTAATCCCATGTTCAATAAAAATTTGGTCTCACTATTTTCTTTACAAATATGATTTTTTATTTACCATGCAACTATCTTTCTTAGGTGATTCTCTTCAATCAAAAGATGACCATGAGTCCTTTTCGCTGCGAAAAAAGATCATTCAGATGGAGCACAGGAAAGAGTGCTTATCTTCTGTCGAAGAAGTTTTTGGAAATGATCCGGCTATTAATCTTGATTTTATTGTGATCAATTTCTTTGCCCTGGTGAGGACCTTACTAACAACATAATCATCATGTTCGCCAGAAGTTAAGTAGTGGGGCTTCTGGTTCAAGTTTCGGGCAGAACTTGTGTATCTTAATGCTCTATTCAATTACAAGTGTTGGAGATAACACTAGAACCCTGCTTCACAATTCTTGTTGATATTATGGAACTTCATTGTTTCATCAGGCACTAGAACAGATCCAGGACAATATTAGTCAGTCAATCAGTCCTATGTAGGAACCGTTCTTAATGCAGCTGTAAAATGCATTGTGTGGTCATAACTCATAATACGAGTCTCTCATGATTTAGGAAGGCTGGCATCTTGCAGAGCTGTTCCAAGTTAAGTGCATCATTGCTGCTCCCTATTTTGTTCCATATAGGTAAATTGGGCTATATTGACTTCAATTTCACATAGAAGCTGTTTTCTCAAAGCGATTCTATGTGGGGATTACCCAACCTTCTAGTATCTTCTGCCTGGTTCTGATTCATTTATATGTTTTCATTTGTTTGTGCAGTGCTCCTACATCATTTGAACGCCAATTTAAACAAAGTCTTCCTCTTCTATACAAGTACTTCCAAGAAGCTCCCTTGAATATGGTATCAAATTTGGCCTTCTAGTAATGATGTAATCCAAGCGTATTGTACCTTTTGAATTATTGTTTCGTCAGTTTGGATTGGTCAGTTTACCGACTTACAATCAATTTTAAATTTGCAACTCTATTCAACCTCTCTGCTGGGGCATATTTAACTTCTCTGCTGGAAAGATAATTTGATGAGTGATGACCATTTTAATGTTGGCTAAAATTTTACCTTGGTACGTATATATAGCACCCATTCATGGGTGAATGAACGATGCAGTAATGTATCCTGTCAGTAGCAATATTTGTAGGTTAATCGGGATGTTTGTTAGATCCTTGAAGCTGAACTTTTACTATTATATGCAGTCATCAGGTTTCTGTTCCTTATGGGCCATGGCATTTCTATTCTATTATACTGGTTCTCCAGCATAGACATTGCAGATTCTCAGATGGTAGTGAGTTGATATGCATGAATACTGGTTCTCCATCTGCTTTGCATGGATATTTTTTTTAATGTTGTCAAACGATGGCAGGTCTGCTGGACAGACATTGCCCACTGGATGTGGGCACTCTTCATGGAAAGTTGGGGATCGTGGAGAAATGATTGTCTAAATCTTAGTCCTATTCCTTTTACAGTGAGTGAAAGTATCTATGATTTTTCTTTATTGTACTTGTGCAAACCTGTACTGAGGTCAGGTTTTTTCATAACTGCAGGATCCAGTAACAAATCTTCCTTCGTGGCATATGCGAGAAGAGTCACCATTGTTGCTGTAAGACTCATGTAACATATCGCCTTTTCAATATAAATATTAAGCCCGTTCTTGATAAGAACATATATCAAATTACCACCTTCATATCCTATAATCTGCAAGCTACTACTTATATTGACAACCTAAGCCAATGAGAATTTAGTGATGGTAGTTATTTGTTGGACAAGGATAAATTAGTGGTCTGAAAATGGAAGTATTATAACTGTCGTAGGGGTGGCCCACCGGCCCCAACGACCCGGCGAAGATTGCAAGGCCCCCCCGAGAGCCATGAGTCGGAAGTGCGGCCTAGGGCTCCCGAGGGTGCCAAGTACGCCTTCGGGAGGGCGCTAAAGGGTGCGCGAAAGCCACCAGGAGGCCCATGAGGACCGATGGTCGGAGGCGCGACCAGGGGCCCTCGGAGGGCACCAGGCATGCCTTCGGGGAGGCTCTGGAGGAGGCACGAAGGCCACCGAGGGGCTGCCGAGCACCACGGATCTAGGAGTGAGGAGACTCATGGGGCCACCTCGGGGGCGCCGAAGGGTGTTCGGGGCTCCTCGGCCTGGGGGCACCCCGCATGGTGTGAAGGAAGGAGAGCACCGGTGGACCGAGCGTACCAACCGGATGGACCAAGATCAGGAAAGTCCATCATAGACCGAAGACTACGCGTAGGGGAAGGAAAAGCCCATGCGGCCCCTATAGGCATAGGGTCTTTTTAGGGGGTAGATCTGTAACCTCATGTACCCTGGTCGGAAGGCTATAAACAAGGATCAAAAACCCGTTTCCGGGGTAAATCCCGGTCGTCGGCCAGAAAAAAAACCGGCCGGTTACCGGATTTCTCGGAAAAAAACCAGATGAAAATTGCTTGAATTTGATTAAAAATCATTCAAAATTCAAAAATTAGAATTTGAACTTGCAAAATCGGAAAAAGCGCCGGGATCAAAATCTGGACCCCACCTGTGTGATTTACTGCCGGTTTTTTTTCCCTGGCTATAAATAGCCATATCCCCATGTAATAGAGATGACTTTTTTCAAGGCAATTAATACACATTTACTTTTTTTGGTATCGGTCCCCCCTCTTCGAGGATCCATTGGTTCCCCTCGTAGCAACTGGGGGTCCCTTTTCTATACTATCTAGTTCTTTTTACTACGACAGTAACTGTTGTAGATTGTACTTGAACAGATGAGTTCTTAGCAATTTCATTATTATTTGAACAGGTATGGTTTCAGCAAGGAAATTGTGGAGTGCCCAGGTAAGCTCTGATGGGGCCCTAGATCTGTCTAAAATCCCTTCAGATGTTTATACTCTATCAGTTCATATGATATCAAATTTAGATATTAATTTGCATAATTTCATGGTAGGATATTGGCCCTCCAGTGCTCATGTTTGTGGCTTTTGGTTTCTTCCTATGGCTTGGCAATTTTCTTGTGACAAATGCAGGGAGGTTTTGTGTGGAAATGTTAATTCTTCACTTGGGGGTATTCTCTGCACAAATCATGCTGGCCTAGAACACTTCCTCATGGGAAATTCTTATTCATCCTTACCTATATTTATAGGGTTAAGTTCCATTGGTAGGTGAGCTTCTTATCCTAAAGAATTCATGTCCGTGTTACTTTCTATTTTGTGTAAGGACATATCCTCCCAACCAGTACAGTATCCTTGACATGTCTTCATATTTGTATTGTTATAATTGAATGATGTTTCTTTATGTGTGCTCTGAATGAGATTAAAACATGGGAACAAACTCCATGGCCAAGTTGATCAGCTTACTTGTCTTATTTTCTAGTCTGGTTGTTGATACTTGATAGCAAGATGAGAAGCTCATTCATACTTATTTTCATAATTCTAGCTATTTTAGGAGACAAATTTCTTTTATCTTGTCAATCCAAATTTGAACTAGTCCTTTCTCAGCATACTCATTCATGACATCAATCTTCTGCAGCATGGGTTTTCTTAAAAATCCTAAAGCATTTCTAATGGTGCTTAAAGCTGTCATAGAGTCAACAGATTACAGATTTATCCTCTTCTCATCTGGATACCAGCCATTGGATTCCGCAATCCAGTCTATTGCTTCTTCAGTAGCAGAATCTAGTGAGTTGGAGGCACCTGCTCTTAGTTGCGATAGCACTCTTCTTTTCAGTGGTCGACTCTTTTGCTTTTCTGGGTGAGTACTAGACTGATGGCACACATCTGTTTATCCCACCTGGAAGTTGGCTGATGCTTTGGTCAATGACATGACTACATTTTCAGATCAATACCATATAGCTGGTTCTTTCCTAAATGTGCAGCTGCTATCCACCATGCTGGCAGGTAACAGAGTTAACAATTTTCTCACAGTGCCCAAGTATTTGATCCACAAATTTGCATGTTACTGCTGCTTCTACAAAAGTTCTCATGTTTCTGCTCCATCTACAATAGTGGGTCTACAGCTGCAGCACTATCTGCTGGAATTCCTCAGGTGATAACAGCTGCTGCTACGTATCCATATTCATCCCTTTCTTTCTGCAGCTTAGATTGAACATATTTGTACTGTTTGATCACTCTAGCAGTGCCATGTTGTGAATGCTATACGAACTTTTCACATCAGTTATGAAACAGCTCATGGTCTATGGTGCTAGGCAAAGATTCAACAGAAATAAGGCTTCTGTTCCACTTGGAACTTAATCTTTTATTTTAGAATAAAACATTTTGTTTCAATTTACGTAACTCTTTTATTTTAGAATAAAACATTTTGTATCAATTTGTGCAACTCGTTGTATCACTAGCAATAGCATCTGTTCTTTCAAATAAATGGCAGTTCTTCAACATCATATTACCCTTGATCTTAAAGAATATTTGCACTCGTGGCTCATATGTAAATAAGGAATTTGGATACTTACATTGTTGTAGACAATAAAATTCTTGTGCTTTTAAAAAGCAGCTGGCATTACCTTTTGTGCATTTTGATATCTTTTGAATAACAAGATATGGAAGCAGTTCAGAGCCTTGAATCAAACAACATTCATCTCTCGTTTCCAGCAAGAAGTATCATGCGTGCAATTTCATGGAACTCACTTTGAAGTATTTTATAATTATTATTGGTATACTCAGTATACTAAAATAGATAACTCCCAGAAAACCTAGGGATATCACCATACAATTTAAGTAGTATATGAGAAGTTGCTAAACCAGATGTTTTAGTTCCGGTTTGCTTTTCGGAGGCGAGAAGCATGTACTCCCATGGAAACAAAAAGCAAAGAGTACCATACCATTTTTCTCAGGTTTTAAAATTCAAATTCTGTTTTTGAATTTTGATTGGTTTTAATTAAATTCCAATCTCTCTCTCTCTTTGGCCCTCTGAGGTTTTTGATCCTGCCCAGAGTATATATATATATATATATATATATATATAACAATGTGCTGTCTGCTAGATTCCACACTTTCATGTTGGTTGTAAAATTATCTCATTAGTTGCTTTTGGATGATGTTCACTGTTCTGACCAATCTCGTCATGCAGGTAGTATGTCCTTTCCTGCTGGACCAGTTCTACTGGGCAGAGAGGGTACACTGGTTAGGAGTGGCGTCTGAGCCCCTACAAAGGCAACATCTAATCCCAGATACAGACGACGCCTCAAGCATTAACAACGCTGCAGATGTGCTACTTGGAGCTATCAAATCAGCATTATCACCTGAAATTAAAGCTCAAGCAACCATAATTGCTGATAGACTTTCTTCTGAGGTGTGTTTTTCAATGGCACCCTACAATTGTTGTAATAAGAATGCCATAGTTATTTTCGTTTAGTAAAGCTGAAATCTTTACTATTTTTCACATTGCTATCGTCCCAGGATGGGATTGGAGAAGCCCTCAGGATCTTGAAGGAGAAAGTGTTGCCTCAAAATAAAATTTGAGCAATAAGAACCAGAAGATATACTGAGCAGCACCAAATACATGTAAAATTTCTTATATTAAGGTTGGAATTTTGTGTTTGTTCCCACATTGATCTCTATGTTGTAAGAAACGCTACTTGCAATTCATGTCCCAGAGCACTGAAAAACAACCTGGGTTATTATTTTCTTGATTATAAATGGAATGATAATACGGTGAAGAGCTAGCACTATCACAACTACTTTCTGGCATTTTTGTAGGTGGTAATCATGAGCCCCCCCCCCCCCCAACCCACACCCCCAATAAGATTTATTCCAGTTTCTTCCATGCATGGAAATGAAATTTGTAGCAATCATCCTTTATTTTCCAGAACCTGAACTTGGACTGCTTGTTGGATACGGGATACAAGCATAAATGGCCTGGGTTATTATTTTCTTGATTATAAATGGAATGATAATACGGTGAAGAGCTAGCACTATCACGACTACTTTCTGGCATTTTTGTAGGTGGTAATCATGAAAACCCCCCCACAATAATGATTTATTCCAGTTTCTTCCATGCATGGAAATGAAATTAGTAGCAATCATCCTTTTTTTTCCCCAGAACCTGAACTTGGACTGCTTGTTGGATACGGGATACTAGCATAAATGGCCGAATTTTTTCACATTTGAGCCGATTTTTTAATCAGTAAAAATGATGTCGCACATTTATACCTGCTAATCTTATTTCGCTTTGGACCCAGAGGTCACCGGCGCCGTGAGCCACGGCGCCGAGCTAACGACTGACCGCGTCGGCGCGTGAGTCATGACGCCGGAGAGGTCCCAACCCTGAGTGATTTCAAAGCATCAATATAACTTCATTATGGTGGCTACCAAGTAATCGAAAATGGAGCACTCACTGTTGCCGATTTATGCCCCCAAATTGGTGGCTAGGGTTGGGATTTGGAGGTTTTGAGGAGTTAAGCTCCAATATCAGTAAATGGAGCTTGGTGGTGGTCTAAAGAGACACCAAGAAGTATTGAGAGTGCTTATAAAGCCTTGGAAGCGCCATGACTCACGGACGCCGAGTGAAATGAGTTAGCTCGGCCGTGAGTCACGCACGCACAAACACAACGAAGGAGATCGCAAGCCCTAGGATTAGAAATGAACGACTCGATTGCCCCACGTCGAATGTGGTTTACAAGAGGACAAGCGGCGTTGGATCTTAATCCAACGGCTCGATTCAAACTAACAACCGGAGGGTCCGAGGTTTTGAGGATCTGAGCGGTTGGATGGAGATCTAACGGTCGACATTCGAACATGCAACCGAAAAGTCCAACGCGATACACGCACGTGGGCGTGCGATTTAGATCCAAAGGCTGAGATCGATCGCGGGCTTTTCAAAGAGGGTCGCGTTAGTTGATCGACCGAGACGCTCGCCTCAAGCCCAGTCCGACTCGAACCGAGTAATAGTGAAATCAGGACTTTTGTCCAAAAACCTTGTGTAAAATTTTTAGAGGTTTTTATGCTGAAATAAGACTAATGTTTGACCGAAAATATTCAAACAATTTCTAAAAATTGTGAAATATAAATGTGCGTTTAAAAAAGGGTTAAATTGAAAAATCTTTCATAAATGGCAACATATTGTTCATTTCCAACTATGAGTTGTCTCATAGCCAATTAAGGATTAAAATCATCTCTAAAACATATATTCGTAAACGGATAAAATACCGCTGAACAATGACGCTATTTCTCTACTACTGTGGTATGGATTATTATAGGTGATAGCTCATGAATGGAGAGAAACTAGGAGGTGTTGGTTGGAAGTGCGAAATCTTACGAAATCGTGGAAAAACACCTAGGAAACACGGGGATGAAGTTTAAAAACTGAAATTTGAATTTTCTTAGAAACAACCAAAATTTGAAAACTGAAATTTAAATTTGCTAAACCGAGAAAAAACCGGCCGGTTTTTTAAATCTCAGTACCTACCGGTAAAACCGGTAACCACTAGGATTTCTATCCATGCTTTGCACTACTGATCTATTTTGCAGTGGCGGAGCTTGACCAAAGATCAAAAAGGGGCCACCTGTAAAAATGAAACTTCAACATTGAAAAACTAAGTTTTGAACTTACAAGTTGATGGGCTAGAGAGGGGGCAAAACTAATGATTTTTTAGCCTAATATATAGTATGAACTACTTAGCTTCTTAATGATGCATATAAAGATGTCAAAACAGAAGGGGGGCTGTTGGCTTGCATGAAGCTTCTTCTCTGCTATTTTGAAGTATTTTCTATCCGTTCAATAGCGCACACCGAAAAACAACATCATGACTACTGTGAGTTAATTCCTTGTGGCAACAAAGCACAGTGGTTGAGTGAAAAAAAAAGTTCAAACTGCATACTAAAAAGTTACATCTGCTTGCTTGGAGGCCCATTCAGTTTCCAGTTACACGATTGAATGTATCACTCTGACAATCCACTGATTTTTTTCTCTCTCTCTCTTTTTCTAGAATCAAGCAATCCACTGAATTGAAATGGTTCAGTTATGACATGGGGGAGTTGGGACTTGCAGAGCTAGCAAACCACTCTCACAAACACTGGAACCACTCCACGCAGTTCTTTACAAGCAAGTAAAACAACTCCACAAAAAAGCCCCGTAAATCTGTCTAGCGCACATATAAAGCACCAATTCCGGCTCGCTGCAATGCACCAGAAACCAGCAACTCACCAAGTTTTAATTTTCACTCCAAGAAACACCTCAGACTAAGCGATCAAGCGATGCCGCGCCACTTCGGCCTGCACGGCACGATCGCCACCGCGCTGCCGGCGTCGTGCCAGCTCGGCGCGGCGGCGGCCGCGTTCCTGGCCGTGTGCGCGCTGGCGCTGGCGCTGTGCGCGTCGCACTCGGGGCCGGCGTCGGGGCGGCTGCGGCGCGCGCTGGCCAGCGTGAGCCGCCGGAGGACGGACCCGGTCATCAGCATCCACCAGGTGCAGCCCGGCGGCGAGGCGCCGCCGCCGTGCGTCTGGCAGAACAACATCCTCATGGGCGGGAAGTGCCAACTCCCGGACTTCTCCGGCGTGATCAACTACGACTCCGCCGGCAACGTCGTCGCGCCCGGCCGTCCTCGCGCCGTGCCGGCGCTCGGCTGGTGAATCTAGAGGGCCAGGGGCAACACGTAAGATGTCAACCACGTATGTGTTGTTGCCCCCTATCAAATAATAATTCAAGGAATCCGTTCGCTCCATTTTCTTTTGGGAATTTCGGTTCCTCTTTTCCTTGAGAATCTCCGAATATATATGTGGCTAAGATTGCCGCTGGAATCTGTGTTTCTTGAGTTTTGGCGTATGTGGAAAGTGTAGCTTGTAAAACCACTGAAAGAAAGGCAAATATATGTAATTAAGGGTTATTTTGTGACGGCCTGACGTGTTATGTTGCATTGTAATATGTTTGCGGTTGAAGAAATCTTTACCATTTCTAGTAAGATTTTGCTAGTATGACTTCGAATCCGAAGATGCTAAAAAGATAGTTTAAAGTAGTAAATATATTAAAAATATAGTTAGTAAAAGGTAAAGATTGTAAAATATAAACCATTGCAGCAGTCCCTAGTTCCCTATGAAAGCATAATGGAAGCCAAATGATCTACTAATCAAGTGGTCCCTTGTCAGTCGTCACCGAGCATCGTATGCGTCTTAGATCTATATGGCAGCAAATGTTACAAAGCTCTATAAAAACCATCGTGACACATTTGAAACACAGGAATTTTACAAGCAAGAAAACATGCATCCGTAAAATTATTGCCAAATTACTTTCGTCCAAATAAGGCTACATTCGTTGGTCGGAATATATTTGCAGTCAAACTCAATTAGTAGTTACCTCCCGTTTCCCTAAATACTTGGATTTGATTTTCTGCTCCAATCGAGAAAATATTTTTTTCCTAGATCCGGTCATTCTAGTTTTTTCTTATCTTTACTGGATTTCTTTATTCATGATGGGATTTGTTGAACTAACTCACCTGAACGACGTTGACGATATCTATGCTGGAAATCGACATCTTGCCGAGTTAAATAAATTTCCATTAGATTTCTTTCGATGAACAACGTCTACTGAGCCATTCTTTCGATGAACAACGTCTACTGAGCCACAGTTCCTATGTATTTATGGAGATTCTTGATAATCTACTTTTAATTGTCATGATAATCGATAATCAAATCGTTGTTACAAGATCCAGACACTCCAGGAGGAAGATAACACGTTCATCGGCTAAGTGCTAGATGATAACAGGTTGTCAACGACTGGCTACATATACACTTTATACTTGTGTTGTCACTATAAATCGGTGGTTTTTTTATATAAAAAAATTTGAACAGAGAACCAAATATTAATTCCAACGTCACCTTTTGCGGACTACATGCAAAAAGCCAAATGTCCCACCGTGTAATGCCATCACACCCCCACCAGACTTGGGACATTTTCAAAAGAAAAAAAAAAGAAATTTGGGATATTTTCTTGAAGTTGACATTTTCAAAAGAAAAAAAAAAGAAATTTGGGATATTTTCTTGTGAAGTTGAGCAGACTTAACCTTGCTCAGTGGGAAGAAATGTCTCCTAGACCGTGCCGACCACGCTAAACTCGAAGGGCAAACCCGTCCTTTCACATTATCGGCCGGGCTGGATGTTAACGTTACCTCCTAAGTCCTAACAGTGTAGTAGTAGTAACTTCAGTGTAGCATCTATTCTCTTTGTGGCTTCGAGTTCTCCAAGGAAGAAAAGATATGGGTGCGAACCATCTTGAGCAAACCAACGCTCTCTTCAGGAAAAATCTTGTAATCCAGGTGATATTTCTTGATCTTCCTTTCCTTTTAGGAATGTTTTGTGTCGAATTGTATCAGCAAAATTATGCCCTTTTAAAAGAAAAAAAAGCCTGAATCTTTTGTTCTTGCCTGGACAATTCACTATGAGAGGGCATCATACACCAAGATTCTGTGATAGAAATCCATCTTTTGTGATCCTATGTCTGTGAAATTAGTGAAAAGAACCCAAATGTTCAGAGTGTCAATCCTAAGTATGTGTTATATATCCTGCAATTCTGAGGAACGATGGATGCAGTTTTTAATTCCAAGATTCAACCATACATGAAAATTCTTGTTGCAAAGGCCAGTGTATTATTGATCATACCAAAATCGATCACCTAGTCATCTTGATGCTTAATTTCGATTCTTGTGACCTCCCAATCCGCAGAGACGCGCCTGCAAGACGAACTGCTGCCTCATCCTCTTCCCGCTGCTCCTATGTTCAGTCATCGGAGGCCTGCAGATCGCCATCAACCGCGAATCATCGAAGGATGTCCCCACACATTTCAATTGCCAGTGTAGCAATGTCATTGTGGGCGAGAACACCATAGGAGGCATGGAATGCCCAGACGAGTGTCCGTTGCCTCGTGCACCCAAATGGCCCCCTGTGCTGCTTATCCCGTTATCGAAAAACAGGGCTGTCGATGACGGTCTCTTCCCGTTCACCGATCTCCCGGATGCGTCGTGCAGAGGCGCAGGGTCATGCGCTGCGACATTCCTTGTGACTGGCAGCAACCAACCATTTGTAGGAAGTATGCAGTTCTTTTCAGTGCAGTTACATGGTTGCAGACTTGTAGACTGTAGTGAGTGGTTTTTTTGATAGCCTCTGCTCCTTGCAGGTGTGATGGATAACATGTTCCCTGCTCATAATACTTCAGTGAACTTATCGGCCGACATTTCTGCCTTAGCTGATTTTGTTCTGGTAGTTTCCTTGAGTTCTGACCTCTGAATTATCCTTATTATTCAGGCATTTTGTGATGTATCAAAAACTGCAGGCAGGTGAGGGGTATTCTATGACAAGCTCCTTTCTTCAGAACAAATGCACTCCAAATCTGACTCTTTCTTTTGCATTTCAAGATGGCAATGAAACTGAGACCCAAGGTAACTTTTTTCTCTATAGAAGGTCAAATGTTGTATTGCTTGCAGAACAATGAACATACGCCTTTGTAGAAGCGCCCTTTTACAGTACACTCAATTTAATACGGACCATCCATTCTTTTTGATCTAATGGTTTATATTAGTTGTGATTTAGTTATACTACACCTAATAGTATGAGTAGTAGAATCCTGAGGGGTAGAATTGCAATTGCCTATTTGATGATCACTGTTAGAATAGGACTCTTGTATTTCCTTATCTGTATATGACAACCCTCTTTGTACTCCCTATATATATTGCCCATTGGGCTTCTTGAATAGATGAACACATTATTCATAACATGGTATCAGAGCTAGGCTCTAACCTAGCTCTCCTTCCGCTTCCGCTGCCGTCGCCGCCGCCCCGTGTTCCCGGTCGTCCGACGCTGAGCAACACCCGAGCCCCAGCCGAGCCGAGGCCTTCCCGCCGCAGGATCCGTCGCGTCGCCATTGGATCTGCCGCCGGAGCCTCCCGCGCCTCTGCTGTGAGCCCGTCGTCGTCGCCTGTCGCTGGAGGCCGCGTGGTCGTCGCCGCTTGATCGGGAATCCGACGCGAGGCCGCCGCCGCTTGTTGGCTTCCGCCGCCTGTCGACCGACGCCGCCTGCCGGGAACCCGACGCGAGGCCGCTGCAGCCGCTTGTTGGTGGACCGATGCCGCCGCCGCTCGTTGGTGGACCGACGCCGCAACCACTCGTTGGTCGACCAACGCGAGGCCACCGCCTCCCGCCGCTCGTTGGTCGGCCGCCGCCGTCGCCGCAAGCAGGGAACCCTAGTTCCCTTGCTTCGGCTTTCCTTCGCATGGGCCGTGAAGGCTTTTTGTTGAGCCAGCCGGCCAGCCCGGCCCACAAAAAAAACCGGAACGTCGATCTAACCGCCACGCCGTCCAGCGCCGCCTACCAATGACTTCCGTTCCATCAGCTGCGATCCCATTCTCAGGAACAAAGCTTAATGGAACAAACTACAGGTTGTGGTCTTCACTCATGGAGATCACGCTCGATGGTCTCCGCCTCTAGGGGCATGTTACTAGTGCCCGACCTTGTCCGTCACCACCGGTTCAGCCTTCTCCCAGACAACCTACTTCTGCACCTTCTGCTGCAGATGAGGCCGCCAAGAAGGAGGCAGAGGCCGCTATTGCTGCTGCTGATGAGGCCTTTCAGTATACCATAGACGCTTTTGAGCGTTGGTGTGCTGATGAGGCCCGTGTTCGAGCCATCCTGGTGGTCAGCGTCGACGAGTCCATCCAGCCAGATATTGTTGGTCTACGTGCCACTCGTCAGATCTGGGAGTACTTGCGTGGCGATACGTGAGCGGCGATGCTCGCTTCTTTTCGCAGGCGTGAGTTGGAGACGCCGCCGGAGGACTCATCCGTCGGCGACTTCTTCCGAGCCTTGGCGATCTCTGGCGCCCGGCTAGACGAGCCGGCTTCTCCGCTCTGCGAGTGTCATAAAGTGCGGCGGATCATGATCGTCTTCGCCTTTATGATTTCGTCGTAAATCTTCGCCCGAGTTTGAGCTCGCCGTGGCTCAATCGCTGAGCCGCTCACTACGACCGGCGATCCATCGAGGCTATTTCGACGCCGTCTTTGAGGAGCCGCCGCGGGTTAGCGGCCGCGCTTTGTTCCGGTGTGCTTGCTACTTCTTCTTCGACTACACCGAGCGGTTTACGCGCCGACTACGGTCCCTCCTCAAGTGTCTGTCTCTGCTCCTGTCTTTGCACCAACTGGGGTTCAGTGCAATTATTGCAAGAACTTCGGGCACGACTATCAGCGTTGTGCGGTGCGAAAAAAGCAGAACAAGATGCGTGTGGTGGGCGATCCAAGAAGCGGGAGGCCCTTCCTCGACGGGAGGAGCGGACCGACGTCGAGGACCTTCTAAGCGAGGTGACTCGTTCGGCAGCTCGCGGGCTCTACTTCCAGGCTCTCTCACAGCCCAGCAAGTTCTACCAGTCTAGCTCAGACGTCTCCTCCAGGTACTTCTTGGGTTCTGGATTCTGGTGCCTCTTTCCACATGACACCGGACTCCACATCTCTCACTTTAGTCGGACCTCTTGTTTTTCCTATCTCTGTTCAGATAGCTGACGGTACTCCTTTGTCTGTCAGCTGTCAGGGCACTCTTTTGTCCACTGACTTTTCTGTTCCAGCTGTTTCACATGTTCCCCAGCTTACCATGCAGCTTCTCTCGGTGGACAGCTCGCTGATCTTGGCTGTAGGGTTGGTTTTGACTCTCACACCTGTTTCATCCAGGATCGACAGAACGGGACGGTACTTGGGACTGGCCGGCGCTGTAGGGATCGTCAGGGTCTCTACATCCTTGATCGTCTCCACCTCCCGTCCACTTCAGTTGCTCCTGTCACCTCTACGTCTACTTCCACCGCCACTGCTACCACCACCTCTGGCGTTTTTGCGCAGTGGCATCACCGTTTAGGTCACTTGTGTGGGTCCCGTCTTTCTTCATTAGTTCGTCAGGGTGTTCTTGGACGTGTTACTATTGACACGGCCATATTTTGTCAGGGTTGTAAGCTGGGCAAGCAACTACAGCTTCCTTATCATTCTAGTTAGTCCTTGTCTTCTCGTCCTTTTGATTTAGTTCATTCAGATGTATGGAGACCTGCGCCTATTATCTCTAAAGGCGGGCATAAACTTTATGTGATCTTCATTGATGATTATTCCCGTTTTACATGGCTTTTCCCTATGTCTAATCGTGGTCAGTTTCTTGCGATCTATCGTAGTTTTGCAACGATGGTTCGTACTCAGTTTGATTCTCCCATCCGTACTTTTCGGTGTGATTCTGCTGGCGAGTACTGTTCTGGCCCTTTTAGACAATTTCTTTCTGAGCAGGGCACTCTTTACCAGTCTTCTTGTCCTGGTGCCCATGCTCAGAATGGGGTTGCTGAGCGCAAACATCGTCATCTGATTGAGACTGCCCGCACTCTTCTCCTTGCCTCTCACGTTCCACCACAGTTCTGGGCTGAGGTTGTTTCTACGGCTGCATATCTCATCAATATGCAGCCTTCCACTGCTCTTAAGGGTGTCAGCCCTATAGAGCGCCTCTACTCTCGAGCCCCCCAGTACACTCACCTTCGTGTTTTTGGTTGTACTTGTTTTGTTCTGTTGTAGCCTCGTGAGCGCACTAAACTGTCGACCCAGTCAGTTGAGTGTGTGTTTCTTGGTTATAGTTCTGAGCATAAGGGTTATCGCCTTTGGGATCCTACCTTTCGATGGATCGAGGTTTCACGAGACGTTGTCTTTAACGAATCTCGACCTTTCTTCTATCGAGATTCGACTCCTCCTGTTTCCACCGTTGAGTCGATTTCGTGGTTGTCTCTTTCTGACTCTTCACCCATTTCTCCACTATCACAGTCTTCCCCTAGTCTGTCCCCAGTGGTTCCTTCTGTACCTCCGCCTCCGGCGCTGCCTCCTGCAGCACCGCCTCTTGTTCCTGCACCACCACCGTCTCGTTTCTCTGGTATTCACTACTCCAGACGTCCTTGTACTTTACCAGTCTCCTCTCTTGGTATCTTGCCGACACCCACATCTGATCCTCTTGATGATGCTCCTCGTTACGTCCTTCGTGACCGGACATCCCTTCGACCTCCTGATCGTCTTGGATTTGCTCCGATAGCTCATGCTCTCTCTGTCACTGAGCCTAGTTCTTATCGTGAGGCTGCTCCTCATTCTGAGTAGCAGCTCGCTATGGCAGAGGAGCTTGATGCTCTTCGATGTACGGAGACTTGGGATATTGTACCAACACCTGTGCATGCTCGTCCAATCACGTGCAAGTGGGTGTACAAGATTAAGACCCGATCTGATGGTACTATCGAGCGCTACAAGGCTCGTCTTGTGGCTCGCGGCTTTCAGCAGGAGTACGGTCGTGACTACGACGAGACTTTTGCCCCTGTTGCCCATATGACCACTGTTCGCACTCTTGTTGCGGTTGCTTCTGTTCGCCGGTGGTCTATCTCTCAGCTCGATGTTAAGAATGCCTTTCTTAATGGTGTTTTGCATAAGGAGGTCTACATGCAGCCACCACCTGGGTATTCTGTTCCTGATGGGCATGTCTGTTGTCTTCGTCGTGCTCTTTATGGCCTCAAACAGACTCCTCGTCCCTGGTTTGCGCGTTTTACCTCAGTGATTACTGCTGTCGGTTTCACTGTCAGTTCCCACGATCCTGCTCTTTTTGTCCATATCTCATCTCGGGGTCGGACACACAAGAGCAATATTTTCAACCCTAGTTGAAAAAGTCCATAATACCCCCATGAAAAAAATTATAAATACAAAGAAATGTCTATTATGCCCTTAACAAATCAATGATCATATTTGATCTATACTACCGCCGTATACTACTAGTAGAATGTACCGTAAAATTTCTATTGTAGAAAAGCTCACAGTACCAATGGCTTAAGCTATTCTTTATAGTGGCAAACATATTCGGCTTATTAAGGTCCTGACTGGCAAAACTGATTAAATGCATGTACAAGCATTCCCCCTGTCACTAGTTCTACTGCATTGTAGTTATTTCTAATGTTTATTGAAACCTGGAATAGATGTGAAATGTACGGAAGGATTAATGCTCTGGCGTGACAGTCCGTGGCTCATCAATGATGAGCTTTATAGAGGTTACCACCAAGGGAATGATAAGAACAAAACCGATGAAATTGCCGCAGGTCATATTTTTCCAACTTACTTTGTGCCCTCAATCAATTCTTCTATTCCACCACTCATTAACATTAAATTCATTTGTTTGCAGCATACGACTTCTTAAGCTCTGATCAGGGCAACTTTAACTTGGTCATCTCATATAACTCAACAAACAACTTTTATGCTTATGAAGCAGAAGTCCCTCTCACTCTTAATCAAGCAGGAGCGTGGCTAGAACCTAGATTGGTTCCGCGGTTAACTAATATGGTATCTTTTTTCCCAATTGAAAAAAGAATAGTATATACTATCTCTTTGGCAAATCTTCCTTAATTGTGTCTTTGCATCCTTTTAGTTCCCTACAAATTTGTTTAGTGTCACACTCATGCCATTCTCGATTCTTCATTTTACGGACTCAGTTTATGTACTATTCTGCTCACTGTCAAATTATTTCTGATACCCTTTCATCATTTTTTTACACTTCATAGAGTTTCCATTTTGCAGGCCTCAAATGCATACCTTCATTTAAGGGGCAATGGTCTCAAGATGTCATTTGATTTTGTCAAAGAAATGCCCAGAGCAGCTAGACCAATGGGTCAATTTGATCTATCTTCACTAATAGGGCAGCTGCCTTATGTATGGACTATGGAGCTTCTTTTCCCGGTATGACATGTGTTTATGATTTTTTTATATATACTGCCGGTTAATTTGAATAGTATGGTATATCTTCTGTGTCACCTTTATATATACTGCCGGTTATATACCTTAAACATAATGAATTGATACTGCAGGTAATTTTAACCAACCTTGTATACGAGAAACAAAAAAAGCTAAGGATTATGATGAAGATGCATGGTCTTGGAGATTTGCCTTATTGGACTATATCCTATTGCTATTTTCTTCTTCTATCACTCCTTTATGTGTTGTCCTTCATGCTATTTGGTTCTGTTCTCGGTACGATAATACTTTTATACTAGGGATGTACTTTATAATCATCCAAATAAAACTAAGAATTACTTAAAGTGGTTCTGATCACTTAAGGATTGATATTTCACCAATTTTGGTTGGTTCTTGGTTTGGCTTAATCATAATATATTTAAACATTATGCTAATTTTATTTCATATAGAAAGGAGGAGTATCATGAAACTGTTATAAATTGGAAGCGGCTTGCTTATACTTTTATCTCTGTTTCTAGGTTTAAGATTCTTCCGACTGAATAACTATGGTGTACAGTTTGTGTTCTACTTTGCTTACATGAACTTGCAAATTTCATTTGCGTTTCTTATGGCAACATGCTTCTCTAATGTGAGGACAGCTACTGGTAAGCTTCCATAAATAGTGTCGATATATTCATTTCATCAGATAGTATGAAATTATCTACTCTGATTATTTGGCATATCATGCCGCAGTGACAGGATATTTCTACATATTTGGGTCCGGCCTTTTAGGAGAGTTTTTATTCAGGCCCTATGTTGAAGATGTTTCCCTCTCAAGTATGTGCACAGGTTTATCTTTGTAGCAGTATCTTTATGTAGTCAATATGTATGATTTTGGTGTGTTTTTTTGTAAGGGTTTATTCCTCTTTTCCAATAACTTGTCTGGAATTTTTTTATTTGTTCATTTCAAGGAAGCTGGATTACACTTTTGGAACTTTTCCCTGCATTTTCTTTGTACCGTATTGTCTATGAGTTTTCAAAATCTACGTTGCTTGGGAATTATATTGACTCCTCGGGGATGCAGTGGATGGACTTGAGTGATCCCAAAAATGGAATGACAAGTATTTTAACCATAATGGTACTCGAATGGCTCGTATTCCTTTTACTAGCATTCTATTTGGATCACTTTAGTTCCTTCCAAAATGGAATGAGAAAAGCAGTAATACTTTTTCGCTCACACCTGGATGGGAGCCGTTTTCAAGCTGCTCAACAGCAGACGATACAGCTTCAAGAGTTCAAAGCTTCTGTTGAAATAGAGAGGACAGATGTTATCAAAGAGGTGTGCTCTCTTGTTCTATATACTCCTAACAATTTTATCCTTATACATATCTAACAACTGTTTTCTATGATTGTTTGTGTTAAGCTTATGAATCATATGTGGTCATATTGATTGAAATTAGTCTAGCATGAATGTGTTTTTTTGATGAACTGGCATACCGATTTAGCTTTGCCATATTTCTTTACAGAGAGAGATAGTTGAACAGCTCTTACAAGAACCAAATAGTAGTTATTCGATCATATGTGACAACCTTAAGAAAGTGTACCATGGAAAAGATGGAAATGCAGCAAAAAAAATCGCCGTCAGAGGGTTATCCCTTGCTATGACACGTGGGCAGTGTTTCGGTGTTCTCGGTCCAAATGGTGCTGGAAAAACCACTCTCATTAACATGGTAAGTATGAATGTAATTTAGATATAATAAATTACTAGTTTGTAAAGCATGTTTCACACAACCCCCCCTTTTCATGGAAATATGACCAAGTTCAAGAGTGTAGTCATACATTTCTTTTAATCGGGAAACAGCATGTCTAGGGGTTCATGTACCAATAAAATTGAATTTCAGAATTTGCTGTTTATCACAAATGGTTATAGCTATAGTTCGCGCACAACTGTAAATAGATATTTAATCGGTTACATCACATAATCAAATTTGAAGGACTCTTAACCTGACAACAGCTGACTGGATTTACTAAACCTACGTCTGGCACGGCGTACATTGAAGGAATGGACATACGATTGGACATGGACAAAGTTTATACAGGAATTGGTGTTTGTCCGCAGCATGAGTAATCTAATCTCTCTCACTCGGATGTTATTGAACTAGGGTTCTAGGTTAATTTAAGGCAATGTAGGAACTTTTGATCACTTTCCCCTTCTGTGATTGCCACCATGCAGCTTGCTTTGGGAAACATTGACTGGTCGAGAGCATTTAATGTTCTATGGCAGGCTTAAGAAATTGAAGGGTGTAGCATTAGCTCAGGTAATGTGTGACCACTGGTTAATATGGTGACATTTTCCATGCATGAATATGATGAATCCGACTTCCATTACCGTTTACCACTTAAAATTGAAGCACAACCCAGTCATTTCCAGTATTGTTTTCCCTATTCTGGCTTTTTTCTATCCTATTTCCAAAACGCCCCCCCCCCCAAAAAAAACTATTTGCAAAAATGATCCTTTTTTCAACATCAACACAAATGACGTTGATGTTGTATATGTTAGCGCCATACTAGTTGGCGCTAACATCTGGTGCTACGTTAGCGTGCACGTCCTAGTAGATGTCATGTTAGCACACCTCAACACCAGATAGTACGGCGCTAACATGTACAACATCAGCGCTAGAAAATACGACGCTGAGTTAAGGGTCATTTCCCACAGAGAGCATAGTAGTTGTTTGCAGGTAGTAGCTGTAGTGGTAGTACGTAGTACTTCTCCATGATATGTGGAGTGACGCATGCAGGTGATAATTAGTGAATAAATTTTGGAGTTAGATGGCGCATAAGGTGTGGTGGAGTGCATCTCTTGTTGGGGGGTATTTTATCCCTTTTTGGACTACCGGAGACACATGTTGGAAGCATGATGCTTTAGAAGATAGATAAAATTAGAATCACTGAAATTAGCTAGTTTTTTTTTAATTATGTGATCAATTGGATTGATATTTTGTAAGCTTCAGTTTGAGGAAGAATAGAGCACCAAAGATAAGATTTCAAGCCCAACATAACACTTGATAATGAATGTGTGAATTACATAACGCGCAGGGTTTGGTTAGGTGCATATGTTTGCTTCACTACTCCTACGGTACAAATAACAACATGCACAAACCATGAACCTGGAATACAACTGAGATACATGTGCGCCTTTTGGAATCGAAAACACTTGGCAGATGGAAAACAAGCTAGTCTTGTGAACATACGTCCTACTCCCCCTTGTGGGTGCAGGTCTTCCAGTACTCAGCTATAAGGTCTTTTTCAGGCCTGTCCTCACCCAGAATAATCTTTGGTGCAACAGGGGCATCAGGGACCATTGGTGCGTTTCCCTTGTCTTCCACGCTCCTGGTTGAGGGAGATCTCCAACGGGTAAATGCCTCGGGCACAACTGCATAGCTTAGCATGTGTCATTGCCTAATAAATTCCTCGTTGTACTTCTTCAGGCCATCGATCCATTGGAAGAAGTAGCAATGCTCATTCGGCTACCATACACTGGTAAAGTTACTGACATTTCAAACACAACATGCAATGTGAAATATCAGAGATATCGCTTACGCGTAAATATATTAGAGAAAGGCTAGCTAAAACAATCTATCACGTAAATAGATCGACGATGAGAACATTGCACACAAAACAATCGAGGAAGAAAGTATTGTAGATGCAACCATAACCATGGTTTCAACCAATAAGTAATCGATACATCAACTTAGGGTTACATGTTACCTCTTTGAAGTTGATGACAAAGGCTCTCGGACCTCGGCTAATTAGTTAGCCTTCTAGTCAGTAATTAGACGATCTAATCCCAACTAGAGGCACTAATTTCACTGAAACTAGAATTAGCATGCTAATCTAACCTAAGCAACTAGACCATGGAGGCTTGGGGAGTCAAAATCTCGACGACATCTCGATGAAACTCCTGGCAATCTGCGGATTTTTGGATGTAAAAAACCGAGGGGGTGCCCTTTTATAGTGCTCTCGGGACCCCTCAAGTGCTGGACAACACTTAGCAAGAGTCGGGCCGTGCTCGGCCCGTGCAGGGCCGCGCACAACTCTGCGCCAAGTAGCGTAGAGAGTCCTAAGGCAGTTCCTCGCTTCCAGATGCTTCCATGTGTGTATGACATGTGCGCCCCTTCCAAATCATGTCAGTTCTTTGTCCAAAACTCGCATTGGTTTCCAAAAATTGAGTAGAGTTCGATTTCTTGACGTGCAAGTAGATTTATCTTCAAGTTGAAACAAAGTCTTGATTTTAGAGGACTTTCAGAAGGTCCTTGAACATAAAAAAACAGGAAGGAGAGGCGGTGCATGGGGCAGTGCACCCTTGAGCGCCGAGTTGCGCTAGTGTAACATCCCAATTTTCAGAGTTTTTTTAAAAAAATCTTTTAAATAGTTAGTAGGGAGAAATTCACCATTTGGATTTATTTGAATTTAATTCAAAAGCTTAATATTGGACTTTGCAAACAAAAACATTTAATATGAATAATCCCAACATGAACATTGGCCAAAACTATTTTATTTGGGTTCCTTGAGCTCAGATATATTTTCTAGATTTTTCTAGAATTTTTCTGAGTTCAATTGCTATTTTCTATTGCTTATTTGATTTTCTGGTATTTTCTAAAATAGAAAACCTATTTAAAATCTCGAGAATAGTCGTGGGCGAATCCTTCCGCTCGCCCATCTCCTTCCCGCTTTCCCGCCCATCTCGCGCGCGCAGCCGCCTCCCTCTCTCTCTCTCAAGGCCTCCGGCCCCACGATCGGCTACACTGCGCCTTCCCGCACGCGCGCGCGCTGAGCCGCTCCCGCCGCTCGGTGGACCCCGCCGCCTCAAGATCGCCACCCGGACTCCTTCCCATGTCCGAGCCGGACAACTGCCGCGCCGCCGCCTTCTCGCGGACTCTTCCTCCTCCGTGGCTATTTAAGGCCCGCGCGTCAAAATCTTCGCACCGCCTTCCGCCTCCAAAACCCTAGAGCCGCCTCTCGGTTGCGCGCCACCGGGAGAATCGAGCCTTCAACCTCGGCGCCGCCGCAACCTTCTCCGCCATCTCGCACCGCCGCCGGTGAGCCTAAGCCTTCCACGCCACCGGATTCGAGGTCGCCGTGGTGTGGGCTTCACGATGCGCACTCATCATCCTCGAGGAGCCGCGGCGCCTCGCCGCCGTTCAACCGAGCCGCTCCGCCGCCAACCTCAAGCGCGCGCGATTTGGTCACCGCCGGTTGCATCCGACCGTGTCACCGGACTCGCGGTGTGAGGAGCCCGTGCTACCCTCCGTTGCGCCGCCGTGGTCGGAGTCGCCGTTGTCGTGCACGCCCGACAAGAACTCGCCGGCGATGCCGCCGTGTCTGCCGGCTCGCCGCAGCGTCGACCTGCCCTCGTGTCGCCGCGTGTCGCCCAGTCACCAACCCCGTCAGCAGCCGCGTGGCCAGTCCACGGGATCCCCGAACCCAAGGCTCGGTGGACTTTGTCCACCGTGAGCCGAGCCAGCGACGGTGGGACCTACCGCCGATCCATAATCCTCCCGTCCGAACGTCTCCGCTGACGTCAGCGTTGCGCAATAATCCGATTTTCCTTTAGGAAAATAATTCGGGAAATTCATGAAATACTGATTTTCAGCATTTTATGTATTTTCAATCTTCCAAAGCTCATAACTTTTGCATCCTAACTCCGATTGAGCCCATTCAAATTTCTAAATTTGTCTAAATTCAAGATCTAGCTATCTAAGATTTTTATTTAATTTTTGGAGTTTGTTTTGCCTCTGTTATTTAATTGTTTTGTTTGTTCTCGCTTTGTTTGTGCGTAGACGTCGATACTTCGGGAGTTTTCGTCGAAGAAGGCTTCAACCAAGTTCAAGACCAGTACATAGACCTTTTCCAAGGCAAGTCATACCTTTGATCATATTGAATCCCAGTTTTCCTAAATTATATTGAGTTGAATTATTGCATTTACTTTAATTATGTATTTAAATGTTTTGGGCTAGTTATTAATCCAACTTGTTATGTACGCCTTGCCTACTTGTATATCTTGATATTTTGTCGCCCTAGATTGGTTAATTACTTAGTTGGTATTAGCATATTGCCAACATGGTGGGTTAGAACGACTAGAATTGCTTAGCCATGCTACGAGTCATCATCTCATGTGAGTGAAATTGTGAAATTGACTAAGTGACTATGGAACTGTGTGATAAAACTGTGTGTGCTGTGTGCTATTACTCGTGATGGCATGTGTTGCACTAAACCAACTGGGTGGTAAAGGATTTAGACTGAGGCAAGTGGTGGATACTGTGTGAACCAGGTGGCTTTGTGATTGGGATTTATCTGTGTGGTTTAGTTAGAAAAACTGGAAGTCTTGCCTTGGTCAATTAAGGACTTAACTTTGTGCGACATTGAACTAAGCTATGCTGTACGACCACATGTCTGGTGACAGGCCTAACTTAGTAGGTTACGGAGTTTCAACATTGGGGTTCAGGTGGATAGGTTAAGCTTTGTGATATGGGACTGTGTGATTAAGAACGTCAATGTTGAGACGAAGTTTCCGAACGGTTTTGTTACGATTAGTGCTAGCTACACTAGTTGTATCGTGTGGGTAAAGTGTACAAACCTCTGCAGAGTGTTAAACAATCTATTCGAATAGCGCGTCATGATCATGGACACCGCTGGGAATTTCACATGAGGGTAGTGTTCATAAAACTTTGGGTATGGGACAGTTGTGTGGCATAAGTTATATGGTCATGTGAATCAATCGATTAGCTTTGTGCCTTTGTGAAAAGAAGCATTAAATTAATATTGTCTATTTGTTTTAAATTATGCTTTCAATCTATTACTTGTATTCAATTGCAAATGTTGCATTTCTGCGAAATAACCACAGAAGCCATTCCTTTGGAATAAGCCTGCATCTATATATTGCATTCTGTGGTATGATTTGCGAGTACGGTTGTGTACTCACGCTTGTTGTAAAACTTGCGTCCAAACCTCTGTATGGAGGAGTCTTCGCCGCTTTCGAGGAGGAGTTCGTGGAAGAAGGTTGATCGCTAGGTCATCGATCCCGATCGGTTGCACGTGGTGTCTTTGATTGGAGTTTGCCGAGTTTATTTCGTTCATTGCGCAGATTTCTTTAGTGTTAGCCTGCGTGGCTTATTAAGTTGTAACCCGACCTTAAGGTCAAAACTCTAAGTTGTTATTCAAACTATTCGTTTATGTTATATTTCGTTTGTGTGGATTGATATTCACCTATGTTACCACTGTGTGCACTAGCGTGATCTGGACTAGTGCGAGAATACACGAGGGTCCGAGTGCATTTTGGGTCCCGGCAGAGGTGGTATCGAGCCATCTTGACCGTAGGTCTTGACATTAGTTAGATCGGCCGTTTTAGAGAGTCCAAACTATTTTCTAAAAGAAAACTAACTTGCAAGAGTAACCTATTGCTTAACTCCTCTCATGTCTCTCTAGACTCATCTATTGCTAAGAGTTTCCCCTCTCTCTTGTTTTTAAGTTGTTCTTACCCTCTCTCTGTCTTGTGGTCGATGCCTCGCCTTGGACCTATGGTGAGCGTTGTGGAGGTTACGCCACCGAACTTTGGAAGCTCTGCAGTACTTGAGGTTTTGATCGTCCGTTGTACCGAGGAAACAAGCTGGATGGTGGATGGACATAAGCGGGTGCGATCCGTCGCTGACGATCTACGCCGGATGAACACCAAGGCAAGCCACCACTGAACATCTCCGTCGGAGGATCACTTGGAGTGAAGGAATACAGAATCATCGCGCTGGCCATGCTTCGGATCTGCCACATCTACATGCGCGAGTTGCAAGGAACCGTCTTCGCTACCACCCTGGCAGCGCCGCCGTGGAGCTACTCGCACACTATCCATCCACGGAGGGAGAAGAAGATGCCACGGTGGTACACCTCGCTCGCACGTCGTCGCCAAGAGGAATCCATGGAGATGATGGCGATCTAGACGGTGCCTACAAGAGCTGCACTCAAGTCAAGAGAAGATCGCCATCTGGAAGAGATACCGGCGCCCACCACCGAGCGGACCAAGAAGAGGAAGAAGATCTAGAAGATCATGAAGAATCGAGGAAGATCCGGAGGAGGTGGAGCGAGAACTGAGAAGAGCTCGTCGCGCCATCGACGCTTTGTTCTGTTGCACCGCCCGGGCACCGGATCGGTTTGCGAAGATGCCAAAGACAGCTCAAGGTCTACACCGGCAGAGCGCAGCCGTGGTTGTGGAGGTTACCTCGGCGATCGAGTTCGCTAAGGCCTAGGTTCGCAGCTTGAGGCTTAGTGTGTTAAGCGCGTCGCCTAAGCCTAGTTGTGTCGCCCTTTAGGCGTTAGATTGTGTGCTTAGGTTCGCTATTTTCTTTGAGTGTGAGTATGAGCCGCAAAGGCCCTTAGGCATCTGTTGCAAGCCATACTAAGTTCTTAAATAATAAAGTTGCTTTTGGTTCTCTCGGTTGTTGTTGGGTTAAACCAATCCCCGCTTAGTTCTTAACTCACCCCATGCTTGCTACCTTATCTAACCCACGAAGCTTCGCGATGGTTACAACTCGCCAACAATTGCAAGTGGTTGGGTACCCAAAGACCAAAGAAGCAATGAGCAACCACCTACGAGAGCGCTTCATACAAGCACCCCAATTGACTTGCAAAACTTTGGAGCCTTCATGGCAGCACGACTCGGTGATGAATACCATGATGACTCGGATGCAAGCCATGCACAACGAACAATAACAACAACAATCACCAAAGACGGAGCCCGGTGCTCATGGTCACCATGGACCATCCAAACTTGCGAAATTCATGAGGACTCGTCCACCAACATTTTCGGACATGTCTCACCTGTGGAAGGCGGCGATTGGCTTCGGTGATTGAAAGGAAGTTGCTGATCACTCAATGCGGCGATCATGAAAAGTTCTCTATGCCTCCCGCCAGTTGGAGGGCATTGCGGCGAATGGTGGGAGAACCTCGCGCGCCATGAGGCACCACGAATATCACTTGGGAGGAATTCTCTCAACATTCCGCCAGCACCACGCACTGAAGGAATTATTGAACTAAAGAAAGATGAATTTCGTGCCTAAAGCAAGGAAGCTTGTCGTTGTCCGACTATCTCAACAAGTTCTCACAACTTGCTCGCTATCTTGCAGAAGATGTTGCAATGACAAGGCTCGCGATCGTTTCTGAAGGGACCAACACAACGACTTGAGTCAACCTCCTTGCACATACCTTCCCTGACTTTCAAGAATTGATCAATAAAGCTTTAGTCATGGAGGATAAGCGCAAGGAACTGGAAGACAATCGCAAACGCAGGATGATCCAGCAGGGAGGCCAGCAATTCCAGCAGAGCAAGGACAAGCCACCGCGCTCAGCCGTTTTCTCCACGAACTCGCCAGACACTGCACCAACCTCAGCACCTCGTCCAGTTGCTCAGAACACTCGCACCCCAGCACCGATCAACGCGAATCCAACAGTCAACAAGTCGCAAGAGCCAAGGGTGTGCTATACTTGCCGTCAGCCAGGCCACTATGCAAATCAGTGTCCACAGAGGGGAACGATCACTCCAGTTCGTTTCAACCTTGGAGCTACGCCGACTAAGACCCCGGCACCGGGTCACCAACAGGGAACTTTCCAAGCCCCCAACCAGCCAGGAGGAGGAACGCAGTCCGTGGTCCGAGGCCGTGTCAACCACGCCACCGGAAGGAGCACGAGAAGCACCGGGCGTCGTCTTGGGTAAGTTCTGGTTAATTCGATACCGCATCGCTTTGTTTGATTACGAGCTTCGCATTCTTTTGTGTCCAGAGTTTTTGCAACTAAGAATAAGTTGGAGGCTATACAACTTAAGCATACTTTATTAGTTCAATCGCCGAGATGAGCTAAGCTCTAGAGTGGGTTGTTTAGGAGCTAAGTTACTCATAGCCGAGTTGAGTTTCTAGCCAACCTAATTGTCCTAGATACCTGCACCTAGATGTCATTCTTGGCATGGATTGGTTATCCAAGCAAAAAGTCATCTTTGGATTGTGGCCAAGAGCCGTAGCGATCGAAATCTTGATGGAAGGAAAGTGGAGTTTCTAGCCACATCGGTTCGTGAAGGACACTTGCTAGTAAACATCCAAGACCATTGCAATGGAGAGTGTACCAATAGTCGAGAATACCGGATGTGTTTCGGAAGAGTTACGGAATGCCACCGATCGTGACATCGAGTTCGTCATTGATCTAGTGCCGGGGACAGCGCCAATTTCTAGCGACCTTATCGAATGCCACCGACGAGTTAGCGGAAATGAAGAAGCGATTGAAGAACTTCGAGAAAGGTTTCGTAAGACCAAGTTCGTCACCGTGGGAGCACCGGTCTTGTTCGTCAAGAAGAAAGACTAAGCATGAGGATGTGTATCGACTACCGTTCTCTCAACGAGGTCACTATCAAGAATAAGTATCCACTGCCCAGAATAGATGATCTGTTCGACCAGATGAAGGGAGCCGGAGTGTTCTCAAAGATCGACTTGCGATCGGGCTACCATCAGTTGAAGATCTACCCTAGGGATGTACCAAAGACCGCTTTCTCAACGCGGTATGGACATTATGAGTTCTTGGTCATGTCATTTGGGCTAACAAATGCCCCAGCTTACTTCATGAACATGATGAACAAAGTCTTCATGGAATACCTAGACAAGTTTGTAGTGGTGTTCATTGACGATATTCTGGTTTATTCTAAATCAGAGGAGGAACACGCAGAACACCTGAGGTTAATTTTGGAGAAACTCAGGGAGCATCGGTTGTATGCCAAGTTCGATAAGTGTGACTTTTGGAAGAAGGAAGTGGATTTCCTTGGCCATGTTATGACCGCCGATGGAGTAGCGATTGACCCAGAAAAGTAAAGCGATACACCGGACCACCCAAGACGTAACCCGATTCGTAGTTTCTTGGGGATGGCAGTTATTACCGCTGTTTCATCGAGGATTCTCATCGATTGCTAAGCCTCTTACGCAATTGTTGAAGAAGGAGAAAAAGTTCACTGGACTCCGGCTGTGAGGAAAGTTTTCAAGAGTTAAAGAAGCGCTTGACCTCACTTCCGATCTTGATTTTGCGGATATTCGCAAGGATTTCGATATCTATTGTGATGCCTCGCGTCAAGGATTAGGATGTGTCCTGATGCAAGAAGGAAGAGCTGTCGCTTATGCGTCAAGACAATTGAGACCCCACGAGGAGAATTACCCTACTCATGATCTGGAATTAGCTGCCGTAGTGCATGCTTTAAAGATTTGGCGTCATTACCTCATCGGTGATCGCTGTGAAGTCTACACAGATCATAAGAGTCTAAAGTACATCTTTACTCAGTCAGATCTGAATATGAGACAGAGAAGATGGTTGGAATTGATCAAGGATTACAATCTTGGAATCCACTACCATCCCTGAAAAGCCAACGTAGTTCTGGCGCTCTAAGCCGTAAGAGTTACCGCAATGCTTTGGAAGTAAAGGAAAGTTTCCTAACTTTATGAAGAATTTGAAGCTAAAGCTAGAAGTTGTGTCAGAGGATTTGTGGCCAATTTGGAAGTACAAATCTAACTTGGAGAAGCGATTCGTGAAGCACAACCAAAGGATCCGTCTTTGTCGCCGAGATCAAGATCAAAATGGCGAAGGAAGTTCAAAGATTTCACGGGGATGATCAAGATATACTGATTAATGGTCGATATCGTGTACGGATATCGACGGTCTAAAACGATTAATCTTGAAGGAAGCCCATGACTCAAAGTATTCGATTCACCCCGAAGTACCAAGATGTACCAGATGTTAAGACCAAATTTTGGTGGCCAAATTTGAAGCGAAGTCGCGAGTTCGTTGCCTTGTGCGACACCGCCGAAAATAAAGCGAACACGAGACCAGCGAGTTTTGTTGCAACCAAAGATTCGGAATGGAAGTGGGAGGAAATCGGGATGGATTTCATCACGGTTTACCCAAGACCCAATCGATTACGATTCGATCCGGGTGATAGTTGATCGATTGACCAAGGTCGCACATTTTCTCGCGATCAAAACCACGTACTCGGAGATCGCCTTGCGAGTTGTACATGGCCAGAATTGTCAGTTTGCATGGTGTGCCCAAGAAGATAGTGTCAGATCGAGGATCTCGGTTCACATCTCGTTTTTGGCAAAGTTTGCATGAAGCATTGGGTACCCATCGAATTTCAGATCGCTTATCATCCACAAGCGGACGAATGATGAAAGAGTCAATCGATATTGGAGGATATCTTGAGAGCTTGCGCTCTAGCGAATGCTACCGATGGGATAAAAGTTTGCCGTATCACGAGTTCTCGTACAACAACGATTATCAAGCGATGCAAATGTCGCCATTTGAAGCTTTGTATGGCGTGCTGCTGAACCCGTTAAATTGGTCGAGACACCAAGCGTCATGATGTTCGGGCCCGATATCATCCAAGAGGCGTAAGAACAAGTTGCTATGATCGGGAAAGGCTAAAAATAGCCCGATCAAAGCGTAAGAGTTATCGCGATAACCGCCGCCGAGATCTCGATTTGAGCCGAAGATTTTGTCTATCTTGAGTGACCCGCTTCGAGGTGTCAAAGGTTTCATGCCAAAGGAAGCTTGCCCTAGGTATGTTGGTCCGTTCAAGATTTTGGAACGCCGTGGGAAGTTGCTTACGCTTGGAGCTACCGCAGTCGTTAGCAGGAGTGCATGATGTCTTTCATGTCTCGCAGTTGAAGAAGTGTCTTCGTGTGCCAGAAGAGCAAGCCCCGTTGGAATCAATTGTTTTGAAAGAGGATCTTACCTACAAGGAGCAGCCAGTCAAGATCTTGGATGTCGCAGAGCGCCTCACCAGAAGCAAGACTGTTCGTTTTTGCAAGGTTCAGTGGAGCAACCACTCAGAAGGAGAAGCAACGTGGGAACGTGAAGAAGAGCTGAAAGCCGAGTTCCCTAGCCTTTTCTCTAGCTAGCTTTGAATCTCTGGTCGAGATTCCTTTAAGGGGGGGAGGTTTGTAACATCCCAATTTTCAGAGTTTTAAAAAAATCTTTTAAATAGTTAGTAGGGAGAAATTCACCATTTGGATTTATTTGAATTTAATTCAAAAGCTTAATATTGGACTTTGCAAACAAAAACATTTAATATGAATAATCCCAACATGAACATTGGCCAAAACTATTTTATTTGGGTTCCTTGAGCTCAGATATATTTTCTAGATTTTTCTAGAATTTTTCTCGAGTTCAATTGCTATTTTCTATTGCTTATTTGATTTTCTCGGTATTTTCTAAAATAGAAAACCTATTTAAAATCTCAGAATAGTCGTGGGCGAATCCTTCCGCTCGGCCCATCTCCTTCCCGCTTTCCCGGCCCATCTCGCGCCGCGCCTCGCCTCCTCTCTCTTCCGCGCGCTCCGGTCCCACGGGCCATTTACACTGCGCCTTCCAAGACGCGCCGCCTGAGCCGCCTCCATTGCTGGTGGACCCGCCGCCTCGTCGGCAGATTTTCACCGGGACTCCTTCCCGTGTCCGGCCGGACAACGCCGCCGCCGCCTTCCTCGCGGACTCTTCCTCCTCCGTGGCTATTTAAGGCCCGCGCGCGTCAAAATCTTCGCACCGCTTCCGCCTCCAAAACCCTAGAGCGCCTCTCGATTGCGCCGCCACCGGGAGAATCGAGCCTCTCAACCTCGGCGCGCGCGCAACCTTCTCCGCCATCTCGCACCGCCGTCGGTGAGCCTAAGCCTTCCACGTCCACCGATTCGAGGTCGCCGTGGTGTGGGCTTCACGATCGCACCTCATCATCCTCGAGGAGCCGCGGCGCTTCGCCGCCGTTCAACCGAGCGCTCGCCGCCAACCTCAAGCGCCGCCGCGATTTGGTCACCGCCGGTTGCATCCGACCGTGTCACCAGACTCGCGAGGGTGTGAGGAGCCCGGTGCTACCCTCCGTTGCCGCCGCCGTGGTCGGAGTCGCCGTTGTCGTGCACGTCCGACAAGAACTCGCCGGCGATGCCGCCGTGTCCTGCCAGCTCAGCAGCCGCGTCAGCCCTGCCGCCCTCGTGTCGCCGCGTGTCGCCATCCACCAACCCGTCGGCGCGCGTGGCGACCCACGGATCCCGAACCCAAGGCTAGGTGGACTTTGTCCACCGTGAGCGAGCCAGCGACAGGTGGGACCCACCTGTCAGATCCATAATCCTCCCGTCCGAACGTCTCCGCTGACGTCAGCGTTGCGCAATAATCCGATTTTCCTTTAGGAAAATAATTCGGGAAATTCATGAAATACTGATTTTCAGCATTTTATGTATTTTCAATCTTCCAAAGCTCATAACTTTTGCATCCTAACTCCGATTGAGCCCATTCAAATTTCTAAATTTGTCTAAATTCAATATCTAGCTATCTAAGATTTTTATTTAATTTTTGGAGTTTGTTTTGCCTCTGTTATTTAATTGTTTTGTTTGTTCTCGCTTTGTTTGTGCGTAGACGTCGATACTTCGGGAGTTTTCGTCGAAGAAGGCTTCAACCAAGTTCAAGACCAGTACATAGACCTTTTCCAAGGCAAGTCATACCTTTGATCATATTGAATCCCAGTTTTCCTAAATTATATTGAGTTGAATTATTGCATTTACTTTAATTATGTATTTAAATGTTTTGGGCTAGTTATTAATCCAACTTGTTATATACGCCTTGCCTACTTGTATATCTTGATATTTTGTCGCCTAGATTGGTTAATTACTTAGTTGGTATTAGCATATTGCCAACATGGTGGGTTAGAACGACTAGAATTGCTTAGCCATGCTACGAGTCATCATCTCATGTGAGTGAAATTGTGAAATTGACTAAGTGACTATGGGCGTGTGATAAAGCGTGTGTCTTTGTGTGCTATTACTCGTGATGGCATGTGTTGCACTAAACCAACTGGGTGGTAAAGGATTTAGACTGAGGCAAGTGGTGGATACTGTGTGAACCGGTGGCTTTGTGATTGGGATTTATCTGTGTGGTTTAGTTAGAAAAACTGGAAGTCTTGCCTTGGTCAATTAAGGACTTAACTTTGTGCGACATTGAACTAAGCTATGCTGTACGACCACATGTATGGTGACAGGCCTAACTTAGTAGGTTACGGAGTTTCAACATTGGGGTTCAGGTGGATAGGTTAAGCTTTGTGATATGGGACTGTGTGATTAAGAACGTCAATGTTGAGACGAAGTTTCCGAACGGTTTTGTTACGATTAGTGCTAGCTACACTAGTTGTATCGTGTGGGTAAAGTGTACAAACCTCTGCAGAGTGTTAAACAATCTATTCGAATAGCCGCGTCCGCGGTCATGGACACTGCTCGGGAATTTCACATGAGGGGTAGTGTTCATAAAACTTTGGGTATGGGACAGCTGTGTGGCATAAGTTATATGGCTGTGTGAATCAATCTGATTAGCTTTGTGCCTTTGTGAAAAGAACTGTTAAATTAATATTGTCTATTTGTTTTAAATTATGCTTTCAATCTATTACTTGTATTCAATTGCAAATGTTGCATTTCTGCGAAATAACCACAGAAGCCATTCCTTTGGAATAAGCCTGCATCTATATATTGCATTACGTGGTATGATTTGCGAGTGCGGTTGTGTACTCACGCTTGTTGTAAAACTTGCGTCCAAACCTCTGAAGTGGAGGAGTCTTCGCTTTGCTTTCGAGGAGTTCGTGGAAGAAGGTTGATCGCTAGGTCATCGATCGATCGGTTGCACTGTGGTGTCTTGATTGGAGTTTGCGAGTTTATTTCGTTCATTGCGAAGATTTCTTTAGTGTTAGCCTGCGTGGCTTATTAAGTTGTAACCCGACCTTAAGGTCAAAACTCTAAGTTGTTATTCAAACTATTCGTTTATGTTATATTTCGTTTGTGTGGATTGATATTCACCTATGTTACCACTTGTGTGCACTAGCGTGATCTGGACTAGTGCGAGAATACACGAGGGTCCGAGTGCATTTTGGGTCCCGACGACTAGCCATGCGCCGGGCGCCTTCAAGGCGACCAACACCCCAATCGCAGTTGGCTTCGGCCCAATGGGGCCCATGACGTTCTTTTCATGTTTTCCAAATGTTTTTTTTGTCGAATTCAGCAAAATATATGAAAAGATGAGACAACTTGGTTTTGGGTTAGGGTTAGGAGCCAAGTGGCACTAATATGCACATTCATTGAAATATAAGCATAAATTGGCGCATGAAATATGCAAAAAAGAGCGCCAACAACTGCATTCATGATCCTAGTGTGCCAGACGTCAGATATGACACATACCTTGCGGTTCGGTCCTATGACCTCTATCCTCACAAGGTGCATGAACCACTCCCAGTTCCTGCTGTTCTCGCGTTCCACCAGCGCGAAAGCTAAGGGAAGTATCTGGTCCTCCGCATCAACCCCCACGACAAGAATAGTGACCTTGTACTTGTCGGTCAGAAAGGTGTCGTCCACACTAAGAACTTATCTACAATGCTGGAACACCTCCACACAAGGACCAAACGTCCAAAATGCATGGCCGAACACCCTTCTGGGTACTCCACGAACTAATTCAACTCTTGTTTCATGAGGTTCTATGGTGTAGATCATTAGCGGGTTCATAGCCTTTATGGCGTGCATCAATGTTGGAAGACAGGTGTATGACTTGGCCCAATCACTGTACAACATCACCAAGGCGGCTTGCTTAGCCCTCCAAGCCTGCCATACTTCACATGGTACCCAAAAATCTCAAATATGAACTCGACCAAGGATGCAGGCGACATGGTTGGCTGCTGCTTCGTGACATTGCAAAGATGGTTCGCAATGAATTTCGAGGTGAGATGTTGATGCTCCCCCGAAAGTTGAGCCTATGCGCATGTGTCTGGTTGCACAACACTCGTTACCTTCCATTGATCATAGGGAGCTTTCCGGGTACGTACCTTCCATAGACAGTTGCTATGCTTGCATCTCACCATGTAGCGCTTCTTCGAGGTTGAGTACACGACACAGTAAGGACGATGGTGCCAGACTGAGTACTCTTTTAGCCACAACTTCTTGGCCAATATGGTGGGAAAAACCATCCCCTTCTGAATCATCCCGGTCGATGGGTCCGGTAGGCACTCAACATTCTTACCACCATCCATAACCACCCCTTCGCCAGCCTGAGATCCCTAAAATCTGAGATACAGGGATCATGCCCAATCATCTTCTCAAACACAACTGCATCCTCCCCCATTGAGACCGCCTCCGCCCGGTCCTTGTTAGAGTGAGATTCGGAGATTTGTACTGCTTCCCATATGTCTCGTCATCAACGATCTTCTCGCCAAAGACTCAAGCATCCAACTCATCGGAGGCGCTTGCTCCATCAAGCTGGTCCACCCAAGCACCGGCATGAGGGGTCGATGCCACTGCCTCAGGACTTCGCTGTGCTACTGGATTGACACAAAATGTCATGCATGACCTCATCGGGGAGAGGGGGCACCGGCGAGCTCCAATCGAGATGCTCATCCATCTCTACCTGAATCGCATTCGCCTGTTCATCAACCGCTATGGGTGGCAGGTATGGAGCTTTTGTGTCGTCCTCTACTCAGGGAGAATGGTTCAAATCGAAGCCGACCTCCTACGGCTCACACAACACCTTCACCGCCACCAATTCAAGCGACTGACCTTGGGACCTACCCACCAGCTCCTAGTAGGTCTCCAACTCTAGCTCAGAGCCAATTGGCAACATGTGCTCCCGCGACCGGCCCCAACTCGAATATCATATTTTCCTTCCAACTACACCCACCTCGTCTTGCGTCCACCCCAACGTATCTCTAACACTTGCAACCAACTCGTCAAATGATGGGCATGTAGCGTACACCACCACACTCACCGCTATGCCCGCAAATTGCACATCATTATTGTCATATGTCACTGTGCCTCTGTGATGCACAAGAACCACTCTATCCATCTAAAAGAACACATCCAACAATCACACATAACAACATCATTCCTTTGCCAATTCAATACAACAATATGAAATACTAAGACTCGTGGAACGATCGAATTTTAACAAGCCATAATGGGACATCTACAACGATCAATCCAACAACATTATCCACAACGACAAATAAATCACATGTTAAACTACAATATTCACCACCTAAAAGACGAATACGGAATGCTACCACATGATGGAATACACATTATTCATAACCCACATCAACACGAACTAGGCCGAGTTCATACGATTCAGACCAAACAATAACAATTTTCCACGGTTCATCCCTATTGGTTCCATCCAAATCAATCAATCATATAGCACAAAAGTAACAAAATCTACCACAAAATTAGAGTACCAACCATTGCTAACCCGATTAGAACACTAAATCCCAAAAAAAAACAACCATTCAATCGATTATTTCTCATATTTTGGAGGACACTTCTAAACTAGGGTTTCCTCATATTTGGTAAAAATCCAATAAATCCAATTGGTAAAAACATGGGGAAATGAGAGGATTACCTTCTCTTGCGATTCTCACGCGAAATCCCACTTCAAATCGGTGGATTTTTGGTGGATTTGGAGGGGGAACGAGGAGCCTCCGCATGTTCCCGTGTAGAGCTACGGCTACGAGTGGGAATGGCTCACTTGTAGCTGCATCCCATGTGCCTAGAAGACATAGGTTAGTGCCACAATTTCTATTGCTGACGGTCTGTGCCACACGCTGGCGCTCAAGTCTCACACCTTAACGCCAGCCCATATCCTAATCTAGAGAGCGCGAGGGGTTTGACATTGAAAAAAGGGAAAATTGGCTACAGGGCACTGCAAATTTGCGTTCTTTGCTAATGGACATCCAAAAAATGTGGTTTCGTCAAAAGACACTAACATTTTGTAGTATTTTGCTGAAGGACACTAACCCCATTAAAATATTATTTCTGGACTGAAGAGGAGAGAGAAAGGCAGTGAAAAGTCCATTTTACCCTCCTTCATATTCTTCCTTTGTTCCTATTCCCCCTTTGTCTTCCCTCCTCTTCTCTCACCCGAATGGCCGAACAAGCTCCTTCCCCTTCCTTCCCATCCCACTGCATCGTCTTCTCTGCCCATCCCACCCAAAAAAACTTATGTGGTTCCATTTTGGCAGTGCCACTCCGCTGCCGATCGGCTGCTCTGGAGACGCCACCGCCGCGCCAACCCTGTCATCGAGTGCCCCCGACGCCAAGGAGTTCTTCCCCCGAGCTGATTGGACTCTAGCCCACCGGAGCCGCCGCATTTGGCCACCTTCTTCGCCTCCAGCCACCATCTTCCCCGCTGCCGATCTCCCTCCACCGTCCACCCCTTGCTCTCTTCTTGGGCTTGGTAAGTCCCTTAGGCCTCCCCTAGCCGGTGCTCTCCCTCTCTTGCTTAGAGCCCCGCCGGATTTCTTGCTGGCTTTAAAGCCGTGCGCCGTTGCCCTTGTCTCGCCGCCGCGCTGCTGCTCCAGCCATTCCCTGGCCACGCCACCGGTACCATCATCTCCGCCTCGGTGAGCCTGTCCCATTTCTGTCCTTGGACGCCACTGCCATGAACGCCTCCGCCGGTGATGAGCCGAGCTCCTCTCGAGTGCTCTGGCGCCTCTACGGTCCGAAGTGCCGACTGACACTGTGCACATTAAGCACCCATATCACTGTCGGTCATTAAAGGCTAAGTGATCATTTGCTCTAATTAGTGGCCGACTAAGCAATGTATTAAATACTGCCTTGAATCACTTATCGGTGGGCCGCGCAACAGTGATGGCTATCTTTAAAAAGTTCAACACCCGGTTTCTCCCCCTCCCTTTGACTGACAAGCGAACCCGGCTGTGGCTTGGTCCACGCGTACCCGTACGCGCCCGCGCGTGGACTCAGTTCACTCGGTTTCACTACGCCGTGGGCCCCGCTGTTAGCATTTTCTCTCCCCCTTTTCTCTCTCCCGACACTGTAGATGGTTGAACCCGACCAACCGAGGCAGACACTGTGCCGACCGAGCCAGTCACTGTTCAGTGAGGGTATTGAGGATATTTTATAAAGTTTCTCTCCTAATCACTCGGATATATTATTTTAATGAGAGAAGTGTCTAACAGCAAATAACCACAAAATGTTAAATGTCTTTTGACGAAATCACGTTTTTTGGATGTCCAATAGCCAAATACACAAAATTTAAATGCCCTGTAGCCAATTTTTCCTTGAAAAATGGCTATGTCCCTATATGTGTACCTCAGCGCCAACTCCGGCACTGAGTGCTCCACGTCGGAGACACGTCAGTTACTTGCCACCTACGAAGCGGTGTCTCCTGCCAACGTGTTCCAAATCTTAGCGCCAAGACTTCTGGCGCTGACATGCACAACCTCAGCTCCATTTACACTGGTGCAGACAAAAGATGCTATTTCTGCAAATAGTTTTCCGGGGGCATTTTTTTATAAATAGAATAGAAAAAGGGCCAAAATAGGCAAAAAAAAACTCATTTCCTTGTACCAGCTGGTTAAAGCTGAGTGTATCATTCACATATAGGACTGATTTGTCCTAAGCTGACCTGTATACACGTAGAAATCTCCCAATGCAAAATCCAAGGCATGTCATCTTCTACCGGCAAATATAGAACTCAGTATACACCTAGAGTTTATATATAAGTGGAAGTTAAAATAACCGATACCCATTCCAGTGTTCTGATGCAGTCATGATTCAAGGCAAGAATTAGCATCTTCTTCGTATACTCTGGCACCTTTTTTTTACTAAAACTCGATCTTTTTTTTAAATGAGAACTCAATATTTTATCAGAACAAATTTCCATTTGTATGGATGCAAAACCAAATAATTATGCCGTAACTACTAAAAATCCCCTATTTCTTGTTTCCAGGCTATTGAACAATCATTGAAAAGTGTGCGTTTGTTTGCCGGTGGTGTTGCTGATAAGCTTGTGGGAAAATACAGTGGTGGCATGAAACGTCGTCTCAGCGTTGCAATCTCTCTAATTGGTGATCCTAAGGTACTTGTATTTATCAACTGAATTCATGATTCAGGGAACTTCTGAATATTTGTACATGTGTAAAACATGTGTTTGGAACAATTTGTAGGTTGTTTATATGGACGAGCCAAGTTCTGGATTAGATCCAGCGTCAAGGAAAGACTTATGGAATGCTGTGAAGTCTTCCAAACAGGACAGAGCCATAATTCTCACAAGTATTGTAGTTTACCTTCAGTTCTCATACAGATTTACATTCTTTGTTCAGTTAATCATTTTCATGTGTGGACATCCTTTTCAAAGAGACATGAGAGCTGCTTATCATATTAATAAGAAAAGGAGCCGGTATAGAAACCGAAAGGAGTCTATTACAACAAGGTTCTAATTACACATTAAAAATTGCTCTAAGTCCTTAGCCTCAGCTAGTTTTCAAGATTTTCCTTCGTCCTTTATCTTCGACACTAGGTCCCTCGGATTAGTGAATTTGCTCGTGAAGATTCTAGCGTTGCGTTGGAAGATCTCTCAAAAGGTTAGGATGACGACCGTTGCTGTAGCCCTCCTTGGGGTGCCTTCGACGTTGCTTATTTTAGACCACCAGTCCTCCATATTGTAACTATGATGCCAGTTGGAGGGTTTAAGCGGAGCGCAGCCGAGCCAATTTGCTAAATCATTCCACACTCGTCGGGTGTATCTGCACTAGGAGAAAAGGTGTATGGCCGATTTCGGTGCTTGTGTACAGAGAGGACAAATTTCGTGGTTAGGCCAACCTCTCGTCTGGAGTCTATCCAAGGTTAAATGGCGATCCATCCGAAGAATTTGGCTCGGGGGTGATTTCCAAATTAGTTGGTTGAACTCGGTGGAGACGGAACCGAAGAACTGCATCCTGTAGGTAGACTTAGCCGAATAAGTGTCGTCTGGAGTTAACTTCTAGATGATCTCATACAAGGCAGCTGGGTTGAGATTGACGGTGCTTATTCGATCCCATAGTAGAACGAACTATTGCACAAACTGGTGGTTTAGGCCGCCTGTAATCCTGTATACAACGCCCATCTTGGAGTGCCGCACTCACCGTTATGTTTTTCCGTCTCATCAAATGGAAGATCGCTGGGGCGAGGTCCTTTGGGGTTGCCCCATTTAGCCAAGGTGAGGACCAGAAGTTGACCTTTCTCCCATCACCAAGGGTAATGGTCGTGGACGAGGAGAAAAGGCGGCGGTCGGCCTTGTCGCACGGGAGTTCCATACCAACCCAAGTTTTATTATCCGCCTTCCAGTCATGCCAGAGCCAGCGAAGCCTGAGGGCCCGCTCGAATTTTTTGAGTTTGAGGACTCCCAACCCTCCAAGTCTTGTTGGTCTACAAACCTTCTCCCAATTAATTTAGTATTTTCCGTTGGACCGAAAAGGCGACTAGAGGGGGGCTGAATAGGAGCACGATCTCTTTTTCTCCCAAATCGAATTCAATACAAATTTCACTCCAATAGCTATGAAAGCTATGAAGATCAATCAATCATGCACAGCGGAAGACTTGTATTGAATCCAATCAAAACCCCAAAGCAAAATCAACACAAAACCAAAACACCAATTCTCGGGCGGTCCGACCTCTCACGGGGCGATCGGACACATTAGCCTAGCGGTCGGACCGATCCAAGCGGTCGGACCTCTCCTTCGGGCGGTCAGACCTCTAGTTCAAATGAACAGTGAAATCAGCCCGAAAAACAAAAACGCAAATTGATCTAACTTTTGATTCGTGCGTTCAAACTTCGTGAAACTTGACACACACCTTCCCAAGGATGTCAAGAACCTATTCCAAGCAACGATCGTGAAGATCCTTGCCAAAGTTCAGACCTTTTTCCGTTTGAGTGAAGGTGGGTCAAAACCGAGTCAAAACGCAAATATGATCTTGAGACTTGCTCGTGGGTGATTGATGATCTTGAAGATCCTAGATGTATTCCCACATGTCACAGCAAGCTAGATCACGCCCAGAAACCAAGCAAAAACTCGCGGATTAAAGAAAGACTCAAAATCACCAAATAGAGAGGAAGACAGCAAATAGACTCATCTTTGATGAAACTTTCTTTGCATTGATTTGATGTGGTATTGGTTTACAGCCACTCCATCAATGGAGGACAAAGACTCAAATACATGAGCACGAAATCAAATCCAACTCTCTAGAACCCTAACCTCCAACTATCAACTCCCTAAGCACACAAGCAAAAAACTAGGGTTTTCAAGTAATGAAAGGGTTAAGGGGGTGCAGCCACCTCCCTCCTCTATTTATAGTGGAGGCCTAGATCTTCTAGAAGAGGTTCCATAATGGACTCCCGTTAAGGCCCAAAACAAACGGGTCACACACGCACGCATTTTAAAGCGCCGTCATCATCTCCTCTTGACCTAATCTGCTTCTCCAACGCACCGTCTTGCGCCGCGGGTTGGCAAAATGTAACCAAGGCGGTATTTGGTAAAATTACCAAAATACCCCTTCTCGGTCCTTCTCCGAAGACCGAGTCCAGACAGCGGCACTCGCTGTTCGCCACGTGTAGGTTGATCCAACGGCTCTCATCATGTCGGCAAGTCTCTCCCATCCGGCTCCCACCGAAACCACCATGGCACTTGCACCGACCCCCGCGCCGCTTGATTCAACCAGTCGCACCGAACTGCCCGTTCGGTCACCTTTGTCCATCTTGCACCATACTTGAGTCCAATGAATTCACCCGGCATCGTCGATCGTTCTGAATCTCAGCTCTCCAAGCCTAGTCCCGATCATCCTTGCCGTTGACCGTCGTTGACTACCAAGCAACCTGCACAACAATAGACAAGCAAATCGAAACCGGGAACAAGTTCTTCACAACTTGACCAACGTTAGTCAAAACATGCATCATGCAACACATATGCAATGAAACCCATGAACTTGACCTAACAAGCAACCATCGCCGCCACACGGCCGACAAGTTAAGTTAAAACCGTCGGACCGCCACCCTTGGCGGCTCGATCGCCATCGCCGGCCCGACCGCCAACGAAAGCCGGTCGATCGCCACCTGTGGGGACTTAGCCAAAATTTCAGCACCAAATCCGCAACCTCTCCGAAATTTCAAACGAATAGAACTTTTGCCCGAGGCTCCAAAATTATGGGACCAAGTGCGGTAGAATCTCTCACTTGCCTACACCTCTATTTTTGGCCCACTCAAAATCCAATGCCACTTATATGGCCGGTCGGACCGCTCATCAGACGCCGGTCAGACCGCCACCCAACCGGTCGGACCGCCTACTTGGCCGGTCAGACCGCCAGTCCAATTCACCCGAGGCATGGGCGGTCTGACCGCCACCAAGGCGGCCGACCGCTGAGACCGACAAAGACAGCACTTCTCCGAAAACGCATGTTTTCGCAAACCCTCAACGCCATTGCCAATTGTCTCATCATCCTAAGATCGTGCGCATATCCCCATGATATCCACAATCTCCCCCTTGATGAACACATTGGCAATTTCCCACAAATGCAAGTTTTGAGGTTTGAAAAGTAAAAACTCGACGTTTTCGCACAAAAACACAACTTGGTCCAAATGCAAGAAAAAGCAAAGGAAATGACCAAGCTGACTTCAGAATAGCATAGGCAAGTGAGATAAGGCAAAAGAAAGCAAGAAAGCTTCAATTTCCAAAGACGAGTAAAAAATCTCACTTAAGGTCCATATGAAAGAACAATTGTTCGAAATGACCTTTGATCATTGTGAGGATCAAGAATTGCAATTTAAGTTTAGAAATAGCAATACGATGAAACGAATGCAAATATGAAACTCCCCCTCACAATGATCCTCAAATTTCAGAAAATTTCAAATTCTCCAATTTTCTCCTCCTTTTTAATACTTTTAAATCTTCTCCCCTTTACACATTTCGAAATATCTTCTCCCCCTTTGACAATGGAGTCATCAAGGAATCACGCCTTCCTCTCGTCCAGAGATAACAAATGCAGAATGAGGAAAAAGCATAAGAAGGAGCATGCATGAAATGCAATGGAGTGGCTTCATATTTTTGTATTTTTTTCAAATTTTGATTACTAGAAGCTTTGGAGATTACCCAAAAGAACAAGCTAGCATTTCTAATATTGCACAAACAACATATCAGCCTGAAAGCGCTAGCAAGATCATGATAAGACATATATAACAAAGCTAAAGCTAGAAGGCTCAATATAAAGCAATGAATTTTAGCATTTTAAGCAAAGCTTCAAATCTAGCAAGTTCATCGACAGAGATCCTAAGATGATACTGGCCATGTCAAAATGTCAATGTGAGATCAAAAAGCTAACCAAGACCACATTAAGAGACAAACAGGTCCTGAATTGAATCATTTTGCTCAATTTTTCTCAACTGCCCATTTTTCAACAGTTTTTCATTTGCAATGAATATTGAAGTTGATTAGAGGTATATCTTAGTGAAGAAGATCCTGGACTAGGAGCCATCCACAAACTCTTCCTAAGCTTCTACTGTATGCGACAAATCTTGAGGTTCATGTCAGTTTTGACAAGCAGTCCCCATGAGATCGTCTGGATCATCAAACTATCTCCAAGTTCATGTCTATGACATGCAGTCTCGTGAGAGTAGTTTGGCACATTTTAAGCACAGGACAATCTTTAATTTTGATTTTTCATTTTTCACAAGAGCAGATTTAGATTCTTAAAGGAACAAGAAGCTCAAGTAATGATCAATACTAGATTCAAGAGCTAACACCGCAATTTTGACAGGACCAATGTCACAAAAGGAGCACTAATTGCGCAACTAGCTAAAACATTCACAAATTGCAGTTTTTAGTTCAAGTTGTCTTAAAGTTCTGGCTCATTCAGCAAAGACTTAGCTACACATGTGAAAGCATGATAATTCTAGCAAGTCAAAGAACTAGACATGGTATTGAGCAGAATTGAAATACTAAAGCTCAAGAGGGTAATAAGCAAAGCTTCATCAATTTTAAAAGACAAGCAGAAAAGCTTATATTACAATGCATCTTTTTGGATTTTCATATGAATGCAATATGATACAATGAGATGCACAAAAGACTTAAAAGGCCTAAGAGGATCAAAAAGAGCAGAAGAAAATACCACTAAAAAAAAGTATCAATAAAGATCCAGAAAAACTCAGATGAACAAGGAAAGTTCAGAACAGAGCCAACTCCCCCTCAAACCAACCCGTAGGGGTAGATTACCCCTAACTCACTTCTCAAGGTGGCAAACCTAGTAGGATCTAAAGGCTTGGTGAGGATATCAGCCAACTGAGCCTCTGACTCCACAAAATGCAGCACAATATCACCCTTCTCGACATGATCTCTAAGGAAGTGATAGCGAATGTCTATGTGCTTGGTTCTAGAGTGTTGCACAGGGTTTTTAGCAATGTTAATAGCAGAAGTGTTATCACAGAAAAGAGGAACACTATCAAAAGCCAACCCAAAGTCCTTAAGAGTGGACACCATCCACAAAATCGACTACAACAACTAGCAGCAGCTACATATTCAGCTTCAGTAGTGGATTGTGCAACAGAAGACTGCTTCCTAGAAGACCAAGAGACAAGAGAAGTGCCTAAGAAGTGACAAGTGCCTGAGGTACTCTTCCTATCTAGCCGACAGCCCGCAAAATCAGAATCAGAAAACCCCCGAATAGACAAGGACGAAGAGCAGGAAAACCAAATGTCATACTGGAGGGTAGAGTGTAAATACCTGAAGATGCGCTTAACGGCTTGGCGATGGGAAGTCCTCGGAGACGCCTGAAACCTCGCACAGAGGCAAACTGCGAAGTGGATGTCCGATCTTGAGGCCGTCAGGTACAGGAGGGAGCCGATCATGCTGCGGTACTCGCGTTGATCCACGGCTTCTCCTTCCTCATCTGGATCCAAAACAGTCGAAGTCGCCATGGGAGTGGCGATCGGCTTGCAGTCACCCATCTCGAAGCGCTTGAGCAGATCCTTGGTGTACTTCGTCTGATGGATGAAGATCCCTTCCTTGCATTGCTTGATTTGAAGCCCCAGAAAGTAGTTGAGTTCTCCCATCATGCTCATCTCAAATTCCCTGGACATGGTCTCAGAAAAACTAGAAACAAGAGCATGAGAAGAACCACCAAAGATAATATCATCTACATAAATCTGAGCAAGCAGGAAGTCATTGCCACGCCTAAGAATGAACAGGGTCTTGTCTACCTTTCCCATCTCAAAGTCATTCTTAAGCAGAAAAGTCTTAAGTCTATCATACCAGTCTCTAGGGGCTTGCTTAAGATCATACAAGGCTTTGGATAGCTTGAAAACATGATGTGGATGCTTGGGATTCTCAAAGCCTGGGGTTTGTCTAACATACACTTCCTCCTCTATAAAATCATTTAAAAAGACACTCTTAACATCCATCTGATATAATCTAAAGCCTTTAGAAGCAGCAAATGCAAGCAGAATGCGAATGGCTTCCAATCTAGCAACAGGAGCAAAAGTCTCATCAAAATCTAACCCCTCAACCTGGCTAAAACCCTGAGCTACCAATCTAGCCTTGTTTCTAACCACAGGACCATCCTCATTTTGTTTATTTTTGAACACCCAACGGGTTCCTATCACATTATGACCACTAGGAGGTTCTACTAGGTTCCAGACCTTGTTCCTCTTAAAATTCTCTAACTCCTCATGCATGGCATTGATCCAGCTAGAATCAGATAAAACATGTGATATATCGCGGGGTTCGAAAGAAGCAACAAATGCAGAATGAGAGTAGAGACTTGGATCTTGATACCTGGAGCGAGTGACTCGCTCATGAAGACTACCAATTATCTGATCCGGAGGATGACGCCTCTGAATGTGAAGTGGAGCGCCCGGGGGAGATAATATCTCCTCAACCTCCGCAGTATCACTGATGAAGAAGATGCGCAGAGCCTCAATTGGAGGTGAAGCGATCGTGAGTGTTACGAAGCTTGGACAGGAGCCTCAACAGCAGCAGGTGGAGGACAAGTATCAGCTTCGTCATCATCTTCCTCCACAAAAATGCTTTCACACTGTATCACCAAACATCGGATCTAGCTCGTGGCTAATCTCATCAAAAGTGACATTGCATGTCTCCTGGACAATGTTAGTTTCAACATTAAAAACCCGAAAACCCCTCGAATGTGCAGGATAACCCAGAAATAAACCATCAAAAGTCCTTGATTCAAATTTATCTAGATTTCCTATCTTGAGAATGAAACACTTGGCTCCAAAAACTCGAAAATGAGAAACAGAGGGTTTTTCTACCAAAACGAAGCTCATAAGGAGTCTTGCCCAAAGATGGTCTCAAGAAGACACGGTTTGAAATATGGCAAGCTGTAGCAATAGCTTCGGCCCAAAATCTCCTCGGTGTGCTATACTCATCTAGCATTGTCCTAGCCATCTCGACTAAGGTTCTGTTCTTCCTTTCCACAACGCCATTCTGTTGAGGGACGTGTGGAGAAGAGAACTGATGCTCAATTCCGCGCTCAGCACAAAAAGAAGCAAACAAGGCATTCTTGAACTCTGTGTCATTGTCACTGCGGATCGCTCTCAAGGCACCAGAAAGTTCAGAAGCCAAACGAAGAATAAGATCACGAAAATGACCAAAAGCTTCATCCTTCGAAGCAAGAAAGAACACCCAAGTGTATCTCGAAAAATCATCAACTATGACAAGAATGTACCATTTGCCACCAATTGATCGAACCCTAGCAGGACCAACAGTATCCATATGAAGCAACTGTCTCGGTCCGTCAGTCATGACCAAAGTCACTGAAGGGTGTGAGGCGGCAACTTGCTTGCCATGCCTACAGGGCGCACATACAGCATCCTTGACGGTTTTGAGTTTAGGCAAACCTCTCATGAGATCAAGGTTGCTAACTCGCGTCAGATGATCAAAACCAATGTGCCCTAGCGTCGGTGCCAAAGCCGAACTCGAAGAAGGTGTAAACAAACATTTAAGAGAACCAAAGAAGAGATTCGAAAAAGTCACCCAAAGATCCTAGCAACTCTATAAATCCCAAAACGAGCTCACAAGTGAATCAAGCACCCGACAAGCATTTTTCTTAAATATAGTCTCATAGCCATCATCAAGAAGCTGTGAGACAGAGAGTAAGTTAAACCTGAGCTTGTCCACAAGGGCGACGTCCTTTAGGATGAAATTATCGTTCACCCTGATTGATCCCGTTCCTTCAATCCGCCCTTGAGTATTGTCTCCAAAGGTGATGAGGACATCACCTATCGACCGCGTGAAGGAGGTGAACTATTTTGAGTCTCCGGTCATGTGGCGTGAACAGTCGGAGTCGACGAACCACATGTCCTTCCTTCCGCGATGATCCTGAAAATCAAGGCACAGAAGAACGATATGTCTCAATACTGGGGTTAGTTAAATATGACTTGGGAACCCAGTACTGAGACACACGTCTGCGAGTAGTATGCAAAGCAGAAGTGCTATCCTTGATTCTATTTGAAATTCTGTTGTGAGCAATGGTTACTCTAACATGAGAATTATCCTGTCTAGGAACATGATGATGATGAGCATGTGCAATAAATCCTAGTCCAGTTTTCTTCTTCTCTAAATGACCATTCATAAAAGCTCTAGGTTGATGAGATGACATTCTAGCAAGATTTCTCCTAGCATTTTTCAACCTACGCCAACAGAACTCAACCAAATGCCCATCCTTCTTGCAATAGGTGCAATGGTACTTGGTACCACTGGGAGAAGCACCTTTTGACTGAACAGATGGTTGGGCAAAACCTGCAGATTTGAAAGTGATCTTGGCAGGTTGGGTATCAAATTCAACTAAGTCATTTTTCAAAATTTGAATGCCACTAGATTTGTCCTGGGCAAAGTTGTATCCTAACCCTTGCTTCTTATAAGGAGTTTTTGACTTGTCAAGAATCATGTTTAACTGTTTCTTACCATCAGAGAATCTTTCTAATGTGTCCTTAAGGTAAGCAATTTCTCTTCCAAAGTTAACACATGAATCACAAGTTTTAGCGTTAAGTCTCTTCTTATAAAGAGCAACTTTAAGCTTAAGAGCTTCACATGAAGCACAAGTAGCAGAATTAATACTGTCCTTAAGCTTGACATATTTAGCTCTAGCTGCTTCTACAACATCATGTACTTTATGTTCATGTTCTAAGCAGACAGAGCAAAAGCTAGATTCAACCACATCAGAAACAACCAACTTGCTACACTCTAAGCATTTTTCACAAGGAGCAGATTTCACTTCAATTAGCTCAGTTCTAGCACTTTCAAGTTGTTGCAAAGCAATATCATGAGCAGATTGCAGTTTAGCTAGTTCAGTATGTAAAGCATGGCAAGATGAAGACTCATCAGATTCAAGACTTTTAGCATTCACAAGTTCTAATGTGAGTTTATCTACTTGTGACTCTAACTACTCATTCCTAGTCATGATGAACTTTAAAGCTTTATCCTGACCTAGCATTTGTTCATAGACAGTTTCGCATCTAGCAAAGAGAATATCATAGGAGGGAGATACCTCATTGTTGTCATCGATGTCATCGGAGTCAGCCATAAAACACACGCCTGTAAAGTCCTTGGCCTTTCCCTTCTTGTCTTGAGGGAGCTCCTCCTCTTTGTCCTCCTCGCTCCCGGAGTCCACATCGCTCAAGGATCATTCTCCAAGAGCGGCAAGAACCCGGTGAGCAGCCTTCCTGAGGTTGGCATCATCAAACTTGGACTTGCGTCCCTGAGGTTTCTTCCAAGCTGGCTTTTCATCCTTGTAGTTGCTCTTACCTTTCAGCTTGGGACAATTTGCCCGGATGTGATTAAGCTCTCCACACTCATAACAAGTCACAGGGCCGCCTCTCTTTTTGTTTCTCATATTGTTGTAGGCCCGTGTGAACTTCTTAATCAAAAGTGTCATCTCAGGCTCAGGAATACTTTCAAGATCCTCTTCTTGAATTGCATATAAAGAAGCAAGAGAAATTCTAGAAGAAGACTCAAACGACCCATTAGAGGCTCTCTTGAGCGGGTCTGCTACCAAAGCCATGTTACCCTTCTTAGAATGGTCAGCTTTCTGGATCTCATGAGTCTTGAGCTTGCTATAGAGCAGCTCCAAAGTCAGATAAGAGAAGTTGACATTTTCCTGAATGGCGGTAGCCTTTATCTCCCACTCCCTGGTGTTGATTGCAGCCAGGAGATGGATGACATTTTCAGACTGGGTAAATTCAATACCAACAGACTTTATCTGATTTATCACTGTGTTAAAGCGACTGAAAATGTCATCGATGCTCTCACCAGGACGCATCTCGAATTTGTTATATTCTCTTTTATAGACCTGCTGACACACTTGTTTGATTTGGGAAGAACCCTCATGATAGGTTTCGAGGGTCTTCCAAATCTCATGTGCAGTCTCGAGATTGCAAATCCTATCATGTTCCTGTCTACCAAGCCCACCATACAGAAAATTCTTTGCCTTACAGTCATTAGCCAAGAGGGCTTCAGAAGCCGCCGTAGCAACCTCAGGCAAGATGAGCGGATCTCGAACAGCCTCCCAAATACCTCGTGGTTCACTCTCAAGAAAGACACGCATGCGGTTCTTCCAAAAGGCATAGTCGTGCCCATCGAAGATATGCGGTTTGGAGGAATACTTATCCATCGCCAAGTTCAGTGACCGGTTAAGATTAAGATTGAACTAACCGGGCTCTGATACCACTTGTTGGACCGAAAAGGCGACTAGAGGGGGGTGAATAGGAGCACGATCTCTTTTTCTCCCAAATCGAATTCAATACGAATCTCACTCCAATAGCTATGAAAGCTATGAAGATCAATCAATCATGCACAGCGGAAGACTTGTATTGAATCCAATCAAAACCCCAAAGCAAAATCAACACAAAACCAAAACACCAATTCTCGGGCGGTCTGACCTCTCACGGGGGCGGTCAGACCGGTTGGCCTAGCGGTCGGACCGATCCAAGCGGTCGGACCTCTCCTTCGGGCGGTCAGACCTCTAGTTCAAATGAACAGTGAAATCAGTCCGAAAAACCAAAACGCAAATTGATCTAACTTTTGATTCGTGCGTCCAAACTTCGTGAAACTTGACACACACCTTCCCAAGGATGTCAGGAACCTATTCCAAGCAACGATCGTGAAGATCCTTGCCAAAGTTCAGACCTTTTCCCGTTTGAGTGAAGGTGGGTCAAAAACCGAGTCAAAACGCAAATATGATCTTGAGACTTGCTCGTGGGTGATTGATGATCTTGAAGATCCTAGATGTATTCCCACATGTCACAGCAAGCTAGATCACGGCCAGAAACCAAGCAAAAACTCGCGGATCAAAGAAAGACTCAAAACACCAAATAGAGAGGAAGACATCAAATAGACTCATCTTTGATGAAACTTTCTTTGGATTGATTTGATGTGGTATTGGTTTACAGCCACTCCATCAATGGAGGACAAAGACTCAATACATGAGCACGAAATCAAATCCAACTCTCTAGAACCCTAACCTCCAACTATCAACTCCCTAAGCACACAAGCAAAAAACTAGGGTTTTCAAGTAATGAAAGGGTTGAGGCGGTGCAGCCACCTCCCTCCTCTATTTATAGTGGAGGCCTAGATCTTCTAGAAGAGGTTCCATAATGGACTCCCGTTAAGGCCCAAAACAAACAGGTCACACACGCACGCATTTTAAAGCGCCGTCATCATCTCCTCTTGACCTAATCCGCTTCTCCAACGCACTGTCTTGCGCCGCGGGTTGGCAAAAGGTAACCAAGGCGGTATTTGGTAAAATTACCAAATACCCCTTCTCGGTCCTTCTCCAAGACCGAGTCCAGACAGCGGCACTCGCTGTTCGCCACGTGTAGGTTGATCCAACGGCTCTCATCATGCTCGGCAAGTCTTTCCCATCCGGCCCCACCGAAACCACCATGGCACTTGCACCGACCCGCGCCGCTTGATTCAACCATCAGACCGAATCGCCTGTTCGGTCACCTTTGTCCATCTTGCACCATACTTGAGTCCAATGACTTCACCCGCATCGCCGATCGTTCGAACCTCGCCTCTCCAAGCCTAGTCCCGATCATCCTCGCCGTTGACCGTCGTTGACCACCAAGCAACCTGGACAACAATAGACAAGCAAATCGAAACCGGGAACAAGTTTTTCACAACTTGACCAACGTTAGTCAAAACATGCATCATGCAACACATATGCAATGAAACCCATGAACTTGACCTAACAAGCAACCATCGCCGCCACACGGGTCGACAAGTTAAGTGAAAACCGGTCAGACCGCCACCCTTGGCCGGTCTGACCGCCACTGCCGGTCTGACCGCCAACAGAAGGCCGGTCTGACCGCCACCCAGGGACTTAGCCAAAATTTCAGCACTGAAATCCGCAATCTCTCTGAAAATTTCAAACGAATAGAACTTTTGCCTGGAGGCTCCAAAAATTATGGGACCAAGTGCATTAGAATCTCCTCACTTGCCTACACCCTCTATTTTTGGCCCAGCTCAAAAATCCAATGCCACTTATATGGCCGGTCGGACCGCTCATCAGACGCCGGTCAGACCGCCACCCAACCGGTCGGACCGCCTACCTGGCCGGTCAGACCGTCAGTCCAATTCACCCGAGGCATGGGCGGTCTGACCGCCACCAAGGCCGGTCAGACCGCTTGAGACCTGACAGCATAAGCACTTCTCCGAAAACGCGTGTTTTCGTAAACCCTCAACGTCATTGCCAATTGTCTCATCATCTTAAGATCGTGCGCATATCCCATGATATACACATTTTCCTCTGGAGATCGAGTTTGAGCCGGCATCTTGAGCTTCACATCGCATGATCACAACATACTTCCATCAATTTTCAGCGCATTCAATGGAAGAAGCTGAAGTTCTATGCGACCGGATAGGAATAATCGCAGACGGCAGCTTGCAGTGCATTGGAAACTCTAAAGAGGTACATTTATATGTGTTAATTGATCATATTTTCAGACATGATCATTTGTCTTCAATGCTAACATGACCACCCAATCTGCCTTTCCAGCTGAAAAGCAAATATGGAGGCTCATATGTACTTACAATAACGACTGCAGCGGGCGAGGAGGGGGAGGTGGAGAAATTAGTCCAGTCAATCTCGCCTACTGTGAACAGGGTGTACCACATCTCCGGGACGCAGAAGTTCGAGATGCCAAAGCAGGAAGTGAAGATCTCTGAAGTGTTTCAGGCCATGGAGCATGCAAAGAGCAGGATGCCCATTCTTGCCTGGGGCCTGGCTGATACAACGCTGGAAGATGTCTTCGTCAGAGTTGCCAAGGAGAGTGACACATTATCTGTGGCACAATCCCAGAATGTCACCGTCTGATATTTATCGTAGTAATTTCAGATATATCAGTATGGCAATCCACTGAGTTTGGACTGCGGAAGCTGGAAATAGATGCGATAGCAAACCACGGGAAAAAATAATAATCTTATAGGACCTTCTTTTGGCCCGTAAAGTTCTTTTTGTTTTTAATAAGGGAAAATTGATGATTTGCAAGAACTCTGTTTGAGAATTTGTTAGTGATCTTTGTGCATATGGTATATCTAGATTTTAGAGAGAGTTTGTTTTGCGCAGTTCTATAATATTTAGACAGTATTCATTATGGATACTAGAGTTTGTGTAGTATCCATTCCGGATACATAGAATTCTTGCCAGATATAAATAATCGTTCCCTTTTAATAAAAGGACACCCTGTAATTAGTTTTAAGCCAGCAATGGAAAAAAAGAAAAACAGAAAGCGCTGCATGCGGTGCATGCAGCACCCAAAAACTTTCTGTCCATTCTTGCGTACGTGATCATGAGTTCCAGAGCGTGAGTTTTCGCTTCCTCAGCGTGCGTGTGTGCTCCGTCATGGATCGGTTTCCTGTGTGTTCATCTGTCTAACGTGTGCTTCATCCAAGAATTGGTTTCCATTTCGGCTGAAGGTTTGGGGAACGTTTCTGCCAAGCGTTCATTTGCCACCCAAAATATTTTTCTTGATCATTTGCCACTCCAAAGCCTGAAATAGCTAACATTTGCTACTTTCTCTGTATTCTGGTATTTTTAAAAATTTTGCCCAAAATTTGAATGTGCAAAGACTACTTTGCCCTCTTGTTCCTCACCTCCTACCTCTTCTTCCCCATTCTTCCCCGTGCCATGTTCTTCCCAATGCCATCCTGCACCTCCGGTGCCCACAACCTCCTCGCCCTGATCGCCGGCCGATGCCCGCGTCACTACTCGAGGCTACCGTCGCACCGCCGTGAAGCTCATCGCCAGGGCGCCGCTCCCCGGAGCCATCCACACCGCCATGGACCTCGCCGAGTAGTGCCTAGCCAACCTCGTTGATGGCATCGTGTAGGACCTCTCGGCCTCCACCACGCCGAGGCGCTTCACCTGTCCCCAGGAGGACTGGTCGACGCCAGACATGGGCAGCACAACGGCGGGCCGGCGGCAGACCCACACCTCGCCGGCATCCTCCACCCTCAACATCGCAGCGCGCCTCCTCTTCTTCCCTCGCCGTCGACGATGTCCACCCCACCCCCTCGTTCACCTCTCACCCTGCATCTCGAGCAGCCATGGCAACAGGGTCGCAACACAGCTCCTCCTCTTCCCCTGCCGCCACCGACGTCCTCCACTCCCACTCTAGCACGGTGGTTGGCTGCCGACGGACTTGGGGAGGCTCGGTTCAGTTGGTACGAGGCATGCAGCTTATTTGAGGAGGAGAAGTTAGACAGGAAGATGTTTCTTCAAAAAACGAAGTTAGACCAGAAGAGAGCAGCGAAGAAAAAATTGCGAGTAGAATGTGAAGAAGATGAGGGTATTTTGGACTTTTCACATGCGATTTTGGCAAAAAGAAAGAAAAACTAAAATACATGCAGAGTGGCAAATCACAGCTATTTCTCTCTTTAGGTGGCATTTCATCAAGAAAAATCTTTAGGGTGACAAATTCACAAAGAGGGATTTTTAGAGTGGCAAATCATCAATTTTCCTTAATAAGTTAAACTGGTCAAGCACCGGATTTCCATTACTGCATAACAGAAACAAGATTTTTGGTCATCAAGTTAGAACCTCTTGAAACCTTGATATGTGGCAACACTAATCACAAAGCGTCCCATCACTTCCCCTTCCCAACCCCATCCCATTCGGTTCACGCCAAACACCATCGCGTCGATCTTGGGCAGGCACTATTGCTCTGTACCACCACAAAGGTTATTCAAGTTAAACAATATCATCGATGTGTCACTAACATGTGGTCTCTAGGCCCACTTGTCAGCCCCACATCCACATATGATGGTTTTTTTCCAATTTGTATATCTATAGTGTTTACTTTCATTTCGTTTTTAGGTTTTATGAGAAAGACCAAAATGCCCACTAGTCTCTTTACTTCCCTACCTTCTCTCTTCTTCCCGGCCCAGCCTAACTCCCGCCCTTCTCCCTCTATTCGACCGGCACAAAATCCGCCTGCCGTGACGTGCCCTCGCCACGCATGCGTGCATTCTAGCCGCGTTGTGCCCACCACCATGACCACGTCATCAGCTACACCCTCGACTTACTCCACCTCTCCTCTCCCTTCCTTGGTCACCGAGCTTGCCACCACCTTCTTGTTGGGTTTTCACCAAACCATAGATTGATTTTGTGGAGGCTTTCCGGTCTACCCTCTATTCCTCTGCCTTTTTCGTGATGCCGCTCATAATTGCATAATGAGACTAGAGGGTAGGGACCTATTTATAGACTCCACTTCTAGATGTTATAATTAACTCACCTGTTTTCAGTACACCGTGAGACTCTTGAACCATGCCACCAACCACAATCAGACATACCAGTTTTATGAGTTTAAAATATATTAGTCCATAGCACACATGTGTGAGTTATGTGACATGATCAGATTGTTTACGAGATCAATTCCAATCTGACATGTGGGTCAACAGCCTGCAAAACTGATTCTGCAAAACAAACCCAGCTATTCCACCATGTACTGTATCCAGATTAATTACATGCATGCATATTAAATTCCAATATGCTCGATCTCAATAAATATGTCTACCGTATTCCAGCACAGCCGTCCTCAGCACCTCGAGTATTAATTCCTCGAGTTAAATTCTGCATCAAATAATTCCCTATCACATATATCAATATTCCACATTGAGTTAAAGCAGATAATAACCACAATAAATGTTGAAAGCCACATAAAAAATCCAACATCTCCTACTTGGCTGAAAACATTTCAATCAATAAACTGAAGTCCCATGTCTTTAACATGCTTAGAAAATAATTCATGACTAACTGGCTTAGTCAGTGGATCTGCAACCATATCAATGTTAGGCAAATAAATAAACGAATAAATTTGAGTCTATTTATTACATCACGAATATAGTGATACCTTCCTTCAATGTGTTTACTTTTAATATGAAATTTAGGATCCTTCGAGACCTTGATCGCTGCCTGATTATCACAGAAAATAGTGACAGGTTGTGATGCACTTTCTATGACTTTAAGTGATGCAATAAATTCCCTCAGCGATACACCTTGCATTACTGCTTCAGATGCATCAATGTATTCAGCTTCCATATAGGGAAGAGCAGCTGAATCTTGTTTCCTGCTGCACCAAGAAATATCCCCTCCTGCCAAAGTGACCAGACAATTAGAAGTTGATTTTTGGTCATCCGGATCCCCTTGCCAATCAGCAATAGTATAACCCTGTAGCTGAAGATTATGACCATTAAAACATAATGAATAATCCATAATTTCTTTGACATAACGCAGTACATATTTGATTTGTTTCCAGTGCTCCTCCCTAGGATTCTTTTGATATCTACTGACAATTCCAATAGCATGGCTGAGGTCAGGTCGTGTAAATAACATAGCATACACAAGACATCCCAAAGTTAAAAAATAAGGAATACCATTCATTTTAGCTTTTTTCCTTAGGAGTTTTTGGACATAATTCCTCACTGAGTTTAGTTCCTTTCACAATAGGTATATTAACAGATTTGCTATTTTCCATAAAAAATCGTTTTAAAACACCTCAAAGGTATGCCTTTTGAGACAACCCAAGAATCCTTTTATTTCGATCTCTATGTATTTTCAACTCCTAAAACATAGAAAGTTTCTCCCATATCCTTCATATCAAATTTAGAAGACAACCAAGCTTTCACTTCCATCAATGTATTTTTATCATTAGAAGCAATGAGAATATCATCAACATATAAAGATAATAAGATAAACAATTACCCATAACTTTCGTATATATGCAATGATCACCTTCCGTCATTGAAAAACCATATGACGTGATAGCATCATCAAAAAGAATATACTATTGACGTAAAGCTTGTGACATGAGGAGGGTGTGCTCCTGGCGGCTGATAAAAAATAGAGGGCTCTGGCGGCGCTTGGGTTCGTGCATCATCTGGAGATCTAGTTGTGCACGTGAAGGCATGGGGCTGCAGACGTGCAGGTGCGGGTAGCAGGCATTACGAGCGACGGCCCGTGCTTAGGCCATCTAGCAATAGAAAAGGTTGTGCAGCTTTTGATGATTGGTGATAATCAACAAGGGAGTTGTTTTTGCTGTTGCGTCATGCTGCATGACTTTTTGCATTGAGTTCATCTCTGTTGGTTGATTGACTTGATGGTGCTAGTTATCTATTTATTGTTTTTGGCATTGTGGTTGCGCATTGTTGATGTGCTAGGATTGGAGAGACAACGTGAGGAGCTTTTGGCTTGTTGCGGCTGTTGCTTTTGTTCCTATTCATGGTATTAAAAATTCCGACCAGGGTGTTATTGGCGGCCTGTGATTTTTGTTCATGCATGAGCCGGCAGCTTGCTTCTTTCTCCCTAACGTGGATTTGCAAGTTGGGGCAGCATAGATGTGATTGTTAGTTTTGGGCTATCAAGGAAGGAGAAGTTAATTTATTTGGTTGCTACCTACTAGTTGTTGACCGCAAGCTAGGGACTTCAATTGATTTACATACAATGCTTGTTAATCAATTATTGTCTTCTTTGTGAGAGAGAATTAAGGTGGGAAAAATTCTTCTACAATCATTCACTCCCCCTCTGATTGTCGTTAACAATCCTACAAGTGGTATCAGAGCAAGATTGCTATAGCGTTAGAGAGGTATGTGAATCGTCCCCCCATGCTAGATGGTACTGATTTTGCCTTTTGGAAGTGTTGTATGCAAGCTTATATTGAGGCTCAAGGTAGTGATGTTTGGAATAAAGTTTCTAGACCTTATGAGGTTCATGTTACTATTACTAATTTGAATAAAAATGATGTTGATTTGAATGCTCAAGCTCGTAACTTGTTGTTTTAAGGGTTTTCTCGCAAAGAATTTGATCGTGTAGCTCATATTAATTATGCCCACTTAATATGGAAGACTATTTGCGATTATCATGAAGGAACCACTAAAATTAAGAAAGTGCGTAAAGAATATTCTGATTTTGCTATGAAGCCTGGTGAATCTATTGATGATTTTTTTGCGCGTTTTGAGAAAATATTAAGTAATTTGCGCGATGTTAATGTTATTCCTACTGATGAAGATAATGCAACTAAAATTTTGAGATCTTTAGGTTCTGAGTTGTTGATGGTTGTCACAACTATCAATCAAACTATCGATCTAGATACTTTAACTATGGATGATCTTTTCTCTAGATTGAAAACCTATGAGATGGAAGCTTTGCCATCAAAGATCGATAAATCTTCATCTTTAGCACTTGTGACTAACCTCGTGCAAGCTGCTTCGTCGAGTTATTTTCCTTTGTCTGCTTTGTTTTCTTTTTCGAACAGCTCCCTGAAGAGGATTTGGTGTTGATCTCCTCACGGGCATACAAGGCACTCAACAACATAAGGATAAGGAAGCGAGGTGGTGTGTCAAGTTCTATCAGGTGCTATGAGTGTGACGAGTCAGGTCACGTTAAGGTGGATTGTCCCAAACTCAAGGGGAAGGTGATCAAGGAAGACAAGAATTACAGTCGTCGCCCATCTAAGAACAACAACACCAAGGGTGACAATTTTCGTCGAAAATTAGCTAAAAAGCTACTTTCAGCTATCCAGCATCTTGATCTGAGTGATGTGGAATATGAGAGTTGCAATGACGATGACCACGATAATAATAATGCTAAAGGTAAGAAGAAGAACAACGACGACTTCACGGGCATGTGCTTCATGGCAAGAAACGACAACGACAACGACGATGACAATGACAGTGATCCCGATGAGGTAAAACCATCATATGATGAGCTTGAAGATGGTTTGATTAAACTTGCTATTGAATTGAAAAATACTAAAAAGAAATTGAAAGAAAATAATTGTCTTGTTGAAGCTTAACTTCTGAAATTAATAGACTTAGAGCTTCTATTCCTGATGATGAATCTTGTGAGTCTTGTAAAGTTTTACACTCTAAGCTGGAGACTGTTAGAACAATTAATGCATCAACCTTGGTTCAACTTGAGGATGTAACTGCTAAACTTGATGAACTAAGATTGACACATGATTCTTGTGATAAAAAGTTAAAACTTGCAAATGATGAAATTGAAAAGCTCAAGTTTAGTTCTCCTACATGTTTAGAGTCAAGTACTTCAAATGCTCAAATTAAAACTTGCTCTAATTGTGGATTACTAGAAGCTAGACTTAATTCATCTCAGAAAATAATTCAACAGATGCTCTATCATGAGATAGCTTCTTGCTCTAATTGTCCTAAACTCACCATAGAAATAGAAGCTTTGACAAGACAGCTTAATGATTTTGCTAAAAAAGAAAAGTTCGCTCAGTCTAATGCTTCTAAGAAGATTGTGAATGAATCTGTCATATGCATTGCTTGTCCTACTCTAGCTAAAGAAATTGAATATCTTAAGGACACTTTAGAGATATTTTTTTTGGCAAGAAAATTTTGAATATGATCCTAGACAAGTCAAAAGTAAGTGTTAAAAATCATGGTCTAGAATTTAATTTTATTGAGCATGCCAAGAATAATCCTCCTACTGTTGTTAAGTTTCTTGAACTTGGAAAATTTGAAGTAAAATCTGAACCAAAACAAACTGTGTTTAAATCTACTGGTTTTGTGCAAAGCTCTTCTACTAATGTTGTAGGTGCCAGCTCATCATCTCAAAAGAATTTTAATTATGTTAAATTTCATTACACCTATTGTGGTAGAAATGGACACTTACATGAATTTTGTTTTAGGCGTGTTAAGAAAGAGAAAAAGGAAAGATTGAATACTTTAAGATAAAAATGTGCATCTTCTTTTGTTGTTCCTAGAACTAATGTAAAAGGTAGGTTTTTAGAGAACTTTTATGATGATTTTAAATCTGTTTCACGTGCTGGTTTGGGTTATAATTCAAATAATATTTATTCAGCATTGCCGACATTTTAAGTGGCAGTTAGACAGACTTCTTTTTGGCGTTCTGATCGCTCACGCATATATGTTTCTGGTTCTATTTTTGTTGCTCCTGTTCATCGGTATCTCAGTACTGGATTCCTAAATCTTATTTCACTAACCTCAGTACTGTGAGCCCAATGTTTCCTGTGATGTATGAACAGTTGACGAGGCTGGAGAACATGAGCTTGATTTTGTTCCAAGCTTTTACGTCATTGCTTGATTGGAACAGTTGATGGTTCTTCACTTTCTTTGATGGCTTCCAGGAGATTTCACTTTCTGAGAGGCCATGTAGAAGGTTGATGTTGCTCTACACCTTGTTGAGTTTGAATTATAGATTTTTTTTTATAAAACCATTTGTTTCTACATGATTTGCTCTTTTGCGAAGTGAGTTGGGTGTGTTGCATCCTATGGCCTTATTCCGAGGGGGAGCTTGTTTAAAATTTCAGAAGATTTATTTATTATACTTGTCAAACAATTCATCAAGTCTAAGCCATTGAAATCAAATGAGTTGTAGAGCTCTCATTATCATATTTACTCATGTGCTGTGTAGCTTTGATCATGACCGGTTTTAATTAATTTGCCACTTTTGAACTAAAGCATGACATGGTGGAATACTTTGACTAGATTGATTATAGTTATTACTTTGCGATGTTCAACGAAAAGGATTAGCTTGATTGTGAGTCTTATTTTAAATCTTGTCTGAGGCTCGTTTGTTTCTTATTGCAATCTTTTTGTGCTCACTCAATTTGACATGTTATATAAAAAAAATAATAAAAAAATGCTCAAATGAAAAGATGTATACTTCAAGCATGCCATACATATATATGTATCTCTATAAAAAAAGAAATTGCACAAATAAAAAGATGTATGCTTCAAGCATGCCATACATATATATGTATCTATATAATAAAAAGAAAGTACTCAAATGAAAAGAAGTATGCTTCAAGCATGCCATCAGTGAAAAGAAGTATGTTCCAAGCATGCCACATGCTCAAAGAATTGAGTGTGGAGCAATAGGTTGCTACATGAGACTGCTAGCTTATCTAGATTTAAAGTTTACTTCACTTTTAGGTTTTAACTTTTTATTGTGATATCTCATTGTGCTCTCTATAATCGGTATGGTCATTGTTGAGATGCCTGTCATTAATTTAAATTACTTAATCATTCTAAAGACTTGTTTTGACATTTCTATATGGTATATGATTTTATATGATCCTGATAGCTCTACTCAAAAGGATGGCTTGGTTACTTTCTTAAATCAATGCAAAGTGATTTGGATAATTTACAAAGCTTCTTGATTTTTACTCTTCTTGCTCCTTTTTTCTTAGAATTATTCTTTCTCTAAAGTTCTTGATGATAACATTGCCAAAGGGGGAGAAAATGGGAGAAATTTGCTCCTTATGTTGAGGGGGAGCTTTTCTGGTTTTTTGGCTTTTTGGCTTCAGTTCTTCACTTATATCTGTTTGAAGCTAATTCATCATGCTATCTTGAGGTGTTGTCAATGTATTCATCAAGGGGGAGATTGTTAGACCATGTAGCTAGGTCTAGTATATTTTAGTTGATGAAAAATTGACAATGTATTGACAATGTTGGGTACTGATGTTATTTGAGGCGTGGTGTGTGTGTGAACTAATGTCGGTCAAATTGGGAAGAACTTGTGCCGGAGAAATATATTGTTTTGGTCTTTGCATGTGCAGGATAACTCGGAGACGATCGTGGTCTACGGTGGTGGCCGGGAGATGGCTTGGTGCGAAGTCATGGTCCAGAGGGTCAAGGATGCTGGAGAAGATGGTCGGGCTCGAGTTGGGGCGCGCAGAGATCAAAGATGGATGATGTTTGTTGGAGCTACGAATGTGTGGTCCGGAGGCTACGACACGTGACAATTTTGGAGTGTCCAAAATTGGTTTTATAATTTGGTGTAAAAGCCCACGTATTGGGTCCTAGGACTATTGGGCCATACATGGGTGATTAAGTGCCAACGCTAGAAGGTTTTATGGTTGGAGGCTGTTGACATATAAATAAGGGAGCTGTGACATGAGGAGGGTGTGCTCCTGGCAGCTGATAAAAAATAGAGGGCTCTGGCGGCGCTTGGGTTCGTGCGTCATCTGGAGATCTAGCTGTGTACGTGAAGGCATGGGGCTGCGGACGTGCAGGTGCGGGTAGCAGGCATTACGAGCGGCAGTCCGTGCTTAGGCCATCTAGCAATAGAAAAGGTTGTGCAACTTTTGATGATTGATGATAATCAACTAGGGAGTTGTTTTTGTTGTTGCGTCATGCTGCATGACTTTTTGCATTGAGTTCATCTCTGTTGGTTGATTGATTTGATGGTGCTAGTTATCTATTTATTGTTTTTGGCATTGTGGTTGTGCATTGTTGATGTGCTAGGATTGTAGAGACAACGTGAGGAGCTTTTGGCTTGTTGCGGCTGTTGCTTTTGTTCCTATTCATGGTATTAAAAATTCCGACCAGGGTGTTATTGGCGGCCTGTGATTTTTGTTAATGCATGAGCCGGCAGCTTGCTTCTTTCTCCCTAACGTGGATTTGCAAGTTGGGGTAGCATAGATGTGATTGTTAGTTTTGGGCTATCAAGGAAGGAGAAGTTAATTTATTTGGTTGCTGCCTACTTGTTGTTGACCGCAAGCTAGGGGCTTCAATTGATTTACATACAGTGCTTGTTAATCAATTATTGTCTTCTTTGTGAGAGAGAATTAAGGTGGGAAAAATTCTTCCACAATCATTCACTCCCCCTCTGATTGTCGTTAACGATCCTACACTATCATTAGTATTCCTCTCTATGGAGTTATTTTCACCAACCAAGCAATCAATATTGTCATCATTTGATAGCTCACCAAGAAAATAACGACCTTTATGATGAGTCCAGTATGCACTAATTTCCCATTGTGCAATATTTTAACTCTTCCTTTTCCAAACAATATATCATAGCTAATAGATTCTAACCGAGCAATAGAGATTAAATTTATTCTCATGCTAGGTGAATATAATGTGTCCTGTAATAATAATTTTCCTCCATTAGAGAGTTCTGGGACATAATTTCCAATTCCAAATACATCAATTTTAGCATCAGTGCCCAAAAAGATATATCTATTTTCCCTTAGAATTGTTTGCATAGAAGTAAAAGCTCTATTATCTTTAGTAATATGAGATGTAGCACCAGGATCAACAACCCAACTATTTGGAAAAGTAGTAGTAAATAAAGATTCAGTGTATACAAAAATATTAGACATACCGTTAGGCGATGAATCGCCTTTACGCTCAACTGGTTGTTTGTTTTGATCCTTTTGCTTCTTCTTTTTCCTGCAATCAGCTTTGAATGCCCATACTGATCACAGTTGTGACACTTGAAATTCTTGTACTTATCCTTCCTTTAAACTGAGTTATAATTTCCACGACCATCCTGATCCCGTTTCTTGTTAAGCTTTTATCTCAAATCACTATTAGGCTTACTCTTTTGCTAATTCCTTTTATTAGTGCCTTTTTCCTCTCCAAGGTGTAACTCAGAATTGTGAGTATTTCTTTCTTTTCCCTGAGAGAGTTTTCTATCTTCTTCTATAAGTAAATGATGCATAGGAGTGCACATGTTGAGTATCCTTTCAGAATGATAGAAAGATATCTTAAATTGTTCCTATGAATTTGGCAAAGTTTAGAACAACCATGACATACACTTCTTCAGAAAAAGGATAACCAATATTTTTTAATTCATCTGCTAAAATACAGAGTTTATTGAGATGCTCATTAATTGAAGTGCCATCATACATCTTGGTAGAGAGAAAACGATTAACAAGATTAAGCACTTTAATAAGAGATACACCAGCAAAATCTTGTTCCAGATTACACATTATCTTACACGCATTCCGTTCATCCTCATACTCAGCATCTAAAGAATCAGTTATTGATCCCAACATAAAAATACGAGCCCTTTTATTATCCCTTGTCAAATTTTCATATTCTTATGCATAATTTTCTTTTTCCTCAACAGTGGCATTTTTTCTAGCTCTTTCGGTTCATTTTTGTCTATTACATAATCAATGTTTTTAGCAGAAAGCAAAAACGTGAATTTTCTTTTCCAAACCATGAAATTTGAGCCATCCAATTTACAAGATTTAAGCAATTCAGAAAAAACGCTGCTAGATGCCATTGTGAGATACCTGAAGCGATTCAAATCGGAGAACCAGGAAATATTCGCTGTCCTCTCTTCTTTTCGCGTTGCGTACAACAACACCCATGCTTTCCTCGATTACCGAGCGGAGAAAATCAGATGCAGCAGAATCAAATCGATAAACAATCTTGTCCAACCAACAGCCAAGAACCGCACATGCCTGTCCAATGCAGAATCGTGTGGCGTCGCTATCGTCTTAGATTTGTGTTCAATTTCTTCAATCAATGAGCAGCAGCAAAAATAAACAAGGAGATTCTTCGTTGCTGCTTTTCCCTCGCATGGCAAGATGATGTTGCGGTGAAAAAAAAATTCTTCGATCGTTGTGCACCTCCTGTGCTTTTCCTCCCGCACGGCACGGCAAAAAGGCACCACAACACCACCCGGTTGTGCTATTTGCGGCAAAAAAGCAGATCAGATCGAGCACCGAATTGCCATACGACGTGAAAACGACGTGATGCATCAGTTCCGAGGAAAGGTTTCCATGCACGGCTGCTGAGCGGGCCGCCTCTGAAATAGGCTCTGGTACCAATGTTGGGTTTTAACTAAACCCTAGATTGATTTTGTGGAGGTTTTTTGGTCTACTATCTATTTATCTACCTTTTTGTGGTGCCGCTCACAATTGTATAATAAGGCTAGAGGATAGGGACTTATTTATAGACTCTACTTCTAGGTGTTATAATTTACCCACTTGTTTCCAGTACATCGTAAAACTTCTGAACCATGTCACCAATCACGATCAGACAGGCCAGTTTTATGAGTCTAAAATATATTAGTCCCTAACACACAAGTGTGATTCATGTGTCATGATCATATTGTTTACGAGATCAATTCCAATCTGATCATGTAGGTCAACAGCTTGAAGAGCTGATCCTGCAAAATAAACTCAGCTATTCTGCCCTATGTTGTATCCGGATTAATCACATGCATGCATATTTAATTCCAGTAGACTTGATCTCAATAAATATGTCTACCATATTCCAGCACAGCAGTCCTCAGCACCTCAAGTATTAATTCCTCGAGTTAAATTCTACATCAAATAATTCCCTATCACATATATTAATATTCCACATTGAGTTAAAGCAGATAATAACCACAATAAATGTTAAAAGCCACATAAAAAATCCAACACTTCTTCCCTTCCGACAAAGCCGTCGCCGCTGCCGATTTCCTCCATCGGTAAGCTTCGCTTTGATTCCTTGCAGATGAAACTTCCCCACCCCTCCACGAAGCTAATGCATTGGTCAATTGCAGCTTATCTCCACCGTCAAGCCGTTGACGCCATCCTCCATTGCCACCGTCGTGGTTCACCATCACCTCCCGTCGCCGGTGAGCTTCATAGAGAGCATCCTATGCCTCCCCTATTTTCTTTCGCACTGACAGTGAGTAGGGAGGGTGACGTGATAGGGGAGTGCACTTGCAGATGCGGCAGGGGTGTGGTGGGCAAGGTCGCGGTAGAAGTAAGCAACGACGCCCATGTGGTGGAAAGGCCCAAGGAAGAAGAAGGGGGTATGAAGCCCTCTTTGTTTAGGCTTTTTGTCTAGCTTAAAAGCAAAAAAGCCTAAGCCTAAACAAATGGGTGACTTTTTTTTATCAGGCTTATAAAAAGCTTAAGCCATTTTAAGCCTAAAAGCCATAAGCCTTGGATGAGGTGTTTTTTTTAGCTTTTGCGAAATAGATTATCTCTTTGCCACCGAACTTCATTAAAATTACCCTCAAAATGCCATTGATATATAATTGCAAACCGTTTGGTTTTTTCCATCGTTTCCACCCTTCGGTCAGGTCCTCAACCCGACGCCTCCCCCTCCCGTTTCCCCATCCCTATCGCCGCCGCTCCCATCTCCCCTCTCCCCCGCCGAACGACGCCACCTCCAATCTCCCCTCGCCATCGCCGCCGCCTCCCATCTCCCCTCCCGACGATGCCGCCTCCCCCCAACAGACGAGATCCCTAAAGCCCAATTCCCCGCCCGTAGCACCGTTCGCGATTCCCCTGCCCTAGACGCATGCAGGACGGCAGGAGTAGGACCCTCTGCCACCGCTCCACACTTCCCGTGCTGCCGGCTGCCACCGTTCCTGTGCCTCTTCCCCCTCGCCCGGCCGTCGCCACTCCTCCCCTCACTCCGGTGCCGCCTCCGTCGCCCGGCCCGCCGCTCCTCACTCCATGCTGTTGAGTTTTGTAAATTGCTATTCCCAATTCATGAAATTCCCTATGATTGCTGGGCGGTGCCAGCCATGCCCGCCAAGTGTTTGCTGTTTTGTCTCACTGGCCTGGCCATGCCATGATCCTTCCTGGTCTTTTTAGTGCACTTAACTATAGCTTTTATGTAGGTGAAGTTCTGGTAGCAATCATAGCATAGTCAAATTTTTCAGATTTCTTTACATACACATATATAATTGAGTTTATTGCATTGTCAGTTCACATTGAGACCTCAAACTTAGTTCTTAGTGTTTTCCCTGGTCAAACTTTGGCCTAATGGTTTATTGGTGTTTCTCCATGTATAGTTTGGAGGCTTAGCCATATCACTAAGAAAAAAAATTGTTTGCAAGGCCAGTATGCCAGAGCAGAGCTGATCTGTCGAACCCGGGAGCGAAGGATCCCGAATTCTCTGTGTTCATACATCGGTCCAGGATTTCCAGTGTACACAGTCTCACAAAAAGGGATATCACAATCATATCACGAATTCGTAAATGACATTAAGTAAATAATTGTTTAATACAAATGAGTCTGACAACAATATTAAATGACAAATGATAAACACAGCGGAAACATATAATAGAGGTAAGCCACACGATGCGCCACAGGCAATCGTCTGGGTCAAAAGGACTACTCGTCCGGATCCTCACCGTCGGGGTAGAAGTCTTCTCCTGAATAAGATTTATTCAGCAAGGATGAGCACAACTTCCGTGCTCGCAAGTTACACCCAATATTGAATTTAAATACATGCATAAGGTAACAAGTGAGTATGGCAGGGGTTGTTTTGCATAAACAGCATTTCCAGTTTAAATAGACATAGTATTTTCTAAGGCAGTTTTATACTATGACTAAAATCATATTTTTGAAATGTCAATGTTATAATGTGGATAACCTCCAATGATAAAGTGAAGGATCCCCTCCTAACACTTGGCTTCCCGCCCAATTTTCATAAGGATTAACCATCCTCAACATTTAATAAAGCATTTAAAAACCAAAAATAATTCTAACTTTAAGTGGCCCTGCTAGCATGTCCATGACCATGACGCGCTATTCGAATAGTTTCTACTCGCAGAGTTGGTACAACTTTACCCACACGAGGTGACATGCTCGTTATGTCGCCAATTCACGCCCGTAGGCGTGGATGAGCAATTACCATGAGGCCTTTACAATGTTCTCGTCCTAATATACTCATGCCCGCTAAGGTTTCGCTCCTTTGGACTAACCGCCTCCAAAGCCCTCTTGCGCCAAGTGGAATAAAACGCCTAACCGACACCCACATAATCACTTGACATAAATACACTAGAACATCACAAATTAATTAGCCAAATCCTGCCCATACAGGACATGTGGTAGTACAGTTAAGGCATAGCATTAAGCGGCTCAAAGACCGGTCCTCAATTGTCTTGGGCGTCATTCCTACAAACCATGGGCCTTAATCTTAACCAGATTAATCCATTGCATAAACCTGCACCCACCATTCCGACCATTTCGCCCAAGTTCAAACTATTTTTTGATTTTATTTTGAATAAAACTCTATTTATAAACCCATGTGGTAAGACGATACCACAATGTAAAGTTTGAAACAAATTTGTAAGAAATTTGGTGAAAACCCTCCCAAATTTTGTAAGTGTGAACTAAGCTTGGCTAAGCATATGTTTAGTTTGGATAATATTTTACCTATGGTGTCGAGGTATTTATATATGATATTCAAATTGGCCTACAATAAAACATGGGGGTAACTATACATAAAACAGGACATTAAAGTATTTATACAAACATACGCATGCAATAAAGAATTTAAAAACTGAAAATAACTTAAAATACTGGGGGCAATATGGTCAATGGTGTAACTTGCCTTGGTCGATGTCTTGGAATTCTAAATCTTTAGATTGATCGAACTCTCCGAAGTCGTCGAAGTCTAAACGTGAAAATACGACAATTCAAATTCAAATTCAAATAAATTAAAAAACATAGCCCAAATTAACTCCAAATTGAAATATTTTGGTTTAGTTGGCTATATTATAATTTTATATAAATTTTGCAATTTGAATCACCTAATTTGGAGTTCATATGCAAAAGTTATGAATTTTAGAAGTTTTAAACCTAATTCTGAAATTTAATTGAATTTGCTGAATTATTTTTCTACTGAAAAACCTATTTATTGTGCAATGCTGACGCCAGTGAGGGATTTTTGGAATTAAAAAGAATTAAAATGATTTTTGACATGCGGGCCCCACGTGTCATAGACAAAGCTCACGGTGGACTGGGTTTATAGATTTTGGCTCGCCACGTAGGTGTCCACGCGTGTGGTGACTCGGCTGTGGGACTGACGTGGCGTCTACGTGGCCGAGCCACGTAGGTACGAGCGGCGCCGGCGTCGGGACCGAGGGTCACCGGCGTTGCGGTGTTCGGCGAGGATACCAGGAGAAAGAGGGGGCGATGGTGAGTATGTTGCGCTCACCCACACATCGAGAGGAGGTCGGAGGCGACTGGCAGTGTGGAGAAGGCGGCGGCGCAGGTACGGTCGTCGACGAAGCAGGGGTTCCGGCGATTCTCCGGTGGAGTGGGTGCGCGCACCGGGATCGCGGGGAGGCGGCGATGGCGATGGCGTCGCGAGACGGCTTCAGGATCGCGCGCAATCAATCGCGCGTAGCGCGCGGCTTGGCGGCGACGAAAATCTCGATTACGGCGAGCTCGGGGAAAGAAAAGAATAATGAGTGGGGGCACTGTGTGGAGGAGGAGGAGGACTTCCCTGTGCTCCCTTTTATAGGGCACGGGGAGGCCTGGAGCGGCGGCGACGTGGGGGACGTGGCGGCGGCGGTTTGCGAGTTCGTGGCGTGCGTGCGGAGAACGAGGGGGAAAAGGTGGGGATCGTGTGCGGCGACGGGCGCGGGTCTCGTGCGCACGACGCGGGGAAGTCGGGGGCGTTGAAGAAGGCTGTTAGTGAAGCTCGAGTGCGGACGGCAATGGCGGCGGTTGCGCGGAGAAGAAGGTAGGGGAGAAGATGACGCGGAGCCGTTGGATTTTGATTCAACGGGCAAGACCGTTAGCGGTGACATGGAGTGAAACGAGCGCGTGCGGCTCATTGGATGTTAATCCAACGGCGCGGAGGAGAGGAAGAGAGGGAGAGACGTGGTTGATTGGCAGCCGTCCGATTTAAATCGGACGGTGGGGAAGAGAGTGGGGAGAGATGCGGGGGTGTGGGCCGGTTGGGCCGTGTGGGGAGGGGGTTTGGGCCGGAGCCTTTGGGTTTCGGCCCAAACAGGGTTTTTAATTTTCTTTTGTTTTTCTATTTGTTTTAATTCTGATAATTCATTTAGGCTTTAGAAAATAGCAAAATAATTCCAAACATTATGGAAAAATTCACAGAAATTCCCATACTTATTTTGGACGTAATAAAATTATTTCCAACTTTATGTTGGTTTTTAACTTTGCAAATAAATTTGTTTTGACTTTAAATTAATCATAAAAAGCTTTTTAAAATTTCAGAAAATTCTATAAAGAACCAAAAAATTTAATTTTTACTGAAATTTGAAAATTGGGCTGTTACAACCCTATCCCCCTTAAGGGAATCTCGACCCGAGATTCAGGCTTGGTCAGCAAACAGGTCGGGGTAGTTGGTCTTGAGGTCCTCTTCTTTCTCCCATGTGGCTTCACTCTCTGGGTGATGACTCCACTGCACCTTGTATGATCGAATGATCCTGCTCCTGGTGACTCGCTCTGCGACATCCAGAATCTTGATTGGTCGCTCCACATAGGTGAGGCCTTCTTGGAGATCACAGCTTTCCAGGAGGGTGTGTTCTTCTGGCACTCGGAGACATTTCTTCAATTGGGACACATGGAAGACATTGTGCACTGCTGACAAGGCTTCTGGCAGCTCAAGCTGATATGCTACTTCTCCTCTTTTGGCTAGTATTTTGTATGGTCCCACAAATCTGGGTGCAAGTTTTCCGTTTGTTCGAAATCTTCGTACTCCTCTGAGTGGAGTGACTCTGAGATAGACAAAATCTCCTACCTCAAAGTTTAAATCCCTCCGACGGTTATCAGCATAACTTTTTTGTCGGGTTTGTGCCACTTTCAGATGTTCTCTTATGGCTTTTACCTTACTTTCGGCATCTTTGATTAACTCAGGTCCAAAGAGCTGATGTTCTCGTACTTCATCCCACAGAAGTGGAGTTCTGCATTTTCTTCCATACAAAGCTTCAAATGGAGCCATTTGCAAGTTGACTTGATAGCTATTGTTATATGAGAATTCTGCATACGGCAAATTCTTGTCCCAACTTTGTCCAAAGTCTAGGGCACAGGCTCGGAGCATATCTTTGAGAACTTGATTGGTGCGTTCCGTCTGGCCATCTGTCTGAGGGTGATAGGCTGTACTGAAATTGAGTTTGGTCCCTAAGGCTTTATGCAGACTCTGCCAAAATCTTGATGTAAACTGGGAACCTCTGTCGGACACGATCTTCTTGGGTACTCCGTGTAGACAAACGATCCTGGCCACATATAACTCTGCCAACTGGCTGCTTCTGTATGTAGTCTTGGCAGGAATGAAGTGAGCTACTTTGGTCAATCGATCAATTATCACCCAGATAGAATCATATCCTGATTGGGTCCTAGGGAGTCCGGTGATGAAATCCATGCCAATTTCTTCCCACTTCCATTCTGGAATTGGTAGAGGCTGCAACAATCCAGCTGGTCTCTGATGTTCTTCCTTAACTCGCTGACACACATCACGTGAGCGCATTTAACTCAGCAATTTCTCGCTTCATGCTGACCCACCAGTATTTCTCCTTCAGATCCTGGTACATCTTGGTGCTTCCGGGGTGAATGGAGTAAGGTGATTCATCAGCTTCCTTCAGGATTGACTGTTTTATCTCCTGTTGGTTAGGTACACAAATGCGGTTCCCGAACCACACAGTTCCTTGTTCATCCTCAGCGAATCCTGGAGCCTTGCCTCTCCACATATTCTTGTTGATCTCCTTGATGTCTTAGTATTCTAGCTGTTTTTCTCTGATCTGACCTTGAAGAGTTGGTTGTACTTCCAAAGCATTCACACAACCTTGACTGACAATATCCAAGTTTAGACGCTTCAATTCTTCATGTAGTTCTGGCTGATCTTTCTGCACCATCATGGTATTACAATAAGCCTTTCTGCTTAAGGTATCTGCAACTACATTTGCTTTGCCTGGATGATAGTGAATCCCAAGATCATAATCTTTTATCAACTCTAGCCATCTTCTCTGCGAAGGTTTAATTCTGCCTGCGTGAAGATATATTTCAGACTCTTGTGATCCGTGAAAATCTCACAGCGATTACCAATGAGATAATGCCGCCAGATCTTCAACGCATGCACAATCATTGCTAACTCAAGATCATGTATCGGATAATTCCCTTCGTGTGGTCTCAACTGCCTGGATGCATAAGCCACTACTTTGCCTTCCTGCATTAACACACATCCGAGACCTTGACGGGATGCGTCGCAGAAAATTTCGAAATCCTTACGGATATCAGGTAAGACTAGCACAGGTGCTGAGACTAATCTCCTCTTCAGGTCTTGGAAACTTTCTTCACAGGCATCTGTCCATTCAAATTTCTTTTCCTTCTTCAGAAGTTGGGTCATGGGTCTTGCAATCTTAGAGAAATTTTCAATGAACCTGCGGTAATAACCTGCTAGTCCAAGGAAACTTCTCACTTCGTGGATCGCCTCTACCGCTTCAACTGACATCGCTTCAACCTTGGCAGGATCTACTGCAATCCCTCCTGCTGACACAATATGTCCAAGGAATGCCACTTGACTTAGCCAAAATTCACTTTTGCTGAATTTTGCATAAAGTTGGTGATCCCTGAGCTTGTCCAGTATCATTCTGATATGCTTCTCGTGTTCTTCTTCATCCTTCGAGTAGATGAGAATGTCATCGATGAAAACAACCACAAACTTATCCAAGAATTCCATGAACACTTTGTTCATCATATTCATGAAATAAGCAGGGCGTCACAAACCGAAAGACATCATCAGAAACTCGCATACCCATATCTGGTGGTGAAGGCTGTCTTCGGAATATCTTCTGGTCTGATCTTCAGTTGGTGATAACCAGATCTCAAATCAATCTTCGAGAAGACACTTGCTCCTTTCAGCTGATCAAACAGATCATCTATCCTGGGTAATGGATACTTGTTCTTGATCGTCACCTCATTGAGTGATCTGTAATCAACACACATCCTCATGCTATTGTCCTTTTTCTTGACGAATAGCACCGTGCTCCCAAGGTGATGAGTCGGGCCTGATGTACCCTTTGCTTCGTAATTCTTCAACTGTTTCTTCAATTCTGCTAACTCATTGGCTGGCATTCTATAGGGTCGCTTCGATATTGGAGCTGTCCCTGGGACTAAGTCAATTAAGAACATTACGTCCCAATCCGGTGGCATGCCAGGTAGATCATCAGGAAAGACATCAAAATATTCTTGCACTACAGGTATATCTTCAAGTTTTACTTCCTTCATGCTGGTGAGAATGGAACTTCCTTTGGTGCAGGTCTTGGGCTTGAACTCAACTGAAATTCCTTCTCCATTGGTGAGAGTGATAGGCCTATTGGCACAGTCTATTTGTCCATGATTCTTGGCTAGCCAGTCCATTCCGAGAATGACATCCAAACCTTGGGAATGCAAGACTATCAAGTCTGCTAGGAAGGGTACTCCGGATATTTCAAGAGTGAGGTTCGGGCATAGAGAACTAGTTCTCATCTCTGAGCCCGGAGATTGGATTATCATAGGGTTGATTAAGGAAGATATAGGTAACCCATTTTTACTCACAAACTTATTTGAGACAAAAGAATGCGAAGCTCCAAAATCAAATAGTACTGAAGCTGGTATTGAATTGATAAGAAACATACCAAGCACGACATCCGGTGCTGCCTGGGCTTCCTCAGCTGTGACGTGGTTCACACGTCCCTTGATAAATTGTCCTGACGGCTTTGCAATGCCGCCAGTGGCTGTGGCTCCTGGTGCTGGTTTGAAGACGCCGCTTTCTGCTGCTTCTTGGGGCATCTGTTGGCGTAGTGCCCTGTTTCGTTGCAGTGGAAACAGTCACCTCCTGCACCGAGGAGCGGAGCTCTTCTCGCTGAAATTGCCCTCCGCTGATGCGCCGCGAAGTTGGAGATGTTGGGGCGCCGGTTCGCATCGAACTCGGGAGGTGGAAGACTGGAACTTTCCACGCTGCGGTGGCTACGGCTGAATGAATCGAGGTTTGGGAAGACCTCCTGCATTGAATCTTTGGGCGGCCATCCTCCGCTTGCGGTTCTCCATCTCCTGATGCTTGGCCTCCTAGCGGATCGCCTTGTCCACCAACTACTGGAAGTCGGTGAAGTTCTGAGAGATCAGTTGGACGGAGATATCATTATTAAGCCCCTCCATGAATCTCTCCTGTCGGTCCTCATCCCGGGCTACGTCAGCTGGAGTGTAGCGAGCCAGTTGATTGAATCGGTGGAGATACTCTCCCACCGAGCGATTGCCTTGGCGGAGCGCATGAAACTCCCTTTTCTTCAATGTCATCATGCTGGCAGGGATGTGGGCATGACGGAAAGCTCTGACGAACTCGTCCCACGAGATGGCCTGGGCATTGGCGTGGGAGATGCAGAAGTTGTCCCACCACCCGGCCGGTCCGTTGAGTGGTGAGAGGCGAACAGACCTCTCGCGATCGTGCATTGCGCGATGTCCAGCTTCTTCCGATGGCACGGCCAATCGCCGCATCCATCGCCTCGGTGCTCGCTGGAGAAGGTTGGAGGACGCATGCGCATGAACTCCGACATGGTCACCCGCTGAGGAGGGTGTGCTGGTGCCTGAGTTGCGGCGGTAGCTGCTGCCGCGGCCTGGATGTTCTGAGAATTGCTGAGCGATTGGGCCAGCAAGTCGATGAGGTGGGTTTGGTTGGCCAACATCCGCTGCCGCCCGATCCTCGCTGGCGGCGGGAGGAGGTCACGGATAGGTCGCTCCTGATTGTCGGCATTCTCGTTGCCCTGGCCTTGAACGCTGCCACTTCCTGTGCGGGTGGCCACCATCTGCTGAATTTTCCAAAGACTTAGGAAAGATAGGAAAAGGTAGCACTAAGGGGAAATAAGTTTATATTAGCCCAAAAAGCACACAAATACAAGACAAAGAATCAAAATTTTCTTTTTCAAAGTAGTTCTTTATTTTATTCATTTGATTATGGCTACCGCAGAAGGTTAGTAGCTCATAATTCGCAGCTAATCGAACAACTAAAGGGGAAAGCAAATATCTAAAAAGGGAAAAGCAAATATCTATGGGGTGTAGTCAGGGGAGTTGCAGGTGCTGCCTTGGCCTGCCTTATAGAGAGCTAATTCTGCCTCGGTTGCTCTCAGCTTCTCTTCTGCTGCTTCTATTCTCCCCTGGACTAAATACAGCTCGTCCAGGGTGTTGCCATAGGCGTAATCCATCGCCTTGGCTAGTTCCACCTGATGGGTGATCTCTGGCATATCCTCATTCTCGACTGAGCTGAAGGCACTGCCTAGCCGGGTGGGGATGTGCATGGGGTAGTACTGGAACGCAATATCCCGAAGGTGGGCGTCATAAGTATAGCGAAGTCGGCGCACAGCTTCCCTCGCTGCATCTTGGATGCCGTCAGTGAAGGTCTCCCGACGCATTGGGGCGTCGAAGATGTGAAAACTCGTATCCGGCGCCAAGTTAGAGTAGAGGATAACCTCCACTCTCCAGCGCTCCTCCTGTCCCACAATATACTTGTATCGTTGGTATGTGGGCCTCTTCTTGAAACTTAGATGCTGCATCATCTTCCATAGTATATCCGCCCATTCTCCAGCAAAGATCCCATGGGAGATGCGGGTCGGTCTCTCGGCCATCTACAATTTTAGAAGAGACAAGAGTTTAGAAATATTTTAACAGAGAAAGGAAGAGTACGACTCTGGAAGATAAGTAAATAATTTTAAGTTTTTGAAAATATTCCTTAATGGTTTTACCCTTTCTGCCGTGGGCCATGACCTACAGTCGATATGGCTCTGATACCACTTTTGTCGAACCCGGGAGCGAAGGATCCCGAATTCTCTGTGTTCATACACCGGTCCAGGATTTTCAGTGTACACAGTCTCACAAAAAGGGATATCACAATCATATCACGAATTCGTAAATGACATTAAGTAAATAATTGTTTAATACAAATGAGTCTGACAACAATATTAAATGACAAATGATAAACACAGCGGAAACATATAATAGAGGTAAGCCACATGATGCGCCACAGGCAATCGTCCGGGTCAAAAGCCCTACTCGTCCGGATCCTCACCGTCGGGGTAGAAGTCTTCTCCTGAATAAGATTTATTCAGCAAGGATGAGCACAACTTCCGTGCTCGCAAGTTACACCCAATATTGAATTTAAATGCATGCATAAGGTAACAAGTGAGTATGGCAGAGTTGTTTTGCATAAACAAATTTCAGCTTAAATAGACATAGTATTTTCTAAGGCGCTTTATACTATGACTAAAATCATATTTTTGAAATGTCAATGTTATAATGTGGATAACCTCCAATGATAAAGTGAAGGATCCCCTCCTAACACTTGGCTTCCCGCCCAATTTTCATAAGGATTAACCATCCTCAACATTTAATAAAGCATTTAAAAACCAAAAACAATTCTAACTTTAAGTGGCCCTGCTAGCATGTCCATGACCATGACGCGCTATTCGAATAGTTTCTACTCTGCAGAGTTGGTACAACTTTACCCACACGAGGTGACATGCTCGTTATGTCGGCCAATTCACGCTTCCGTAGGCGTGTGACTGAGCAATTACCATGAGGCCTTTACAATGTTCTATCCTAATATACTCATGCCCGCTAAGGTTTCGCTCCCTTTGGACTAACCGTCCTCCGAAAGCCCCCTCTTGCGCCAAGTGAGAATAAAACGTCTAACCGACACCCACATAATCACTCGACATAAATACACTAGAACATCACAAATTAATTAGCCAAAGCCTGCCCATACAGGACATGTGGTAGTACGGTTAAGGCATAGCATTAAGCGGCTCAAAGACTGGTCCTCAATTGTCTTGGGCGTCATTCCTACAAACCATGGGCCTTAATCTTTACCAGATTAATCCCGTGCATAAATCTGCACCCACCATTCCGACCATTTCGCCCAAGTCCAAACCATTTTTGATTTTATTTTGAATAAAACTCTATTTATAAACCCATGTGGTAAGACGATACCACAATGTAAAGTTTGAAACAAATTTGTAAGAAATTTGGTGAAAACCCTCCCAAATTTTGTAAGTGTGAACTAAGCTTGGCTAAGCATATGTTTAGTTTGGATAATATTTTACCTATGGTGTCGAGGTAGTCAGATATGATATTCAAATTGGCCTACAATAAAACATGGGGGTAACTATACATAAAACAAGACATTAAAGTATTTATACAAACATACGCATGCAATAAAGAATTTAAAAACTGAAAATAACTTAAAATACTGGGGGCAATATGGTCAATGGTGTAACTTGCCTTGGTCGATGTCTTGGAATTCTAAATCTTCAGATTGATTGAACTCTCCGAAGTCGTCGAAGTCTAAACGTGAAAATACGACAATTCAAATTCAAATAAATTCAAAAACATAGTTCAAATTAACTCCAAATTGAAATATTTTGGTTTAGTTGGCTATATTATAATTTTATATAAAATTTGCAATTTGAATCACCTAATTTGGAGTTCATATGCAAAAGTTATGAATTTTAGAAGTTTTAAACCTAATTCTGAAATTTAATTGAATTTCCTGAATTATTTTTCTACTGAAAAACCTATTTATTGCGCAATGCTGATGCCAGTGAGGGATTTTTGGAATTAAAAAGAATTAAAATGATTTTTGACATGCGGGCCCCACGTGTGATAGACACGGCTCACGGTTGACTGGGTTTATAGATTTTGGTTCGGGGGTGTGCTGGTGTGTCGCCACGTAGGTGTCCACGCGTGTGGTGACTCGGCTGTGGGACTGACGCGGCATCGACGTGGAGTCTACGTGGCCGAGCCACGTAGGCACGAGCGGCGCCGGCGTCGGGACCGAGGGTCGCCGGCGTTGCGATGCGTGGCGGTGTCCGACGAGGATACCAGGAGAAAGAGGGGGTGATGGTGAGTATGTTGCGCTCACCCACACGTCGAGAGGAGGTCGGAGGCGACCGGCGGCGTGGAGAAGGCGGCGGCGCAGGTACGGTCGTCGACGAAGCAGGGGTTCCGGCGATTCTCCGGTGGAGTGGGTGCGCGCACCGGGATCGCGGGGAGGCGGCGATGGCGATGAAGGCGTCGGCGGAGACGAAGCTTCCACGACGGCCGCGCAATCGGCGGTGAAAGCGTGCGGCTTGGCGGCGACGAAAATCTCGATTACGACGAGCTCGGGGAAAGAAAAGAAGAATGAGTGGGGGCACTGTGTGGAGGAGGAGGAGGACTTCCCGGTGCTCCCTTTTATAGGGCACGGGGAGGCCTGGAGCGGCGGCGACGTGGGGGACGTGGTGTGAGACCCCGGTTTATTAAACTTGTAATACTTAACCTTCCACTGGTTCTAGTATCACAAATAGAATAATCCGCGTCTCGATGAACATGTGCCTCCCAACAAGCAAAGACACATACATCAATTCCAAGCATGCATCATTTCCATACAACAGAATATAACAAGTCTACCAAAAGACATACATAATATAGGTTATTACAACACAGCCGACCGGCCAAATGACATAAGTAGCAAATAAGTAACAGCGGAAGCAAAAGTTGCCACAAGATGGCTTAAACCAATAGACGACCGGTTAGCCACATAACACCACGGGGCAACCGATCGGGCCGCCAAGCTAATCGCCTCAGTGAATCGCCACAAAGACAACTCACAAAAGTGAGGTCCATCGGACTCACTATCATCCTCTGCACAACACAAGCAATGCGGTGAGTACAAAAATGTACTCACAAGACTTACGAGTAGCAAGCCTATACATAGCTACATGAAAGTCAGATTCAAAGGGATGTGGTTATATGGTTCTTTGGACGCATAAAGCAAGTTTCATTTGCAATATTGTAATAAGTTGAACAGCAGTTTGTAAAATCTGTTTTTAAGCATTTAAATAACAGCGAGTAAGCATAAGTAACAAGTATCCACCTAGAAGTGACTTTCCCCAAGCCACCACATCATAGCATGAATCCCTGATTCATACCACCCATCAAGTTTTAATTTTAAAAATGGTTGTAGTCTAACTCTTGAAAAGCTTATCCAAGCGTGTCCATAACCTAGGACGAGGCTATTCGAATAGTTTTAATCCTGCAGGTGTACCAATGTACCCACACTTGCATCGCCTTTTGCCAAGCTATTAAGCACACTTCCTTTGGTATGCAAGACGGCTAAGTCCTACTAACCCTTTCCAATGGAATATGTTAATCAAGAGACGCACGTATGGGGGTTAATCCTTAGTGATCTGCCGACGAAATATGGATCACAAGGACCCATACGTGGAGCAGGACACACCGGCCTCGGCGGGTGTTCCTCTCCCTACAAACGTGTCCATGTTGCATATAATCAAATATGCAACCCACCTCGCGACTCATTAATTAACACAGCCCAAAGTACTCAGCTAAGAGAGGTCCCATATCCCTCTAGTGTGGTTAGCACGCACTGTAATGCTCGGATAACAGATACTCACAAGTAGTTCGGTCCTTAATTGACCCGGGCACCATTCCAATCACACCCAAAAGATCACACCATCATACCATTGTGCCCAAGTCTAAATTGTTTTCATTTTCAGTTTTAGTTTTGCAATTTAGACAAAGCACAAGGCTGAAATATACGTATTATAACAGTTTGTGTGATCAAGGTTATCGACAAGTCGATAACCGCCCATTTCTACCGACAACTAAGCATGGCTAAGCATAATAACACGTAAACTACTAAGTGACAAGGGTCCATCCAATAACCCAAAATCACAAAGAAGTAACCTAGGCTTCAGTAGTAGAGGAATAAACATTTCCTATTGATAATGCATCTAGTAGGCCAACTATCGACAATAGTTTAAAACAACATAGCAATGCATACATAGAATTTGCAACCAATATATTAGACTTTGAAAATAGTAGGAACAATATGATCAAATGAATGCTACATCTGCTTGCTCTGGTGAAGTGCGAGATCCGATGGTCACTTGTGGCTCAATATCAAGATTAATAATATTGTCTTCGGAACCTAACGCGAAAAAGGCGATAAGCAAATAAGAACGAAGAACACCAAGTGAAACTCCAACAGCAAAACACATCCAAAACTAATAAAATTTACACTACAGCTAGGGAATGACCTAAGACAAAGACCAGAACAAGAATTATGCAATTTGGACTTAACATGCAAAAGATATGGACAGAATACTCTTTCTCAGCCCAATATCAATCTAATTAATAATTAGCACTGTTCATGGCGAAATTTTCTAGAATGATCTAGGGTCTGAAATTTTTATAGTAGGTAGATTATGACATCCTAATAACAGCAAAGTTGGATTTACTAAATTTGGAGTTATACACATTTACTTATGATTTTTCTAAGTTGTAAATCTAATGCAAGTCACTTCTGAATTATGAACATGCTCAAATCCTACTTTATATGAAAGTATACTAATGCATTTAATTTAACAAAATTGACTTGCACAAAATGGATTTATACAGAAAAGATATGCATTTTCAAGATTAAAACTATTTCGAATATTCAAAATGACCAAATCAAGTTATTCCTAGTTATACAATTTTCTGCTACTGGAACATGCTTAATTCCATTTTTATAATAAACTAAAGTGATAACATAATTTATTACAGTTGGAATTACCTAAAAAGCAGTTAAAATGAATTAGTTATGAGTTTCTAAAGTTTTTATATCATTTTCAGTTGTTAAACAAATACTTACCGAAATACAGAATCAACCCAATAAAAGAATACGACGTGGACAACTCCCAACCCTTGATCTAAAATCCTACGGCTCACGCGCGCCGAAAACAGCGCACGCGCGCGAAATCGAAACGGAGCCCACCGTTGGATCACGATCCAACGGCGCACACGAGTGTATGACGGTGCGGTTGCTTGGGCCAATCCCAGCCGCAGATCTGCAGATGGACGGTCCAGAGTGCACCAACGGTCGGAAGGTCCGATTGCATACACGATCTCAGCCGTTGATCGCAAGATCGATGGTCGAGAATGATCAGGGCATCCGGAGGGTCCGAATGCATACAAAGATCTGGGCCGCAGATCTGAAAATGAACGGTGGCTATTTATCGCAGTTCAAAAAGGGGGGTGCTGACACGTGGGACCGCATGTCAGTGACTTCAAGTCACCCATGCGCTGGTTTAACCCACGTGCACAGTGCACTGGGCCCACTTGTCAGCGACTCAGAGGAGATTTCCGACAGGGATTAAAGGCCGACACACTAATTAAGCAATGATTAAACTTAATGATGTCGGAACAGTGCGGGATTGAACCAGAGAGTGATTTAAGGATATTGGGCCCACTGGTCAGTGGCTCAACGATAATGATTAAGACACCATTAATTAACTAATGATTGGTAATTAATGTGTCCTAATTAAGTGACGGAAACGGGAGCTCCTGTGCCGGCAAAACCCGAGTGATTTCAACGGCAAATCGCCGGCGACACAGGCCGCGGCGGCACCGAACAAGAACCAAAATGGATTCGCAATAGCACTACGAATCTAATGGTAGCATTCTCGCCGGCGGTGAGGGACTAGAACGCCGGCTAGCCGGAAAACGAAAATGGGAGCTTTTACTGCCAAGTGCGAAAATAGCGAAAAGCTCCGCTGCGGTCCAAGGAAGCGGGTGCCAAAGCTTCTAAGGACTAATAAGAAGCTACCTTAGTGACAAGAAGCTTCAAAGATGGCCGGAGATGCTTGATCACGGTGAAAGCTCGCCGGACTTGGAGAAGAAAGATTGAAAACGACACCCTGAGCCAAATGAGTGATACCCAAGCATCAATATAGCTTCATAATGATTCACAGAAGCTACATGAGCAAGTAATTAGAAAAGGGAGCACTCACCTGAGCTGAGGAAGAAGATGACCAATTTAGGCCGAATTTGAACAAACCCCAAATTGGACAATTCCTGAGAATCAAATCCAAAATTAAGTGAGGGGAAATGTTCAAGGAAGTAAATAGATAAGGTTAGGGCAAAGAAACGTGAAGGAGGACCACGGGAACACCAAGAACACCCAAGGAGCTCCACGGGTCAACAATGGCGGTTTGCCATTTTTGAGGTGTTAAGCTCCAATACGGTGAATGAAGCTTGGTGGTGGTCTAAAGAGATACTAGGAAGCATTGAGAGTGCTTATAAAGCCATGAAAGCATTAGGGTTTGCACCACACATCTTTCGGGCGGCAAAACACAGAGCACAATGCGCGGCCGACATGGAAAAGATAATAGCTGGTGCAATAGGGCATGACATGGCCAAATGTGTCTCCCACGACCCATAATGTCGACTAGGGCAGCCGTAGGGAGCATGACATGACACTGCCATAACCCCCACTGTGCTCGCACGGCTCAAGGTTGAAGAAGACCAGGGAACGATGCTCGGGCGATTTTGAGCCGTTGGATGAGACACGGACGGCTGAGATAGAGCCACGCCTCCCAGGTTTTAAAACACAATGGAAAGGTTCCGAGCCTTAGGATTAGAAACGAACGGCTCAGATAGCCCCACGTCGCAAACGCGATTTACAACAGAGGGACATGCGGGCGTTGGATCTTAATCCAACGGCTCTGATTCAAGAATGCAACCGGAGGGTCCGAAGGTTTCGGCGCATCTCGACGGTTGGATGGAGATCTAATGGTTGACATTCAAACTTGCAACCGGAAAGTCCGAAGGGTTACACGCGCGCGGACCGTGCGATTTAGATCCAACGGTTCAGATCCAACGCGCATTTTAAAGAGAGGCTCGGTGCAGTTAGTTGACTGGACCGAATCAATTGGCTCGAGCCCGAGTCTGACTCGAACCCAAGTAACAGTAAAACCAAGTTTGACTTTGAAATAAGAACAGAGACTTTGAATGATTTATTTGAGGTAGCAAATTAACTCCAAAAATTATGAAATTTTTACAGGAGCTTGCTAACTCAGATATTAACCTTGAGTAAAATTCTCAGAGGTTTTTATACTGTTGATAAATCTCCAAAAATTCTGCAAGGCTCTGTTTTAATGTTTGACTGCCTCTAAAAATATTCAAACAATTTCCAAAAATTGTGAAATTTTTCAGAGGGGTCACATACCATCACAGAGACTTAGGAAAAATATTTCCAGATGATGATCATAAGATTTGACAAGATTGTTTTAGGAATAACAAGATTTGGATCAACTAGACTTGTGACAATGTATTTCCATAATCCCTTGTACAAGAATTGTTTGGCACAATAGGAAACACATGATGTAAGAAAAAGTTTTAATTTCTACTGATTTTCTTACATTTGAAACACAAGCCTAAAGTTGGGATGTTACACGTGGCGGCGGCGGTTTGCGAGTTCGTGGCGTGCGTGCGGAGAACGAGGGGGAAAAGGTGGGGATCGTGTGCGGCGACGGGCGCGGGTCTCGTGCGCACGATGCGGGGAAGTCGGGGGCGTTGAAGAAGGCTGTTAGTGGAGCTCGAGTGCGGACGGCAATGGCGGCTGTTGCGCGGAGAAGAAGGTGGGGGAGAAGATGACGCGGAGCCGTTGGATTTTGATTCAACGGGCAAGACCGTTAGCGGTGACGTGGAGTGAAACGAGCGCGTGCGGCTCGTTGGATGTTAATCCAACGGCGCGGAGGAGAGGAAGAGAGGGAGAGACGTGGTTGATTGGCAGCCGTCCGATTTAAATCGGACAGTGGGGAAGAGAGTGGGAGAGAGATGCGGGGGTGTGGGCCGTGCGGGAGGGGGTTTGGGCCGGAGCCTTTGGGTTTCGGCCCAAACAGGGTTTTTTAATTTTTTTTTGCTTTTCTATTTGTTTTAATTCTGATAATTCATTTAGGCTTTAGAAAATAGCAAAATAATTCCAAAAATTATGGAAAAATTCACAGAAATTCACATACTTATTTTGGACTTAATAAAATTATTTCCAACTTTATGTTGGCTTTTAACTTTGCAAATAAATTTGTTTTGACTTTAAATTAATCATAAAAAGCTTTTTAAAATTTCAAAAAATTCTATAAAGACACAAAATTTTAATTTTTTTCTGAAATTTGAAAATTGGACTGTTACATGATCACCCCACCCCTTTCCTTCTTTCAGGAACTATCAGGGCCTGCAAGAAAGCCGCATTGGAGTGCGAAGAAGCAAAGTTTGAGCAATACAAGACTAGAGGTGCAAGATTTCATTCAGGAACATATATTGTTGTCCTACTACATGAGCCCCCTGAGGTCTACATCTTCTAGGACAAGCATTCGAGATCCGAGGAATCAAGTCAACGCGCTGTTTTGATCCCAATATGTTTATTGTGTATTGAAAATATATTCGGCATGTTTGTAAATCTAGCATGGTGCATCAAGTTTCAGAATGAAATTACTATACAGTGAAACAGACACCTTGCTTGTACATGGCCCGACGGCTGAACAACAATCCAGAGAAATCCTGTGATAAATGTCTGCCTATGTGTTTGATTAATTGCGAGCCTCATTGAGAAGATACATAGCAATAATGTCGAGATTTGCAATTTATTTGGATAGGCTATGGTACACACGTATGCTCATACAAGCGAAATCTAGTATGCTCATACAAGCGAAATCAATTTTATTTCATATGTATACTTGTATGTATCATCATATTTTTAGATCATGCAAAAATCAGTTTAAATCCATTCTTAACAAGGTCCTTTAAATCCTTAAGGGCATTTCAGTCTTTTCATCCTTCACACACAACTCAATAAGCCAACATTCTACAAAAAGCTTGATTACCAAACAACAAAATTTGGCTTAAAAACTTATAGGCTTATAAGCTGATTAAACCAAAAAACTGGCTTTAAGCTACAAGCCAAAATGCCTAAACCTAAACAAAGAGGACCTGAATATGATGGTCTTTTACCATGTCCATTAGTTTGACCGTGCATTTGATTAACATTGACGGAAAAATGTCAAAAACAAATTGTAACACAAACTTGAAGTGGCACAAACGAAAGACACAATCTTTCGATGGCATAATCAAGATGGCACATATTAAGGGTGGCAAGAACAAATTTTTCGTACATTTTTCTGGTGCAAGTTGGACACTTTTGCCACATTTTGTACACTTATTTTAACCCCGTTCCACCATGGAGACACAAGTTACATCACATGCAGACAAGAAATAATCTCTTGGTAAGGTAGTAGAGTTGTGGGTGTACAATTCTACCTATCAGGATTTAAATCTTGGTGGCCACTTTTATGCACATATGAGTGTGTTTTCAGTAGAATTTTTGTAAGGACGCAAGTTTATCCCCTGCTTCCATCTTTCTAGTCGTGTGCTAAGGGCGTACGCTCATGTGTGTGCACGTGTGTGATGGTGTGTCATGTACGTGTTCCTTATAATCGCAAAAATGAAGAAGAAATAATCTCTAAAACTAGCATAGAGTGAGCATTATCAAAGACAAGTCCGGTAGGCCCTTGCCTAATTGGAATTCCATTATGGTGCATTGGGAATAAAAGAATTCCACATGAATTTCCTAGAAAAGGAAACATCCAGCTGTAAATTACTTCTCCTCAGACGGTGGGGCCCACACTCATTGAAGCATATGCCCAGCCAAATTTAATCAGCAATATCCCCTTTCCATTAAATACCCACATATGTTTTTGGAAATCCATTAAATACCCACATATTTTTGGAAATCCATTAAATACCCACATTTGATTTTGTGCTAAAATTGAAAGTGAAACCCTCCAAATATAAACAGAGAAGACAACCCAAGGTTAATTCGGAGATCTTTTTGCAGAGAAGGCAACCCTGTAGAATTAATGCCATCACACCCCTCACCAAGATCTCTAGGATACTCCTGTGAATCGTGATATCGTCCAGACGTGACCTTGCTTCCATGGGAAGGCTCTCCAGGACGGTGAAGAGTCTTCACTGAAGACCACGCTAAGCTCGAAGGGTAGAACCGTCTTTTCACACGAACCGCAGGCTGGTTGATTAACGTTGCCCGCCAAGCTCCCGTTTAACAGTGCAGGAGTACTGGAGACACTTAGCATCTCTTCTTTTGTTTGCCTCGAGTTCTCCAAGAGGAGAAGAGCGATGGGTGCGAACTGTGAGCAGACCAACGCTCTCTTCAGGAAAAATCTTGTGATCCAGGTGATGCGTATCTTGATCAGTTGATCTCATCGTCTTTTTGGATTGTTTGGTGTCCGCAAAATTATGGCTTTAAAACCTTTTTTTTTTTTGCTTATTTTGTTGCCGGAAAGATTTATTTTTTTGCTTATTTTGTTGCCGGAAAGATTTACTACGAAAAGGCATCACACATCAAGAATCTGTGATGAAACGCATCTTTTGTGGCCCTATGTCTGCCGATTTGGGTGAAATTAAAGGACTCGAGTGATCATAGGATCTAAATTCCTATTGTATGTGTTATCCTGTAATTTGAGGAATGAAGAATGGAGCACATGTTCTTTGGTTGCAAGTTTGCGTCTTTTGTTCTCGCCTCAAAGATTCACTAGGAGAGGGTGTATCTCATTCATGTAGAATCTAGGACATGCGTCTTTTGGAATCTTTCATCTGCGGGTTTTGATGAAAACAACTCAAATGTTGATAGAATTGTGTGCCTGATCATGTAATTTTGGGGAAATGTAGGATGCAACATCTGTGTCGTCAGGTTCTAAGATCCAGTTTTTGTACCCAGCACAGATGAAAAATCCCAAATTCTAACTTCAGTGTGCTAATATTCACTAAAATCGCTCGTCTTGATCCTTAATTTTGATATCTCTAAATTGTCAATCTGCAGAGGCGCGCTTGGAAGACGAATTGCTGCCTCATCTGCTTCCCGTTTCTAATATGCTTATTTCTCGGAGGGGCGCAGAGGGCCATGAAAAACTATTTCATCCGTTCAATAGCAGATAGAGCCCCTATCGATTGCCAATACTGCACTGCTCATACTAATGTAAGTGTGAGCGAGGACATAATAGGAGGGCTTTTTTGTGCAACACAATGCCCGCTGCCTATCGCCCCGAAATGGCCACCTGTGCTGCAACTGCACGTCAAAGACGATCTTCTCCCGTTCACTGATCTTCCAGACGCGTCGTGCAGAAGCGCAGGCTCCTGCGCGGCGACGTTTCTTGTAACTGGCAGCAACCAGTCATTTGCAGGAAGTATGCAAATATTTTCAGTGCAATTCATGAATTCCATGGTTGTAGTGAGTGGCATTTTTACCAGCTTATGCTCCTTGCAGGTGTCATGGCTAACATGTTCCCTGCACACACATCGTTGAACTTGGCAGCTGACATTTCCGCCTTGGCTGATTTTGCTCTGGTTGGTTTCCTTGAGCTTTGTGTGATGGTGATGCTCATGGAGTAGTTCCATCACCATTCTCTAATTTTTGATAAACTTTTGCAGGGAACAGACACAATGCCTCTGCCATCTTCTGATCCCTATGGATATGGTACCGACTTCAATAAAGATGGTACCGACTTCAATAAAGATGATAGGCCCCTTTATTTTCTTCAGAACAAATGCACTCCAAACTCGACACTTTCTTTTCCAGTCCAACAAGGTGGCAACAATTTCACCAAAGGTGATATTCTTTTAGTGGAAGGTCAAATTAGTTATCCAATACTTTGCAGGCATTTTCCTAAAAAAATGCTTTGCAGACATTATTATTTTTATTATTTTCAAATGAACAGGAAGGAGAGATGCCTGAGTAATTGAAATATGTAGTGCAAACCAAGAGTTAAGTATTTACAGAGTTGCACTTAGCGCATAGCTACTGCGTTCACTATGCAAACCTTTTTTTTCTCTGAAAAGTTACTAAAAGCCGACAATAAATAGTTGGTAACAATTAGTGCCCGCATATTATTTAAAATTTCACCTCGATGTTTTGCCCATTGTCAACATTCTTCAATTTGGTTGGCAAATGAGTAGATTGCCTACCTTTCCCGATAGCTTTAGCACATGAAACTCAATATGACATCAGAGCAGGATATCTTGAGTTTGAGACCCGCAAAGCTCGTTTTTATTAAATATAATTCGTGGTGCATGTGTGACTAGCTGTGCCTGTGCTGATGTGCCCTTGTTACCGGCATAAATGCCCACACTTTGTGTGGGAGAAATAACTAGGCAAAAAATAGCTTTGCGATGGCATCCATGTGGCAAGTAGGCCGATTTGGTTATGTAGGTCTAGACAATGTCGTCTTTGACTCCTTGTTGCAACCTTACTTCACTAAGCTCGCATCACAGCTGCACATATTTACAAATGTGTTGTACTTGTACTGTGAATTTCCGTTTGAGGTTGGTAATCCAGCTACTATTACGCAAGGCTGCTTCCACGGTTCCATTATTTATTCATGAGAGTTTGTAGAGTGACGGTGCGATCTCTATTGGGAAATTTCCATTGAGCCATCTTGACTCTTGAGTGTCAGAAATTTGCTCATTGTCAATACCCCGGGGTCACTCTTGTTGCTGGTGTGAAGTGCTGCTGATCAGTGTTGTCGTATGCTTTCTAGACAGTGAAGATGGCAAGTTTAACTCAATGCTTTCCAGGCATTTACATTGTTCAAAAGTGACAGTTGCAATGGCTTCAAATCTGTGGTAGTAATGCTGACATACAAACTTGGCTTGTTAAGTAGATGACATAGCTAATGTAAAGACTAGCAAAAGAAAGATTTTTTTGTTAAGGCTTACTGTGTCTGTGCCATTCACTTCTATGTCGTCGTAGTTATTTGTCATTGTGTTATGACAAAAGGGATTTAATTTCTGAAACAACCAACATATTACATTACATAATACACCAACTTTTATGATGCAAACTAGACGCTGACTAAGACTTGGTGAGATAGGAGGAATCCTAACATCTGTTGTTATCTGAAAAACCTGGAACAGCTGCAAAATGTACCGAGGGATTACTTCTCTGGCGTGAGAATTTGTCAGTCATGAATAATGAACTGTATAGAGGTTACTACTACCAAGGGAATAATGAGAACAAGACCAATGAAATTGCTTCAGGTCTTACCATTCCACTACCTGTCCTTGTTTTCCCCCCCTAATTGGTATGTCTACCTGACAATGTAACATTTTATTCTTCTGCTTACAGCATATGACCTCACAAGCTCAGATCTCAGCAATTTTAACTTGATCGTCTCGTATAACTCAACATACAATGGACACAATCAAATTCCTGTTATGCTGCTTTCAGTTCCACCAGACCCACCAAACTTGCTTCGAGTTTCACGGTTACTGAACTTGGTAATTTTTTTTCTGAAGTTAAAGATGTTAGATGTATTTACATGCTGTGTTATTCTTCCCTAGTTTAGGGTGTTTCTTGCATATTGCATACTTGTATATATATGCCTATTGGGCCCTCTGTAGTACAACAAGTCTATTTCTAACATAGTATCAGAGCAGGTTAGGGTTAGGGTTCCTCTTCTTTTTTTTTCTCTTCCCGACCCAACTCCTAGATCCAATCCACCGCCGCCAGTCTCTGTGCCGCCGCTCGCAAGCTGCTGCCATCGCCTTGCCGCCGGCGCCGCGTTAGAAAGTCGTAGAGATGGTGAGTCTCTTGGTGAGCGTGAAGCCGCACACAGCAGAGACAAGTCCGGTAGACACCGGGCCTCCCTCCTGCTCGGGCCGCCGGCATCTCCCCTGCCTCCCACGCTCGAGCCGCCGGCCTCTCCCCTACCTCCCCTGCTCGGGCTGCCGCCACCGAGCTCCTCTGCGCACGGCGCCGCCTTCGAGCCCTCCTCTCCTCTAACCCGATGCCTCGCGCCGCCGCCGCCGCCGCCGAGCTCTGCTCCTAATTTGGTGCTGCTGCAGCTCGGGTTCGCTCCAGATCTAGCCCTCTGCGCTGCTGCTCCTCCCTCCAGCTCGGGCGGCCCTTCCACGATACCTCTGCTTCCGGAGGGCGGTAGATCCACCGCTGCACTCTGCTGCCGCCGCTCCACCTGACGCCTCGCGCTGCCGTAGGCCTGTGGCCACCTGCTCTGCCTCTGCTACTGCTGGAGGCTGGCGTAGTCACCTTGCGCCTTTTGGGGTGTTGCTTCTTCTGGGGGCTGTGAGAACCGAACTCACAGCCTCTCCTTTTGCTGCTGCTGAGTTGCTAACCCGGCTGGGCTTGGCAGCAAGCATTACAAAAGATGGCACATTCCAGAACCTCGAGTGCGGGTGCCGTCTCGGTTCCCAAGCCGCCGGTCACCTTCAATCGCGTAAACTACTATGAGGTTGTCCAGCACATGAGGATTCACCTGCGGGGACAGCGCCTGCTGATGCTACTGAGAATTTTTAGCGGGCTACGGTTGCCACCTTTGAGGACGTGCTCAAGGAGTACCAGACGCAGCTCCACGCCTATGAGGTGTGGAACGATGGGGATGCTAAGGCCTCCGCCATCGTGATGGCCAGCCTTGAGCCCGAGCACGCATCCGATGTGCTTGGGTTGTCTACGGCCAAGGAGATGTGGGATCGTCTTCGTGCCCACTACGAGCCGAAGAGCGAGGCCTTGTACCTTTTTGCTCTTCGGGAGGAGCAGTTGTCGTGCAGCAGGACGCCACCGTGGACGCCTTCTACTAGCAGTTGGCTGTGGTTTGGTGTCAGCTCGACTCTCTGGGCCCAATGTCTGTCGGTCCTGCACCTGTTGTGTACGTCAGCAGGCTCACTTGGAGACTCATCGCCTCTGTGAGTTCCTCACCCGCCTTCGTCCGGAGTATGAGGTGGCTCGCTCTCAGTTGTTGATGAGACAGCCCCTTCCCTCCATATTGGAGGCTCTCGCTGCTATTCGGGCAGAGGAGGCTCGTCTTTGCCGGGATTATCTGAGCAACCCTCTTGATCTTGGTGTTCGGACCCAACACCGGTGCCTCGCGCCTCCTCGCCCTGTGGTCGTTGTTGCTACTTCCACCGGCCTTCACGTGACTCACGTGATCGTTCGGTCTCGATGTCGATCGCCGCGCGAGCGAAGGCTCGCCGGGTGGCGCGCCGAGGGGCGCTCCTCCCGATCGAGTTCACGCCGAGTTCCTTGGAGCGAGCGCACGGGAGATGCTCACGCTGCTTCGACGCCTTGGTGCTTCTGCTCCTACACCAGGTTTTGCTGCTAGGTCTTCTGGTCCTGCGCCACCATCTCCTTCAGGTATATCATCCCCTTGGATTCTGGATTCCGGTGCCTCTTTCCACATGACACCAGATTCTACTCATCTTTCTTTTGTGAGACCCCCTGATCTTCCTCTCACAGTTCAGACTGCGGATGGGACATCTCTTCCTGTTGTAGGACGGGGCACTCTTTCTACTTCATCTTTTCGTGTTCCTACTGTATCTCATGTTTCTAGTCTTACTATGCAGCTTATGTCAGCTAGCTAGACCAATGATCATGGCTATCGTATCATTCTTGATTCTGACTCTTGTTGTGTTCAAGATCGTCGTACGGGGATTCTGGTTGGGACTGGTCCTAGGCGCCATGATTCTCAACGTCTTTGGGAGCTCGACTGGCTGCATCTTCCTTCCGCTACCTTCACCAGCTAGTCAGCCAGTACCACCGCGTCGGCTTTCGCTGCTTCTTCCACCACCACTTTTGTCCAGTGGCACTATCGGTTAGGTCACATTGGTGGTTCTCGTCTTTCATCACTAGTAGGGAGTTGTGCTCTAGGTTCTGTTTCTGATGACACTACTTTATAGTGTACAGGTTGCAAGCTTGGTAAGCAGCTGCAACTCCGTTATCCCTCTAGTGATTCTAAGTCTCAACGTCCTTTTGATTTGATTCACTCTGATGTTTGGGGACCGGCTCCTTTCACTTCGAAAGGGGGTCATACCTATTATGTGATCTTTATTGTTGATTATTCGAGATACACTTGGCTCTATCTTATGTCTTCTCGCAGTTAGTTTCTTTCCATTTACCAGCAATCTACCACCATGGTTCACACTCAGTTTGAGTCGACCATTCGTATTTTCCGTGAGATTCTGCTAGTAAATATCTCTCCACTTCACATCGTTGTTTTCTTACTAAGCAGGGCACTCTCCCTCAGTATTCTTGTCCTGGTGCTCATGCTCAGAATGGTATCGCTGAGCGCAAGCATCGTCATCTCCTTGAGACATCTCGTGCTCTCATGCTTACTGCTCATGTCCCACCTCATTTTTAGGTTGAAGCTGTCTCTACTGCTGCTTTTCTTATCAATCGGCAGCCCTCTTCTGCTCTCAAGGGATGCACCCCTTTTGAGCGTTTCACTGGTTCGCCATCCCAGTACAATCACCTTCGTTGTTTGGTGTGTGCGCTCGTGCTTCTTCCACCACGAGCGCACCAGTGCCGATCGATCGGTTGAGTGTGTCTTTCTTGGCTACAACTCTGAGCATAAGGGTTATCGTTGCTATGATCCTGTTGCCCGATGAATAAGGATCTCTTGAGACGTCACTTTTGATGAGTCTCGTCCTTACTATCTTTGTTCCTCTACCACCAGCTCTACTTCCGCTGAGTCGCTTTCCTTTTTGACTTTCCCTAATTCTTCGCCTCCTCTAGTTTGAGTCTTACCACCCTCATCTCAGTCCCCACCGTCTCCTCCACCACAGTCTCCTTCACCATAATCTCACCCATCTCCTCCGGTTTCCTCTCTTCCTCCGGAGGTTACTACCAGCTCTCCTGTGGAGAGCTCCTTTTCCGCTGCACTACTCTCGCCGTCCACGGCTTACTACTCCTCTAGTTGAGCCTTCTACTCCTTTCCCTACCTCGTCCTTGCTCGGTCCCGCTCCAGCCTCGCCTCCTAGGTATGATCTTCGTGATTGTCGGACTATTAGGCCTCCTGAGCGTTACGGCTTTGCGACCGCTGCTCTTGTTGAGCCTACGACTTATCGTCAGGCTGTTGCTCATCCGAAGTGGAAGCAGGCAATGGCTGAGGATATTGCTGCCCTGGAGCGTACCGAGAGTCCGAGACTTGGGATCTTGTTCCCCTACCTGCTCGTGTTACTCCGATCACGTGCAAGTGGGTCTACAAGATTAAGACTCGCTTCGATGGCTCTCTTGAGCGCTACAAGGCTCGTCTTGTGGTCTGTGGCTTTTAGCAGGAGCATGGTCAACTACGACGAGACTTTTGCGCATGTTGCTCACATGACCACTGTTCGGACCCTTCTGGCAGTTGCTTCTGTTCACCAGTGGTCCATTTCTCAGCTGGACGTCAAGAATGCCTTCCTCAATGGCGAGCTGCATGAGGAGGTCTACATGCAGCTGCCTCTTGGGTATTCTGTCCCAGACGGCATGGTGTGTCGTCTTCGTCTCTCTCTACGGGCTCAAGTAAGCTCCTTGAGTCTGGTTTGAGCGCTTCTCCTTTGTTGTCACTGCGACCGGTTTCACCGTTAGTGATCATGACCCTGCTCTGTTTGTTCACACCTCTCCTCGTGGTCGGACTCTTATTCTTCTGTATGTTGATGATATGATCATCACAGGTGATGATCCTCAGTACATCGACTTTGTGAAGAAGTATCTCAGTGATAAGTTCTTGATGTTTGGCATGGGTCCACTTCACTACTTTCTTGGGATGGAGGTTACTTCTACGCCTGAGGGCTACTACCTCTCCCAGGAGAAGTACACTTAGGACCTTCTTGCTCGCGCTTGTCTCATTGATCAGCACACAGTGGATACTGCCATGGAGCTTGGAGTTCACCTTCGACTCGCTGATGGAGAGCCTCTTGAGGATCCCACTCGCTACCGTCACCTTGTTGGTAGTCTTGTCTATCTTGAGATCACTCGACTTGACATCTCTCACCCTATTCACATTCTGAGACAATTTGTTTCAGCTCCCACTCAGCTTCACTACAGTCACCTTCTGCGTGTCCTTCGATACCTTCGTGGCACCATTTCTTGTCGCCTTTTCTTTCCTCGCTCCAGCTCCTTACAGCTCAAGGTGTACTCTGATGCGACTTGGGCTAGTGATTACTCTGATCGTCGATCTCTTTCTGCCTACTGTGTTTTCCTTGGATCCTCTTTGATTGCCTGGAAGACCAAAAAGCAGACAGCAGTTTCCCGCTCGAGTGTTGAGGCTGAGTTGAGGGCTATGGCGTCATTGATAGCTGAGGTTACTTGGTCTTGGTTACGGTGGCTCCTTCAGGATTTTGGTGTCCCTGTTACGACACCGACCCCACTTTTGTCTGATAGCACTGGTGCAATTAGTATTGCACGAGATCCAGTGAAGCATGAACTGACCAAGTATATTGGAGTTGATGATTCCTATATGAGATCGCAGGTGCAGGCCCAAATTGTGGCTCTTTAGTACGTGCCTTCGGAGCTTCAGCTAGCTGACTTCTTCACGAATGCTCAGACACGAGCTCAGCACAGCCTTTTCCTCTCCAAACTCAGTGTTGTTGATCCACCATGAGTTGGAGGGGGGGAGGGGGGTGTTAGATGTATTTACATGCTGTGTTATTCTTCCCTAGTTTAGAGTGTTTCTTGCATATTGCATACTTGTATATATATATATATGCCTATTGGGCCCCCTTGTAATACAACAAGTCTATTTCCAACAAAAGAGAATACCATGTTATATGTCCTTCAGCAAACCCTCATTTTTTAACCGATGCAGATGAATATTTATTTTTCTACTTGTTTACCATTTGACATTTTTATAAAGCTCCTAGCAACTTTGCAGGTCTCAAATGCATACCTTCAGTTGAGTGGCAGTGGTACTAAGATGTCATTTGAGTTTGTTAAAGATATGCCTAGAGCAGCTCGACCTGAGATGCCTCTTGATATATCTCGCTTCGTGGGAAAGCTGGTTTTTGTATGGGTTATAATGCTTCTTTTCCCGGTATGACCAGTTTTGCTATAAATCCACACTATTTGCTAGATTGTCCCTTTTTCTTTTTTTCGTATAGACATCAGTTACCTTGGAGAACCTGAAACATTTTCAGTTGGTACTTTTACATGCAAAGCAATGTAAGGCCACCTTATTTTGTATAGACTCTACAGCCTACAATACTAACATATCGTTATTATTGCAGGTCATTATGAGCAATTTAGTCTATGAGAAGCAGCAGAAGCTAAGAACTATGATGAAAATGCATGGTCTTGGAGATATAGCATACTGGACTATATCCTATTTTTATTATCTTCTTTTGTCACTGCTTTATATGCTGTTCTTGGTTCTGTTTGGCTCAATTGTCGGTAAGATGAAACTTTATACAAGTTTAGGAGATGTGCTACACTAATATTCCAAATAAAAATGGTGTGAATTTTATAGTGGTCATGATTGCACAAGCAGTTGATACCAAACTAATTTAAGTTTGTTTTGTATTCTTCTAATAATAACTGCTTTAAAATTTGTGCAATTATATTGGAATGGAAGCATGCCTCGTAGACACATTGTTTATTTTTTAATCATGGGAATTACCTCGTGTTGGGAGCATCTTACTTTTATTTCTGTTTCCAGGTATAAAATTATTCCAACTGAATAGCTACAGCATACAGTTCGTGTTCTATTTTGCCTACATAAACTTGCAAATTTCATTTGCTTTTCTTATGGCAACATACTTTTCTAATGTCAGGACTGCTACTGGTATGCTTTTGCCCAAGGTGTTCATATTTCTTTCTTCAGATGGTAGCAATAAATTATCTACTCAAATTGTGTGTAACTTTCTGGTGCAGTGGCAGGATACCTATACATAATGGGGGCTGGCCTTTTAGGAGAATGTTTGTTCAAGCCTTTTGTTGAAGATATTTCCCTCTCAAGTATGTGCCCAACCTTCTTATTGTAATAAAATATTTATGCAGTTACTATGGCCAAATCTATTGCCATATGTCATACTACCCGTGGAATAATGTCGTGGTGCTCTCCAGGATTCCACGCCCTTTATTTATAGTGTGAATGTTATAAACCCCTCAACCCAAATCATTATTATTTATTAGACTCTAACTCTATCCACACTGCCACTTTTGACTTTTTTCCCTTAAAAATTGTGGAGAAAACCAAGGTAATGTATTGATGTGGTAGGCCAGGTGCCAAATATATAGTGTACATGGAGTCTAATATTCTAATCCAAAATAAATATGGTACTAAAATTTAGACTCCTACTCTAACATGGACTCTTATATAAAAATAACTCAATTTTTTTGTGCCTTCAGGAAGCTGGATTACGCTTATGGAGTTGTTCCCACCGTTTTGTTTGTACCGCATAATCTATGAGTTCTCACCACCTATGTCAACTGAAAATTATACGGACTTTTCCGGAATACAATGGAGAGACTTGAGTGATCACCAAAATGGAATGTCCTACGTTTTAACCATAATGGTACTCGAGTGGTTCATGTTCCTTTTCTTAGCATTCTATTTGGACGAATTTGGTTCCTTCTGTAATGGAATTAGAAAAGTGGCAATAGTTTTTCACTCACGCTTGGATGGGAAAAGTTTTCGAGCTGCTCAACACCAGACTATACAGCTTCAAGAGTTCAACGCTTCAGTTGAAATGGAGAGGACGGATGTTATCAGAGAGGTGCAATCCCTTATTCTATATCAGCTCTATTGCACATACCTAAAACCTTGTTGTTGTATGATTGTTTCTGTTAAGCTTTACTTAATTACAGTTATAGGATAAAGTAGCTCATGTGTTAATTTGATCCCTTGAACAATGAATACTACGCCCACCCCCAACCACCACTGCCAGCTGCAGATAGTGTGATACAGCTTAGCTAACAATATAGTTTGAAATTACTCCTGCATGAAATGCATGTTATTAAACTCATGGCATAATAATCTGGTTTTGCCCTCATTCTTTTCAGAGGGAGATAGTTGAACAGCTCTTACAAGAATCAAATAGTAGTTATTCGATCATATGTGACAACCTTAAGAAAGTGTACCGTGGAAAAGATGGAAATGCAGCAAAAATCGCCGTCAGAGGGTTATCCCTTGCTATGGCACGTGGGCAGTGTTTCGGTGTTCTTGGTCCAAATGGTGCTGGAAAAACCACTCTCATTAACATGGTAAGTATGAATGAAGTTTTAGATCCAACAAAGTGTTAGTATGTAAAGCATGTTTCGCAGTCCGCACAGTCAGTTTCCCTTTTCAAGGAAATATGACCAATTTCAAGAGTGTAGTCACACATTTCTTTAAATGAGGAAACAGCATGTACGGGGGTTCATGTACAAATAGAACTAAATCACAGAATTTTCTATTTTTTTTTCAAAAGATTCTAGGTATAGTTCATGCACGAATAGAATTGATATATCATCTGTTACGTCAAATTATAAAATATGGATGACTCTTATTTAACCTAACAACAGCTGACTGGATTTACCAAACCTACGTCTGGCACGGCCTACATTGAAGGAATGGACATACGATTGGACATGGACAAAATTTATACAGGAATTGGTGTTTGTCCACAGCATGAGTAATCTAATCTCTCACTCATATGTTTCTGAACTAGTATTCTAGGATAGTTTTAAGGTGAGTTGTTTGTCAACTTGTGATCACTGTGCAGCTTGCTATGGGAAACACTGACTGCTCGAGAGCATTTGATGTTCTATGGCAGGCTTAAAAAATTGAAAGGTGCAGCGCTAGCTCAGGTATCGTGTGACCACTGTTAATTTGGTGCTGGTTTATTTTGGCCTTTTCCTTTGTGTGCATATGATAAATTACATTTCCATCACTATTCAGCACTTTAAGTTGAAGCACCATTCAATCATTCCATGTATAATCTTGTTGAAAGATGAGCATATATATAGCCTATATGACGATTTGTCTTGAGCTGACCCACACATAGACATCTCTGAATGCAAAAAGCAAGGCTGTAGTCATCTACATGGTTATTAAAGCGATAAGGTGAGGCGACTCACTATCTTCTTACTGCCAAAGCGTTTAAGGCGCGCGACGAGGCGACGCCATACACACATTCTGTGGGGACCCCGAAATCGAATCCGTTTCAAGTCAAGTGATTGCGCAGAAGGCACACCCTAAACATGAAACGAAACCGATTTCAAGATTCCCGGATACGCATCTCATGTTAGTTTCCAAGGATCAATGACTAACATGTACGTATCCAAACAACATGGATCACAACCATGGTCAAACATGCAAAAATATTAGAAGCATTAGTATTTCAATCTCAACAAATAGGACCTAATGGCCCGAGTTTCGTATAAGGGCCAACTGGCCAAATCTGATCATAAGATAATAAATTGCAGCGGAAGAAAACATGAAAATAAAGGTAAATTACAAAGTTGGCATGCCCAAAACCTACAAGTAACCAACTGGAGTTAAAACTGATGCATCTACCACTATCGCCCAAAGCTGGTGCGATAGTTAAACCATTTCGTGCGACGTTCTCTCCTGCAACAAATGGTGAAAGCACCTGAGTACAAAAGGTACTCGTAAGACTTACACAAACTAATAAAAGAAAGTGTATGGGAGGTGCTCTCCAAAGGATATGAGATTATACATGATAAGGTTGTCCAAAGAATGGTTATAATGGCATAAGTTTTGCGTAAAGCAACATGTTTAATTCCTACACATTCTAGTTTTAACAATGTCATTTAGTAAACCAAATTTTTGGATCAAAAGAATACAAGTATCAATAAATTCAATGTAGATCAATTCATAACCAAGTGGCTGCCCACTTGATAAATTAACACGCATGAACAACCATCCATGCCGATACCAAGTTATAACCATGTCAATTTTAATAGAAAAATTCTAACAAATACTGTCTCGAACCCAAGTGGTTGTCTGTAACCGTGGACACGGCTATTCGAATAGTTTTAACCCTGTAGTGGTGTACATCTTTACCCACACGACTTAGTCAGCCCGTTGCCTTCGGATGCCTCCGAATGATGACACACTTCCTTTGGTATGCCGACCGGGGAAACTAAGATTTGGTATTTTTTAACAAGTTGACACTATTGAGTTGGAAAACCCATGTGTGAATTAATCCCGTTTAAACAACGACTGATAGCATCTGCTTAACCGGGACACACATGCTGTGCCGGGAACACCGACCCAATCGACAGAAAGTAAGGTTGTGCTAGCTACACATATTAGATCGCAATCGGAGCCATTAAGGTACGTACATGTGATGGAACGCATGTATGGCCTCACCCTCCTAAGAACATATGATATGACATGGTATGAAACCAAACACATATGGCATATGTTACTGATAAGCAAGCACGTATGTCATATGCAATCAACACATGTGTCCTTACTCCTCTGTTTTCCAACTCAATAGCATTAACCTTTTACTTAACCAAACAGTGTCCATACAGCGCGTGTGGAAGTACGAGTATACTTGGATTAACGAAGGCACAAAGTTCAGTCCTTGATGATCCGGACAAGACTACCACAGACCCGATTCTCATGCACGGAGGCACCCACACTAGCAATCACTTGTCCAGATATGAACATGTTCAAATAACCAAATTTTAGACTCCAAAATCATATACGAAGATCTTGACCAAAACATAAAGATAAATGGTTCAGTGTTTCCCACGATTGATGAGATAAGCTCACCAACCGAACTAACGTTTCTAATGACTTGCAGGGCAAAGCATTCATACAGAGTATAAGTACTATCACAAGATATCCAACTTAAGCTTAATTGTATGGAATGATTAAGGATAAACCACAAATATTAGGATATAACTAATCTAAATTAACAAGTGAAAATATAGCAAAAATAGCATGCAAGCAATTATTCTTGCGATTCAAAATACTAAGTACAGAAACTGGGATCAAGATGATGCAAGAGGATGCTTGCCTTATTGGAAGCCCACTTGTTCACTCTCTGTTGTGTAATCACTCACTTCGTGTAATTCGGAATCTAGAGAGAAAAATATGATAACGAATAAACACCGATAAAACCGACAATTCCAAAATGCTCAACAATGCATGAGATTATGATTTTAGATGCATTTAGGTATAGATTGGAGTTCACATGAATTTCTTATAGACCTTTGAAGTTAATTTGATTTCTAGTGTAGCCATAACAACAGACGATACCTAAGCTTAAGTGATGTTGTTTTCCTTAACAGAACACCTAGTACTCACAAGCACTCTCTCCAGGCATTCTATGTATACATCCACGATGATCATACAGTCAAAATCAATCCCCTTATATGCTCTCCTCTTAATTAGTCTTCTAAAATCTTAAGAAGTATCCAAAAGAATAGCTTATTTCATCACCTTACTAACTATTATGACAACTATTCACTTATAATTGAAGGGACAGTAGCTTAAAGAGAAGCTCCAATTAAACTCTATTATGCTTGACCTAACTACAAACTAACTCAGTATGGATCTGACTAACTAAGATGTTAAAGCTATTCTCGCTATTCACTTTCTAAGTAGATGTCTGTTTTTACTATATTACTTCCTGACTGGCTAACTATTCTTACTCATCCTCCTAACAGACTCTTAATTAATCACTAACCATCCTAATTAAAATGTGTATACACGAATCTAATCAATGGGCCTACTGTTACTCAGCTACTCCTATTACAGCATACACATACATGCCCCTATCCAACATACCTACAGAGAAAGAAATGGCCACAGGGAGCTACTGAGGAAAGGGAATCCACTGTCAACTAGTACTACTACCTGTCACCTAATTAGCATCTAACCACTTTAATTCACTCTTCTAGTTGCTGATATTAGAATACCACCCACAATTAACCTCCTAAAACCACTCACTGATAAACTGTACTAACCAGCCACTCTATTTGGAAAGGTATACTATCATTCATTGATTTATGCTACACAAAGAAAGAACAGAGAGCTACACAGGAGGTCCTACTGTCAATTCTAATTATTTTCAGATTACCTTCTGTTCATACAACCTACAATAACAAATCTTTTCTGAACTGAATTTTTGCTTGTTAGATAGATTACCTCTAAAAATCAAGCTTCAAATTGTTTGTTGCATTTTGAGCAGGCTAAATAACATTTATGTTGTTGGTTAACATTTGATAGTTTATTTTGGCAAAAGAGACCAAACACTTCTCTGTTCAACATCCTTTAACAGAACATTCTTCTGGACAGAAATGACACTAACTAACTACTGAGAGATGGCCTCTACTTCAGACTTGCCTTAACAAGATACTGACAACATACTTGTGAGCATGCTCAATTATCATCTTATCTCTTCTTTGCAACTATTTATCAAAAGGGAGGTGCTGCTAGCTGACCCTAAAAATCAACTTTCATAGCTAAACCATTTGAATTCATCTCAACACTACCTCTGTCCATTTATTAAAACAGGATAGCATTCTTAACTGACAAGCTAGCAACTGATTTCTTGCAAAATTAACTTTTAAATCTGCTAAACCCCTGGAGTGACCTCATAGACATACACAACTTTTGTTGGCATTAAACAGTTGGTTGGGCAAGAGGGTTATACTAACATTTCAGATTTTCTCCTAATCATATTCTCTTCTCACTTCACTAAAAAGAGCTGATGGTCTCTGTGGATTCCCAAAGTTCTCAACCCTAATGATTCTCATATTTAGTTACTGATATAGGTAAAGTATTCAGCTAATTATAATAAAGAGAATTATAACTACTCGAATTAGTCCAGATATTAGCCTTTTGACAAAACCAACATTTTTCAGGTTACTGCTCAGATAGCTACAACAGAACACCTGCTGAAAAATATAAGGTGCTAACAACGCAGTTTCTTACTGAATCATTTATTCAAATGCTAATTAAGTTTGAGTAATCTAAGAGTTAATCAGAGGTCTAATATCACATGAATTCTATTGACCTTACTGGTAAGCACTATTTGTCAAGGAGTTAAATACAGAAATAGAGAACAGGGAGGCAGCACAGGGGAGCTCGAAGCTGCGCTCGCCGTCGGCGGTTGAGCGGCGGAGAGGTGAAGGCGAAGCTCAAAATGGGTTGCCCGAATGTCAAGGAAGCTATGGGTGGTCGCGGGGTGGCCGGAGAGACACTGTGGCGACCGCGCGGTGATGAGCGGCGGCCGGCTGTGGGGGTGAAAACGGGGCGGCGCGCCGAAGAGGACTAAGGGGAAATAAGGGCGCGCATGGGCGTGAGTAGAGCTCAAGGAACTCACCAAGGTGCTCGGTAACGGCGGAGGGTGGCCGGAGAGAGCTGTCCACGGTGACCCGGGGCGGCGTAAGGTAGCTCCCGACGGCGGCATCCTGGGAAGAAGTAGAGCACGGGTGAGTGATACGATTAGGTAGAGGGAGGCCCAAGGGTGCTCCCGTGAGGAAGAATTGAGACGGGAGTCTTCGGAGAAGAAAGGACGGTGGAAACGGCGGTGGCGGCCGTGGTTGGGGAAGAAGGTGGCTACGCGGTGCTCCGGTGGCTCCAGCCCCAAATCGATGAAGGGGACTTGATGCTGGTGGTAAACGGCGCGTGGTGACATGGCTGATAGTGGTCGGAGCTAGCCGGAGCGGCCGGAACGGTGGCGGCCTTTGGCGGCGCACCCTGGAGCTCGGATGGGGTCCAGAGAAGAGAGCATGGGCGGCGGCAGGGGGTGCCCAGGGTGCACGGGCACCCCAAAAATAAATAGAATTTTTTTAAAACTAGGTATAAGTGGTATAAGTACTCAGCAGTTAGGTATTTGGGTTAGTTATTTCAATAATTCAACCCACCAGGCCACCAATGTCGGACCCGGATTTTCTAATCCGAATCCTCTGCGAAAACGCCGTGCTATTCCCGGATCGATGAGATAGCACTCACGGGCATTCTTGAATCATTCATACATGGCGTGAACTAAAGTATCATTATTACAATCAGCAGTGACATAGACCACGTCGGTCGAGTTTTACAACGAGGGCGATCGGCCAAATTGATTACAATCTGAACACCGAATACGATAAGCGGAAGCAAAGGGTAGAGCTCATCTCTTCACGAACAGCGGCGGGGCAACTCAGGTACGATCGATATTACCAAGGACCGGATAATATCGGTTGTGCGCAAGTACCAACGAGTCAACTTAGACTGCGTCGAGGCCTAGACTACAGATCCTAGACTACTCTTCATCGTTTCCTTGCCCAGCAACTTCTGGTTCCTCGTAGTAAGCATAGTCTCCTCCATCAGCGTCATCTGAAGGGTTTAGGGGAGAGCGAGGATGAGCACAACTACCGTGCTCGCGAGCCAATACACAATGCAATGATATACATGCAAGGCTTACAAGGATGACTCGGTTCTTTTATTTGCGAAAGCAATACTTTTAAATATCATAAGTACAAATTTCTAGCACTTAGCGTTTTTAACAAATTTCATTTTAGTTAAAGAGAGAAATTGTGCAATATTTGTATCAGCAGAGGTTACCTCTGCCTTCATGCTTATTTTGATTGTGGTTACATCCACCACTAAACGACACTGGGTAAAAAGACCCAGGAATAACCAATCTCAGGGCTAGGTGAGCCCGCCACAATTTTCATACCACCCACAAGATTTTTGAAATAGAACTAACTCAAGTTAAGTTCTCATGTCCGCCTTTGACCGTAGGCACTACTGCTTTTAACAGTTTATAACTCTGCAGAGATTGTACACTTTACCCACAAGAGACAATTAACTCATTGCCCTACGATTCCGTGGTCGTGTAGTCGAGAGGTTGTCACAATAACTTTTCTAAATATCTCGCCCTTCCTCGTCTCACCCATATGGGGTTATGCCCATACGTTGCGCGGGATGTCCACCTCGATGGATCGGCGTGGCGTGGCTACACCTCGGCGAACTTCACCCTTGACTCGGTGTCCCATCCAAGCCCGACATACCCAGAGCTTGTGCCCTTTAACCCTCCAAAGAGATGATTTTGAGGATTTGATAAATGTACTAAGCCAAGTCGCGATTTGTTGCGGACTTGTGGTTGTACTGTTATACACGAGGTCGTGACAAGATTAAGTCCTTAGGGTTGTGCGGGCGGCTCAACCACATTCCCGCCATTCTCGTGCTACATCCGCACCCACCATCTTACCATCCGCCTGCACGGGGTATTAGCGATTTAGGGTTTTGAGATGTAAATACAACAATTTAACCATCTAAGTCATTTACATAATGACTACCCAAATCATTTTATGTTTGAAAAGATGATGATTAGGATATTTTAATGTCCCGTACTTAGCAGTCTAGCATGTCGCTTAAGTACAACCTATAGCTAGTATTACCATATAGTTACTAGGGTGACAATGGTTAAGGGATTCAAGTTGTCAAGGATGGCATAATAATTAATTATTCAACAAATGGGTAATTAACTACCTTAAGCTTTAACATACATTTGATTAAGGAATTAAAGCATGCAATTTGCTATTTTAAAAGAATATAATTTGCATAAAATGTAGGCTCAAGATGATCAAAGTATTGACTCGCCTTGGTTGTAGGGAGAGAGTCAGGGTAGTCTTGTTTTTTATCGACGTGGAGGTCTCCTGTCTCAAAATCTACGCGCGAGGTACCTGCAAAATAAACGACAGAACGAGAGCAATTAAATACACAAGAATACACAAATGGACTCCAAATTGAACAAGACCTATGCCATTAGCAAGATCTTGATTTTAGAAATTTTAGAAATTTATTTCACAATTTTGGAGTTGAAATGGGGAGTTATTAATATTTAAAGTCTCACTTTTAAATTAAAATAGAAAAAGAAAACAAAAATCAGAAATAAAGAAAAATCGCAGCGCCCACAGGTTGAAAATGGCGGCCCAAGGCACAGGCAAAATGCTGCCTGCAGCGTGGCGCGCACGAGCAAGCGCGCGCCCACGGCGCGCTAAAGAGAGGAGCTTGGGCGGGCGAGAGAGGGGAAGAGGAAAGGGCGCGCGGCGCGCTGGGAAAAAGGAGGCGGCGGAGAGGAAGGGGAGGAGAGGGTGGCGGCGGCAGGAGGGGAAGAGGAGGCGGCGCGCGGAGAGGGGAAGATGAGGCGGCGGCGATCAAGATGGAGAAGAGGAGCTCGGCGCGGTGGCGGGGCTCACGAGCGGCGGCGGCAGCGACACCGGAGGCGGCGGCGGCGGCGGCGGCGGCGGCGGCGAGGAGGTAAGGCTTTGGCTCTCCTTCTCCTTCCTCTTCCTCTCAATCCTTCTCGGTTCTTGCTTGGGGACGAACAAGGAGGAAGGCGGGGAGAAAATGGGGAGGAGGGCACCGGCGCGGGGCTTTAAAGCCGGCGGAGGAGGAGCGGGAGAAGGGGGTCCGCGGCGGCGCGGCGCGAGCGCGCGCGCGCACGGAGGAATGATGGCGGCGGGAGGCGTGCGGGAGGCACCGTTGGCGGGACGGCGAGGACGGCGTGGCGGGACAAGCCGAGAAGTCCGGCGGGGTTGACGGGGAAGAAACGAAGGGGTCCGGCGGGCGAGGGTTGACCCGGGAGGGAAAACGGGCATCACAAATCCTACCACCTTAAACGGAATCTCGACCTCGAGATTCGAGTGCTCCGAAAACGAGGGCGGGAATTCCAGCTTAAGTTGATCTTCGCTCCCGGTGGCTTCTTTGGTGAATGATGGCTCCACCGGACCTTACAAAGGCGGATGACTTGGCGTCTTGTGCGCTTCGATGGCGTCGAGGATCTTGATCGGGTGCTCTGGATAGGTCAAATCCTCATCAAGTGCGATGGCCTCGACGGGAGTCTGCTCTTCGGGTACTCTGAGACATTTCTTTAGTTGAGAGACGTGGAACACGTTGTGGGCGTCGACAAACTTCGGTAGCTCTAGGCGATAGGCGACTTCTCCACGCTTAGCGGTGACCGAACGGGCCTATGTATCTTGGTGCGAGCTTGCCTTTCACTTTAAACCTTCGGGTTCCTCGAGTGGCGATACCTTGAGATACAGCATCTCCAACTCGAAGGTTAAGTCTCTTCGACGGTTGTCGGCATAACTCTTCTCTGGTAGAGCTGCTTGAAGGCGATCTCGATTAGTCGTACTTTCTCTTGACTTGCTTGAGAGTATCCGGTCCAAAGACATATCCTCACTGATTCGACCAATGCGAGAGGAGTTCGCATTTTCTTCCATAGAGTGCTTCAAATGGGGACATTTTCAAACTTGATGATAACTATTATTGTATGCAAACTCGGCATACGGTAGACATTTTCGGTCTACGGTAAACTCCAAAGCACAAGCACGAAGCATGTCTTCTAGGATTTGATTTGTTCTTTCCGTCGACCATCGATCTGCGGATGATAGGTCAGGTTGAAGGTAAGGTGTGTTCAAGGGTATCATGCAAACTAGCCCAAATGCGAGGTAAATTGAGAACCTCGATCGGAGACTATTCTCTTGGGTACTCCATGTAAACACACGATCTGAGCCATGTATAACTCGGCTAACTTGTCTCCTTGTAAGTTGTCTTCACGGGGGATGAAGTGGCGACTTTAGTCAATCATCAACTATAACCCATCTTGAGTCACATCCGGACTTAGTTCGAGGTAGACCGTAATGAAATCCATTCGATTTCTTCCCATTTCCACCGAGGATCTGTAAGGTTGTAGCAATCCATGGTCTTTGATGTTCGGCCTTGATTCGACATACATCACAACAAGCTACATACTCGCGATATCTCTTTTCATTCGTGGCCACCAATACAAAATCTTCATGTCTTGGTACATCTTGGTGCTGCTGAGTGCGGTGTAAGCGAATCTGTGAGCTTCCTTTAGAATCGATCTTTGAGTTCCTTACGGTGGGGAACAAAGAGTCGTTTCCCATACCATAGGATTCCTGCGATCTTCCATCATTTTGGGGCTTTTCCTTTTGTCATGAGGTGCTTGAATCTGGACTCGGGATGTCCTTCTTGAGCGGCCTTGATCGCTCTTCTAGAGTTGGGTGGGCCTCTCGGTGGCTAGGTGCCTTGCTCTATTAAGCGAAGGTTGAGTGCCTCAAATTCCTTGTAGAGTTCGAGTTGATGCTCTTGCATCATGATATTCTTCTTGATAGGATTTACGCTTAATGCATCGGCAACTACATTAGCCTTTCGGGATGATAATGGACATCAAGTTATAATCTTTTATTAATTCTAACCATCTCCTTTGTCGAAGGTTGAGATCGATTGGGTGAAAATGTACTTGAGACTCTTGTGGTGCGTGTAGATATCACAATGATTTCCAATCAAGTAATGCCGCTAAATTTTTAAGGCATGCACTACATTGCTAACTCCAAATCATGAGTTGGATAGTTGTCTTCGTGAGGACGGAGTTGTCTTGAAGCATAAGCTACAACTTTTCCTCCTTGCATGAGCACACAACCAAGACCTTGGCGCGATGCATCACAATAGACTTGAAGTCTTGATGTATATCTGCGAGATTAGTCTTGGTGTAGAAGTTAACTTCTTCAATTCTTGGAAACTCTTTTCACAAGCTTCGGTCCAATCATACTTCTTTTCCTTTTTAAGCAAATGGGTCATCGGTTTGGAAAGCTTAGAGAATCCTTCAATGAAGCGTCAGAGTATCCGCCAAGCCAGAAAACTACGCACTTAGTTCTGATGTGGGTTGTTTCCATTCCATTACAATTGCTACTTTGGATGGATCAACGCAATTCCTCCAGCGGATACAATGTGTCAGGAAGTGATTTCATGAAGCCAAAACTCACATTTCTTGTACTTGGCATAAAGTGGTTCTCTTTAAGCTTCTCTAAGACCAATTGCAAGTGTTCGAATGTTCTTCATCGGTCTTTGAATAGATCAAGATGTCGTCTATGAACACGACAACAAACTTGTCTAAGTATTCCATGAATACTTTGTTCATGAGTTCATGAAGTAGGTGGCGCATTGGTCAAGCCAAGCGGCATGACGATAAACTCATACGAGCCATACCGGGTGGTAAAAGCCGTCTTAGGAATATCCTCATTCTGATCTTAAGTCAGGTGGTATCGACCTCGAGTCTATCTTGGAGAAAGCGATGCTCTGTCAACCGATCGAACAGTCATCAATGCGAGGTAAGGGATACTTGTTCTTGATGGTCACATCATTGAGTGCTCTGTAGTCCACGCACAATCTGGCGGTGCCATCTTTCTTCTTCACAAAGAGAACTGGCGAACCCGAGGGAGAAGAACTAGGTCTAATGAAACCTTTGTCTTGCAAGTCTTCAATTTGTGTCTTAAGCTCTTCAAGCTCGTCAGTGCCATTCGTATGGTCTCTTAGCAATTGGGGTTGTCCACGGCTTCAAGTTGATGACAAACTCAACATCTGCATGCAGTGGCATGCACAGTAATTCTTACGGGAAGACATCGGGGTAAGCTTGAACTACAGAGCGTTGTCTCTAGGGACAACCCTCCAAGGTGGTGGATTGTTCTATTCAAAGGAGGGAACGATCCACACTAACTCTTATTGTGGTCTCTGGGTTCTTGGTGAGCACCACTTTTACGTGGGCACAATCTATCAATCCTTGATATTTGGCCAACCAATCCATCCCTAGGATGATATCCAGCGTTTGAGATTCTAGCACCGAAGGTTTGCTAGGAATCCGGAATGTTCCATAGCAATTTCTACAGGGTGAGCGAGGTAGCATAAAGGGTCCCCGGGTGAGCTAAGTACCACGGGTTTCTTTAACTTATAGGTTGGCAACTTAAGCCTTTGACAAACTTTCTTGAAATAAAAGAGTGCGAAGCTCGTAATCAAACAAAACTTGTGTGGTACCGAATTAACAGGAACGTGCCCATTAGTACTCTGAGGCACCTTGAGCTTCCTCGGTGTGGCGTGGTTCACACGGCCATGGCTTTGTGTTGGTGTAGACCTTGATGCACGTGAAGTCCGGTGACTCTTGCTTGGGGTGAGGTCACGCCTTGAACTGGCGTTACTCTGTGTTGAGTCTGTTTGAGCATTCGGCGGGTAGGACAACGATTGGCGAAGTGTCCTCTTTCTCCTAAGCGAAGCGATGGAGGTTTCTTCTTGGGTTGGCTTGCTGCTTTGGTTGCCGGCGAGGCGGAGAGCACCGAATCCACTTCCTTGGGGACGCGGGTGGAAACTTGAGTTTTACGAGAGGAGGCTGCAGACGATCGAAAGATGAGTGCCTTGGAATGTAGACTTAGGGAAAGCTACCCTGTGGCCTCTGAAATGACATCTTCCTTTTGCGGCTAATCTCCACAGTCTTCTTCTCATTTTCACAAATGAGGGCTTTATTAACCAATCTGCTGGAAGCTAGAGTAATCGTGGAGGATAAGTTGTCCTCTCATGTCTTCACGCATTCCTTCCACAAAGCGGTCGATTTTCTCTTCTTCATCAGCTACATCATTGGGGGCGTAGCGAGCAAGCTGGTTAAACTTGGTTAGATACTCATTTCTTGACATCGACCACCGCTTGAGAGCTCTGGTTCGTTCTTCTTCAATCTCATTGTTCGGTGATGCGAGTTGGCCACAGCGGCTTTGAATTCCTCCCATGGAATCGGCTGCCATGCGGGTTCAATTTCGGCTTGTTGAACTTCCGCAACTTCTTCTATTGCGGCGGCAGAGGCAGCGGGATCTTGTGGGGCTCCAATCGTAGATGCTACGACTTCGCTATTCTGTTTCTTCTTCCTCTAGATTCTCATCACCTCGGCGGCGAGGTAATTCTCCCACCGAGCGTGGCGGCGCTTTTCGGTGATGGGTGGCGAAATCCACCTTGTCTTCATTTGAGCGCGGGCAAGGCGAAGTTTCTTTTGGTGTCCACAGGCGGTCTTGACTTCTAGAGGTTCATTGGCGCAACAAAGGTGAGGGTCGGGTCTGAGAAAATCTGCCTTGGAGTTGCGATCGGTGGTCGATCTGATTGATTGTAATGCGCTGAAGAATCTGAGTCTGCTGAAACATGACTTGGGTCATTGTCGGGTTTGCTGGTGGTGGAGGAGGCAGCTCCTGTCCTCGGCCTTGGCCACGACCACGGCCACGGCCTCTTCCTCGGCCTGCGGCGAAGGCTCCACGGACTGGGGCGGCAGCTCTTCTTGGCGGCATCCTGAAGAAACTCTGAAGCTTAGAACTAGAGGGAGTATATGAGGGTTCACTAGCCCTCTAAGGCACACACAGATAAGAACAAAACCAACAAAAAGAACGAAGCAAGTACAATACAAAGCCTAGAGCGGCTACACTATATTAAGAGGTTAAGTGTTACATGACTCTCGAACAAAGCTTATAGGCTAAGCTAAGTCATGACACAGAATACAAACACATCGTCTACAAAAGAAAAGAAACAAAAGTGCTTGCAACCCAAAGCGCTCGGCAAGCGCGCTAGCTAACCTAAACTAATCGGCAATGCTCTGCGGGGTGACCACGAGCGCAGTGCGTTGCGGGAGCGAAACGAACGGCTCGGCGAAACTCGGCGAACGGGAGGCGAGGCGTGAGCGGCGAGTGGCGTCCACGACCGACTCGTCAAACCGAGGCGGTGGGCGGGCTGCGTCCACGGCCGGACTCTCTAAGCGACGTCCGGGCGGCGGCGCGCACCTTCTTGCGTCTTGTGAGTCGGAGACGGGTCCTCGACGAGAACGTCGGCTCGGCATCGGGAGGGCGAGGCGGCGATAGGTGCAACGGGGCCGGCGAGGACCGTGAGCGGCTCGAGGTGTGCCAACTCGCAAGAGCGGCGTCCCTCTCTGTCTGCAGCATCCTCTCTGTCTTTGCGGTGGGTGAGCTTCATCACTCCCGATCATGTTGCTCGAAGGGTGTCGGAGTGGGCATAGCTGCGGTGAGGAGTGTCCGGCCGCTGATCTCATCCATGGCGGCGGTGATGGTGGCTATCATCGCTGCGTAAGCTGGACTCTTTGCGTCAGCGGGGTGCGTCGTCTCTCGTGTCGAAACGGTGGGACATGCTCCTCATCTGGGAGGTACGGGTAGAAGCAGAAGGGTGACCTCAGCAAGAGATCCTCGTACTTCCAACACAAGCGGGTGGAAACGACGCATGCGGCGTCCTGAATGGCGTCGTGACGGCTACGCCGGGGTGCCTCGGCCCTGAAGAGGTAGGAAGTGAACTCGCCAACCCTGGCGGAGAGGTACACCTCCATCGTCCAGGACTCGCGGGTCTCGATCCTCGTCATCCTACCGGGCGTGGGCCGACGGGGAAAACCAAGGTACTGACATCGGTGGCGAAGTATGTCCATGAATCCTCCTCGTTCTCTCCGTGAGCGAGGAGGTCCCACGAGCCATCCGACGACGGGTAGCCATCTACAAATTTTGAAAACAAGAGGAGGTCGACAAGGTAAAATTCAAGTGAAATAAAGATAAATACAGGACTAGGAGTGAAGAGTAGAAGCAATAAATACTCTATATTTTTAGCAAAGCTTTTTTAGTTTTGAAAATAAGATCCAAGTCCTTAAGGCAACGACCAATCTAACTAAGACTCTTACGATCGTATGCTCGACACCACTCTGTCGGACCGGATTTTCTAATCCGAATCCTGCAATAAAACGCCGTGCTATTCCTGGATCGATGAGATAGCACTCACGGGCATTGCTGAATCATTCATACATGGCGTGAACTAAAGTATCATTATTACAATCAACGAGTGACATAGACCACGTCGGGTCGAGTTTTACAACAGGGGCCGATCAGGCCAAATTGATTACAATACAGAACACCGAATACGATAGCGGAAGCAAAGGGTAGAGCTCATCTCTTCACGAGCAGCGGCGGGCAACTCTTTATCTGATCGATATTACCCAAGGACCGGATAATATCGGTTGTGCGCAAGTACCAACGAGTCAACTTAGACTGCGTCGAGGCCTGAACTACAGATCCTAGACTACTCTTCATCGTTTCCTTGCCCGGCAACCACGGTTCCTCGTAGTAAGCATAGTCTCCTCCATCGGCGTCATCCAAGGGTTTGGGGAGAGCGAGGATGAGCACAACTACCGTGCTCGCGAGCCAATACACAATGCAATGATATACATGCAAGGCTTACAAGGATGGCTCGGTTCTTTTATTTGCGAAAGCAATACTTTTAAATATCATAAGTACAAATTCCTAGCACTTAGCGTTTTTAACAAATTTCATTTTAGTTAAAGAGAGAAATTGTGCAATATTTGTATCGTGAGGTTACCTCCACCTTCATGCTTATTTTGATTGTGGTTACATCCACCACTAAGCGACAGGTACAAAGACCGGGAATAACCAATCTCGGGGCTAGGTGAGCCATACACAATTTCATACCACCCACAAGATTTTTGAAATAGAACTAACTCAAGTTAAGTTCCCATGTCCGCTTTGACCGTAGGCACTACTGTTTAAACGATTTATAACTCTGCAGAGATTGTACACTTTACCCACAAGAGACAATTAACTCGTTGCCCTACGATTCCGTAGTCGTGTAGTCGAGAGGTTGTCACAATAACCTTTCTAAATATCTCGCCCCTTCCTCGTCTCACCCATATGGGGTTATGCCCATACGTTGCGCGGGATGTCCACCTCGGCGACTGGCGTAGCGTGGCTACACCTCGTCGATGGCGAACTTCACCCTTGACTCGGTGTCCCATCCAAGCCCGACATACCCGAGCTTGTGCCCCCTTTAACCCTCCGGTGAGATGATTTTTAGGATTTGATAAATGTACTAAGCCAAGTCGCGATTTGTTGCGGACTTGTGGTTGTACTTGTTATATCTGAGGTCGTGACAAGATTAAGTCCTTAGGGTTATGCGGGCGGCTCAACCACATTCCCGCCATTCTCGTGCTACATCCGCACCCACCATCTTACCATCCGCCCAGACAGGTATTAGCATTTAGGGTTTTGAGATGTAAATACAACAATTTAACCATCTCGGTCATTTACCATAATGACCGCCCAAATCATTTATGTTTGAAAAGATGATGATTAGGACATTTTAATGTCCGGTATTTAGCAGTCTAGCATGTCGCTTAAGTACAACCTATAGCTAGTATTACCATATAGTTACTAGGGTGACAATGGTTAAGGGATTCAAGTTGTCAAGGATGGCATAATAATTAATTATTCAACAAATGGGTAATTAACTACCTTAAGCTTTAACATACATTTGATTAAGGAATTAAAGCATGCAATTTGCTATTTTAAAAGAATATAATTTGCATAAAATGTAGGCTCAAGATGATCAAAGTATTGACCCGCCTTGGTTGTAGGGGAGAGAGTCCGGGTAGTCTTGTTTTTTATCGACGTGGAGGTCTCCGGCGTCTCCGAAATCTGCAGAGTAGTACAAGCAAAATAAGCGACAGCAACGAGAGCAATTAAATACACAAGAATACACAAATGAACTCCAAATTGAACAAGACCTATGCCATTAGCAAGATCTTGATTTTAGAAATTTTAGAAATTTATTTCACAATTTTGGAGTTGAAATGGGGAGTTATTAATATTTAAAGTCTCACTTTTAAATTAAAATAGAAAAAGAAAACAAAAATCAGAAATAAAAGAAAAATCGCAGCGGCCCACGATTGAAAACGGCGGCCCAAGGCACAGGCAAAATGCGCGCTGCAGCGTGGCGCGCCCACGGGCAAGCGCGCCCACGGCGGCTAAAGAGAGGAGCCGGGCGGGGCGAGAGAAGAGGAAGAGGAAAGCGCGCGGCGCGCGCTGGGGAAAAAGAGGCGCGGCCGGAGGAAGGGGAGAGAGGGTGGCGACGCGGCGGAGGGGAAGAGGAGGCGGCGCGCGAGGGGAAGATGAGGCGGCGCGCCGAAGATGGAGAAGAGGAGCTCGGCGCGCGTGGCGGGGCTCACGCGGCGGCGGCGACGGCGACATCGGGCGGCGGCGGCGGCGGCGGCGGCGGCGGCGGCGGCGAGGAGGTAAGGCTTCGGCTCTCCTTCTCCTTCCTCTTCCTCTCAATCCTTCGGTTCTTGCTTGGGGCGAACAAGGGAGGAAGACGGGAGAAAATGGGGAGGAGGGCACTGGCGGGGCTTTAAAGCCGGCGGAGGAGGAGCGGGAGAAGGGGTCCGGCGGCGACGCGGCTCGAGCGCGCGTGCGCCGGAGGAATGATGGCGGCGGAGGCGTGCGGGAGGCACTGGTTGGCGAGGGCGGCAGGGCGGCGAGGCGGCGTGACGGGACAAACCGAGGGGTCCGGCGGGGGTTGACGGGGAAGAAAGCGAAGGGGTCCGCGGGCGAGGTTGACCGGGAGGGAAAACGGGCATCACAACCAAGTAGGGCAAGTTGCCAGGTTCTAAGGCAGTGAGGCACCCACACCTTCCTAAGTTATTGTACAATCGATCACAGTGAGTACTATCACAAAAGACTGGTTGTACAAGCTAGCAAAGGTTTTTGGCATCTGTTCTGACGAAATATTTCGGTTCTTGGTGTAGCTTTTTGTTCGTGTCATGGTGTCATCTCGGCTAGCTACAATCGCCAACTAAAACAATCACTTCCTGATGCACACCTACAGAGTACCAATAATTTATCTCTGGGTATAATCATGGGAGGAGCTAGTAGGGGTGCTCGGACACATAAAAAAATTGAAAACATTTTCAGTGATCAGTTCTGCATTTGGGTCATATTCATAGTACTCCTTGGTGTGCACTCTCTTAGAAGCTCAGCTCATGGCCCGTTCGTGCCTCCACCAGCCCACAGTCATCTCATCACTCATCAGCCCACATCCATCTTTATCTCCAATACTCCAACTCCTCCCTAATTTGGTCCCTGCGGCTCGGCGATCGGTCACGCCAAAGAGGAGGAGCGGTGGGCGCGTAGCACGGTGTGGGAGCGACAAGCGATGAGAAGGTGATGCGCCACTCACTAAAACCAATGGTTTTGGAGATGCGCATGGAGCAACTTCCATTTTTCTCACATTCATATTATTATGCAAGTCAATTTTCAAATTGATTACTATAGTAATGACATGCGAAAAGATACTAGTAGACAATTTCCTCCATTCTTTTTTTTCTTGATGTTTTTTTACTTCTAACGGGCAAATTCTTGACTTCGTTGGGTGATACGTAGTTTTTTGACAAATATAAAGAAAGTTTGTAACCATATGCAAACACAAGAGTGCATGTATTGTGGTGGAAAAACCCTTAAGTATTGAAGAGGTTGGTTCTGGGTTGGAACCTTGGCTATGCATTTCTTCTGTATTTTTCGTTTTAACTTCACAAAAAATTCAAATTTGATTCGAAAATTTTGGTCGAAATAAATTGAAAATTCCTGTAACCGCCGTGCCAAGGGTCTATCGTTAGGCTTGAAATTTTTCCCTGGTTTGAACTAATCGTACCCGGCGTTACTTTGTGTGTGCACCCCTAACATCAAATTCCTGGCTCCGCCACTGGAAGAGAGGATGGGGAGGGAGGAAAAGACTAGAAGAAGGGGGCGGCCTGTCAAGCGGCGCGAGGAGGGGGAACGGTGTGGCGAGCTGCATGGCGTGGAGAGCAGGGATGCGTGTCCCCGGCGCTGCCACGGCGAGCAGCTGCGTGGCGTCGGCGCCGCTCTGGAGAAGAAGACAAGCCGGTGATCGAGTGGGGCCCGCCAGTCAGAGAGATGAGGGAGGGTGGTGCGGTGCGACTAGTTGACTCCGCCGAGTCAAGTGACCGGGTCGGACTCGAGTCCAACACACAGTGTCACTAGTTTGGGTCTATGGTTTTGACTGAAATTCTAATTCCAATTCCTACTTTGACCGGGGTTTTAAAAAATAGAAATAAAATTTGTAAAATCCTGAAATAATTCAAGTGGGTTCCTGGGAAGTTAGTGTTCATAAAAATTATTAAACCTTACTTCTCATAAAGTATCTTGTATAATATAAATTTAAACTTAGTGTAGGTTATGGACATGTGTTTGAATTTTCTATGGTTTGAATCTAGTCCCAAAAATTTGGAAACAATTATATTAATTCATGATAATTATTCTAGTATCTAAATAAATTGTTTTATAGATATCTTTATGAGTATTTGTTTTAAATTTCTTTTGTGGCTTTAGTTTGAATTAGAGGTTTACATTTGATTTTAAAATTTTCAAATGCATAATTTATGCACATGCTTCAGAAATAAAAAATATGATATAAAAATGCATATAATTACTGTTCATTAAAATTGGGGCGGTTACACATTCCAATCTAGTATGACAGCAAATTAAATCAGCAATTAGTAGCACATGCATACCTTGATGTTGCTGGTTCTTTAGCCCATGTAGCACCCATCTCCCTTGCAAGTTCCAACATGTAGCTTGTAACAATACATTACAATAATTCAAATTCCAATTAATAGAGTAAATATGGATTGAGTAACATACCTTGTTGATAATCTCTCCTCTCTTCTTTTATCCCAAGCAACAAGCTACATGAAAATGGGACAACGATGAAGTGAAAAAATGATAATCAAATATACGATTACATGAATAATGAGCAACATAATAAGTACGACATAGCCAACATAAGTTCACAACAATAAAATAAGTAAACAAGATTAAGTTATGACGCAATACTTTCTGGAATTCTCGCGCAATTTTCTACAACTTCTTAGTTATGACAAATTTCTGATTCTACCGTTTTCTCCCTTGTTTCCTTCCCCGAAGACTATTTCATAATCTGTCAGGACAGATCGTTTCACAATTTCATATCCTTAATTCTAAAACTCGAGAAGATATAAACGATACCAGTTTTGGAAACTATTCAAAATTTTCTAGCTAATTTAAGTTATCACCAAATTTTAATTCTTTCATTTACTAGGTGAAAACAGTCCATCTACACGATCTCTGCCAACGATGCCCGAATTCTGAGCAGAGACCTTTCCGAGGTCGTAACTTTTCGCTCGCTACTCCAAATCTAGTAATCTAGACCTTCTTGGAAAACTCGACGAACTAGGGCATGCTGAAAACTAATCTTCGCTCAGACAAAATGATCTACGAATCGTAGTGACTAATCTATAGAAATTCTAGGGACTTACAGAGATTACCTTGAAAAACTCAATGTCGAACGCGAAGACCTGAGAAAACCTTCTCTTTTCCTCTTCCTCCTTCCTTGTTTTTCTGCTGGCCGGTCCTTGCAGCAGCAGCACAGAGAATCCCAACCTCAACACGTCGTCAATTGCATGCAGCAGCACACACTTTCATCACAGAGAATCATCCGCTCGTATGCATGTATGAATCTTTCTTTATTCTCTCTCTTTTGCTGTAGCACATCATAGGGCAGCAGCAGTAGGCCATGCAGCCTTTGCAGGTAGGAAGCAGATGCATGCAGGGAGCAAGTTGGCGCAAACAGAGCTAGCACAGCAAGCATGGACGCACGGCAAGGAGCGCAGGCGGCGCTAGGGCAGAAGGTGCACACGAGGGCTCGCGCAACGAGGGAAAAAAGGGCGGCCGCTGCTATGATGCATGCAGATGTGAGAAAAGGGCACGGCTAAATAGGGTTGGCTAATTAGGTTAAAGATAATTAAACTACTAACGGCCCATCAGGCCCAGTTGGCATTAACTAATAATTAGATTGACTAGAAATTCACTATTAAAAATTTGTGGTGTTACATCCTCCAAACACTTAAGGGCAATTCATACTTTTTATCATTCACACAGCTCAAGAAACCAACAACCTATGAAAAGTCATATTACCAAACACCTTAGTTTGACTTAAAAACTAAGATATTTATAAGCTGCTTAAGCAAAAAAAAGACAGCTTTAAACTAAAAGAAAAAACCTAAGCCTAAACCAACAAAACCATAGCTACTAGTTATTGTACTGTTCTGATGGAGCCGCACGCCCGCACCTTTTACAGATCGACCTTTTATCAGCATCAATTGTCATTTATCTAGATTCAAGCCAAAACAAATACGCCCTACTGAAGCAAGTAGTCAAAACCTTCTATTTCTTTTCCTCCAGGCTATAGAACAATCTCTGAAAAGAGTACGCTTATTCGAAGGTGGTATTGCTGACAAGCGTGTGGGAAAATACAGTGGTGGCATGAAACGTCGTCTCAGCGTTGCTATATCTCTAATCGGTGATCCTAAGGTACTTGTATTTATCTACTAGTTCATAATTCAGGACATAGAATATATTTATTTGATAGTAAAAAATACTTGATATTTCCCATTTGAAAAAATATATATTTGGAACATTTTACAGGTTGTTTACATGGATGAACCAAGTTCTGGATTGGATCCAGCATCAAGGAAAGACTTGTGGAACGCTGTTAAGGCTGCCAAGCAGGATAGGGCAATAATTCTCACAAGTACAGCATTCCACCTATATTTTCAGACATTAGTCCATTTTCAGTTCAGTTAATCACTGGATTTTCTTGTGTTACTATCTTGAATCTCACATCACAAAATTACTTTGTCAATTTTCAGCGCATTCAATGGAAGAGGCTGAAGTTCTATGCGACAGAATAGGAATAGTCGCAAATGGGAGTCTGCGGTGCATTGGAAACTCTAAAGAGGTATACTTATGTGTGTCAGTTGATTGTGATTCAGGCATGACCATTCATCTAAGGTGCTAAAATGTCCACCAATCTGTCTTCCCAGCTGAAAGCCAAATATGGAGGCACATATGTACTTACAGTAACAGCTGCAGCAGGCGAAGAGGAGGAGGTGGAGAGACTAGTCCGGTTCATTTCGCCTTCCGGGAACAGGGTGTACCGCATCTCCGGAACGCAGAAGTTCGAGATGCCAAAGCAGGAAGTGAAGATCTCTGACGTGTTTCAGGCCATGGAGTATGCTAAGAGTAGGTTAACCATTCTTGCCTGGGGCTTTGCTGATACTACACTGGAAGATGTCTTCATCAGAGTTGCCCAGGAGAGTGAGACATCCTCTACGACCTAATCCAGAAAGTCACCGCGTACAATTGCTCAAACAGTAGTATGAGAAGCATCATTTTCTGAATCCTCTAATACAAACTAGTCCATCCTCTCGGAATTTCCTTTAAGATTGCTTTCAGGTTTCGTCAGATTTATGTGATCATTTCTATATTAAGCATCAATAGTCACCAGATTCACCAAACGAACTGTCGACTTTGACACAGTCCAAGTCCACACAAATCATGTAGCGTAGATCACAACATTGATTTTTTGGCGGTTTCTTGTAAATCCATGTACTAGGTTTAGTCAAGTAGTCATAGTACAAATCGACAGTAAGGGGGCAATGGTAGGGATTCGTTTAGAAGTCAGTTTTATAGGGAAAAAATGGGGAAATTGCATAACCCATCCCCAAGACGCTACTCGGTTTTGAATACTCCCTGCATCTTTTTTTGTCATTTATACCACCACAGTTTCCCTTAGTTTGCAGATTCACTCCTATCATTATTTTTTTTGCCATTAATTTAGTGCTCCCTAGGCGGCCCCGCCTAGCTGCCAGGCGCAGCCCAACCACCGTAATTAGGGCTGAATTGGCGCCCTAGGCGTTTGGCCCCTTGGCGGTCAACGCTAGTCCAAGACGGACCCAGGCGGGCAAGACACAGCGACGACTGGGCGGCGACATGTGGGAGAAAAAGAAAGGGGAGGGGGAGGATGGCACCTTTGTCGTTGTTGCCAAGCCGCTGTTGTCGCGAGGAGGTTGCTAGCGGCATGGGAGGCTGTCGAAGGCAGTGGATCTAGGTGGCGGCGATCAGCCCGGAGAGGGAGAGCAAGAGGGAAAGGGGCGGCCGAGAGCCTAAGAGGGGGAGAGTGAACTGCGAGTGAGGGGGAGAGGGCTACAGTGAGGAGAGAGAGCTAGATATTTGTTTAGATCGGATGGCCGAGATTTTTTAGATTGGACCAGCACAGCAACCAACTCCTTCTTCCCCCTCCCCCCCCCCCTCGCCACCGCCTCTGCGTCGCGCTCCCCCTCGCCTCTGCTCAACTCACCTCTACTCCCCCTCCCCTCCGCGCCTCGCCTTTGCTCCCCTTCGCCTTCACCTGAGTTGGCCGTCTAGGCTGTGTCTAGGCGTTAGGCACCGGTCCACCGTCCGATTAGCGCTTAACGCCTAGGTCAACATTGCATTAATTACAACATAAAAATCTTGTTTTATATATAAAAAGTAGATAAATGGTTATAAACATGAATGGTCTCACATGACACATGCCATGTTCATGTCTATTATGCAGCCGGTGGCTAGTCCATTCAATATTGTACCTCTATCTTGTGGCTAACAGCCATAGCTTGAGTTCTACTAACTACATGTTTGGTGGGTATATTGCTGATTTTCCGGGATTTGAGCTAGTCGGTTGCTAAGTCCTAGGAATGACTATGATAACTAAATGCACCCATTCGAAAAAGAAATATATATACTCACTAACATGTGGACCCGTATATTAGTAACTACTACCCAAGTTTCTTTAATGGATTTTTGGACAAAATTAGCGTATTAAATAATGGCAGGAACAATTTGCAAATACACGGAACTTACGGATGCAAATGATACAAACTAAGATGTATTGGACAATGGTCATCTCTTTGGTCCACAAAAACTCAAATGGAGTGCGGACTGTTGAGCGCACATCTGACATATGCAATGAAACACCGATGTTGATTTGATGGCTTTCACCGAAATCAGACCTATAAATAACCATTCATGACTCATGCCTCATAGGCAGGTTAGACCTAGGCACCTAGCTTCAGGTAAGGCGTTTCCGTGGTGTCACGTCTGGCCATGCGGTCGGGAGCCGCTTACCTCGTCACCGTCCTCTGCGCGTGGACGGTGGCGATGATCTCGATCGGATCGGCTCTCTCGCTGCCGCAGAGCAAGCACATCCCAACTGTAAGTGACTCGGCATCTATCTGGTCTGTTTTTATGTCCTATTTTTCAACTGACTAGTGTGCTTCGTTACGAATTTTAAAAAAATATAGTCTTATTAAAAAAAAATATAGACGATCACCAATTCTAATTTTTAAATAGTAGAGATTACGATGAATTCATCTCGCAGATTGTGAATGTCCCGATCCTAAAAAAAAAAAAGATCTGCATGCCCCCGTGATTGTTATTGCATCTGTAGACTGTAGGTTTGTGCGTTCAGTTTGCTCCCCATAATTTAGAAGTGGAATTAAGTACAAACTAAGCAGGCAAATAAAGCTTTGGCTACGCAGATGTCATGTATGATGTATCGTGTTATGACGGATAACAATCGGTCGCAGCTTGTGCCTTGTGGACGACACGACATCTCTAACCTGTAATGCCATGTAATGGAAGTATGTTACTACTATCTTGCGTACTAGTCCTGTGAGTTTGCAATGGCACTCCCAGAGAGTTCTATATATGGTTCTTGGATGACGGGGATAAATAGCGTTCTTTCACATGCATCTGAATGGATAATCTTCCGGTGGACTTCTCGATTTACGTAAACATCTTTTCCTAACATCTTGAGCTTTAGTTTTAGGTGAAATAAGAACTAAGCTTAGCTCAGTTAGTGGGAAGTGTGGATGTACACCTGTATCATCCAAATTTGAGTCCTCTTACCTTTCTCCATCATCCAAGTTCGACCATTAGCAATTTCTTCTCTCTTATTTTTTACCAGAAGCCGGAGGGGAGACCCATATGGTAAACTTTAAATAAATGAAAAGGAAGTAACAGCCAGGAAAAATGTAAGTTTTTTGAGCTGATCCTTCACTCTATGGAGAGCTTTCCGTCAAAAAAACTCTATGGAGAGTTACTTCTTGCTTAAAAAGAGCTTGCCAGCTATTTATTGATGATTGTTGTTTCTGAATTTTTTTTTGCCAGTTCTCTGGTACCAATTTCTTCTTAATTAAATCGATACCGATACCTAGTTCCTTCTATGTATCTCATATTTTTTACGTTTCACGAAAAAAGCTTTTGGTGTGAAACCAATTAGAGGGGTGGCCGTCTTAAAATTAGCCCAACAAGTAGTTGAGCCAAAAACTTGATACAAAACCTGAATGGTAGTAAGAGAAAAACTAAATTACACTAAAGAAAAAAGAAGAGAAAAAGTAAATATCTCTCAAGTGTTGCAAGCTACAATGCAGTTTGAGATGCCATAAGTAGTGAAGATAATATCTGAAGTGTTTCCAGCAATGGAGCATGCAAAACGCAGCCTGGCCATTCTTATACCTGAGGCTTGGCTGATACTACACTGTAAGATGTCTGTGTCAGAGTCACGATTTTTATATTAATTAACCTATTTTTAATTTATTTTTATTGTTAACCCATCGTTAACTTTATTTTCAAATATGATATTTTGGCTACACCACCACCCGTAACGTGATAAAACAACATTTTCACGCCATAGAATAAGTCTAGCTAAATATCACTTTTTGTGTCACGTCATTGGTGGTGGCGTGACAGGATACGGTGCTGACGTGATAATGTTGTTTTGTCACGCCACGGGTGATGACGTGACCAAAAGGGTTAAAATTAGAAATAAAGTTAGCGAGAGATTAACAATAAAAATAAATTAAAAATAGGTTAATTAATAAAAAAATTACAAGTTTATTCTATTTTATTACTCGCCGGGTCTCTTTTGTCATAGTTCTATTTGTTTTGTCTTCTTAATTCCCCAAATAAGATGTTGTTATAACTCTTTCTGCCAACAAGATTATTGCTTTAGCTAATGTAAGTAATACCGATATAACATTATGATAGTTCATTTATCTTCTATTTGTCCATATTTTGTGTTGGTGCATCATACAATTGTAAATTGTAATGTTATCAACGTTTAATGCACGTCTCATAGGCAAATATTTTGTCACAGTTATATTGGATCTCTATATTTTCTTCTCAGTGTATAGTACGAGAAGACCATCTTGTTCATTCGGCTCCCCTATATTTATTTTCTGGCTCCGCCACTGCTGGTAACCGGCTAGTGACCGCTACCGGGGAGGGTCCAATATTTTTCCGTATCCGGTTTTTGAATCCTTGGCAATTATAGACACAACCTTGTGATTGCAATTACTTTTTTTTGGATGTTTTGATGCCTAAAAAAGTTGGGCATGTTTAGGGACCAGACGCATGCTAACTGCTCAGTACAAATGATAGTATGCGATATGACAGGCATCATGGCAAGAACTTATGAAAACTAAAAGCATAAAACCGCGCTTAGCAAAGAACTATATATTTTATAAAAAGGAAATATTACCTGTTGTTGTAAATAAGGAGGTTTTAGCAAACAATCAGAAATAATTCCAGCATATTTAAAGGATATTAAAGCATAATTCCAGCAGAATTTAAATGTTCCAATTAAAATATACACATGTAATTTCTTCAAGTCATCTAAAACGAATAATATGCTCAACACATACATCATGCGAACAAAAGAAATCAGCATAAAGCTAAGATTTAACATTTTGATATTACTCTCAAATGTAGAGTTGCACAAGATTTAATCTTACCCTTATCAATACTTTGTCAAAAAATCTTCACTAATTAAATGCGATAACCATATATCAGACTATGAGCTTAAGAGAAATACCTTACTGTATAAGTCAAATTATTTCAAAACAACAGTGTTACTTTCAGTCACAGAGAAGAATGTGATTAACAGTGAACAAGAAATCACTCTATTAACACATAAACCACTTAGCAAATTTGAGTATTGATTATCTTACAGAGTATGGAGATCACTTAATTCAGCAAAGTAAGCAATTCGACTTAACAGAGGAACAACAGGATCAATTAATCAAGATTAACTCAATTACAGCCAAAAACAGAAAGTACCGGTCCAGAGCTATTAGAAGCAATTTGACAACAGTAAGCAATCTAAGAAGCTCAAGTCTGAATATGTTACCAATTCAATACCATATTGTGACAAACATCATCACCGAGCAGAAATCAAACACACAACAATACCATGTAATATCTCCGAGTACTAGATTTAACCAATTTGATTTTAACTAGTACAACACATATATGCAAAGTAATGCGATTAAAACAGAAACAACTCACGAAGTAGATGGCAATTGAAGCCACTGAGAAGAAAAGGGCAAGGCACGTCGTATGACACTGTCTCAGAAAACCAAGCACCTCGTTGTGCCACACAATATAGACGAGGTTTACGGAGATATAATGCCGATCTTCGCACTTCGGGACGCACCGAAGAATGAAGTTGAGGCATAGAGAAAATATGCCACACAAGATCGACCACCAGCAAATGCTTTGGCCGAAGCACCAACGAGCACCAAAAACCAAAACTTGAAAGCCTCCTTCTCACAGTAAGATCAATCCAAGGACGACTAAATTTCTACCTCTAATGGCACCAAACAAATCCCTCTACCGCAAACTCAAACGAGAAGAGAATGCAATAGAGGAACCAGGATGCGCATGGGAGAGAAACCGGTCCTCACCACTGATGATACTGTGTTGAATCACTGACAGATCAGTAGCTCTCAAAAGCCTCAGAATCGAATCCAGATTGAAGAAGAAGTTGAACTGAATTGGGGAAAAATTCACTGCAATTTTTCCTTCTTTTTCGGATCGAACCAAAGGGAAAGAGCTCATTGCCTTAATAGGAGGAGGAGGAGTACTGGCTGCTGCCCCAATGCCTGGTGCACATAGCGCCTGAGCTGCATGGTGAGCTACATACACAGGATCTCCGTGCCACCGCCAGGCCAGCGCCCTCCACAGCCGAAAGGCTTGCACAGTTTTGGGTTGGAGACCAGTCTCCAACCTTATCCAACACTCCAACTCAATGACAGGTGGGTCCCACCTAGAAATTATTTAACAGTCTCCACCAGTTTATCAATTTGATAAAAGATGTTCAAAGTCTTGTTTAATATAAAGCTGTTCGACGATGGGTACCTTGCGAGTTTGAACCCAAAGCCTAGCAACAAGGACTACGACTCTACAGACAAAGAAGGACTACGCCTCGATCCAATGCCTTGGTGTGAGAATTTTCGCCCTAGTTATATTCTGTACTGGGCGGCTTGCCCTTTTCCCACTCGGGTTGGGACATTACGGTCATGTGTCCCGTATCTAGTTCATGAGTACTTAAGAAAGTATACCCTTATCTTCCTTTGATCGCGACCTCATGATCATACTCAAGTAGGTGAATTCTTCAGGGAATCCTACAGGACGATTCCCGATACCATTTAGCTCTTGAATTCATTAAAAGCTATTGCTCAACCTCTCATTAGGGGTGAAAACGGATCGGATAGTTTCCGTTCGATCCGGATGGAAACGGAAACAGATAGTCCCGGCTCGGATTTTTCTCAGATAGTTCTCGGATCGGAAACAGAAACGAATAGTTTTTTCGGAAATGGAAACGAATATGGTAGTACTGCTATCCGTCGAATACGGATACGAATACGGATTATCCGGATAACAAAGACCCGGATATCCGTTCGCAGCCATGCCCACCGCCCAATCGTGCGTCTTGGCTCGCCGCCCCTTATGACTTAGGGTTTGGCTTTGTGCTGCCTGCCACTGCGGCGCTGCCTGCCTCACGCCCTCAGTCACCACACCACACACGCCTCCCCCCTGTGCGGCCGTGCCCGTGGCGACTGGCGACGTCGCCTCCCCGCCGGCCACTTCACCAGCCTCCGCCGGCTCCTCCCGCGACCACCTCGCCTCCCTGCCGGCCGCCTCACCCACGCCAGTGCGCGTCAGCTGTCACTCAGATCCACCCCGTGGCGACCTCGCCTCCCCGCCGGCTACTTCACCGGCCTCCACCCGCGACCACCTCACCGGCCTCCACCAGCTCCGCCCGAGGCCACCTCACCCACGCCAGTGCGCGTCAGCCGTCAGATCCACCCCGTGGGCCGTGGCGACCTCGCCTTCCCGCCGACCACTTCACCGGCCTCCGCCCGCGACCACCTCACCGGCCTCCGCCAGCTCCGCCCGAGGCCACCTCGCCTCCCTGCCGGCCACTTCACTGGCCTTCGCCCGCGACAACCTCACCGGCCTCCGCCAGCTCCGCCCGAGGCAACCTCGCCTCCCCGCCGGCCATTTCACCGGCCTCCCCCGCGACCACCTCGCCTCCCCGCCGGCCACTTCACCAGCCTCCGCCCGCGACCACCGCGCCTCCCCGCCGGCCTTTTTCTCCGAAGCCCGAAGCCGAAGGTAATCCCCCTAGCCGGCTAGCCAGCGCCCCTAGTTCTCCTGATCTGTGAACTGTGATGGTATTGATGAACTTGGAACTAGAAGCCTAGCTTGGAACTTGGAATTGGAAGCCTGGAACTAGTGATAATGTCAAATTCCATGTTTTATACATAGGCAAGCTGTTAACCTTCAAGGAATCATTCATGATTGAAAATAGCAATCTCTGGTATTACCCTGATTAGCTGAAGGTGTGTGTCGCCTTTCTGTACTTGGCTATACGTGTGGTGTGATACAAGATCGCATAAAGATTCCTCCAGACTTCAGAATAAAGCAAGATAATTTATAAAGCCCAAACCAAATGTAACATACAGATTATTAGCTATCTAGTATCCACCAATAAATTGTTCAGTCTCGTGTCGTCTCTTCCTTTGCGTGTGTTTCTAATCTAATGTCAAAATGAACACTTTCAGCTGCTCCTAAAGGCTATTATTCCCCTTCAACTGCGATTGTCGTCGTGACGGGAGCCGATGCGCTTTCGAGATAAGACGAAAGCCACCGATGCGATGCCATTGATTGATTGATTTCAACAAAAATCTTGACAGTTATGTGTATTGGTTAGGCTTAGATGTTCAATAATACTCCCTTCATCAGGAAATACTTGACGTCCTCTAAGCTTAAAGTGTTCTGATCGGCGTCATGCTGTCATTTAATTGGAAACGGAGGGAGTAATGTTATGTGTATCGGTTGGTTGATTATTTCAAACATCTAGCGCTGGGCATGTATGCATATTATCTTTGTAGTTTGTAGAATATTCATGCCTCATTGATATCTTATGTTATGTATTCCCTCTATTAACTTGTGCTAGATTTGTGAAGGATTCTACAACTGGAAGTAGCAGTGCAAGTGTAAGCAATACATCTCCTACTTTGCCGGTGCCACAACCACCTTCCATTGCTACAAATGTTTCTGATCCAGCTGATCCCTTTAATATTGTTGAGCACGAGTACTTTGTGGAGTTTATCAAGTCATTGCGTCCTAGTTTTCCAATTAAGAGTCAGATATTCGCGGAAAAGATATATTGAATATCTTTCTAGAGGAGAAGAAGAAGTTGTATGATTACTTTAAAACACTTGCATGTCGCTTTAGTACAACCATGGATATGTGGACATCAAACCAAAATAAAGGTTACATGTGCATCACTGTGCATTGGATAGATGACAATTGGAATATGCAGAAAAGAATTGTTAAGTTTATGCATGTAGAAGAACATCATTCGGGAAGAAACTTGTGCGCACAATTTCATGATAGTGTAGTGGACTGGAATCTTGATAGGAAATTGCTTGCCCTTACTTTGGATAATGCATCGGCCAATGATGTATGTGCTAAGGGGGTAGTACTAAAAGTCAATAAGTCAGCTCCATTGATCTGTGATGGTATCTTTTTTCATGTGAGATGCTTGAATCATATTTTGAACCTTGTTGCCCAAGATGGTTTGAAGCAAATTGCACCAGCTATTGCAAATATGAGAAATACAATTGCAATTGTGAAGAACTCTCCATTGCAGTATGAGGAATTTATGAAGTGTGCATCAGAATGTGACTTAGATGTGACAAATGGTCTCCCGTTAGATGTTCCAACAAGGTGGAACTCCACATATCTCATGTTGAAGCAATCTATTTACTATAGACATGCTTTTGGTAGGCTTTTCCTTCGACATAGAAGCAAATATGTGAGATGTGCACCGACTGTTGAAAATTGGACTATGGCAAAATCTATATCTACATGTTTGAAGAGATTTTATGAGGCTACTGAGATGTTCTCTGGCACTAAATATCCAACAGCAAATCTATTTTTCAATACTTTTTGCAAGATTAAACTTGCCATTGCAGACTGGTGTGATAGCCAGGATCCTATTATATCTTCTATGGCTAATTCCATGCAAATGAAGTATAATAAATATTGGGAAAAGTCCAACATGGCTCTAGCTGTAGCATGTTTTTTTTAATCCTAGATACAAGACAAAGCCGATACACTATTTTGCAGATAAGATTTACCATGACAATGCTCCAGCAGAAATTGATAGATTCATGAGTGTTATTAACCAGTTGTTCCAGGCTTATGTGTCCAGTCAACTTGTAACTTCGAAGAAGACATCAACTGCAAATGTGCAAATAGTTGATTCTCAACCATTAGATCAAGAGGTTCAGGATGAGGAGAGTGATGATGATCTTGATGCAGATCTTGAAAGGTTCTTGCATGGCAGTAGTGCTATAGGTCAAGGTACCAAAACTGAGTTGGAAGTGTACATGGAACAACCACTAGTGGAATGGAAAACAAAAGGCAAAATCTTATTTGATGTTTTTGTCATGGTGGAAGCTCAAGCAACCTGAGCTCCCTATTCTCTCCCGACTTGCACGTGATGTTTTATCTATTCAAGTGTCGACTGTTGCTTCGGAGTCAGCTTGTAGTGCTGGCGGACGTGTTGTCGATCCATTTCGTAGTCGCCTTGATCCTGAAGTCGTGCAAGCTTTGGTTTGTACCAAAGATTGGACTGCAGCGTCTCGAAAAGGTAATATTGAGTTCTACACTTGTGTTTGATTGGTTTATGTGTACTATGTGAGGAAATTTTTTAGCATAATTAATCTTTTGACATGAAGGTGGAGATATTGGTGGATCTATCCTCACCGAGATGGACATGGAGGGCATTGGCGATGTTTTGCAAGCTTGGCAGCGGTTTCTTTTTTTTTACCTAACTATCTAGCTCATTGGTTTAATTTAATGTCATCTTGATAAATGATACTCATTGAATTACAACTTGTAGTTGCAGGAGCACGAAGATATGGATGATTTGGAGGAGGACGTGTTGGAGGACATGGATGAATGACCAATCACTAGGTAAATCTTCATATCATCTTTGCTAGATCTTTTGCATAATAATAAAAGTAAAAGATGACATCTGATGCTTCTCATGCATTTTCTAGGGCCGAAGTTGGATGCTTGTAAAGACACGGCGAGATGTTGCTGGTCTGCTAGTTGTTAAGACATGATATATTTGATTTTTGGCATTATTGAACTATATATGTCATGAATGAACTAGGTGTGATGAGTTAAGTGTGAACTAAGTTTAATATATATGATGAACTAAGTTTTATGTATGTTGACTTATGAGTTATGACTTATGAGCTAAATGTGGTACACTAAGACACTAAGTGTTATGTTTGTGATGATGCATCTTGCTAGTGCCAATGTTATATGTGGTTGCTGAAAATATGAACTATTCATGAATATTTGCATCAAACAAACAAGTTATATGTTTTTTTTAATTTATGGCATGCAATTTAAGGGGTTTTATGTTCCGAAAAAATATCTGTGACCGTATTCGTTTCACTCCGTATTCGCTCCGTATTCGTATTCGATATTATTCGCATCCGTATTCGTATCCGAGGTATTCGTATTCGTTTCCGTATCCGGGAAAAAATATGAAAACAAATATGACAGAGTCATCATCCGTCCATTTTTTATTTGTTTTCACCCCTACCTCTCATACAGTAAGAGCACTGCAGCTAATGGGACCCTTTAAGTATGCTCTATAATCCCACACAGTTTGTTGTCCTAGAGCCTAGTTCACAGGATCTCCGATCTACTAGGATATGTTACCACCAATGTGAGCCTTTACATGGGTATAAGCCCCATTCCCTTTGATGCTGCAAGGATGGCCTTTCCGCGCCAATCCTTTAGTGAAAGGATATGCCAAGTTCCTTTCAGACTGGATGTATTCTACAACAATAACACCTGTCTCTCTAGCATGCCTTATCGACTTAAGTCGCTTTTTTATATGTTTTGGGGACTTCATATTGTCCTTCCTACTCTTCACCTTAACCAGAACAATTTGGTTATCGCAGTAGGTTAAAATAGCTGGAATTGGTTTTTCCAGTACAGGTAGGTCAGAAAGGAGTTCTCTAATCCATTCTGCTTCTACAACCGCTGAGTCTAGAGCTATCAGCTCAGCCTCCATGGTGGACCGTGTAAGGATACTCTGTTTAGAAGATTTCCACGAAACAGCCTCACCTGCTAGAGTGAATACATAACCACTCGTAGCCTTCATGTCATCCGAGTCACTGATCCAGTTAGAATCACTGAATCCTTCCAAAACTGCCGGATGGCCAGAATAATGCATTCTCAAGTTAGAGGTTCCCTTTAGATACATAAGTACCATCTCTAGTGCTATCCAATGATCATCTCCTGGATTGGACGTATAACGACTCAATCGCTTACAGCATATGAGATGTCAGGTCTCGTTGCACTAGTTAGATACATTAAGGATCCAATAATTTGAGAATATTTAAGTTGGTCTTCTCCATGTCTAGTGTTTTTATGCAGCTTAACATTTGGATCATAGGGTGTAGCCGCTGATTTACAGTCCATGAATCCAAATCTGGTTAGGACCTTGTCCACATAATAGGATTGTGAAAGAATAATCCCATTCTCACCCTTTATCAGCTTGATGTTTAAAATAACATCAGCTTCACCTAAATCTTTTATATCAAAATTCGTGGAGAGGAAAGACTTCGTTCTATTGATTGCATCCATGTCGGTCCCAAAAAGTAATATGCCATCCACGTAAAGACATAGAATGACACCTTCGCCCTCACTAAACCGATAGTAGACATATTTATCGGCTTCATTTACACAAAAGCCGACCGATGTCATAGTACTATCAAATTTCTCGTGCCATTGCTTGGGAGTTTGCTTTAGACCATATAAGGATTTAATCAATCGACAACTTTCTTCTCTTGCCCTTCAACCACAAAACCACCAGGCTGTTGTATATAAATCTCCTCATCTAACTCTCCGTTTAGAAAAGCGGTATTTACATCCATTTGATGTACTTAGAGTTTATATGCGGCAACTAGTGCTAAAAGCACCCAAATTGTGGGTAAACGAGCTACAAGAGAGTATGTTTCAAAATAGTATTCACCCTCTTTTTACATGAAACCCTTAGCCACCAAGCGAGCCTTGTACTTTTCTATAGTACCATTAGGTCTACGCTTTCTTTTAAAGATCCATTTGCAGCCCACTAGTTTGTATCCAGATGGGAGGTCTGTAACCTCCCATGTTCCGTTAGCTATGATGGAATCCATCTCGCTACAGACTACTTCCTTCCAGTAATCCACATCCGGGTATGCGTATGCCTCTGAAAGGGTTTGTGGTTCACCATCCACAACATATGTGACATAGTTATTGCCTAAAGACTTTTCAGTCCTCTGCCTCTTACTCCCCCTCAACTCTAATTCTGGAGCGATGTTATCCACACTAGGAAGAATAGAGTGTTTATTTGAACCATTAGGGGCAATGATTTCATTTGGTCTCATATGAAACACATGCTCAAAGAACGTCACATCATGAGATTCCATCATTACATTTGTAGCGATGTTACTCACCTCGGATTTGACTACTAGAAATCTATAAGCCGTGCTATTTTTAATATACCCTAGAAAGACACAATCAACGGTCTTAGGACCAAGCTTTCTTTTCTTCAGTAACAGCACATGCACTTTTGCAAGGCATCCCCAAGTTCGAAGAAATGATAAGTTATGTTTTCTCCCCTTTCATCCTTCATAAGGTGTCTCCTCCTGATTGCGAGGTGGAACCATATTGAGGATATAATTAGCTATGAGAACTGCTTCACCCCACCAATAGTCTGACATACCTGAACTTTGTAGCATGGCATTAACCAAGTCACAAAGAGTTCGGTTTTTCTTTCGGCTATTCCATTCGATTGGGGTGAGTATGGTGGAGTAATTTTATGAATTATTCCACTTTCTTCACAGAATTGAGAGAATTCATTAGAGACGTATTCACCGCCTCGGTCCAACCTTAATCATTTGATTTTCTTATCTAGTTGGTTTTCCACTTCGGCTTTAAAGATATTAAAGTGTTCTAGTGTTTCATCTTTCGAATTAAGTAAATAAATGTAACAATACTTAGTCGCATCATTTATGAGAGTTAGAAAATAATATTTGCCACCTTTAGTTAATATTCCATTTATCTCACAAAGATCAGAATGGATTAGCTCAAGTGGGTGCTTCGCCCTTCTACGCCATGAAAAGATTTTCGAAGTTGCTTAGCTTGCTCACACACTTCATACTTTAAACCCTTCTCATAATTATAGCTTGGAATTAATCTCAATTTTGCTTAACCGCACAATAGCTTTAAAGTTAACATGACATAAACGTGAATGCCAAACATAATGTAATTTATTGCAATGAAAAACATTAAAAATATTTACATTATTAAAATTAAGAATAGATAAGTGGAACATGCCTCCGCTATCATAGCCTTTGTCCACAAAATTACCAAATTTGGTCAACACGACCTTATTGGACTCAAATACAAGCTTTATTCCTTGCCTACACAACATAGACCCACTCATGAGGTTGCGAGTCATTGTAGGCACATACAACACGTCTTTCAAAATAAGTGTTTTGCTTGAAGTGAGCTTCAAGCAAACTTGTCCAATCCCACGTACTATAGCAACGACTCTGTTACCTATCAGGACAGATCCACCACCTTCACCCTGAAATGAAGAGAAATAAGATTGATCAGCACATATACGTCTAGTAGCACCTGTATCAATCCATCAATCAATAGATGGACTTGCTGTAAAGACCTGTGGTACATACCCTTCAGAAATGGAGCTATCCAGTACGACATTCACTTCGCCTTCGGCCTTTATATTGAGCAAGAGAAGGACCCTTGCCTTTATGATTGCGGCAATGGTTAGCTTTGTGACCAACCACTTCGCACACAAAGTAGACAATGTCCTCCTTCATTTTCTTTCCTTGCATCTTGATTTGGGGTTGATTCTCGGATTTTTGCTTCCTAAAGCCTCCACCACTATTGACCTCCACCTGATAAGCTCATGAGCTTGGACTTGGGCCTTACCTCTACCGTCACCGGCTCTAGCTTGCTCTTCGACATTAATAGCTGCTAACAGCTCATTGAGTGTCAAGTGCTCCTTTATATGTCTACAAGCTGTCACAAAGTCACACCACGAGGGCGGTAACTTAGGCAAGATGATGTTTACTTGAAAACTCTCTGGTAGGAGGCAGTCGTACTGATATAAATCACGTACATGGAGTTGTAGCTCATGGAGCTTCTCCATCACCGATCGCCTCTCTACTATCTTATAGTTCAAGTAGTTAGCAGTAATAAAGGACTCATTCCCCTTATCTCCTTCAGAATATTTCTCACTAAGCTCGTCCCAGAGTTGTTTGGCATTATTAAAGTTAACATATACGTCGAACAGCCGGTTGGACAAAACTGCTAACAACCGAGCTAAGACCGAGTTGTTCGCATCCTCCCACCGCGTCATTTCAGCGGTTTCCAATGGGAACATCGGAGGATTCGAAATAACCCAGAAAAGTCCGATGTCAGTTAGCCATAACTTAGTTTTAGCCTGCCAACGTTTAAAGTTGGCATCATCAAACACTTCCGACTTATCGACATCTGACGATGAAGCCATTTCTTGAAATATTGGTTTTCTTAATTATTGTAAATCAAAGCGGTTTTAGCAAACAATCAGAAATAATTCCAGCATATTTAAAGGATATTAAAGCATAATTCTAGCAGAATTTAAATGACCAAATTAACATGTACACATGTAATTTCTCCAAGTCATCTAAAACGAATAATATGCTCAACATATACATCATGTGAACAAAAAAATATAGCATAAAGCTAAGATTTAATATTTTGATATTGCTCTCAGATGTAGAGTTGCACAAGATTTAATCTTGACCTTCTCGATACTTTGTCAAAAAATCTTCACTAATTAAATGCAATAACTATATATCAGACTATGAGCTTAAGAGAAATACCTTACTGTATAAGTCAAATTATTTCAAAACAACAGTTTTACTTTCAGTCAACAGAGAAGAATGTGATTAACAGTGAACAAGAAATCACTCTATTAACACATAAACCATTCAACAAATTTGAGTATTGATTATCTGACAGAGTATGGAGATCACTTAATTCAGCAAAGTAAGCCACTTGACTTATAGAGGAACAGCAGGATCAAGTAATCAAGATTAACTCAATTACAGCCAAAAAGAGAAAGTACCAGTCCAGAGCTATTAGAAGCAATTTGACAACAGTAAGCAATCTAAGAAGCTCAAGTCTGAATATGTTACCAATTCAATTTCATATTGTGACAAACATCATCACCGAGCAGAAATCGAACCCATAGCAATACCATGCAATATCTCCCAGTATTAGATTTAACCAATTTCAGATTTTTAACTAGTATAGCACATATATGCAAAGTAATGCGATTATGAAAAACAGAAACAACTCACGAAGTAGATGGCAATCGAAGCCACCGAGAAGAACCGAGCAAGGCACATCGTATGATGCTGTCTCAGAAAACCAAACGCCTCGCTATGAGGTTTACGGAGATACAATGCCAATCTTCGAGCTTCGGGATGCACCGAAGAATAAAGTTGAGGTATAAAGAAATATGCCACACAAGACCACCAGCAAATGCTTCGGCCGAAGCACCAACAGAGCACCAAAAACCGAAACCTAAAAGCCTCCTTCTCACACTAAGGCCCTGTTTGGTATAGCTTCTACTCCCAGCTTCTCAATCGATTCTCGTGGAGCTGTACCAAACACCCTGATTCTCAAAATGACTGATTCTGATTCTCACGAGGAGCTGTCTCGAAAATGAACTAGCAACGAGGAGCAGCCTTTCCGCAGCTTCTCACGAGAATCCAACTTGCAGAAACGAAAATACCCTTTGAAGTTTGAGTTATTCACCCGCAAATGCCACCGAAGTACACCCCGCAGATCCCTCCGCGTGATCGACCCGTACCTCTTCGCCTCTTTGCCCTCTCTTCCTCCCGTGCTCTCGCGACAAAGGTTCCACCGCGCCGCCTTGAGCCTTGAGCGTCCACCGCGCCGCCTTGAGCTTCCACCGCACCGCCTCCGGTCGTCGACTGCGTGGCGAGGCCAACACCCGCCTTATCCCCCAAAACCCTCCCTATCAAATCCCAACCCTTCCTAAGTTCCTACCCCCAACCCATGGAGGCACCCGCTCGTGCCCGTGCCCGTGGCCGCCTCGTCCGAGGTTGAGACGGAGGACGTGGAGGGGTCTGGCGGGGAGGACTCCGAGGCGGAATTCTCCGAGGACCTGAGGGTGTTCGTCGGCAACCTCCTTCGATGTCGACGACACCCGGCTCGCCGGACTCTTCGAGCGGGCGGCTCTGTCGAGATGGTCGAGGTATATACATTGAGCACCCGTTTCTTGGTCCTCTTCTTTGCATTCTGGTGCTGATTTCGTAAATGTTCCTACCGGGCAAGTTGGGGTGCAAATGGCTTGGTGATGTATCGGTTTAGTAATCCATTTGGTTACTTATTATGTTATCGTTTACCTGAGTTCGCGAGTCGCATAGATGAACTATGGGCGTGCTGAGGAAAAGGTTGGGGCTCTTCAGTGTTCAGTCCTCAAGGCTTCCTTTTGTTCCAATAAACCGAGACTAGCGTGTGGCATATACAAGTTCTGCTAAACGAAATCTTGGTAATGTTCATTGTGCTAGGCAATAAAGATGGGTAAGAACACAAGAAGTTGCTCATAATTTGGTATCAATAAGTTGTGGCTTGCGAAATAGTGCAAGTTAACATTTGCTGGCCAATTATTAGAGTTACATCCAGTTTTGATTGATTTTCTCAAAATTGTGGCATGTTAAACTGTATTTTTGTACTGTCACAGGTCATCTATGACAAATTGACCGGAAGAAGCCGTGGATTTGGGTTTGTGACAATGTCTACTGTCGAAGAAGTCGAAGCGGCTGTTGAGCAATTCAATGGCTATGTGAGTACGCTTGCATGCCTATAAAGCATTGTTTACACATCTGTATGTTCCATTTTGGTAGATGAATCAGCTAGACATGTTATACTCTCATATTTCATTCTCTGTTGTTTATAAGCTATGATCTTGATGTTTTAGAGGTTTTACTGATTTGGTTGAGGATGCTCCTTGTCTACTTGGTACTGCATTGCTAAACTTTAGTTTCTTTCAGAGTACAATTTAGAGTTTTAGATAAAGAGTCTTTGTTAGTCATTTGAGCTTGTGTTGCTGGACTTAACTTGTATAATATTATATACTGGGTTGTGGAGCTGTATGCCTGTGGCTGATCTCATCTCTAAAAACAGGTACTTGATGGGAGAACTTTGAGGGTGAACTCGGGGCCAGCACCACCTGGGAGAAATCTTCACCAAGAGCACCTGGGTGAAGCCAACAGGTCTATGTGAGTAACCTTTCTTGGGGCGTTGACAACTCGGTTCTTGCAAACCTGCTCAATGAGCAAGGAAAGGTTTTGGAAGCTAGGGTCATCTATGACAGGAGAGTGGCAAGTCAAGGGGTTTGGTTTTGTCACATATGGTTCCACCAAGAGGTTGAGAATGCGTATCATATCTTGATGGCACTGTGAGTTCTTCACACATTCCACCGCTTGCTTACACTCCTGTGCCTTTCAACATTATTGCTCTTTTAGTGTGTGCTAAATGAATTTATTATCGCTCTGCAGACTTGGATGGCGACATGATCCGTGTTCTGATGCGAATCCGCACCACCTAGGAGACAATATTGAAATTCTTTGTTTTAGATGCTTTTGAGCCTATGGTTAGCCCCAGGTCCCCAAATATGAATGATAGCAGTGTACTATCGTCATGATTGTTCTTCAGTGTTGATGGAATTCTAGACCACCTAGGAGACAATATTGCTTGATGTCAGGATGTCAGAATCCCACGTTTGGAATGGATGCTGCTGAAGTTTGGACGTCGAAGAGTAGAGTGAAGTCTAGTTGCACCAAGAAAACCAAGGATCATAAGGTTGGATTGATTAGATAGAATGGCAGCATCAAGCCATCGAGAAATTTGTAGAATAGCAACAAACAAAGTTTTGTTCTAATTTCATTCGTTGAGTCAAATATCAGAAAACTCATCCTGCATAACATTGCATTTACCCATTATCAAGTTTGGTCTAATGATACTTTCACTTTAGACGTGTGTAGTCGTTTGCTCAAGTGGCCATGCTTTTCGGTACCATTTATTTGCTTTTTCGAAGTTGTCTCATGATCGAAGGATGTGGCTACAATCAATGGCTGTGCGTCAATTCGTTATTTATCAACAATTGTAATTCATCGTGAAGTGGTATTGTATACAAATACAATGTATATACATTCATATGGTCGTAACAAATTTGGGGAAAAAAATTCTATAATTTGTGTACAAATACATAGGAGTAAGACATAAATACAATTGAAGTATTACAATCAGGGGTAACATGGTCTATTTGCCTCTAATCCTTCCTCATATGGTTTTTGGGGTCAACCTATCAGCCAAACACTTTCAACAGACAGCTCTAGATTCTCAGAGAAGTGGATTCTCTGAGAATCAGGAGCAGAATCTGAAAAATGAGAATCTGAAGCTGTACCAAACAGGGCCTAAGATCAATCCGAGGCCGACTGAATTTCTACCTCCAATGGCACCAAACAAATCCCTCCACTGCAAACTCAAACGAGAAGAGAATGCAATAGAGGAATCAGGATGCGATGGGGAGAAACCAGTCCTCACCACTGATGATACCAGGTTGAATCACGGTAGACCAACAACTCTCAAAAGCCTCATAATCGAATCCAGATTGAAGATGAAGATGAACTGAATTGGGGAAAACTCATTGCAATTTTTCCTTCTTTTTCGGATCGAACCAGAGGCAGAGAGCCCACCGCCTTAAGAGGAGGAGGAGGAGGAGTACTGGCTGCTGCCCCAACGCCCGGCACACATCGCGCCAGCGCCAGAGCTGCATGCCTGGGATCTCCGTGCCGCCGCCAAGCCAACGCCCTCTCCTAAGCCGAAAGGCTTGCACGGTTTTGGGTTGGAGACTAGTCTCCAACCTTATCCAACACTCCAACTCAATGACAGGTGGGCCCCACCTAAGAAATTATTTTCTTTTCTATTTCTTCTTTTCACAAATGAGAAGTTACCAAATAGCCCTAAAAAATTCAACACCTGTCCATTGTACAAATTTTATAATCAGTCCAAATTCTGTAAAAGAGGTATGTACTCGTGATCTCATTCTGATGACATTGGTCAGGTAAATCCAGGGAGTCAAAGACGAAATCACTAGCCAGCTTCAACAGCGACCTGCACCTGCTACAATCAATTAACTGTTGGAATTAATACGGGCTGGGCCCATTTTTAATTCTAATTAATTCCTAAAAAATTCCAAAAGCCCATGTGCATGTGCTAAAACTGTTTAGTCCCATATGGAGAGTTGAATGGGAGTTACACCACTTTAAAAGGTGGAACGTGGTAGCCCCCTTGTGGAATTAGAGAGAGCCAATACACGCGCGCGCTCGCTCGCTCGCTCGCCTCGCCGAGCCGTGCGTGTGCGCGCGTACGCTGGCGTGTCGGGTGCATGTGCGTTTTTCTTTATCTATTCAAAAATCGAAACACACTGACTCGCAGTTAATGACATTAACAAACGGCTGGCAGTAACAGTTCAGTTACCAGTGAGTAATGACGACCGTTTCTGGCCTCTTCGTTTTTGCCATTAAGAAGAACAGAGCACTGTTTCAAAAACCACTGACAGTAATGGCTACGGTTACTAGTGAGTAATAACGACCATTTTTGGTCTCTGGGTTTTTGCCATTATCTGGGACAGAGCACTGGTTCTTCTATATACTCCAATACTCTCCACGAAAGACTGGAGTACACCACTTGTTTTTTGTTGCTCTCTCTGGCGATCTCCATCCCAGCGAGGCGCATGTACGGCTACACCGGGAGAGCAGGCCTCCGGAACCCTCGTCTTCGAAGGCTTGCACGAGCGAGGACGGATAAGGTTTTTGGGAAGCGTTCGCACGACTGCTCGCTTCTTCCTCTTCATTCGATTCTCTGCTACATCTACATCAACTGCACGACTACTACCACTATGCCATGACGAACGACAATCTAGTCAAGACTCCTGCTGTTGCTACTGGATCTGGAGCTCCTACTACTGCTACTCCTTCTACTGGATCCGGGTATGCCTATCTTGCACATATTTGTTGGTTAGTTTTCTTATCTGTTGTTAACTTGAACACTGAGATAGGTATACTAGTTTATGTCATTCTGGATCTTAGTATGGCTATAGTGTTCTTGTTCATTTACTTTGTGAAAATGACTAGAGTAATTTTCATGATTTATCTACCATATTTCTAGATTAAAGTAATTCGAAAAATACTCATATATTCAACATTAACTACTGTGCTAATTTGTACTGATCTGTCGAGATAAAGTCTTCGATTATCTTTTCTTGGACCAACGAGGCAAAGGAGGAGTGTTCTCTAGTGTTTGTTTCTTCTGCTCTGAGATCGATTTCTTCGAACTCCTGCGATTATTTTACCATTCGGTAACCATCAATAGTCATCAGTTTACCAAATGGACGTCCGACTTTGGCACAGTCCAAGTCCACGCATGATGATTGTAAACTTGTACCAACAATGAGACTAAGTTGTTGTTGATTTGATCGTCGAAAATACAATTATAAATGATCTGCAAGCCTGAATGGAGAGGCAGAACTGCAAAAGTATTTTAGCTTTAACAAAAGAGGAGGAAGAAATAGCATATGGCCATGAGGTCGAGAACCGTGCATTTCATCATCATCTGCTTGTGGATGTTGGCGGTGATGATCGCCGGCTCTCTTATCGCAGCAGATAACGCATCTAAGAACTCTTCAAACTCAACACATGGCATCACTCTTAACTCTTAAGAAAAACCAAGCACAGGCTAGGAAGCCTTTACTACTTGCGAAGCAAACGGTCAGGCCCGTTTGGAACGTGGAAATTTCACATGGAATTCCTGTGTTCCAGCTCGTAGGCCCTTCAAGTTCAGCGCGGAGCTTCCTTCTACTACTCCTTTCGTGTGCAACCCTTATGATCTTTTGCTCGCGCGTAGTATCTTTGCGCGCTTTTGTTTCTTGATAATTAATTTCTCCCATTTTCAACTGATTCTATCTACACTGTTGTTTAATACTCTTGCAGATTGCGAATCGCCCAATCCGCCATTCGGGCCTCCTGCTGGCGGAGGAAGCTGTTCACCCCCGAAATGAACAGGCAATTAATGCATTATGCACACTACAACGAATAATGTTTACTGCGCAGGCTATTGTGTTAGTAGGTTCATGCTTGGTTTGCTTGACTGCTTCTAAGAATTCGAAGTAGAAATTAAGTGGAAGACAAGCTAATCAAGCTTGTTTAAGCAAATGCGATGTATGAAAAATAGAAGGTCGCAGCTTGGATAGAAAGATCACCTTCACGTGTGTGATTGTAACAGCCCGCCCAGGCAGTTTTATTCAGCTTTGTCAGTGCTTTTACCATGATGTACATTTTTAATGATTGGGGAACCTTTACTTTCGTCTGCCCATATATTCGACCGTCTCCAATTTCTTCATGGGTTTCAGTTTGTTGCTCTTTGCGGATGTTGGCGTACCTACAGGATACATGAAGGAAAAATTACACATAAAACGAACACTTATGCTATAGTCATTCCATAAGAAACCATGGTCCTTTTCTTTTTGATGCTCAAATCAGCACAGAGAATTGGAAGAGAAGGGTTTCTTTGCACATAATTGGATGGTAAACGTGCAACTCCGCAAAAAATTGGACTGAAAGGGGCTTATCAGATATTAAACAGTGAGAAAATTGCAACTAGAGGTCCCTAAACTTGTACCAAAGTGTAATTCAAGTTCCTATAAGTTGGAAAAATAGCTCGTCGACTCCTTAAACTTTGCAAATCTCTAGGCCACCCTATAGATTTGTGTCAATTAGGTCATCATGACCTTTGAATTTGCTGAAATTACTGACATGATAGTGCAAAAGGGATGTGAAACTAATATAGTTCATTTAGATGGTGATACATGCGGAAATTTAGGAGAAATGTGAGTAAATTAGCGTAAGTTTTTTTTTTGAGGTCTAGGATTTCCCCATCCAGACAGCCTTAAAGAAGAAGAACACCCTCACTCGCGAGACGACTAATGAGAGCCAGCGCTCACACTGTGGCGGACTGAGAGCCTAAAATTCCCTCTGTCAACTGAGCCCCAGCTCAATCCTCAAACTAACCCCCTACACATACCCCACCCATACACACACCCACCAACACACCCAAACCGCACCGGGTGAGACACCCGTCGAGTCTAGGACTCGAACCCCGGGTGGGCTGCTTGGCAACTCCAAGAGCATTTATATGTACTTACAAAATTGATGTTAATCTCTTAGGAAAATGATGAAGGCTACATTTTCGAGGCTCGTAATGATTCGTGTTGTCTAAAAATGTTTTATTTGACCATGAAATCAGCATATTTAGTCGAGTGGAAGCTGAAGTGACCTAAGTAGAACAGATTTGTAAGTTTAGGGAACTGCCAAGCTAATACACTTCTGTACTAGTGTAGGGACCTCTAGTGCATTTCTTTCTCAAACAGTAGAGTAGCTTTTGATTTTAATTTTTAAATGTGCCCATGGCATCAACATCAACCATGACACTCCTGCTGAATACTTTCATCACCTAGCTACACAACTACAAATAATGCTCGTCAGGTACAGACCTAATCAAAACCATTTCAACACAGAACAAAGAAGGGCTACCTTGCCCGGGAGAGAGCGAGAGAAAGCCGTTCTTGCCATGAGCCTGAGGTCAAGAACCGCGTATTTCCTCATCCTGGTCTGCTTCTGGATTGCAGCGGTGATGACCAGCTGCCCTCTTGTCGCTGCAGAGGATTCCAACTGTAAGATTGAGCTACTCCAAGCGAAAAAATTTCTTCGGATAAATCCCATTTTTCAGCTGAGCATAGCATACTACTGCTCTTGCAGATTGCGAATCACCCAATCCTCCCGGAAAGCCACATCGAGGTCGCAGGCTTGTCGCTGGTATACCGCGAGGAAGATGCCCACCACCGTGACAGAATACAGATTATCGCTGTTTGTTGAAGTATAAGTGAATTGTTCGTCTTTTCTCATCGGTTTATGTGGATATCATGGGGATATGCTCATGATCTTTGGATGATGCTACAATTGGCAATGTCGTTAACGGTTTGTCGAACACGCGTTTTCGTCATAGTTTGGAATGTTGTTAGGTCAAGTTCATGGGTTTCAGTGCATATGTGTTGCATGATGCATGTTTTGACCAACGTGGGTCAAGTTGTGAAGAACTTGTTCCCGGTTTCGATTTGCTTGTCTATTATTGTGCATGTTGCTTGGTGGTCAACGACGAGGATGATCGGGACTAGGCTTGGAGAGCTGAGGTTCAGAACGGTCGACGATGCCGGGTGAAGTCAATGGAGTCAATCATGGCGCAAAAGGGACAAAGGTGACCGAACGGACAGTTCGGTGCGACGGGTTGGATCAAGCGGCGCGGGGGTCGGTGCAAGTGCCATGGTGGTTTCGGTGGGAGTCGGATCGGAGAGACTTGCCGACATGATGAGAGCCGTTGATCAACCTACACGTGGCGGAGCATGCGACTGCTTCGCGAAGATTGGACTCGGTCTTTGAAGAAGGACCGAGAAGGGGTATTTTGGTAATTTTACCAAATACCGCCTTGGTGACCTTTTGCTAACCCGCGGCGCAAGACGGTAGTGAAGAAGCGGATTAGGTCAAGAGGAGATGAAGACGGCGCTTTAAAATGCGTGCGTGTGTGACCCGTTTGTTTTGGGCCTTAACGGAGCCCATTAGGGAAGCTCTTCTAGAAGGTCTAAGCCTCCACTATAAATAGAGGAGGGAGGTGGCTGCACCCCCTCAACCCTTTCATGTGTTTGAAACCCTAGTTTGCTTAGAGAGAGGATTAGTGGAGGTTAGGATTCTAGAGAGTTGGATTTGATTTCGTGCTCATGTATTGAGTCTTTGTCCTCCATTGTTGGAGTAGTTGTAAACCAATACCATATCAAATCAATCCAAAGAAAGTTCTCTCAAAGATGAGTTCATTTGCTTTCTTTCTCTCTATTTGGTAATTTTGAGACTTTTTTGATCCGCCAGTTTTTGGTTTGTTTCTTGCCGTGATCTAACTTGCTGCAATATGTGGGAACCCATCTAGGGTCATCTTGATCATCAATCACCCACGAGCAAGTCTCTAGATCATATTTCGATTTTTACTCGGTTTTGAACCCTTCTTCGTTCAAACTGAAAAAGATAGGAACTTTGGCATGGATATTTGCAATCTTTGATTGGAATAGGTTCCTAATATCTTTGAGAAGGTGTGGTTCAAATTTCGTGGAGTTTGGCCTTACGGATCAAAAGTTAGACCGTTTTTCGTTTTGGAACCCGAGCTGATTTTCCTGTTCATCGTGCCTGAGGTTAGTCCGCACTTTTGCCTGAGGTTAGTCCGGCCCCGGGTCAGTCCGCACCTTTGCCTGAGGTCAGTCCGCACTTTTGCCTGAGGTCAGTCCGGCCTGAGGTTAGTCCGCACTTTTGCCTGAGGTCAGTCCGGCCCTCTGATTTAGAGTTGTTTGATCTCTAGTTTTGGTCTCTTGTTTGGGGTTTTGATTTGGTTTCAACACAAGTCTTTCGCTGTGCTTGTTGAGTGATCTTCATAGCTTTCATAGCTATTGGAGTAAACATCTCGTTGAATCAAATTTTTGTGAAAAAGAGATCGTGCTCCTATTCACCTCCCCCCCCCCTCTAGTCGCCTTTTCGGTCCAACAATTTAAGTTTTCGTTGAATTGGTTGGTGTATGCAACTCAACATGATATCATAGCCATGAGATTTTGAGTTTAAGACCCGGTTGGCGCAATAAAAAAATAATTGCAGCTCACTTCTATTTCACGTCTTAGGTCCGAGAAGGCTTTTAAATTTTTAAGTGAACTGGTTAGTGCATGCAACTCAATAATGGTTATATGCATGTGTGGATAGAATAATTGCTTGTTCCATGCTTCTATGTTGGTTCTGAAGATTACAAGCAGAAAGCAATTAAGTGCGAAAGCCAATGCTATATATACCTTATGGATGTCTGAATTTTGCAATGTAGTTATTACATGTTTATCTGTGTAACAGCTAATCCAGAGAGTACTATTTACGGTTTCTGTAAGAAGCTCAATGTCTTGCTGTCAAAGGAAAATTAATACGCATCGCCATGCGATCGTCAGGCCAGCTGCACCATGCTCAAACAGTCATTTTCGCAACTTCACAAGTGATAGGGTTGATTCAGCAGTACATGTATCTCGAGCAAACGAAACCGCATAAGAAATACCCATGATGACAACTTGACAAGGAGATTAAACAGCAGAACAGATAATATTCTCTATGTCCTGGAAAAAAATCTTTCTAAAAAAAGCACACGTTCGTAGTTAGTGATTGGTGAGTACACTAACAGCCAACCGAAATGAACTCTTCTCGTAAGGACATGGTGAAATTCGGACCTTATCTTCGTAGGTAAATTAAACCAAAGAAGAGATCAAGATTTTATAAAATCTATTCCCAACTGACAAAGATAGGGTCATTCCTTGAACCATTGGTCAACGGCCATTGACAAATGGTGCCTATCTTTAGCTATGAAACAACTCAAGTTGAAGAACCCACTTCGTGTAAATATTATTTTCCTTTAGAAGACGCCGTCCTGAGCACAAGAAAGAAACAATATTGAATCATCATGATTGGAAATGGTTTGACAAGGTTATTGATGGTCAAGCACGCCTTCCTTTTTTCAACTCTCTTCCTTTGTTACACAAAAACTTGAGTACTGAGTAAACATTACACCATTGTATAGCGAAAGTATCGTGCGGAGATCATGTGGATATGACCATCCTATGCAATTAATATACATGCAATGTTTAAACAAAGGAGTCCGATTCTTTTGCAGAAGCAGTATTAATAGTAAATAGATTGAAATACGTAATTAAAAAGAATAATAAGTAAATAAACAATTGCTTTGAAATAACCAACGAACCTTCTGTTCACTTTCCAATCAAACCACCAAGTGAACATCTCATCCATCAAGCAAATATTATATTCACCAAGTGAACTTCACATTCACACTCCAACACATTTTTTTAATAAAGAAACTCTACCTCTTGTGTGAAATCCTCGTTTGTCTATAACCGCGGACACGGCTGTTTAAACAATTTTAACTCTGCAGAGGATGTACGGCTTTACCCACAAGAGCTAAATCAACTCAAAGTATCTGACCACACTTCTGTAAGTGTGCGATTAAGTGATCGTCACAAGGTTTTTACAAAGCTTCTCCTTAACCCAATTCTACCAGCTAAGGTTTTAACACTGAATGTTATCACGACCAGACAACCCCCCTCTTGCGTCATTGTGAATATCCATCCCAGAACTCACGTTTCCAAAAACAGAACTAAGCTAAGATATTGCTAATTAGTTAGACAGATCTAGCCTATACTGGACAAGTGGTTGTACGATATGGTCCAGTTTAATGATACACAAGATCAAGTCCTTAGTGATTACTTAAGCGAGTCCACCCTATCCCAAAAGTACTACCTGCACCTCCTTTTACTGCACGATCACTTGCCTGAGGGTAAAACCATTTTGTTTAACAAAACCAGTGACAATCCCTGCCATGGCATAAATTTTTATAACAGCGGTATCATACCACAGTTTGTACAAAAGTGGCATCGCTCCACAATTCCATATATCATTAAGTCAAATTAACATTATTGATCTATGACATGAGCCTATCGTTACTAAGCATAAGTAAGCATATCTATGATAACCCATATTGGTGATACACATATGTCCAACTAATAATGATCATCCTATGGTGACAAAGGATTCATGATATTCAAATAATCAATGGTGGCATAACAACAAATATGTGATTAACTACTCTAAAAAATAGTTGATATAAAAGTAGCACATAATTTAATATAAAACAAGATACTTTTGAAAACATAGGTTCAATATGATCAATGGATTACGATTTGCCTTGTCCTTGCTCAGTTACCATACTTTGATCTTCAAAACTTGCTCCTGCTCCTGCTCTTGGGAATAGATCGTCTAAAAGAGAAAGAGACAATAGACAAAAACACAAATAAATCCAAAATAAAATAAAATAAAATCCAAAAACAATAAAACCAACTCTAAAAGACATATCTTGATTTTAGACAAATTTTGGAACTTGAACGGACTGAATCGGAGTTTGGACAAAGGAGAACGGGCTCTCGGAAGATTTGCCAGAAAAGGAAAAAGAGAGAGAAAAATATTCTCAAGAATATTCCTTCGGCCGAAAAAGAAAAAGAAAAGGGAAGTGACAAGTAGGGATCACTTGTAAGTGAGAGAGAGACAAAGAGAGAGAATGACAGTGGGACTCATATGTCATTGAGAGAGAGAAGAATAGAGAGATTGATAGGTGGGACCTACCTGTAAGAGATAGCTAGCATAGAGATCAAAACAGAGGTGGTAGTGGCTTCAGGCAAGCGGCGGCGACGGTGGATGGTGAAGAGGGAGCTGCCGGTGAGGGGCAAAATGGAACCCCGGTGATACGATGGTTCTTCGGGTAGTGGCGGCGCGGCTAGGGAAGCACCGAGGCGGCGGAACGACATATTAAGTGTGCGGCGGCGACGGTAGCTCGACGACGCACATCGAAAAAGGAAGCAAGCACAAGCTTAGCAGTGGCGAGAGGATTGCACCGAGACAGAATGGGTGGCCAGAGGATGATCGGAGCAATGCCGACCGAAGGTGGAGAAGAAGGGCGGTGGCAGCACGCTATGGGGGTGGAGAGACCAAAAGGAGGTGGGATCGGAAGAGGAGGACCGGGGACACGGGGTGACGCACACAGGACTGCAAAAGACGTAGCGGAGAAGGAGATCAGTGACAGGCGGCGTGGTTGGAGTTGAGGAAGATGAGGGTGATGGTGGTCCGGTGAGGCTCCACGGACAACGAGGCGAGCACCGGCTAGAACACGATAAGGCGGACTCAATGGTGGAACGACATGGATAGAGCCCCGATGACGGTGACTAAATTGATGATAAAGCACTTCGGTAGCAATGACGATTCGGTCTAATGGCGGCACAATCGACGAGGGCGACTAGGGCAACCGAGAGAGGAGATCGAGCTGAAAGATTTGACACGGGCATTGTGGCTTATAAAGCTCTGGATCAGGATAGATAGAATTGGGGACGACAACGGCAGCGTGTGACAACTAGAGATCGAGCCGGGTTAGAGACGAAGACAGACACGCTAGCGACTGATGGGCGGCGGCCACCTGACACAGAGAGAGAGGCAAGGGCAGGGGCGAGCTGGCGGGCTGTTGTGCGGAAAGGAAAAGCGGGCCAGTGTTGGGCCGGGGAGAAAAGGAAGATGGGCTGAATGAAAAAGAAATGACCCAAACGAAAAGATATTTGGCCCAAAGGATTTTCCTAAATTCAAAAAGGCTTTTGAATTTTAGAAATGAGATTAAATAAAACCGAGCTCAAAGAAATAGCAAATAAACTCCAAAAATTCCAAGAAAATTTCAGAAAATACTTTGGTACTCAAGAAACCCAAATAAAATGGTTTTGAATTTTATATTATTCACATTAAATAGTTTTAATTTCTGAAAAATTCAAATTAAACTTTGACTAAAACAAGAAAATTTTAAATGGTTATTTTTATTTTAAAACACTTCAAAAGAACTCCAAATTTGGGATGTTACACCTTATGCGCAACTGCCCTAGATTGGATCAAAGTTTGCGAGATACGACACGTGCAAGCATGATATCAAGAATGAAGTAAATAAATCTCATGAGAGAACCAAAATAACGATGATGAAGCAACCACGACGAGAGAGAAATATTTGACGAGGTCGATGCAAATCCCCTAAGCACAACCTCAAAAGAGTACAAGGGATTATCACTCTCTCAACCCTCTTGAAATTTTTAGGACTCTTAGATCCTTGCCATATACAACAATGTAGTGCTAAAGAATAGGAATCAACTAGCAAACGCTTTACTGTTGGGAGTCCTTCCCAACGGTACAACATCCAACCATCTATTGTGATGGATAGCCTAGATTATGCTCTCTCTCTCTCTCTCACACACACACACACACACACACATGCACACTCTCTCCCTCACTTATCCACACATTCTCTTATCGCTTGCAATTTTAAAAACTTTAGGGCAGTTTAAAGAAACTTTTGAAAATTCAAGCAAGATTTCAAATTTGAGCAAAATTTGGATAAGTTTCATGTAACAAAAGCAAGTTCCAGCAAGTTTCATGAGGTTCAATAAATCTTTGAGCAAAATTTCGAACAAGTTTCAAGTAACAAAAGCAGGTTTCAGCAAGTTTCAAGTAACAAAAGCAAGTTTCATGAGGTTTCAAAAATCTTTGAGCAAAATTTCAGACAAGTTTTAAGTAACAAAAGCACGTTTCAATAAGTTTCAAGTAACAAAAGCAAGTTTCATGGGGCCGATGCCAAAGAACAACAAAGTAACATTAACAATGAAGCAAAAGTGCCATAAGATGGCTATAAATAAAATCCAACCGCTTAGCCATAACCCACAAGGCAACCGACCAAGCCGCCAAGCTAGTCGTCCCAAACCACGCGATTCTCACAAAAGTCGATCCCTTGGGGATCCACTTCTTCCTCTCGCAACAAAAACATTAAGCATAGCATCCGAGTACAAAAATTGTTTTTGTACTGCAAGACTGACGTGTGGAATAGCGGACCTATCATTATACTACATGCAAGCTTATTTAAGTGGAGGTTGTATGTCTCTTTTTGCACAAAGCCAACTTTATTTGCAATAATGTAATACATTTAAAAGCAAGTTTGCAAATCAGTTTTTAATGTTGAAATAACAAATGAAATACAGATAAATACAAGTAACCACTGAAGTGACTATCCCAAAAGTCACCACAACATAGCACTAATCACGATTCGCACTCACCCATCAAGTTTTAATTAAAAATGTTGTAGTCTAACTCTTGAAAGACCTTGCCAAGCGTGTCCATAACCTAGGACGAGGCTATTCGAATAGTTTTAAACCCCATGAACCAATGTACCCACACTTCGGCCTTTGCCAAGCTATTAAGCACACTTCCTTTGGTATGCTTCGCGGCTAAGTCCTACGAGATTTCCAATGGAATGCGTTAATTAAGAGTCGCACGTATGGGGTTAACCCTTAGTGACCACCGGCGAAAGAGGCCACTAGGACCACACGTTGTGGTGGGGTCAAGCAAAGCCGGAGTCAATAGTTACTAGCCTGACATTACAAGCCCCGGTCGGGTGGAGGACCTAGAAAGGAACCACCCGGCCACGCCTTAGTGATCCTTTTTCTATAAGCTACACCACACTCATTAATTAATGCCTCCCAAAGTACTAATTCAAGAGAGGTCCCATACCCTCTAGTGTGGTTAGCACGCACAAAATGCTTGGTTTAGTGTAACAAGATGTTCGGTCCTTGTTGACCCGGCACCATTCCACTACACCCCACAATCACACCATCTTACCATTGTGCCCAAGTCTAAATCATTTTGTTTTCGTTTTAGTTTTCATAAGTAGACAAGGCACGAGGCTGAAATCATAAGTGATAATAAGTTTTAGGTGATCAAGGTTATCGACAAGTCGATAACCGCCATTTCTACCGGAAACTAAGCATGGCTAAGCAATTAATTCGCAAACTACTAAGTGACAAGAGCTCATCCAACGAGCTCTAAATCACAGCAATAACCTAGGCTCATGGTAGTAAAGGATAATCATTTGCTTAAGGAAATGCATCTACTAGGTAAACTAACGACAATAGTTTAACACAAACTAGCAATGCATACATAGAAGTCGCAAACAAAATAAATACTTAAAATAAATGGGATTAACATGATCAAACTGCTTGCCTGCTGCAAATGCTCAATTTGTTGCTGAGGATCACTCTCAAGGATAACACAATCGTCTGAACCCACCGAAAGAGCGAAAAAGAATCGATAAGAACTAAGAACACCAAACAAAACTCAAAGCAAAATACATCCAAATCCCAAGAAATTTATACAGCAGTTAGGGGTTGATTTTAGACAATTTTAGAAACAAGAATTACTTCATTTGGACTAAGCATGAAAAAGTTATGACTAATCTAAGTTCTCTCACTGAAAAATCATAATTAAATTAATTTTGTTATCTGTTCATGGTGAAAATTTCTAGAATGATCTGGAATCTGAAATTTTATGGTAGGTAGATAAGGTCATCCTAACAACGGCAAAACTGAGTTTGCACAAATAGGAGTTGAAATTAAATAGTTATGATTTTTCTAAGTTCTAAAACTAGTAGATCATTAATTTTGTGGCAAGGATCATATGAAGACCTACTCTAAATTACAGTACATTCCTAGTAGGTTTTAACAAAACTTAGTTTGCTCACTTTGGAAATATCGAGAAAAAGTTATGCATTTTACAAATTTCCAATGAATTTCTAAACAACTATTTTCACTAAACAAGATCATGCAGTTTAAATCATTTTCTCACTACAAACACAGTGCCTAAATTCATTTTCAACTAAAGTTCATACTCTAACAGAGCTACAAGAATTGGAATCATTCAAAACGGAGCTAAAATGACAAAGTTATGCTCTTTGAAGTTGGAAACATTAAAAGACTTAGAAAGTTTGAGCTCTGGAGGTCCAGATGAACCGAGGAAAGGAGAGGTCGTGGGCCGCCGATCATGTTTCAAGAAACCGAAACTTGATTTCAGCAAGTTTCGAACAAGTTTTATGAAGTTTCAAAATTGAAACCCGAAAGGAAGTTACATGAAGTTTCAAAAAGTTTCAAATCAAGCTGCAAATTTCAGGGAGTTTTAAGTGAGTTTCAGAACGAGTCTTCAAGTTTCATAGAGTTTCATGCGAGTTTCACCCCTCAAAGATTCAAGTTTCAAAAAGAGTTTCAGACAAGTTTCATAGCAAACACTGAAGTTTCATATCAAAATACTTAGGTCTCGTATGAGTCCTCGAAAAATCAAGTTTCAGGCGAGTTTCACATGAAAACTTGATGTTTCAAGCAAATTTCGAACACAAAAAGTCAGGAGCTTCACGTTTCAGATTAGTTTTGAGAAAGTTCTATAACAAATCAAACAAGTTTTGGTAAACATTTAGAAAAATTCACAAAAAATTAGAGAGAATATCACTTCTTGGTCCCTTCCACGGGAAGTTGTCAGGGAGCACGGAAAAAGCGAGGACACCGGTGTGCTCGCATGTGGCCGCACGCCTACTGGTGCCAGTACTGCCCTGCTCCGTCATCGCACCGTGCTCCTCGTCAACACTCCCCGTGGGCTTCGTCTTTGCACACGCCCACCATCGGTAGTGAGCTCGCCGCTGATTCACACGATGCCTCGCCGGAGCTCACGTAGTCGATAGCCATGCTTCCCGTTGTCATTGGCCACCGCACCGCATCGGATCAAGGAGCACCGCCCTGGCACGATCAATTATCGAGCCGCACTAGAGCGATTGCATCGGCACCAAGCCGCCACCACGCATTACGAGTGTCGCTGCATTCCAACGACGCAGTGGTGTGCAGATCTGACAAGGAGGACTATGGATCCAATGGTGGTGTCGGTGGCAGCTGGAGCGATGGCCGTTGCCGCTTTGTTAGGCTGTGGGCATGGCTCGTGTGTGTGTGTGTGTGTGTGTGTGTGTGTGTGTATATATATATATATATATATATATAGAGAGAGAGAGAGAGAGAGAGAGAGAGAGAGTTGTGAGGATGTGGTGGAGATGATACCTGTCCATCTGACGGCTTGCACGAGATGCATCGGACGGTGATTTCTTATCCCATCGGTTTGGGAAAGAATGCTATAGTATTCTCTAGATTTTTTATAAAGAATAATCTAGTCTCTAATCCTCTCGTACCCTCTACTTTGAATAAATTCATTTTGCTTGATTTGCTCTTTCTTAGGTTTCTATGCCCACTCCTCATGAGTCATGAGTTTATATAGTCCTCCTGATCCTCTTAAAAAGTGAAACAGAAATTATACTATAAAGAGAAGTAGGAATCGTATGACTATTAGAATTCATCCGTTTTAATGGTAGCTCACCTCTCTAAATCTAGGAATTAGGATACGAGGCACCGTAATCTACATAAATCCTCGGGAAAGTGTAAAAAAGAAGAAGCAGAGGTTTTTCGAACTTTTTTTATTATTTAATCCTTTTTTTGATTTTATTTTAAAGTTATCCCCTCGCAAACTTTATTTCCAATTCTGACCCCTTTGATCACGCCACCACCCGTGGCGTGACAAAACAACACTGTCACGTCACAGGATAAGTCCCCAAAATCGAACTATTTGTCATGCCACTAGTGGTGGCGTGACCAAACAACACTGTCACGCCACTACCAGTGGCGTGACAAGACTTTGATCAGAAATGGGTTGGCGTGACAGTGTTGTTTTGTCACGCTATGGGTGGTGATGTAACTAAAGGGGTCAGAATTGAAAATAAAGTTCGCGATGATTAACTTTAAATCAAAATTAAAAAAAAGATTAAATAATAAAAAAATCGGTTTTTCTCTGTGAACACTGGACAGCTTCTTCCCATCTTGCAACTCTCCGCAACACCTCCGCCGACCACTCCCATTAACCCGTCTTCCCCTCAAACTTCCTCCTCTCTCCTGGCATCAGATGGTCAGCCGTCGTGGTGCTTGCCCCACCGCCGCGAATCATGGGTCGGTGGCGGCGGCCAGGCCGCCGAAGCAGGCGCATCCGAGGGCGGCCGTGGGCCACGCTACGGCGGCCTCTCGACTTTTTTTTTGACGGCGGCCTCTCGACTTCCAAGGTCCGTGAGCTACTATCTACTTTGTAGGGTACATACATCCTACGAATGCTGTTCTGTGTCGGCCTGCATGCGCGTAGCGTGTTTGTGGAAATGCCTCTACCAAGTAGCACGCGCGCATTCTCATGCAGGTGTGGCCATTTTGTTCTGGTTATCGTTCTATACATGTATGCTATTGTGTGCTGTGAGCCTGTGATCCCAAGGTAATACCGTGGATTTATATGATTATATGCATATCTTGTTGTGATGCCAACCTACCGTGTGCTGTTAACCATCGCATTTACTGGATCAGGGTTAATAATTAGTAGTTAGTATTCTACATTTTGTATGATTAAGAGGGCAATTAGGTCTGCATTTCATTATGATGCCAAAAGTACCCAAGCAGAGTATTGTTGTACACCACCTGTACCAATCTTAGGCAGGAAAAAACTAAAGCAAGAGTGCAGACCTAAATATAAAACTCATATTTTGTGAAGTATAGCATAAACTAACTATGTTTACTTTTCACTCACACTCCTTTTCCTCCGCTACAAAGCTCGAGAAATGCATGCTTGATTGTGAGTATTTCAGTAGAAACTTGTGCCATTCCTAATCGGTCTCTTGCTGATGCCATGGAGCACAACAGGCCCACCTTAACCATCGGGAGGACGCAACTCTGCATCATTTCGGAATTTTCACCATCCAGATCATTGTGTAGTATAGTGGGGTCTAAAATCTTGGCTACTCTGTGGGGAAATGCAGTGTCCACAAGTTTGTGGAGGTTCAAACTATCCTTGAATTTTTCATCAGTTGGACGCTTCCCAGTCAACATCTCTAACAGAAGCACTCCATAGCTATAGACATCACCCTTGGTTGTGATTGTTCCACCCATTCCATACTCTGCATTTTTATTTGAAAACATAACAAAGGTGAAACAGGAAAAAATTACCACTCATGTAAACATGATGTTGAATAAGTAAATGAAACGGCTGAAGCATACAAGCCAAGAAAATAGTATAGGTTCAGAATTTCTCTCACCTGGTGCAATATATCCGATGGATCCTTTTAGGTCGGCCAAACTTGTGGAATTAGCAGGTGCTGCTGTTGAACTAGCACAAATAAATCTCGCCAACCCGAAGTCACTGACATATGCGGTCATTTCAAGATCCAAAAGAACATTGCTTGGCTTCAGGTCACAATGTATTAGTGGGGATGCACACTGGTTATGAAGATAATCTAAAGCATATGCAATGTCCAGGGCTATGTTAATCCTTTCACCCAAAGTTAGGAATCTTTGATTACCATGCCCATGGTCCTTTGGATGTAGCAACATTTCTAAGCTCCCATTAGGCATATACTGAAAGACAAATGCTTTGAAATTGGAGCCAGTAGGATCGACCGTAGAGCATAAAGTAATGATTTTGACAAGATTTCGATGGCGAGTATTTCTTAACGCCTCGCACTCTGCAATGAAGCTTGTGGGTGCTCCATATTTGTTGAGATTGAGAACCTTAATAGCAACTGGATCATCCTCAAACGCGAAAGTGCCCTTGTAAACAGCTCCAAAGGATCCCAAGCCAATCAAATTTGCAACAGAGAAGCCATTTGTTGCTTTAGCAATATCTTCGTATGACATTTTCTTCATGTTCACACTGGAGTGTTGCAAACTTGGTTCTTCTTTTCTTCTCTTAACAAGAATAGCCACTAAACATAACAATAAAATTACAACAGCAGACACTGCAATCGGAATCACTATCTTTAAAACAACAGACTTATTTTTTCTTTTTGATCCCAATTCAGGGCAAAGGGGTAGGCTTAACCCTGGACCATTCGCACATAACCTGTAGTTTCCTTTCAATGACACCCTGCTGCCATTGCCAAAGACACCGCTTGATGGTATTGGCCCTTCAAAATCATTGAATGAAAGATTGAGTTCCTGCAAGGACCTCAAGAAGGCAAGGAACTCTGGAATCTTCCCTGACAATTTGTTTTGAGAGAGATCCAATTCCTTGATGCTTTTTAAGTTCGTGAAAGATTGTGGAATGCTTCCAGTAAGATGGTTCCCTTCCATGTGAAGATATTCCAAAAGCACACACTTTCCTAGGGTGGATGGAATATCGCCGGTCAAGCGATTGTTGGAAATACTGATGCTTCCAAGATTGATGAGGCCGCCAATCTCCAATGGTATGGGCCCAGTAAAGGAATTATAGGACAAGTCCAAGCTTTGTGACAGTGAAGAAATGTTGAAGACCTCACTTGGTATGCTTCCACCAAACGAATTGTGAGAGAGATTTAGCTTCTCTAATTGCCTCCATTGCCCTAAACTTGCAGGTATGCTCCCACTGAAGTTGTTCCCATCCAGATAAAACTCGGTTAGTTGGACAAGGTTGCCAACAGAGTCTGGAACATGGCCAGAGAGGTTATTTTGTGCAAAACTTAGAGCCAGTAAGTTGCTCAAATTTCCTATGGTAGGCGGGATTCTACCACTGAACAGATTCTGATCCATATACAGCACTGTGAGCCTCGTAAGATTTCCAATCTCCAATGGAATTGTCCCTGAAAGTTTGTTTTGTTTGAGCCACAGCCACTCAAGCTGCGAGGGAAGATTACCAATTGAGCTATGCAAACTTCCTCGGATACCATTCCCGTCCAAGAACAGTCTTTTCAGTTGAGTGCAGTTTGCAAGGGATGAGAGGAAGCTCCAGTCACCCGCTTCGAGCTGGTTGAACGCGAGATCAAGCTCCCGCAGGTTCGGCAAGGACCCAAAGGATGGCACTATCCCGGTGAGCCCAGTGTTGACAAGATAAATCATTTCTAGTTTGGATGCATTGACAAGAGAAGCTGGGATTGGCCCAGTCAACCGTGTTGTTGATAGGATCAAGCTCTGAAGGTTTGGAAGCCTGTAGCCAATGTCTGGTGGCAGTCGCCCGATGAGTGAGTTATTGGCCATTTCGAGAAATTTCAAAGATGACATGTTGAAGATAGACTGGGGCACTGGCCCAGACAGGTTGTTGATTGAGAGAATTAGCCTCTCCAGAGATGGGATGTTACTTAGGCTCTCAGGGATGCTCCCGACCAAGTTATTTACTGCAAGGGAAACTCGAAGCAGGGAGGAAAGGTTGGCCAGTGAGGGGGGTATCTCTCCTGTGAGGCTATTCTGGGCTACACTAAGGTATTTAATAGGTGCAGCAATAGCAGTAACAGGTGGTATGGAACCAGCCAAGTTGTTACTCTGGAGGTAAATGGTTGTCAGAGTGGAGGTGTTGAAGAGGGCCGGTGGGATTTCTCCTGTAAGGCCATTTTGCATGAGTCTAAGCACTTGAAGAGATGAGCTATTTGCCAAGAACTCCGGAATCCCTCCTGTGAGTTGATTGACCCCAAAATCGACATAAATAACAGACGGGCTGCTGCCCAACAATGGTGGTATGTCACCTGTGAGGGCATTGTTGGCGAGGTTCAAAGTTTCCAACTTATGAAGTGTCCCAAACCCAGAGGGAATGCTTCCTTGCAGCTTGTTGTTGTTAAGTAAAACTTGCTGGAGATGAATGCATTTGGTTAAGCTTGGTGGGATCTCACCTTGGAGGGAGTTGTTCCATAAGCCGAGGACCTGCAGACTGCTGCATGAAGACAGCTCAGCAGGGACAGGACTGTCAAGAGAGTTGATGCTCAGGTTGAGGTAGCGGATTTTGCTCAGGCGCCCAAGCTCAGTTGGGATGTTTCCACGGAAGGAATTGCTCGACAAGTCAAGGCTTGCAATGGAGCTCAGGTTGCCTATGCAAGGTGGTATTGAGCCACTGAGCCCTTGGGAGCTGAGGTTTAGCGCCTTGACTCGGAGTGGGGTCTGTGTGCTGCATGAAATGCCCTGCCAGTTGCAGAAGTTAAGGGATATGTTACTCCAAGAGGTTAAGGCTCTGGCAGGATCAGAGATTTGAGACTTCAAGCAGAGGAGCGCTTGTCGATCAGTGTCAGTGTCATCGCTGATTGCTAATGGCAGGGAACGTGAGAAGATGAAGAAAGCCAACAGTAGAACGAATTTTGGACAGGAAGCACCTAAGCGGAACATCTTGTGGCATGTTCTGACAGTGCTAAAGCTCATAAGTACAGGTAATGCACAAGTCTTATATATGTGCTCCTTTGCAATGGAGCGGGACATACACCCTCCAATTTAAAAATAAATTCCTATCCTAACTGTAGGCAATGGTATGGATGCATCCATTTCCTTGTTACTGATGTCAAAGCTTTTGACTTTGACTTTAACAACTTCTCAGGTGTATCACATGTGATGTACTTGATTGTTACTTGCCTACCAAGTTCTATTGTCTAGTATTCGTGGAAATGATACCTCACCTAATATGATTGTCCTTGGTGCAATGTTGACTCAAGGGAATAACAGGAAATTTATGGTTTTAGATGGGAGAGTGGGGCGCATGTTGTATTTAATTGATAGACAACCAGGCATACTTAATTTGAACTGTACACCTGTTGACATGCTCCTTCGTAAGTTCCTTGTGCTTTCTTCTACAGCATAGTCGCTCCAATGTATGTGGTCATTTGGCACTGATATTGAGACATCAACGTCTGTACCAACTGACTTTGGTGATGAATTTTAACTCAATTCTTAGCATGCTGAAAAGGACTAAGAAGCCAAGGCTGACGACTGAGTTGGATGATAGGTGAATATGGAGGCTAATTCTCTCAATCAACAATAGATAGGTGAATATGGAGAGGCTAATCCTATTGCTGACCAGAATCTTCTTCTTTCCTTATTCACTTCCTTCTGATCTCTCTTACTAGAATGCACACGCAATTATTATTTAGCATTATGTAAAAAGCTGATTATTTGGGTCTTTGTACCTTTTGAAATTGTTAATTTAGGTGCCTATACTTTGAAATTGCTACTTTAAGCTCTTGTTTGGTGACAAAGTACTGCTATTCGAGTGTTCGCAGTCAAACTAGGAGCAATATGCAGTAGTATTTTAATTTCTCATGTTGTTTCGTATTATTAGCTAACCAGCAAAGGCTGGTTTGACGAAATAGTTGATTGCAGAGATTTATACGACCAATGAAAGTACAAGAACTCAAATGAAAAACTTACAAGTACACATATTCGATTTGTGAAACTAAGAGCAGAAGGACTCAAGTGTAGAGACCTGTGCTATTAATTTGCCTACATATGGAAGTGTATGTCTACTCACTAAGTATGGTGATGGCTTCCATTCAAATAGTTAGCATCTATTTTAAGAAACTCTCGGCAGCCTGGCCTGATCCATCTGGAGAGGAGAGGTGTGGCTCAGTGCGGGATCGGAATTCTGAATCTGAAACCTCTGTGTATTTCTGCACCAGTCCCTGATCAGTATCTAGTGCACACAATGGATACAATGTTGATAACAAATTCGAATCACGAATCAACATAAATAAATAATTGAGTACCGACCTTACGGTCACTTATTACAATAGAGGTCACAAGACCTAGAGTTTTACTGCAGCGGAAAATATCAAAAGGTAAACTCCATGATGACACATCGAATCACCCACCATCATTCGACTGGGGAGTGCTTCCTAGTACTCTAGGTGTCATTCGTCAAAACCGCAAGTGAAGAAGTCATAATCCTCCTCAGCGTCGTTGTAGGCTTCTGGGATATGTTTTGAGTGTAGCATGTGAGTACATAAAGTACTCCGCAAATCTTGGGAAATATGCATATGCATAGCTTTTACAAATGAAATGAGCTTATATGGTTCTTTTGCATAAAATAATATTTTATGTTTATATATTTTACATAAAGCACACTTGACAAACATAGTTTAATAAATAAATTAAATTGATTCTCTAGTGAAGGTTTTAGCTACCGACCACTAGTATTGAGGTTCTATCCGCCAAGTTTTTATGAGTAGGGCTCTAGCTGCCTAAATGGCTTTAGGTGCCAGCACAACAATCCAAGAATTCCAACTACTCCTGGATTTTCTAAAATAATTCTTTGAAAACAAAACTAAAATCTACTATGTGAAAACACACATTGCCCGCCCTTGACCGTAGACACGACTATTCGAATAGTTTTACATTTTACAGAGGTTGTGCATCTTGACCTATATGAGATAATCGGCTTATAATGTCTGTCTGACACACTTTTGAAGGTATGCGACTAAGTAATTATCACAAAGCTTTCACAATACCTCATCCGTACATTAGCCTGCCCTATGAGCTTAACCCCAAGCTATGAACGTCATTGACCATCGAACAGGAGCTCACCGTTGTGGGGGATAATCTGCTCGGACATGGACGTCAATTATTATCACTCGGCCCAAGCCCCGACAGACATGGACGTCAATTACTATCATCTGCACTACCCAGGTAAGTCCTACCATCTACAGCCTGTGGGCTAAATGTATGAACTTAGTAAATTATTCAGCTAGACCCTCTTCATTCTGGATATGTGGTTGTACGGTATTGTTCGGTTTGAATAGACACAAGCGTCGGTGCTTAATCGACCAAGGTGAGATAGTCGAAATTGACGCCACTTGCTCTAATCTAAACAAATTTTCACCATTTTATTTTATTTTTCAGTTACTAACATTACCTAATGTCATACATTTCTCAAACTATTTTAGCATAAAGGTTAATAATGGTTTATCCCCTAAATGGGTGATCATGATTCATGACCGATAAAGCATGTCTAAACAATTCTACTTTTTTTTTTATCTATTCCACAATATTGTAATCATTATCACGGAAAAGCTATGCTAGGGTGACAAAGGTGTATGGATAACAATTAAGAAAGGAAGACATTATCAATTTTAGGTTTAACTAACATTCTACGATTTGAGCTCATCATTTTATGTAAATAGCAATGTGTAATAATTTTGAAACTTAAAACATAATTTGGAAAACATAGGTACAAAATTATCAAAGGAGACTTGCCTTCGTCAAAGTTGGAGGTTAATATGTCCGGTTGCTCCAAAGTGGCTTCGACGGCGTTAGACTCTACATACGCGAATTGTGACAAAATAAATGACAGAAAAACAAATAAAATCTAAAAATTATAAAAGTAGTACCATTAGAGATATTATGAATTTAAATGAATTTAGGAACAAGAATCAACTATTCGGAGTTCGTATGGAAGAGAACGAACTCTCGAAAAATTTGTTGGAAAGGAAAATCCCAAAAATTGAAAAGGACATGAATGTTCCCTTCGATTTTTAAATGATTAAATCAAAAGGCTGACAAGTAGGACCCATTTGCTAGTGAGAGATGGATTCGAGGGAGTGAATGACATGTGGGTCCTATTGTCATTCATTACATTTTTTCGGGTTTTGATGGGTCCTTGTCTACCTCTAGGGATCATATGATCATTGGTGTGATTAAGAGATCGACTGGTAAGATAATTTTCCTTCAGGACGATGCTCTCTTTCGGGAGATGCTCTTCCTACAGGTAAGAGACTATAGGGTTATGAGTTTTATATATATTGTAATTTTGTTTCCTTTCTTACTAGGAATTTTGAGTTCTCCGAGGATCTCATTAAGGATTTTCAGAATCCACTGACTACAAATTTTATTTATTTGTTCATGCCATTTGCCAGAATTATTATGAAACGGAACATTATATCATTCATAATAGGATAGTAAGGCCCTGTTGGTATAGCTCCTACTCCCAGCTTCTTAGTTAGAGTAGGTGGAGCTGTGGCAAACAGGGTAACTTCACAAAAATTTAGAAGTTGGAGCAACTTGAAGCGGAGAAGCCCTTAGTACAATTTTTGGGAGTAGGTAAAACCTTACTCTAAATAGGGAGCAGTGGGCCAACAAAGCAAAATGCCTACAGGAGTTGAAAGAAATTACTCGCAAAATGCCCTCGACTACCCCTTTCGCATCCGAAACCCCTTCCCCCTCGCACACGTTTCTCCTCCTGATTCCCAAATCCCCAGCCCAGAGAAAACCCTAGAGCGGCGATAACCAGGGCGGCGGCAGCGTCTTCCTCCCTAGTGTCCTCATCCCCTCCCCATCCTCCACGGCCTCTTCTCCGTCCCCGTCGTCCACGTCATCTCCCAGGCCCCGGCCTCAGTGTCTTCTTCCTAGCCTCGTCGTCTCTGGCGTCCGCATTTCTCTCCTCGGCGCACGCCACTAGTCCTTCCCCGGCCTCCTTGTCCCCGGCTTCATCACCCTCTGCCGACTACACCTCCCCTCTCAAGGCGCCGTGCGCCGACGCCGCGGAGTTTCTCGCCCCCACCGTCGAGCCCGTCTCCTGTGAGTCGCGATTGTGTGGGCATTTTATCGAACTCTTGTGGTACATCTTGGTAGTTGACTCGCGCATTGCCAAACCTGCCAACACTCAGGTGGTAATTAGGATGTGATGATGCTATAGTGCTAGTTTGATTAGTTTCCATGCTGCATTTTGTGAACTATTGAATCTATAAACGCTTATGCTCTGATTCTTCAACAAGGCTCTTGGAGCGCAGGGTGTCTTCTCTTCTTGAAAGCCACGACCTTTGATGAATTTGCAAAAGTTGATGTGATGTTTTGGTGTCACCATTCACCAGTTACTCTATAAGTAGTTGATATGCTGTCGCATCTAGAATTCTTGATTCTATTCCATGTTCATTTGTTTTAATTCTTCTCGAATTGGTTCATCCTTGTCGGTGACTTTGTATTTTCGGACTTAAACGCTATGCATTCTATTTTGTGTCAGTTGGACGCTCTGCACAATTGTTATTTGTGGTATTATTTGGAGCTTGAGCTAGATGTGTGTTGTGCTATTGTTTACCATTGTCATCATCGCCACACTCTGTAAAACCGACTGTTCAAGAAATTCGGAGGCAACAACCAGATGCCTATCTTGAAGCGTTTCAACTTTCAAGTCGACTTGTCATCCTACAAGTCAATAAAGAAGTTTGAAACTTAGCTGAATCAGTGGATTCAGGATTCAAATTTGGAGCCTTCTATTCAGTTTTTGATAAATAATGCTGGGATGCTAGCGAAGTCACACAGAAATACTGAGGATAGGCTCAATGAGTTGGTGCTTGATGCTTCCCTTGAAATTATTCTTGCAAAAAAATCCTAGTGTTCTCCAACAACATTTTTCTTTATATCAGCACTACTTTTTTTGTCTAGTCAACTTTGTAAGTGGACCTTACTGCATGCAAATTTCAGAATGGTGCAGACAAACTACATTGGTTCATTTATTCTGGCCAACATTCTTTTATGAACTAGAGGATATCCTCAGACATATTCATACAAGCACTTGTATGAATGTTTTATGAGGATATCCTCTAGTGTTGAATCCTTCAAAATTGTACCCCAGTTGTGTCAGATTGTTGAATAAAATAGTACCGGGTTTCATCTTGTATGAATATTTCCTGAGAAAATTGTTCAATACCAATATGTTGAGTTCAATGCAAAGCAGATTGTTCAATGCTAATATGCTGCTCTAATTGTTGAATGCAAAATTAATTTCTCTAAAAGTTTTCTGTGAAAATCCTGCAAGTTGGTTATTGAAGATTCAAGGCAATGCATATTGTTGAATGGAAATGGGAAGTGCCAGACTTTTGGCAATGATTGTGAGGGTGAGGTTAGGTGTGTGTCTTGCCGATTCCCCTGATCTCCATGTGTGTTGATATATGTATTTTTTTTTGGAGTAAAATTTTGAATGTAGCCGAAAAAGATGGCACAACATGACTCAACATGACAAAAAAATAAAATAAAAATAAAAGCACAACATGATTGAAATAAACTTATTAAACTGTTATAAGTTAAGCAATATGAAAAAAGATTACAAATCACAAAACAAGAGTAGTGCATTCTTTTTACAAAGATCCATCTCATTCCTGAAGTTGGAGCCAACCTTCTAACCAAACACCTCCTTAGATCGCTTCAACTTCTCATAGGAGTGGATCCAAGAGTGACGTTAGAGTTGGAGCTGCAAAAACTTAAAGAAGAGCCATACCAAATAGGGCCTAACAGTCTCTATGGGGACATTTGAACCATAGCTTTTACCACTTCATTATATTCATAATGACCCATCAAGTCTGAACTACCTAGTTCCAAGGCTTTTATTTAGCAATTTTGGTCCAGCCTCATGCTTTCATTATGTGACCCGATATGAATGCTTCAAGTGCTCGACCATTGATTTTGGTTCTGGATCCGTGTTCTCATAAGATAAACTTTATCAATTGTAGAGGTAAAGTGATTGTCAACAACTTTTCTCCTATATCCTCCAAATTGAGGGTATCTTAGTGTTAACTAGATCTTTGTCATTTCTCAAACAAAAGATTCTTGGTCGTTCTGCATTTCCAGTATTGTAATATGTGCACATCAAATTACTAGAGCTTTCATTTTCATAATGAACCTCTTCACAAGGTATTTTACCTTCAAGGTTAGTTCTCTTCAGGAAAGTTAAAGGAGTGATTAATAATTGTTTTGACTAGTATCATTAGATCTTAGACCCGCAAGCATCCTCATAGATTTTAGATCAAGAACTAGTAAGTCAAATTCGCATAGGTGGATATACTATTCAACCCAGGGTATTCCACTCGTAGCAACTTATTTACTGCAAGTAAACACTGTAGTAACTCCTTCATAATTGGAAAGTGTCTGACAGGCTCCCCGCTTCTAGCGTATAGGAGTATAAACTAAACCTTAAGTTTAGTTTGACCAGTATGTGTATCTTCGTACTAAAGATATTTTCCTTTTGAAAAATATGATGACATTCAAACTTTTGGGCATTTCTCTCCCCTAATGCCGATATTCGATTTTTATTAATAGCATACCACAAAATTTCCCTATCATAGGCACATGATTACTTGAATTTTATATCCAACATGATCTCCAACAACTGGTGGTAGCCCAAAGGTGTATGCTACAATGGTGATAACATGTAGGAAATGATTGATTTCTCTAACATGCACTTATTTCAATAAGGGGTTTGATAATTATATGAAGTGTTTGATAATTATATGAAGTGAGCTAGACTTTTATCAGTACACTGGCAAGAAAACTGCATGGTCCTAATATTATGTAGGATATTCTAACTTCGGGTTAGTCATTAATCTACGACGAAGGTCCCATACGGGGGTCCGAGAGTTAGCAAACTTATTCTATATTAGCTTCTTTATTATTTGCCCAAGTTTTGGTCCAATTACTCATACTATATTTTAAATAATTTGGATCATTAAACTTCAAGTTTATAATTACGCAATAAATTTTTTTATAGTCATAAGTAGTGTGTTCTAACAGAATAAAACTACAATATGCTCTTTAGGAATATAAATATAATGCTAGAATATAAAATATTTGATCATAGTTAATTTGTACAGAAATACTAGATTTTCTTCAGGACTTAAAATCTTAGTTGAATCACCCAAATAGTATAATTATTTGACGAAAATATTTTTTGTTCAACAAGAACACCAAATTTAATTAAGGGTGATAAACTGCATGCCTTATTTTAATTTGTAATGCCAGAATCATCATAGCTAAATTTAGATCATTCAGAATCAACAAAGTCCAATAGGTCCTTTGTTTTGGGAGCTATATTTGCTTCAAGCAAGTGATATGGCTTCTAATGGTGATGCAATTGTAGACTGCACTTACCAATTTGTGCATGTGTCATTTCCGAAGAGTATTGCACGCTTCAATGTATAGCCGAGCATGGCATATGTGCGATTGCGTCAAGCGGCCGTTGATTTGCCGTGTGCATTCCCGCTTGCTAGCGGTTAACATATTGCTGAAGACACAAATCAATTGTCTTTCGTAGGCAGCAATGATTATGGTTGCCAACAACATGGGTATCTGCAATGGTGTAAATACCATTTTCCATATCAACTGGGTAAGGATAATAATCATGCAATTTACTACAATTATCTCCAAAAAATAAACTAGATCAATTTATTGCTTTGGACTAATTTGCTTCTGACTTTGATATAGGATATGCCACTGTGCTTACCATGACTCTTGTTTTGAATATTTTTCTATGCCTCTTAAGCTTCAATATCCCGTACAAGCCCAATATCCTTTCCCTTTTCATGCCAACTATAAAAATCCCAAGTGATAGTGTTTGCGCCAGGCATTTGCTTGAAATCAACTTTGAGTTAAAGGTTTGCTATCATACTGCAACAGTAGTATAATTTTTGTTGGTGTGAAACCAATATATACTCTGTAACATTCTGCTTACAATGTTCTTCAATTAAGAAATCAGTGTGGTGGAAGATAATGTTATATGGACTCCAAGTCTTAGGACTGAAGTTATTCTGTACTTATTTGAGGAATATGGTGTTCTCAAGCCAAAATGATCCGTCAGAGATCAACATATGACTAGGCTTGTTCTAGTGTCACTGAGAAAAATAATTTCCCTTTTGCCATCTGGGTATCCGTGCATTACAAGTTAGTGAATTGTGGCTTATTAGATATGAAGAGTACATGTACAATATTTTGTTAGCAAGGCATGGCAACACAATTTTAAATTTCAGGCATACGGTTTATAAATTTATTCCATGCAAGATTAGCTTACTACAGGTAAGGTATGCTACTGGCAATATGTGCTATTAAGTAGATTTAAATAACCCAGACCATTATTTTATTTATGGCATCTGGGAAATAACAATCTAATGTATAAGGTTTCGGGCTAAAGCAAAAGATAAGAGATACTTTTCATGAGCAGGGCCAAGCTCGACAGGAGCTGAATCTATAGTACTAATGCGACTCATGCACGAAAGTGACATCTTTACAAAGTTAAGGGATAACTAGAAGATAGCTACAGGTCTCCATAGAGCATAATATGGGCTTATCATTGTAGTCATCTAGGACAAACACATATCTAGTTAGCGATGCCAAACATGTCCCACACAAATTATACAATTGTTTATATGTTTACAGCTGGTAAAATATTTTAAATGCATGAAATGAGTGCAAAATAGGCAAAATTAATTTTATCTATCTAGTAGATAATTTTATACATTTCCCACAATTTTCTTGGTATTTTTAGGATTTTTCTGATAATTTTTAAGTCTGGGAGCAATTTTTAGAAGTACTAAACCCATTAATTAATTTTCCAAGCACACAATACCAGGGAACAAAAACCATAAAAATATGATGCTTCCAAGGTGTACTGGTCTAAGGTTTCATAATTTATGGAAGCTCATGTACCTTAGAATTTCAGTTTTTAAGATTATTTGAGGTTATTGCACAAAAAGAATAATATTAAAGTAAATAACCATAAGACAGGGTCTAGATTATAAAATAACCATAGAACAAACTGATCTGTCGTAAAAATCGGATTTTCGAAGGATTATTTCGCAAGAATAGATGAAAATCTGAAATCCACCGTAATTTCCCAAAACTTCAGTGGGTTTTTCACAAAATTACCTTATCCACAAACTTTCCTCATAATTTTCAGAATTACCAAGGGCCCTTATGCAAAATTTTCAGGATTTTTTATTTCCTTTTCTCCCGATTTTTTTTGAAATATGGGTGGGCCTAGTCGGCCCACAAGGCCCACCCGGCCTGCTAAGGCCACATTAAAAGGAGGAGTTGGGAAACTTAGGGTTTCCCTTGGCTGGCGGCGGTGCTTAGGCGGTGGGTGCAGCACGACGAGCGTGCGGACAACCGGCGGCTCGCGGACGCGGGTGGCCTGTGGGGCTGGCGCGCGTCGCAAGGTGCGGGGGTAGCGGCCAATGGGGCGGCAGTGGCCAGTGGGGCACGGGAGCCGGGGCGGATGCGCGACCGGCGAGGCAAGCGATCGGTGCGCGCAGCGGGCGAGTGGCTTGGGGCCGGTGCTGCGTGGCGCGGACGTGCTGGCGGGAGGTGGTGCCTGGCTTCGGGGCATCGCGAACGCAGCGAGCATGGCGGCGCACGGGTGCAGACAGTGTGCTCACGGAGGTGGCTCCAACACGCGACAGTGCATTAGGGCGCGGGTTTTGGCGTGCGGCGGTGCAGCGCCACGCACTTGTGGGCGTGCGCGAGGCTGGCGGCGGCGACAACTTCAGGCCAACAGAGGTGGTGGGCAATGTTGGGCCAGCGACAGATCGCCATTTTTTCCGCTTTGTATTTCTGTCATCATATGAACAGTAATAATGAATGATGACGATCAGTAACATCAAATGACAATGAACAATGAATCCATTGGAGATTAGCCGATTAATCTAATCTAATATAGGTTTCTAAAAATTTAATCCACCAAATTAAATTATAGATCATGAGGATTGAAAAAAAAGATCCGAAACAACATACCGATTGGCCGGAAGGATGATTCGTGTTGATAACGTGTTAAATAATCGATGCTGTAGTCGGGAGACAATCAATCCAATCACCAAAGAGAGATAATAAAGAGAGAGACAACAGATGAAGACACAATATGGTGAACCTTTTTATTCATTGATCAATATCTTTCAGTGTACAGGGAGGTCCTATTTATAGACTAAAACCTACCAGGGATAGTTTCGGTATTATACCTATCAACCCTTAATCCAGGGTTTCTTAACAGAACCAACGCTACTACCCATATTAATTAGTACTAGTTCCACTAATAACATGCGAAGACGTACTCGAAGTGTAAGATTATTTTACATATCACCATGCATGTATGCTAGATGTATATTATACGTTTCTACTCTTTCACTGGCAGCTAGTGGCAAAGCCAAGATAAAAATAGAGCTGGTGTTGGCGAAGCCAAGATAAAAAATAGAGTTGGTGCTCATGTGTTGTGCTCTTATCGGTTCAAGAGTTGCTATTAGTACTTGCATTATTTGAGAAATACTTGTGCAATGTTCGTTTGTCCATTTTTGCACATCGTCGCGCTAGCACGCCGCACCCTCACCCGCATGCCGAGCTGCCACTGAGCCGCCGCCGCACCACGCCCTCTATCTCTCTCGCCCTCTCCCTCTCCCTCTATTTCTCTGTGTCTCGCCATCTAGGGTTCCACAGTTCAAGTGCGGAGTGCAGGAGGTAGTAGGCTAGGTCTAATTGCAAATTAGGTCTCCAAGCTCCAACTAGCCGTGGCCCACTAAGCCATAAAACCTTCTTCTTCCTCAGCCGCTCGAGCGCCTGTGTTGTGTCACCTCCATGCCTAAAAACCTACGCAATTGCTAAGAGGGGTATTAGGGGTTCGACGACCGGAGCTAGGACTAGAGCCCCATCTAGCCCCAACAGTGGCTCCGCACCTGCTGTTAGCAAATCAAATCACTACAACCTTGGTTCTGAAAGATTCAGTTGTACATGGACTTTCCATAACTCCGTCCCTTGAGAATTTGTTTTATCAAATGAGGCCATGTTTGTAACGCGAGAATTTTTCTTAATTTCTATGGGAATTGAATTGTATTTTGTGAAATTACTACGAAAGTCATGTGAAATTTCTGCTTTCTGAACGGACCTGAATATTGATTCTAAACGGACTTGTGAAATTACTGCGAAAGTCATGTGAAATTACCACCAAGACACTGCCATTGCTCAATAGTGGATATTGACGTTCAAGGAAGCTTCTCTACATTGGTGGATGCTCACGGCCATGCCACCATTTTCATGGAATCGAAAACTAAACAAACCAGCAGTAGTGAACAATGGGTCTTGGAAACTAAACAAACGACTTTTACTGCATATATTAGAGGTTGATCTTGGAAAATCTTGGGTCTCTGCAAGATTGAGGATACCGATTAGAGGGGGTTAAATAGTCGTTTTTAAAAATATCTAAGACTAAAAATCGATTTCTAGTGCAGAAGCGAAAACCAATTCAGTTTTGCTCAATTAAAACCTAAATCAACTAGTCTTGACTAAGTGCACCAACAATATAAGACTATCGATAATGATAGCAATCATACAAAGACATATAAGCAATTCAATTCTAGGATTGTAAATTGCACACAGTAAAACGCAAGAAAACAAACCACTATGACACAATGATGTTTTACCGTGGTGTACGGAGACTTGCTGGTCTCCCCTAATCCACATTGAGGTAAGCCCAACCAAATTGGACCAGCTTCACAAATTGAGCCAACACCTCCAAGGTAAGTTCAACCACTTGGACCGGTTCACAAATCGAACCAACACCCCGATCCACTCAGGGTTGCTCTTCCTTCAGTCTAGAGATGGCGAGCACCAAACCACTCACAACACGCCGGGCCTTCTCACAAGCTTCTTGAGAAGATCACCATACCACGATGCCTCCACACCGTCCAGGTATCGGCAAACACCAAGAGTAATAGGTCAAACCTCTTGCTTGACTCTCACCAAGTGCAACACATGCACAATTGGATGTTCAATCTAATTCTAGTTTCAACACATGCAACTAGACCCTTTCCCTTTGCTCACAAGGTGCAACATACGCACAATTGAGACAGGAAGCTCACACTAGCTCAAGAGAATGAAAATAGGATGCCAAGGGTTGCCCTCCAACTGGCCAAGGTGGGTATTTATAGCCCACACACAAAAACTAGCCGTTGGAGGAGAATTTGTTGAAAATCAGGAAAACCCGGTCAGTTTGCAGGCATAGGGCTGGTCAGTCTAGGCTACAGTGCAACGACTATAAAATTAGTCGTTACATACAATTCCCGGTCAGTCCGCCCTCACACGGCCCGGTCTGACTGGACCCCCGATCAGTCCGGACTTTCGGGAGGAAGAAAACCAAAAAACATACTCTCTGGAAAAGGTTGACTGGCCTTATAAGGGCGGTCAGTCCGGCCTTGGTTTTTAGCACAAGCGACACTCAGAAAAACGGTCATAACTTTTGACTCCAATGTCAGAATTGAGTGATCTTGGGCTCTATGGAAAGCTTATTCAGAGGGCTACGTAACCCATCTATTTGATTGATCTCAAACACATTTGATCAAATCAAGAAGTACAACTTCAAAGAGCCAACACATGGCCTAAATCCAAGAAAAGAGCAACAAGCAATCTTAGACCATGCCAAGAAATGATGCATGAACTTCAACAATTTGTAAAACATATTTACAAACTTTAGATCATGCCAAAAGGAGTAGGTACATGGACTTCAACCACTTGCAAAACACATTTGCAAAGTATAGTCACATGCTACAAGGATTAGATGCATAAGCCTCAACTATTTGCAAAACACATTCGTAAATATCGCCAACATGCCACAAGGAGTAGGTGTTTGAACTTCAACCATTTGCAAAACACATTTGCAAATTATAGTCTGATGCTACAAAGAGTTAATGCATGAGCTTAAACTATTTGCAAAACATATTCGCAAACAATAGCATCATGCCTAGAAGAGCTAGAACAAGCGGGATTTAGCTATCAACACATGATGAGACTCAAGCTACTAGACAAGACCCCTCTTAATAGTACAACAATTTATACTAGCAATCCGGCCTTCCAACCAAACACCAAGACCAGTAAAAGACTAGGAACACATCCTTAGCCCTAGCTAGTTATACCATTGTCTTGAACATCCTCTTGAAGCTTAATGACTCACATCTTCACTTCAAGTCCGAGTTATTGTCTTGATATGCATCAACCCATGATGCATCATCCTTCACATGCCCTCCATCTACACATGATTGATCTTCTCTTGACTTGATGATCAACTCATGATCATCTCCTCTTCGAGATCTTGATATGCATCAGCACATGATGCATCCTCTTCTTGAACCTTGACTTGATGACGATTAACTCATGATGCCATCCAAAGTCTCCATTGTCATGGAACATTACTTATTTACCCAACTTATGGAATATTTAGTCCCACAATGTGATTGTCATTAATTACCAAAACATATTATTAACTCATAATGGTGGGTTTAGATTGTTCAATCTTCTCCTTTTTGGTAATTGATAACAACCATCACAATTGCAATAATTGAATATAAAACAATATGAGTATATATGAACTACACAAGTTTTATATACTTAAAGGATATGTTTCAAAATAGAGATTCTTAATATAAGTAAATAAAGAACAAGGACCAATACTAATGAAACTACAAAACATAGAGTGAACTCCTCTAAATGTGTGCATACACGGATGTGTAATAAAACATATGCACATATTCAAGTTAGACTTTTGGTGGAGTTCAACCTATATTTTGGATTCGAGGAATGCAATAAGATATAAGAATATGATGTCAAATGCATATATACCTCCATGATTTTCACCTTTTCATCCAAATGAGACTAAATAATATCATAGTTAACAAACGAGTTAGTCTCACATTTAGATTTGTCATTAATCACCAAAAAACTCTATTAACTCATAATGGCGGGTCTAGATTCTTCAGTCTCGTGCATGGACTACAGGACTGATGACCATGATGGATTGGCTGGATCAAACACTAGCGGTAGTGAACAAGCCAGTAATCCTGCTACGACTTTTACTTCATATATTAGAGGTTGATCTTGGAAAATCTTGGGTCTTGTGCATGGACTACAGGACTACACGTAGGCCATTATACAAATATAGACAGCCTTGGGCTGCAATAAACACAACGTGCAGGTCATGGACATTACGCTCATACATACATCTCATACATCATGGGTTATACTATTCACAAAACCACGCAAAAACAAGTTAGCCATAGAATCGCATTCTATCTAATGGCTGACTTGAACTAGCAAAACTAAAAACCAAGGTCCTTTTCAGCGGTTTCGCTCGCTGGTGAGCGCAGCGGGCCATAGGGGTGCCAGCCCCTGTTGCAAAAAATTTTCGGACTACGTAGATCCAATCTACTATTCTGTCCATATAAATCGCATTGTATTAATCACATTAATCCTTTTCGATTGCAATTCCGATTTGATCAACCAGATTGATCTTCGTGTGCTCCATGGATTAGCTGGATCAGACATTAGTGGTGACGGACTTGGTTAATATATTTGCATTATTATCCTCAATATGCACCTTCATCAAATCAATCTATCCAGAGTTAATCAACTCCTTGATCTTATGATATCTTGCAAAAATATGCTTCATCCTGGCATGATACATCATATTCTTGGCCAAATAAATTGTACTCTATGACAAAGCACCTAAACTTCACCTTACGCAACACCTGGTTCCTTAACTAGTCCTACAAGCTATAATGCTTTCTTTGCAGCTTCAGTCATAGCCATGTACCCTACCTCAGTTATAGACAATACAACTATAGACTCAATTGATGACTTCCAATATATAGGTCCTCCACCTAGAGTAGAAACATAGCCTGTAGTAGACCCCCTGTTATCCAAATCACCGGCATAGTCCGAATCCATATATCCAACAACCAAATGATTACCTTGTTGTCCGTAAAAAACAATACCATGGTATGTTGTACCTCTTAAGTACATGAATATCCACTTGACTGCCTCCCAGTTACGCTTTACTGGTTTCGCCATAAACTTGCTGACTTAACTAACAACATGTGCCAAATCAAGCCTTAAACAAACAATTGCATACATTAAGCAACCAACTGCACCAGCATACGAAACTTTTTGTATCTCTTCAATTTCCTTGTCTGATTCAGGACAAAATTTAAAATCAAGTATAAAATATTATGCCAATGGAGTACTTACTGGTTTGGCCTTGCTCATATCAAACCGCTCCAAAACCTTCTCAACATATTCCTGTTGAGACAACCACAGTTTCCTTGAGCCTCTATCCCTGTGTATCCGCATGCCCAAAATTTTCTTTAGTGACCCTAAGTCTTTCATATCAAATTCCTGACTTAGAAAACTCTTCAAACCAATCACATCATGCATGTGTTTTATACCAATTAGCATATCATCAATATATAGTAGCAGAAAAATAAATGGACCATTATCAAGGCGTCAAACATGAACACAACAGTCACGCTCATATCGCATGTAGCCAATCTACAACATGTAAGAGTAAAAATGCTTGTACCACTGCCTTAGAGACCATGTCAACCTGTACAATCACTTCTTTAACTGGCAAACCAGGTGCTAATTTTCCAGTTCAGTGAACTTTCTGGCTGCTCCATGTAGAATTGCTCATCAAGATCACCATACAAAAACTTTGTTTTTGTTGGAACACGAGTAGACTACGATAGCATAAAACCAAAAATCCTACCACACAACTGAGGAACATCCGCTAGTTATAGATCACAAGATTACCACCAGACGCGAGTTGATGCAGTCGTAGTCATACTCACAGCACGTCTTCTCCTCCTGCTCCTGAGATCGTCACGATTTGCGGCTCGTCCTTAGTGCTGATGCTCAACAACACCTCCAAGGTATCCACACATACGGGGCAGGGACACCACACGCTGGAGTGCTAGTGCCGACGACATGGTTGAGGAAGGCGTGGCTATTAGGGTTTCGGGAATTCTTCTCCAGCACCTTACCCCATGCCACCGCCCCTCTATATATAGGCATCTATGGTGGGTCTCCAGCTTGAGGCCTATTAGGAATTCGAGGCCTACAAGAATTCAGATCACCATCCAAATCAAATCCTAACCCTTTAAGTGTGTGACCCTATAGGTTCATGTATAATCAGTTGTGACTCGAAAACTCTTTTCCGACCACGAGTCGTTAGCGGTACTTAGCAGCACATAATGATTCCCGAACACACATAGAATATATCGGACGAACCATAATGTAATATGATCTACGACCAGGTTCTTCTCACTTACGACCAGCTCATAACAAGTCACGACCAGTCCGTATTTAGTTACGATCAGTTAATACTTAATTACGACCAGTTCTTAACTCCTTACGACCAGTTAGTGATTATATTCAACCAGTCTACGACCAGCCTCGACCAGTCTACGATCAGCTCATAACTCCATATGATCAGTTTACGACCAGCTTTGACCAGTCTACGACCAGCTCGTATCTCTATATGACCAGTTTACGACTAGTTTCTTTTGACCACAGTGTTCCGACCACATTCTCTTGAAGTGATCCAAAGAAATCTCCAAGGGAGGTCCAAGAGGATCTCGTAAAGATGTCCAAGAGAAATCTCCAAGGGAGGTCCAAGAGGGTCTCCCAAAAAGGTCCAAGAGAAATCTCCAACGGAGGTCCAAAAGGGTATAAGGAAAACTCTATATCGGGTCGAATTGAACGACCTGTTTGTGTATTCTCTTTTTGCCTCACGACATCTGGTTGAACTCCAGGTGAGGTAATTTGTCATCCATGGAATGTTCAATACTTTCTCGATCAAGTGTCGAATAACTTTATGTGATCGACACTTCGACCACTAGTGGCATGGCCATGCACTTTATTTATCCAACCACAACGAGGGGCCCAGAGACATCTCTCCTGTTATGTTAGGAGGGGCAAATCTCATATCCGACCAGTCACATTCCTCCGCCTGTTTCATAGTATACCCGAAAGCTACCTTTATAACTACCTAGTTACGAGTAGCGTTTGGCAACCCCTAAGAGTGCTATTACACATGTAGGAATCTATGTTGATCTCAAGTCTAAGGATTATACATCATCATTAGTCATTACTTGAGACCAACTAATGACACATAGAATCATAACAATCTCAATAGTGTCTCAACATGGGTCTTATCCAACACCATGTTCTCTAACATGTGTTCATATTATTGGCTTGATATCTCCATATCTATGACCTGTGAAACATAGTTATTAACTAATACATGTGCTAGTCTATTCATTTGTGTCCTCATATGTTTCCGACTAGGGAACGTTTAAGAATAATCATCGCAGAAATACAGAGTTTCACAATCAAGTCACATACTTGATAGTAAGTATTAACGATATTATTCTAGGAACAAGATAACATATTATCCAATATTATGAACATAACGAAATATAATCATCTCTATGATTGCCTCTAGAGCATATTTCCAATAGTTTTCACATCCATCTGTTGCAAGTGCAAATCCCAACTGGTTACTAATGCAAGAATTGTCCCGATAGAAGTATGCCTCACAACCGAAGAGAATACCTCTTCATACTCAATTCCCTTCTTTTGTGAATACCCTTCTGCAACTAACTGAGCCTTGAACTTTTCTGCTTTTTTTTTTCTAATATTGCAAGCTTTCTCTTATAGATGAGCGAGCCCCCAAGTTTGGTTCTTCTGTAAAGATTCCATCTCTTATGTCATTGTAGTCATCCATCTATCTTTCTCCCTACTTGTAATAGTCTCTTAAAAATTAATTGGATCCTCAGTACTAACAAAAAGAGCAAATGAAACTTGGTATTCACACTACTACAAAAAGGCTAATACTGGATGCCTCATCACAGACGGTTGACCAAAACCGTCTGTATTACATGCAATCACAAACGATTTTAGTTTAGAGACTATCTGTGTTACTACCTGTGCTAAAAACCATATGTGAAGATGTAATATCACAGACGATTCATATTGAAAACTGTCTATGAAGTATCACAGATGGTTCTGAACACAAACCGTCTGTGATAATTGTATACTTCACAAACGGTTTTTAATTATAACTGTCTGTGATAATACCGCTTCAGCTCCCCAGTGAGTTTCTTCGTCGCCCGATGAGTTTCTTCGTCGTCGTTGTTGCCGATGCGTCTCTTCATCGCATCAATGCCGCTTCGGCTCCCCGATGCGTCTCTTCGTCTCACGCATCAAATTTATTCCTTATTTTGTAAAAAGGACCATCCGCCATCGAAGATGATTATCCCGATATATAACTCTACTATATATACTTCTAAAGAAGAAATGGCTCCCTGTTCTGTTTCCTTGTAGCTAACATTGATAGCCTACCTGGCCATACTGTACGAACACCTTTCCGGCCGTACGTTGGCAGATGCTGCGGAAGGACATTGTTTCAATAGTGTCCTCACTCCTCTGTGTCTATAAATTCTCCAAACAGTGGCTGCTTGTGCCTTTAAAACCGGCTTGCTTGAAGAATTTATAGAGAATATATATCACAAACGGTTTCATCTACAAACCGTGTGTGATACATCAGCTATCATAGACAATTTCATCTACAAACCGTCTGTGATACATCAGCTATCATAGACGATTTTATCTACAAACCGTCTGTGATAGTCAGCTATCACAGATGGTTTTGAGTTAATAACCATTTGTGATAGTCTGCATCACAAACGGTTCGAAAACCGTCTGTGATGACCTCATGTCATTACTGACCCATAAACTCAGACGGCTCATAAAACCATCTGTGATGATTTTTTTGAACCATCTATGAAGACATTTTCTGTAATAGTGTCATACCCCAAATCTCTTTGAAGCTTTCACATTGGGTGTCGTTGTCTATCTCTTGCCAGTTGAAAATTCGACAAATCCTATGAAGTGGAATTTCTAGGCAGCGTGTGTGAATCATGTCTCCCTAAACTATGTTCCAACTCTACCTGCACCGTATCTGATCCTCCAATTTCTTGTGTCACCTCCTCTTTGTTTTGTTGTAACATTGATTGCTCATAAAAGACAACATCCATGCTCATCGCCACCTTCTTCAATGTTGGATCCCAAAGTTTGTACCCTTCTAACACCTTTCTTGAAACCCAAAAATACACTTTGATTTTGCATCAAGCTTCAACCTTACATCACCTGGTATATGCATATAGGTTGGACAACCAAACATTTTTAGATTAGTAAAATAAAATGAATTACCAGTCCATACATCCTCTGCAACCTTACTACCCAAATATGCCCGTGGTGATCTGTTTATGAGATAGCACGCCATGTTCACAACCTCTAGCCATAAACATTTAGGAAGCTCTGCATTTAACATCAAGCACCTTTCTCTTTCACAGATAGTTATGTTCATCCTTTCTATGACATAGCTTTATTGCCATTTCTTGTGCACTGTGAAATGCCACTAAATCCCATGTTCCTCATAATATTTCTGAAACTGTGAATCAAAATATTAAATACCATTATCAGATCTCATATACTTTACCTTCAGGTCTATTTAGTTCTCTACCTCAGCTTTCTTCACTTTGAACTTGGCAAACACCTCATATTTCTGCCTCATAAAATACACCCACACCTTGTAGGGAAAATCGTTAATAAAAGTAATAAAATACTGAGCTCCACCCATTGACAGTTTTCTAGTAGGCCCCCACACATCAGAGTGTACATAATCAAATATTCTTTCTATTTCATGCTTGCCTCTTGAAAAGCTAACCTTAAACTATTTTCCAAGAACACAAAACTTATAGAAACATAACTCACAACTTTTGCTAATAGAATTCTCTTATGCAATTCCTCCATCTCACGAACACTAAGATAGCTGAACCGCATATGCCCAAGTCATGTGACTCAACTGAATTGACTCCACCTACAATAGTGCTTTTTAGCAATATGTAAATATTTCCAGTAGTTCTCCTACTCTTCATCGAGTATTGTAAATGCTCCTTTACAATTTTTCATGGTTTCCTTATCCTTACCAGCCTTATAAGTAAGACCACTATCATGTAAGGAACTAGAGAGATACAAAAAAATTCAACCCTGATATGTGCTTAACATCACGCATTGTTCTAACTATACCATCATACATTTTAATTTTAACTTCACCTATCCCGATAATACTGTACCATGAATCATCACCAAAGTAAACAAAACCAAAATTACCCGACCTATATGAAGTAAACACCCTATTAGGCATGATATGATACGAGCATCCCGAATCAAGAATCTATGCATCTCTTGGCCGACTGTTGAAACAGAGAGAACATATGCATTGATGTTGTCTGAGTCATATTTCCTAGCCACATTCACAGTCTTCTCATGCTTCCCACAATTCTGTTCTTTGAATTTTGGACAATCTTTCTTCATATGCCCTATGTCCTTGCACTTATGGCACCCGATATTCTTTATGCTCCTTCACTTTGACATGGATTTATGCTTTCAAGATTTCTCCTTGTCTTGCTTCGTTCCACGACCCCCCTTCGTATACAAACTATCACCATGAGAGCTCTCCCCTGTGTTCTATCTCTGTTGATTATTGTAACACGCTAAATTTTGTAACAAAAATCCATGAGCATTAAAATGTGGGATGTTTTTTAAAAAATTATGTAGGTGGAGCTATTTGAAATTTTTTGCGAATCATCTGTAGTTTTGTCTCATTTTGAATGTTTGCAAAATAATTTAATAAAATGCAAATAGGATAAAGTTAGGAAATTTGAAATTAAATCAAAGTGACATTTGAATTTGAATCACCAAATCAAAATTTGAATTGAATTTTGAATTTAAGATTACAAGAAGTAGATAGGGAAATAAGCACACTAAAAATTGGATTGGGCCAAATTCTATTCGCCCGGCCGCCTTCCCCTTTTTCCTTTCTTCCCCCTCAGCACAGCGTCACCTGACTTCCTTACTTCCTGGCCCACTAGAGCCCAGCCTAGTCGGCCCCTTCTTCCCTGCATCATAGCCCGTCTCCCCTTTCCTCATCCTCCCACAGCCCACGCTAGTGCTTACCTCACCCACGCATTCGCACTAGCAGCACGACGCCTACTTCCCCGCTTGCATGTCGCCAACACTGTGTCCATATCGTCACCCACGTCGACGTTGTCCTCGAGCGGCTACTACCCCGACGACCTGCTCTCCTCCACGTCGTGTCGTTGACCCCTCGCCCACTCCTTGCATTGTCACCATCGCCTGTACACAGTAGTAGCATCTTGCGCGTTGTTTGGGCCGTCTCACCGACGAGTGTTCACAATAAATCGCACCATGATTTACCCTTCTTAAGCCATACCCTAGCCTCCCTTCCCTTCCTCTTATTTCCTCCTCCATCACCCCAAACTCCCACGTCATCTTCTTCCTCACCGAGCCCGTGACACCGTCGCTCTGGTAAGATACGGTCGACACCATCATGCCCCCTCGCACTACCTCTATCACATCCATCCATTCCTCACCTTCATCCCCATCTCGTGCCCAAGATTCCCGGTAATGCGCTGTCCTCTTCCTCTTCCCGTTCGCGGTTGTCGCCTCATCCTCACCGTCCTCGTTGGCCCGATGGGCTTTGTCCAAAACCGCTCGAGTCACGTTGTGTTCCCTAGTCTCCTCTCCATTTCCCCTCACTTGATTTCACCTCTCGCTCAAAGGAAGTCACCGACAACTTCTCCTTCTCCAAATCTAGTCAAAACCGCCGCCATAGCCCCGTACTTCCTCTGGCGAGCGTCTTTTCAATTCCTCCTTCCGAGAGCATCTCTTCACCCTCCTCTTCATATCCGAGAGCATCTCTTCACCCTCCTCTTCATCCCCTAACTTTTGATATTGGCCGCCCTTCACCCCAGGTTGCCAAAACCGATGAGTCGCTTGCGTCGCCCTCAGCTCTCGTCGCCAACCCAACTCAGCTCACCCTTGTCCCCTTCGACCGTACCAGTGAGATCGCGTAGTCCTGTGGTTGCTCGTGCCCACCTTCTTCCTCTCCTTTTCCTTCCCCGGTGTTGTCGCCCCTTATCTTCCCCATGCCCAGCCGCCGTGCTCCACCGTCAGCCTGTCTCGGTGCTGCCCAAGCCGTGACACCACCACCCTTAGGATCACCTTCCCTCCTTGGTTCCAATTTAGTACTTGCTTGCAACCGCCTCCGTTGTCATCGTCGGCGTTGAGCTCGCTAGGGTAGCCATGGTTGGCTCCCCTATCTCCACTCTACTCACTCTATTTGTGTGTGTATGCATCTAACCAGTGGGCCTAAGCACTATTCATGACCCCACTTGTCAATCTACATGAATTTCCTCATGAAAATAAATGGAAAAAGAAAAAAAAATTGTAGCCAACGTCGCCTGATCATTATCTATTACCCATTTCCAATAGCAAAATAATTCAGAAATTAAAAGTAGTGCCCCTCATTAGATTTTGATTAAGATTATTTTGCTAATCACGATCAATTAGTGTATAACCCACAGTAAGTATACTAGTACAATAATAAAAATAAAATAATTAAATTAGTTAAATACTTCATTTGTAATTTAAGTTAAAATTGTTAATCTTGCCAACATTTCAATAATAGTTGGCCCCACATAATTAGATGTTAATAAAGTTAATTAGTTATTAACTTAAGGTGATTAATTCAGGTAATTAGATGTTAGTTAAAAATTATTATTTGGTCATTAATAGTTATTTGAAAAAAACTCAAGTTTAATTAGAGGTTATGTTATATTATTATTGTGTAAACATAATAGGTGCATATAGGTTTCCTAATGGCATGCCAACCTTAGGCCATTAGTAGTTTCCATGGAAACAGGCTTAAATTGTTGTATGCAGGATCGTTGGGCCCACATAATTAGAGTAAAAATTTGTGTATATATATATGTGTGTGTGTCAATTGACATGTGGGTCCATGCTAATAATTTATTAAATAATATAATTAATTTAATTAGTGTACCATTAATATTTAATTTAAAATAGAAAATTTAACTACAGATTACGTTAAGTTATAATTATGTACCTTTGATAAAATGTAGTTATGTATATATAGAATGTCTAAATGGCCATCGGACCCTAGGCCATTGCTCAAAAGTAATTAATTTAGGTATTGTTTTATCCAGTAGTAGACCCTAGGTTGTTGGCAAATATCTAGTTGAAAATTAATTTATTGCAATGAATGCAATTTAATTAAACAACAGTATGGAAGATGCGCCCCACATATAATTAGGTTTTAATTGAAAAATAGAAGTTAAACTATGAATCCATGTCATGTGGGTCCCTCCCATTAGTTTTAGTATGTTGAAATAAGAATCAGCAATAGTGTTACCATAAATGGCCTTTTATTAGCTAAATGATAATTAAGTTAGTTAGGGTAATTAATTGCTAAATAAGAATTAGTGCTCAATAGTACATAGGCCTTACCTAGTAAAATGGGTAATTAGCTACTTAATTAAAAATAGTCATTAGCTATGGTGCTAGGTTACAAGTTAATGGTTTGACTAAGAATAAATGTTGATTGGTTGTTTAATCAAGTAATTAAGGGTATATGCATGGTATTTGAATGTTAACATAACATGTATAATTAAGCTAATGGTTAGTAGTGGTCCGTGGGTTAGTGATCTAATTAAAGTTTGTTGTTAATTATTATAATCTAGGTATGACTGGTCAACCACTTAGGTATATTCCAAGTATAAGAATAATCCGGAATTCAAGTAAATAGCTGGCCCCACATTTTAGTTAGTAATTAAATTAATCAGTTTATTAACATGTAATTAAACCTCAAATGCTAATATGGCACGGATCCAAGTAATGTAAAATCTAGACACGTAAGAATTGTTAGTTGGAAGATTAACTCATTGGTATGTCTCAGACACGTAGGAACCACTTATTAATCTGTAAGGATAATATCTATTTAATACTCGTGGAACTTCCTTGATAAATAGAAAATTAATAAAGAAAATCATTAAATGAACTAGACCCCGCGTATAAGTCGTGATGAGGTGTTCTCAAGGAAAAATAGCAATTCAAAAGCAAATTAAAGTCTAGTTGATTCCATCTATCACCCACTGTTATCCACTTCCAATAAAAGAACAATTCATTAAGATCAGTATATGGTACCTATAAACGTAATCTCTCCCAGCCAAATGACCTAGAGAAGTATTCCAAGGATTACTCTCATTTTCAGTAATTTCTCCATTGGTGAACATTCTAAGAGTCCGATCTCTCTCGTCCTAACATCGAATCCAATAATTCATGATCCTAAATTCATCTAAAATCCAAATCTGCACCCTTATATCAAATGCATGATTGTTGGGATTTAATTGAGTCAGTTTTAAATCTCTTTGGATCTATTTGATTGCCTTGGAAGTTTATTTAGTTTCATTCGGTTGTTTCCAGGCATTCTTGAATTCAATTGTATTTTGTATAATTAGAATTCGAAGTCCTGTAGGAGCAACAAATTCGAGCAAGAGTAAGAACAAGACCTAGATTATCGAAACAATGAGCAAGGCAAGTCATCACTTTGATCATATTGCACCTACCTTTTGAATGTAAAGTATATTGCTTTAAATTATCAAATGAACGCTTTACTTTGGTCACAATTATTTTGACATTAGCTCATAGTTAATGCCTTAATGTTAAGTTAGCTATTAAATTCTCTTCCTTGATCTTGAACATTAAACTTTGTTACCTAAGAATAACGGTAAACTTAATTAGTTATTAAGTCTGTATCTAAGTGTCATGCTTAGAATTGCTTAGATACATTAACATGTGGGCATTAATTTGCCCTGATATTATTCAAACATCAAAACTTGAGTTGGGCAGCCATTGGATGAAATGGTTGGTATGTTGAACTTAGAAAGGATTTTAAAAACAAAAGTCCAAAAATTATTTTAGACTTGGGTGGATGGTAAGTTAGGCGGGTGTGGATAAAAGCACAAGAATGGATAATATGAAAGCACCGCCCAAGTCAATTAAGGACCTAATCTTGTGATGACCACTCGGACACTAACAATGCAACTACAAGTCTATAATGGTGTCGACCAAGTTAATTAATTTTCTTTGCCTCAACGTTAGTTTCACCATCCGATGGAATGTGGCGTGGTTGAAGCCACAAGAAAACCACAAGGAACCAGAGGGGGCCTCTGGCTCGGTTGTAGCCCTCGGCAGTTCAAACCTTAGTAGGCGGAGCTGCTTTGGGGTGGGGCATTGTAAAGGCCATGTGATGATTTTCTTAGTTGCACGTCTATGGTAATGTGTTGACATTACAAGATGACCGTCTCTTGTGGGTAAAGTTGTTTGACCTTTGCAAAGTGAAAATTGTCCAGATAACAGTACCTACAGTCATAGGTGATGCGTGAGAACTTACTTGGTTAGTCTCAGATTTTATAAAACAATTTGTGGGAGGGATGAAATGTCGGGTTGTAGCCCGGAGTATTGATTTGTCCTGGTTGTACCCAGTGGAAGGTGCAGGTTGTCCCGTGTCTTTGATTTGTCCTAGTTGTAGCCAGTGGAATACTCGGGTAGTAGCTCGAGGTATTGATTTGTCCTGGTTGTAGCTAGTGGAAAACGCGGGTAGTATCTCGATGAAAAAAGTTGAATGTGGTTGAAGCCACTCTATGGTATTGGGTTTTGAAGCCACTCTATAGTAGTTGGAGGTTGGACCCTTCGCTATTATTTCATAACATTACTCAATTTTATTAAACTGGTTTAGTCAAAATGCAAAGTCTCAGGGCCTTCTATTTAATCTAATTCAAATGTGGCTTTCTGCAAATAAAAGAACCTCAAGCCTTCCCTTATTCAACCTTGCATGTATTATAATTGCATTCTGTGTTATGATTTGCTGAGTACCTTCATACTTAGGGGTGAAAATGGGACGAATAATTTTCACCCGATCCGATGCCGTATTCAAAAAATATCCATTGAGGGTACCAGTTTTTAGTCCCGATCCACATCCAATATTATCTGTATTCGTATCCCGAAAAGCTCATGGAATATGGGTTAGGATATAGGAAGAGCAATATCCGACCCATATCCATATTTTATAGGATATCCGGAAGGTATCCGATAAATCAACAAAATGGATATCCGATAAACATCAATATCGTTTAATATCCTCTATGGTTTTCTAGTCATTGACTAATATATAATATGAATTTACATTTGATTATGTTTATATTGTTAAGTAGGATAAATAATTCTCTAATAGGTAGTATAATTTGACACTTTCGTTGGTGAACTTATATCTTTTCTTTATGTGTACATTATCCGTCAAGTTATCTGTGATCGATTTGAATCAATCCGCATCCGTCTCATGCCTGTATCCCAAAAAATATTTATTTGTATCCATACCTAGGGTATCTGTATCTGGCTCCGAATCCGGGATAAAAAATATGGATTAGGATACGGGAAGAGCATATCCGCCCGTATTTGACCCGTTTTCACCCCTATTCACACTCACTGTTGCTCAATTACTATGCTTTAGTAAGAGGAGGAGAAGAAGACTCCGTCGATAATTAATTGGGTCCGATAGGACTGTAAGTCAAAGAGGCCAAGAACTAGGTCACGAGCCCAGTCGATTGCCTATATGTATATCTTGAGGGTCTCACTTTGGTGTTGTTTTGTTTCCGCTTCCGCTGCAGATATTTAAGGTATTTAAGGTATTTGGCCTCATCAGCCCATGTGTAAGTCAAGCGACCGTACGGTCTATTTACATATTATTTAATATTATGTAATAGCTTTACTTTTGTGATATATGTGTTCGATATTCAATGATGTAACTATATGCACTAGCTATTGATCTAAGGACTAGTGCTGATATACACAGAGGGTTCCGAATGGTAAATCCGAGTCTCGACAATTATGCACCAATAGAGCCGCAGTGATCTCATCAACCTTGGTAGTATCCTTCCCATATACAAGTGTTGTGACCAAGTGTTCATAGAAAGCGTCAATTCACACAACAGAATAATCGTCTAATCTTCGTCATCAATCTTCACCTACAGACACCCTAGATCGGTGACCACCTGATTGAAGACGTTTACATGATGTGCAAGATCGGAACTCTCTTGCATCTTCAGCCGTACAACTTCTGCTTCATATACGACATGTTCATCGGGGATTTGGACAAGAATTGAGGCTGCATCTTGTCCCAGATTTCTTTCGTCAAGGTCATATCCATCAGATGATACATGACCTGATACGAAAGACAAAGCCGTATGATTGCGGCTGCCTGCTCCTTCAACTCTTCCCAAACGTCGCCATCCATCGTTGTCGGCTTTGCTTTGCGCAGCCCTTTGGAACATCGTTGCTACACCAACAGATCCTTCACCGCCGTCTGCCATAATCCGAAGTTATCAGTCCTGTCGAACTTCACCACTTTGTACCTAGCACCCGGCGCCGCCATCTCAACCTCGCTCTAATACCAATTGTTGGAACGAACGGTAGCCCTAGCACGAGAAAACAATCACAACAAACATACAAAAGACACGATAATTTATTTACGAGGTTCGACAAAGCCTACGTCCCTAAGAGCCGAATCGCAGCGGCTCTATCTGTACGAGAAGTTTCTTTCTTTTCATGATTAGAATTAGAAGAGATCAACGGTATATATTTATACTTTGGTTACATGTTTGGACACAACCTCTTTTTTCACCTTGCATTTATGGGCGATACACAACACCAAGTCTGCTGGTTTGGTAATGTAGAGATTTCTGCCGTTGACCTGCACAAGTCGTAGTAGTTGGCTGCGGAAATTTCATGCGCGCGTGTTTGAAAATCTTAATCCACGACAAGCAGAGCTCGCAGCTCTCGTTGTTTGTTCTACTGTATGACATGCATGATCACATCAACTGTGGGCTTTAAATAACGCTCAATTCAGGAGCATGCTGGGCGGCATTATTTAGACGCGAATTCTGAGCCAAAATGGCAGGCGCTCGTCTTCACATCTCGCCATCGGGACGGGCTATCCTGATACTAGTATGCATCTTGCTGCCGTCGTTTCTGTCCGGTTCTCTCTCTGCTAGTTCAGGTATTGAACTATTGATCCATCAACACATTCATCCCTGTAATTGATTCGGTGCAACTTAAAATTACGTAGCTAGTTAACTTGATTGCAATGATCTGGTATGTGGCAGTGATTGATGGCAAGTCGGATGGGATAGAGCCTGCCTTGGAGAAGCAGCAACGCCATCGGTTACTTCTCGCCAGATCAACAAGACCTGTTCGAATTCTACTACCCTCGAACAATCCAGGTGAGTTGTAAGATGAAATTCCTAGAAAATATCTTTTTTTTCTTTTTTGTTTACAAGGGAAGAAATCGTATGTTCTGACTGATTCTTTTTGTTCATACGAACAAAATATTCAAAACAAGTAGAACAAACGCTAGTGACACGTTGGATAAATCTATGCTGAAACACTAGCAACTTGCACGATAACGATGCCAGCTTCCTGGTTTTCTCAGGGCCTTCAACCACCCCCGATGTGCTCTCTTTTCTTTTAGAAATTAAGAGCCATACTTCGCCATTTAGTTCAGAAAGGGAGACATATACACAAGGCTTTACAAATCTTGGATCAATATTTTTTTCGAGAATCCCACAGGAGAGCTGTGTGTCTTTCAGTCTTTGTATTAAGAAGAACGAACAGTAAATACCACCACACAACAGAGAACAAGAACATTCTTTACTACCGTGTTTTTACAAACGTTTGAACTAAAGAGTGAGATGATTATTTTCAGGGCCTGGCGGTGGACACCAGCCTCCTGTCTCCCCTGCTACTACCAACGGCGAAAAGCCAGGAAATTGATCGACTTAATGGAAAAGGACGATTTGCTGGAATTCTGAATTTATTGACAGCATCGGATAATGCAATACTACATCTATTTGTCATATGAATAAGAAATTTGTTCTTTCTGGTAGGGATGTTTGCCATAGGAATATGAGAAATATTTTTATATACCACTGCAAAGTTTCCTAATCCTTAAAATATCATTGCAAAATCGGTGTTCCTTCACATGTGCGTTCACTGTAAACGAAATTACGCCGGGCGTACGGAGGCAAGCGGTCGGGCCCTAGCGCCGTGTGCCATGTGCGGCGCGCCCAAGACGAAGCGCCCGACCGACGCACACTCGCGTGCCTGTGATGATGCCACGCTCGATTTTGCAATGACTACAGTGTTGAAGATATGCCCTAAAAGCAATTATAGAGATGATTATATTTTGTTATGTTCATAATTTATTAGGTAATATGTTATCTTGTTCCTTGAATAATATCATTAATATTTATTATCAAGTATGTGACTTGATTGTGAAACTCTATATTTATCTTTGCGATGATTATTCTAAAGCGATCCCTAGTCGGAAACATATGAGAACACATATGAATAGACTAGCATATATATTGGTTGATGATCATGTTTCACGGATCATAGATATGGAGATATCAAACCAATAATATGACACATGTTAGTGAACATAGGGTTGGATCGACCCACCATGAGACACTACGAGAACGTTGTATTCTTCTATGTCATCAGTTGGTCTCATTTACAATGTGTATGCTATATCCTTAGACTTGAGATCGTCGCATGCACTCAAGATGTATAGTGACTTACTTAGGAGTTGTCAAACGCTACTCCGTAACTGGGTAGTTATAAAGGTAGCTTTCGGGTTTGTCATGATATATGCATCGAGACATGGTCGATCAAGATAGGATTTGCCCCTCCATGCAACGGGAGAGATATCTCTAAACCTCTCGAGTGATCGGTTTCCAGAAATGCATGACCATGCTATTCATGGTTAAAGAGTTAACCATAGTCGGGGAATTCGAATCACGTGATCGAGAAAGAGTGGTCGAGCTAACCAACAAGGATGACACGTACTCGCCTTGAGTTTGACCGATATCGTAAGGCAAAGGGAAATGCATATGAGATTTGTTGAGGTTCGTCCGATGTGATCTTTACGTATACTCGGGAGTCGGCATGTCCTGCTAGGGGCCACTACTGATTAGTAGACGAGTAGGAGTACTCGGGCCATGTCCAAGTGTACGTGAACCTATAGGGTCGCACGCTTAAAGGGCCGGACACGTTTTGGATGGTGATCCAAATTCTTATGGGCCACGAGTTCCTAATGGGCCTCAAGTTCGAGACCCATCATGGATGCCTATAAATAGAGGGGAGGTGGCATAGGGTCAAGTGTGATTTTTGGAATGCCCGAAACCCTAGACACCACACCTCCTTCGCCCAAAACCGCGCAGCCGCCGCTAGCACTCCGGCGCGTGGTGTCCCTGCCCTGTACGTGTAGATACCTTGGAGGCGTTGCTGCGAGGCTTCAACGCTAGGACGATCCGCAACTTGTGACGGTCACGAGGAGCACTTGGAGGAGGCGCGAGGCCAGTACGTCTACAACCGCACCAACACGCTACATCGACTCTTCTTCCACTGCGAGTCTGCGCGTCTAGCGGTAATCGTGTGATCTATTACTAGCGGAGGTTCCTTGGTTGCACGATAGATTTTTTTTAATTGCGCTAGTGTAGTCTACCCGTGTTCCTTCAGTGGTATCAGAACCATCCCGTCTAGTTTTAGATTTGGATTAGATGCATATTATGATATGTGGGAGTCATAGATGTGATCTATTACTGTTTATGTTGGTCGTTCTATATGATAGATTGTTTTTGGCGATGGTCAATCTGATCATCCATGCGTGGTGGTCTCAAGACGGGTTCATGATCATTATTCCGTGATCGTATTTTCATGGTTGAATCACGACTTGCCTCTACCGGTCGGTTTCCGCCATCGGGGTAGGCAGTGATCGTAAATCCATGGAGCACGCGAAGATCAATCTGATTGATCGAATCGGAGTTGCGATCGGAAAGGGTTAATGTGATTAATCTAATGCGTTTTGCATGGACAGAACAGTAGATTGGAACCGCCGAAAAGGACCTTGGTATATAAAGAGGGCTTCGCCCTTCTAGTGCGGGTTGCCCACCCCTATGGACTAAGATCTAAACTTGGTTTTTGGTATTACTAGTTTACATCATCCGTTAGATAGAATGTGATTCTATGCATAACTTGTTTTTGCAGGATTTGTGAATAGTATGGCCCACAAATGTATGAGATGCATGAATGTGTGTACTGTTCATGGCCTACGTGTCATGCTTATTGCAGCCCAAGGCTATCTATATTTGTATAACGGCCTGCGTGTCGACTTGTGATGTTTCTTCAATCTTTGTAATTTTTACTAGTGCTATTAGGAGTAATGGCTTAGTGGGAGTACTTGGTGGAATTGGCCACTTGGAGACATGGCGAACAGGAAGCATGGCGATGGAGATCACCATGTGGAAGGGTCATACTATATCACGATGCAATGTGATTGTCTGTGAATGCCTTTATATTCCTGTTTGTTTCTATACATGTTATTTAGTTGCTCCGAATGCTTTTAACATGGTATAAGTAAAATTCCTTCACATAATATTAAGCTAAATTAATGCCCTCCTAATTAGATACACCATCTAAAGTCATGTATTTTAATGGTAGGTCTTGCTAAAGCAGAGTGCCATTAACTTTCCTTGATTAGATGGGTTTGTGTCGGACACTTACACGAATAGCATTGGTTAAACTTGACAATGTTATTATAATGGTTATAGACATTGGGGCATAGGGTTGGGCGCCGAGGCATAGAGATGCCGCCCAACAACAAGAGTCATATAGAGATATGATTAGCAAAGGGTTGCTTACCAATTTCATAAATCTTCTAGCAGTGATGCCAAAGCTCACCTAGTAGATTAACTGATTGTGGGTCTTGAATCACTAAATGTCACAAGAGGTATATGGAATTTAGTGGAAGTATCTTTATTAAATTGATTAATAGAAGTTACTTTTCTTGAACATATATCTTAGTTTTTGCGTATTTTATGTTGTAGATCATGGCACCAATTGTTGTACCTACCTCTAGTTTTGCTTTACGTTCGATTCTTGATAAAGAAAAACTGAATGGAAATTTTTTTGCGGATTGGTCCCGCAACCTAAGAATTGTTCTTAGGCAAGATAAAAAGGAATATGTTCTAGAGGAACCAATTCCAGAAGTGCCTGCTGAAAATGCTACTGCTGCTCTTAAAAACGCCTATAAAAAGGCATGTGATGAGTCCCTTGATGTTAGTTGTCTCATGCTTGTTGCCATGAACTCAGACCTTCAGAAGCAGTTTGAGAACATAGAGGCCTACGATATGATCGTGGCGCTCAAAGGCATGTTTGAGACACAAGCAAGAACTGAGAGATATGAGATCTCGAAGAATTTGTTTGGGTGTAAGCTAGTTGAGGGTAGTCCGATGAGCCCTCTTGTGATCAAGATGGTTGGTTACACACAGAGCTTGAAAAAACTTGGTTTTTCCCTTAGCCAAGAGTTGACTACTGACTTGATTCTTACGTCGCTTCTTGCAAGCTATGTGTCATTCATTCTGAACTTCCATATGAATAGCTTAGACAAGAATCTCACCGAGCTGCATATGATGCTTAAGACTGCAGAGGACATCATTAAGAAAAGCAACAGTCATGTGATGATGGTGCAAAAGAGTACAAGCTTCAAGAAGAAGGCTAAGACTTGGGTCAAAGGAAAGGGTAAGGCTAAAGCTTTGGATGAGATCCATGCTAACAAGCCTAAGCCCAAGACTAAGTCCGGCCCGACTCCAGAGAATGAATGCTTTTACTACAAAGAGCGAGGCCATTGGAAGAGGAACTGCAAGAAATACCTGGCTGATCTGAAAAAGAATGGTGGGACTAAGCCTTCCACTTCAGGTATTAATGTTATAGATGTTTTTCATACTAATTCTTCTGTTAACTCATGGGTATTTGATACCGGATCGGTTGCTCATATTTGCAATTCGATGCAAAGTCTAACAAGGAGTAGGAGCATTGCAAGAGGCGAGATGGATCTTCGCGTCGGGAATAAAGCAAGGGTTGCTGCATTAGCCGTCGGGACCTTGCCATTACATTTACCTTCAGCATTTATTATGGAATTAAATAATTGTTATTATGTTCCAGCCATGAGTAGAAACATTATCTCTGCCTCATGTTTGTTGGCAGAGGGTTATAAGTTCATTATTGAGGACAATGGTTATTTTATATTTTTGAATAAAATGTTTTATGGCTATGCTCCTATTATGAATGGGTTGTTTATTTTAAATCTTGATGATGCACATGTCTATAATATTAATGCGAAGAGGCTTCGGCCTAATGATATAAATTCCACTTTTATTTGGCATTGTCATTTGGGTCACATAAGTGAGAAACGTATGAAGAAACTCTCCATGATGATGGACTTCTAAACTCATTTGATTTGGAATCATTTGAAACGTGTGAATCTTGTCTACTTGGAAAGATGACCAAGGCGCTTTTCACTGGACGAACTGAGAGGGCGTCTGACTTGTTGGCACTCATACATACAGATGTGTGTGGGCCCATGAGCACGACATCTAGAGGTGGTTTTCAGTACTTCATTACTTTCACCGATGACTTTAGTAGATATGGATATATATACTTAATGAGGCATAAGTCGGAATCCTTTGAAAAGTTCAAGGAGTTCCAAAGTGAGGTACAAAATCAACTTGGCAAGACAATCAAATTTTTACGATCTGATCGTGGAGGTGAATATTTGAGCCATGAATTTGGTGATCATTTGAAGCAATGTGAAATTGTCCCGCAGCTTACACCACCGGGCACTCCACAATGGAATGGGGTGTCCGAGCGGTGTAATCGGACCTTGTTGGACATGGTTCAATCAATGATGAGCCAATCAGATCAGCCATTATCTTTTTGGGGTTACGCTCTAGAAACTGCCGCTTTCACTTTAAATAGGGTACCATCTAAATCAGTGGATAAGACACCATATGAGATGTGGACTAGGAAGAGTCCTAGTTTGTCTTTTCTAAAGATTTAGGGATGTGATGTTTATGTTAAACGTTTGACGTCGGATAAACTCACACCCAAGTCAGATAAATGCTTCTTTATAGGATATCCTAGGGAAACCAAAGTATTTGTCGCTCGAAATGGTGTCTTTCTAGAGAAAGAGTTTCTCTCGAGAAGGGCAAGTGGGAGAACTGTGCAACTCGAAGAGGTTTGAGATACTCCAGTTGGGGAGGACTTGGCTGCAGATGCCCTAATAAGGGAAAATGTGGTTGGGGAACCCACGATCGGAGATACCCTAGCCGGGGAAGCACCAAATCTGCGAAGGTCAGATAGGACGCACAAAGTACCTGCTCGGTATTCGCGTGATATATTGTTGTTGGACAGCGATGAGCCTGTGACTTATAAGGAAGCAATGATGGGTCTAGACTCTGAGAAATGGCTTGGAGCTATGAAATCCGAGATAGACTCCATGGAAGACAACCAGGTTTGGAATCTAGTCGATCCGCCTGATGGTGTTAAAACTATTGAGTGCAAATGGGACTATAAGAAAAAGATTGACATGGATGGAAATGTTCACATTCATAAAGCTCGACTAGTCGCAAAGGGTTTCGACAAGTTCAAGGAGTTGACTACGATGAGACTTTCTCGCCGGTAGCGATGCTTAAATCTGTACGGATTATTCTAGCTATTGCTGCATATTTCGATTATGAGATATGGCAAATGGATGTCAAAACGGCTTTCCTTAATGGAAATCTAAGTGAGGATGTGTACATGACACAACCTGAGGGTTTTGTCGATCCAAAGAATGCTAGTAAAATGTGCAAACTTCAGAAATCTATTTTTAGGTTGAAGCAAGCATCTCGGAGTTGGAATATACGTTTTGATGAGGAGATCAAAAGGTTTGATTTCGTCAAGAACAAAGAAGAACCTTGTGTTTACATGAAGGTTAGTGGGAGTGCACTTGTAATCCTAATCTTATATGTGGATGATATATTATTGATTGGGAATGACATTCCTATGCTCGAATCCGTTAAGGCCTCATTGAAAAATAGTTTTTCTATGAAGGACCTAGGAGAAGCAGCATATATCTTAGGGATAAAGATCTATAGAGATAGATCAAAAAGGCTAATTGGATTAAGCCAAAGTACTTATATTGACAAGGTGTTGAAACGGTTCAACATGCAGGAAGCTAAGAAAGGGTTCTTGCCTATGTCACATGGCATAAGTCTTAGCAAGAGTCAGTGTCCTTCGACCACTGGTGAGCGAGACCGTATGAATGGTATTCCATATGCTTCAGCTATTGGATCTATCATGTATGCCATGATATGTACTCGACCAGATGTATCATATACTCTAAGTGTTACAAGCAGATACCAAGCTGATCCCGGTGAAGGTCACTGGACAGCTGTGAAAAACATTCTAAAGTACTTGAGAAGGACTAAGGATGCGTTCCTAGTTTATGGAGGTGATGAAGAGCTCGTTGTAAATGGTTACGCCGATGCAAGTTTTCAAACCGACAAAGATGATTATCGTTCGTAATCTGGGTTTGTATTCATTTTGAATGGAGGAGCAGTGAGCTGGAAAAGTTCCAAGCAAGAGACAGTTGTTGATTCTACGACGGAGGCCGAGTACATTGCGGCTTCTTAAGCTGCGAAGGAAGGTGTTTGGATAAGGAATTTTATTGCTGAATTGGGTATGGTCTCGAGTGCCTTGAGCCCAATGGATCTGATGGAGGCGGGGTACCCGATCTTTCGATGAGATTGATAACTATTGATTTTGGTGGAGGTGACTCTCGCGATCCGACTACAACCGTACGACGACGCTTGCGCCTTAGCAATCGTTGTACCAACTCCGAGATGTTATTGACCGTGCTAGAAGCGCGATCAACCTGAACACGAGGTTCAATTCCTGCGAGCAATCGAAGAACTAGCAAGAATAAAATATAGGCAATCTGATATTGCGAATAAGAATGTAGCGTAGATGGTATTAAAAACCAAAGGTGGGATCCCGAATGCTGTCTTGACAGGTGGTAGTCCGACACAACTGAAGAACAGAAGTTTGCACAATGGCTAAACCTAAACTCAACGAAATCCAAGTTCTGGCCAGAGGAACGGCGGCTCCTATATGGGAATACGACCAAGGGTGGCGGCCAGGGAAGTGGACGCATGCCCCTAGGGTTACAAGGCCCATGGGCCCAAGAGGAGGTGGCGCAGCACCCTTTTTGACTCGGACAAAAAAACAGACGTGAATTGTTTTGTTTATTGTGGTCGGCTCGGTTGGAATTTGAAGCTGAGGTTGGATCCATTAAAAAGTAGACTTGATAAGATTTCAATGAAGTCCAAGAACGTCCCAAACGGAGTCCGTATGAAGAAGTTACGTTAGTTTGAACTTAGTGCTGTTGCAGTAGTCCCAACTCGAATCCAAAACGAGTCCAACTCGAATTCTTGCTTGGCTCGGACCCAAAGTGACGTGATGACCTCCATTATGCCTCCTATGCTTGTCTATGACTCCACATACCTCTCCTTGGTCCTTTCCCATATTCCTAAGCACAATTAAATCACTTGCATTAGGTAGCGATCTATTCTTAGTAATATATAAACATATGAACGAATTCACCTGGTGATTAAGTTGGCGAGCACGAGCTCGAGTAATTGGTCATTGTAACATTTGTTGTGGATCAGCTGTGTGTGTAGACGCGGTTGTATCCAAGTTAGGGATGTCCTCATCATCCTTCTCTTCTTGCATTTGAGTCTCAAGCTCATCCTCTGCTCCAAAGTATGGCTTCAAATCTGCAATGTTAAATGTGGAACTAACCCCAAAATCTGCAGCGAGTCAAGTTTGTATGCATTATCATTAACCTTTTCTAACACTTTAAAAGGACCATCGGCTTGAGGCATCAATTTTGACTTTCTCAATTCAGGGAACCTATCTTTCTCAAGTGCAACCAAACAAGATCTCCCGGTTCAAAAGTTAAATGTTTTCTCCCGACTACCAAAGAAGTTTATATTTAGCATTCATGCGCTCTATATTCTCTTTAGTTGTCTCATGCATTTTAAAATCAATTCAAAGACGTTGTTTAGCATCAAAGTTCAATTTATCTGAAGATGGAATAGGCATTAAATCAATAGGAGCACGAGGAACAAAACCATAAATAATTTCAAAAGGTCACATCTTTGTAGTAGAATGCAATGAACGATTATAAGCAAACTCAATATGAGGCAAGCATTCTTCCCACATTTTTAATTTCTTTTTTAACACAGCCCTAAGCATTGTAGATAAAGTTCTATTCACAACTTCAGTTTCTCCATCAGTTTGGGGATGATAAGTAGTAGAAAATAGCAGCTTAGTCCCCAATTTAGCCCATAAAGTTCTCCAAAAATGGCTAAGGAATTTAGCATCACGATCTGAAACTATAGTATTAGGCACACCATGCAATCGAACAACTTCACGAAAAAATAAATCAACAATATTGGCAACATCATTGCTCTTATGACATGGTATAAAGTGAGCCATCTTAGAAAATCTATCAACAACCACGAATATACTATCGCTCCCCTTCTTTGTTCTAGGCAATCCTAAAACAAAGTCCATCGAAATATCTTCCCACGGAACACTGGGAACTGGTAGAGGCATATATAAACCATGAGGATTAAGTCGTGACTTAGCTCTTTGACATGTAGTGCAACGAGCAACGTAGCGCTCGATGTCTCGTCTCATCTTTGGCCAAAAGAAATGATCAGCAAGTATATCCTCCGTTTTCTTCACGCCAAAGTGTCCCATCAGCCCGCCTCCATGCGCTTCCTGTAACAACAACAAACAAATGGAGCTAGCTGGAATGCATAGCTTGTTAGCTCTAAACACAAACCCATCATTAATAACAAATTTGTTCCACGTTTTTCCTTCCTTACAATTCAACAATATTTCTGTAAAATCAGCATCATGCACATATTGCTTTTTAATACTCTCCAATCCAAAAAAATTTGAAGTCAAGTTGTGAAAGCATAGTATATCTCCTAGACAAAGCATCAGCTATAACGTTCTCCTTTCCCTTCTTGTGTTTTATGACATAAGGAAAAGACTCAATAAATTCAACCCACTTTACATGTCTACGGTTCAATTTACTTTGACTTCGAATATGCTTTAAAGATTCGTGATCAGAATGTATAACAAATTCTTTGGGCCATAAATAATGTTGCCAAGTTTCCAAAGTTCGAAATAGTGCATATAATTCCTCATCATAAGTAGAATAGTTCAAACTAGGCCCACTCAATTTCTCACTGAAGTATGATATAGGTTTACCTTCTTGTAGCAATACACCACCTAAACCAATTCCACTCGCATCACATTCTAGTTCAAAAGTCTTATTAAAGTCAGGGAGTTGGAGTAGTGGTGCATGTGTTAACTTATCTTTCAATGTGGTGAAGGCGTTCTCCTGTGCGGTGCTCCAAACAAATAGCACGCCCTTCTTGGTGAGCTCATTCAATGGTGCAGCGATGGTGCTAAAATCCTTCACCAAGCGGCGATAGAATCCAGCAAGTCCTAAAAAGCTTCGTACCTGTGTGACCGTGTTAGGAGTCGGCCAACTCTGTATTGCTTCAATCTTGGCTTGATCAACTTCAATTCCCTGTGGAGTAACAACATAGCCAAGAAACGCGACTTGATCGGTGCAAAAGGTGCACTTATCAAGGTTACCAAATAAACGTGCATCACGTAAAGCATTAAAAACAACACGTAAATGGTCAAGATGTTCTTCTAACGATTTGCTGTATATCAATATGTCATCAAAATAAACCACCACAAATCTACCAATGAAAGCACGTAAAACCTCGTTCATTAGTCTCATGAAGGTGCTAGGTGCATTAGTTAATCCAAAAGGCATTACTAACCACTCATATAACCCGAACTTAGTTTTAAATGCGGTTTTCCATTCATCGCCTAATTTTATACGAATTTGATGATATCTACTACGCAAATCAACCTTAGAGAAAACAATAGAGCCACTCAATTCATCAAGCATATCATCTAAACTAGGAATAGGATGACGATACCTAATGGTGATATTATTAATTGCTCTACAATCTACACACATGCGCCATGATCCATCTTTCTTAGGCACTAAAATGACCGGAACAGCACAAGGACTAAGAGATTCACGCACATACCCTTTAGCAAGCAATTCTTGAACTTGGCGCTGAATTTCTTTAGTTTCTTCTGGATTGGTCCTATATGGTGCGCGGTTGGGCAGTGATGCGCTGGGAATTAAATCAATTTGATGCTCAATCCCTTGAAGCGGTGGCAACCCCGGCGGTATGTCCTTCGGAAAGACATCGTTGTACTCCTGCAAAATGTTAGTGACAGCAGGAGACAAAGAAGAAGATGTATCCTCAAACGAAAACAAAGCTTCTTTGCAAACTAATGCATAGCAAATGAAATTACTAGCATCCAGCTTCACCATATCGATTTGGTAGTAAGAAAACTAGCACCTTTCAATTTAATTTCTTTATTCTTCACATGAGTAGATTTAGCTTCTTTCTTTTTATGTTGCTCAAGTTCTTTTACTACAATCTGATTTTCACTCTTAGCATTCTCCTGATTCTTCTATCTACTAGCTCTAGCAAGTTCATCCTTAACAATTTGTTCAGGAGTCATAGGATGCATCACCATTTTCTTTCCTTGAACATGAGAGAGTATTGATTTTTCCTACCATGATGCACACAATCGATCGTCGTATTGCCAAGGTCGTCCTAATAACAATGAACAAGCTTGCATAGGAACAACATCGCAATCAACATAATCATGGTATGAACCCATAGAAAAGTTTACTCTCACCATTCGTGTTACCTTCAACTTACCACTGTTGTTGAACCATTGAATATGGTATGGGTGGGGATGAGGGTTGGTCGGCAAAGCAAGCTTCTCCACCATATCCATACTCGCCAAATTGTTGCAACTCCCACCATCAATAATTACGCGAATCGAGCGTTCCTTGACAACGCCCTTGATTTGAAACAAATTATGGCGCTGAGTTTGCTCGGCACGAGAAACTTGTGCACATAGTACGCGTTGCACTATAATGCTTAAATACTTGTCGGCATCTTCGGCGCCAACATGTTCCTCCTCATGATCAGATTCATCATCAAGTCCTGCAGGGTCAGTTGCAAGCATAGCATATGTTTCATCATCAAAATCACTAGCAGAGGAATACCCACCATCATCGCGTATGATCAGTACGCGCTTGTTTGGACAATCTCGCATCATGTGTCCATAGCCTTTGCACCGATGGCATTGAATATCCTTAGTTCGTCCTGTCGAAGCAACTGAAGAGGAGGTTTTTGCAGACGCTTGTGGTGCTGATTTGGTTGCTTCAGAAACTCGTGGTGCTGGATTTGAAGTAGCAGGGCATGGCTTGTTGAAGGGTGGCGGTGGGGGTGCACTGATGGCCGGGGCAGTAGAGGTGCGTGGTGTCCATGAGTTTGTGTGACATGCAGAAGAGTTAGATCGTGTCCTCGCTCGGCGCCCCCGCACTTCACGTTCACTTTGCAAGCAAGATGAAACAATCTAGTAATGGAGTTGTATTCTTTATAATCAAGGATGTCTTGAATTTCTTGATTCAACCCTCCCAAAAACCTAGCCATTGATGCCTCCTCATTCTCATCTAAACCACAACACAACATACCAATTTGTAATTCTTGATAGTAGTCTTCCACAGACTTTGTATCTTGTCTTAAGCGTTGTAATTTATTTAACAAATCACGAGCATAATATGAGGGAACAAATCGATGGCGCATAAGCAATTTTAAAGCCTCCCAAGTGTTAGGTATGTTATTGGGATGTTGACGGCAATGTTCTTTCCACCATATAGAAGCAAAATCAGTAAATTCACTAGTAGCAGCCCTAACTCGTCTAATCTCAGGAACTTCATGGCAAGCAAATTTTTGATCAACAATTACTTCCCAATTAAGATAACTATCAGGATCATATTTACCATTAAAAGAGGGAATAGTGAATTTAACCTTAGCAAAAGAATCATCGTGGTCACGTACCTCACGTCGTGGGGGATCTCGTCGCATACCTTATCGGTTAAAACGCAACTGTCGATGAACTCGATCGTTGTTATTATTACCCATGTCATTGGCCTCGGTATCAGTCACATAGTCGAATTCATCTTGTCCCTCTACCACCAGGGCAGCAGGGGGAACAGCAGTGGATGCATGGGTCATCTCGTCAAGGCGCGCCATAATACATGCCAAAGAAGTGTTAGTGACGCCTTGCGCTCTCTCCATCGCGGCGAGCGTGGCGTTTGTCTCAATTTGGGCACCCTCAAGTTGAGCAAGTCGCTCATTTGTGACCCTGATATCTTCCTCAAGACCCTCCGTACGAAGGTTCATGAGGCGCCGAAAATGTTGTACGATTCCCTTCGTACGAGGAGTATGAGATGTATCCTCATCCGAATGCTCTGCAGAACCTGCCATTGTTAGCAAATCACAAGTATATGTCCCTAACAACTACTAGGATGTGGTGGTTCAAAAGTTGCTCACACTCAAGCCTTCTATCGAATTCTTACCAATTCTTACCAAGCAAACAGGGGTTATCGGCAACCAGCGGTGTCAATGTATCTCAGAAGATTAGATGGAGCGATTGCGGTGAAGTTCACCATGCGGTTGTAGAAAGGGTGTAGCGGGAAGGCTCAAGTATGGTAGCAATGGATTAGCAACTATCAAATCGAGAGAAAGCAAGTGAAAAATCATTCAACGCCGGTTAATACCGGGTCCTAGGCTAGATCGCACTAGAGACGCGAGCCTAGAACACAAACGAAAGCACGATGCGCGAAGCTCGAAAAGGATCCCGTCTTCACGGGAACCTTAGAATCACTTACAAAAGGGCTCTGTCAACTTTGAGCAGTTTTTGAGAAACTTTTTTTTTGCTCTTTTTTTTTTGCAAATATGCACCTCACTCAAAACTCTTCAAAATCCTCTTCCAGGCCTAGGGAGGTATATGGGTCACAAACGTTTTCTAAAAAGTAGGGGTACAAAGGTAATTAAAAGATGAATCTTATGTTTTTTTTATCGTATTGCCGAAGTCAGATGAATCTTATGTTTCCTTTTGGCAGCACGAAAACAACCTCTATTTTTTTTCTTTTTTTTTCTATCACAAACCGAAATGAACTTTTGTTCTTGGTTAGGGTTTCCCTTGGTGTGGCGGTGGCAGGAGGATGGTGGCTTGCCGCGACAGGAGGATGGTGGCTACGGTAGGACGCGACAAGGGGTGGTGGCAGCGCTGGTGGTCGCGGCAGCGTGAAGGCAAAGACAGCAGTGGCTCTGCCGGACGCAGCAAGGACTGGCAACGATGGAGGTAAGCGGCAGATTGAACCCAAGCGCAACGGTGCGACCAAACGTGAGCAGAACTCGAAACTCTAAAGGAACTAGACACTAAGACCAGCAAAAGACACGACGATGCACTCAAAAGTTCAACAATGCAATGCATCGAAAAGAAAGATGCAATGGCGCAATTGGTCTTGGACAGATAGGTGATCTAATCCTATAATTTTTTGGCTTTTTCTGGACTTTCAGAATTAAGCAACCTAACTACGAAAAACAGTAAATTCTCACCGAGCAACCTTGAGCTCGATACCACTTGATGGAGGCGGGTACCGATCTTTCGATGAGATTGATAACTATCGATTTTGGTGGAGGTGACTCGCGATCCGACTACAACCGTACGACGACGCTTGCGCCTTAGCAATCGTTGAACCAACTCCGAGATGTTATTAACCGTGCTAGAAGCGCGATCAACCTGAACACGAGGTTCAATTCCTGCGAGCAATCGAAGAACTAGCAAGAATAAAATATAGGCAATCTGATATTGCGAATAAGAATGTAGCGTAGATGGTATTGAAAATCAAAGGTGGGATCCCGAAAGCTGTCTTGACAGGTGGTCGTCCGACACAACTGAAGAACAGAAGTTTGCACAATGGCTAAATCTAAACTCAACAAAATCCGAGTTCTGGCTAGGGGAACGGCGGCTCCTATATGGGAATACGACCAGGGGTGGCGGCCAGGGAAGTGGACGCATGCCCCTAGGGTTACAAGGCCCATGGGCCCAAGAGGAGGTGGTGCAGCACCCTTTTTGACTCGGAAAAAAAATAGACGTGAATTGTTTTGTTTATTGTGGTCGGCTCGGTTGGAATTTGAAGCTGAGGTTGGATCCATTAAAAAGTAGACTTGATAAGATTTCAATGAAGTCCAAGAACGTCCCAAACGGAGTCCGTATGAAGAAGTTACGTCCGTTTGAACTTAGTGCTGTTGCAGCAGTCCCAACTCGAATCCAAAACGAGCCCAACTCGAATTCTTGCTTGGCTCGGACCCAAAGTGACGTGATGACCTCCATTATGCCTCCTATGCTTGTCCATGACTCCACATACCTCTCCTTGGTCCTTTCCCATATTCCTAAGCACAATTAAATCACTTGCATTAGGTAGCGATCTATTCTTAGTAATATATAAACATATGAACGAATTCACCTGGTGATTAAGTTGGCGAGCACGAGCTCGAGTAATTGGTCCTTGTAACATTTGTTGTGGATCAGCTGTGTGTGTAGACGCGGTTGTATCCAAGTTAGGGATGTCCTCATCAGGATCTCTATTGTGATAATAATGGAGCCATTGCGCAGGCTAAGGAGCCTAGATCCCATCAAAAGTCCAAGCATATACTCAGGCGCTATCATCTTATTCACGATATTGTGGATAGAGGAGATGTAAAGATATGCAAAGTACACACGGATTTAAATGTTGCTGATCCGTTGACAAAGCCTCTCACACAGCCAAAACATGAGGCGCACACAAGAGCTATTGGTATTAGATACTTAAATGATTGACTCTAGTGCAAGTGGGAGACTGTTGGAGATATGCCCTAGAAGCAATCATGGAGATGATTATATTTTGTTATGTTCATAATTTATTAGATAATATGTTATCTTGTTCCTTGAATAATATCATTAATATTTATTATCAAGTATGTGACTTGATTGTGAAACTCTATATTTATCTTTACGATGATTATTCTAAAGCGATCCCTAGTCGGAAACATATGAGGACACATATGAATAGACTAGCATATGTATTGGTTGATGACCATGTTTCACGGATCATAGATATGGAGATATCAAACCAATAATATGACACATGTTAGTAAACATAGGGTTGGATTGACCTACCATGAGACACTGCGAGAACGTTGTATTCTTCTATGTCATCAGTTGGTCTCATTTACAATGTGTATGCTATATCCTTAAACTTGAGATCGTCGCATGCACTCAAGATGTATAGTGACTTACTTAGGAGTTGCCAAATGCTACTCCGTAACTAGGTAGTTATAAAGGTAGCTTTCGGATTTGTCATGATATATGCGTCGAGGCATGGTCGATCAAGATATGATTTGCCCCTCCATGCAACGGGAGAGATATCTCTAGGCCTCTCGAGTGATCGGATTCCAGAAATGCATGGTCATGCTATTCATGGTTAAAGAGTTAACCATAGTCGGGGAATTCGAATCACGTGATCGAGAAAGAGTGGTCGAGCTAACCAACAAGGATGGCATGTACTCGCCTTGAGTTTGACCGATATCATGAGGCAAAGGGAAATGCATATGAGATTTGTTGAGGTTCGTCCGATGTGATCTTTACGTATACTCGGGAGTCGGCATGTTCTGCTAGGGGCCACTACTGATTAGTGGATGAGTAGGAGTACTCGGGCCATGTCCAAGTGTACGTGAACCTATAGAGTCACACGCTTAAAGGGCCGGGACACGTTTTGGATAGTGATCCAAATTATTATAGGCCACGAGTTCCTAATGGTCCTCAAGTTCGAGACCCATCATGGATGCCTATAAATAGAGGGGAGGTGGCATAGGGTCAAGTGTGATTTTCGGAATTCCCGAAACCCTAGACACCACACCTCCTTCGCCCAAAACCGCGCAGCCGCCACTAGCACTCCGGCGCGTGGTGTCCCTGCCCTGTACGTGTGGATACCTTGGAGGCGTTGCTGCGAGGCTTCAACGCTAGGACGATCCGCAACTTGTGACGGTCACGAGGAGCACTTGGAGGAGGCGCGAGGCCAGTACGTCTACAACCGCACCAACACGCTACATCGACTCTTCTTCCGCTGCGAGTCTGCGCGTCTAGCGATAATCCTGTGATCTATTACTAGCGGAGGTTCCTTGGTTGCACGGTAATTTTTTTTTTAATTGTGATAGTGTAGCCTACTCGTGTTCCTTCAACTAGGTCCGTCCATTCGTTCATGGCTCCAAGCCAACACCACGGCAGTGCTCAGCCTGCCCCAAGCCTATCGTCGTGGGAATGGAGACCAAATCACGGAAGAAGTAGTCTTCTTCCTCCCACTTGGTCTGCAGAGAAAACCAGGAAACTTTGGGTTGTCTTGGAGGGAGTAGACTGATGACTGATTAATGAAACTTTGGATTGAATGTATAAAATCCGTAATATGTTGTATTGACCCCCAATGTAACCGTCGTTGGCGTCCTCGAAAATCCGGCGTTTAATTCTTTACTGTGATGCCGGCGTTCGCGACCAGCTAGCTGGAGATAGAATATGCAAATGGAAACTCAAGAAGTGGTTGTTCCTACGACTTTGACCGCAGAACGATGCATGGCAGGATTTTTTTTGGGTGTCAAGAGTGCAGTGGTATGACTCAGTTGGATTGCAAAGGCAAGGCGCGCGTTGAAGTCTGCTTATAACGCACCTAAGGGGAAAAATAGCAATCCAAATGCAGCTTTCAAAACTCAGTGCAATGCCAAATAGAGCATCGTGGCTGAATGCTTGCTCTTTTCTCGATTTTAGATCAGATTTTTTTGGCGACATGGCCAAACGGTAAGGCAAGGACCGCAAATCTTTTGTCCCCGGTTCGGTTCAAATCTGGTTGCTGCCTAATCAATAAAATTCTTAGGTTTATATTACTGGTCAAACTCGACAAATCCATACCCAGCATAAGCTAGAGCATGGGACTCCACAAAGGAATATCAAGACTTTCTAATTATTATACATTTTATTTTCGTACATCTTACGCTACATACACTAAAGTAAGGGCTACTGATTCTATCGAGATTCGGATTGAATAGGCTGATCAAAAATTAATTTCGGAGTTGTGGATAAAGTCTCCTCATTCTTTCATAGAATGATAGAAAGCGGGGCTGTAGGGTTTAGGCTAAAAATAAGCATAGGCAAGGTAGGTATCCAATAAATATTTATCTATCCTAATTTTATGGTATATTCTTATGTCATTTGCTTATAAAAAAAAGGTAACAAAAGAAAGAAAAAAAATCTTCTTATTTCCTTCATTTACAAATTATTACAAATATCAATTAACTGAGCGTTTGGATTCTTGGAGTTCTCGTGTCATTAGCCAAGGTTTACCCTTTTAACCATAGATATTCTTTGTGGAGCAGTAGCAGTACGGGCTAATAAGGCGTGGGGATCCTTCACCGTCGTCTGCCACAATCCGAAGTTATCAGTCCCGTCGAACTTTACCACTTCGAATCTAGCACCCGACACCGCCATCTCAACCTGGCTCTAATACCAACTATTGGAACCGACGGTAGCCCTAGCACGTGAAAACAATCACAACAAACACACAAAAACACGAAAATTTGTTTACGAGGTTCGACAAAGCATACGTCCTTAGGAGCCGAATCGCAGCGGCTCTGTTTGTACGAGGAGTTTCTTTCTTTTCACGATTAGAATTACAAGAGATCATCGGTATATATTTATACTGCGATTACATATTCGGACACAACATCTTTCTTTCATCTTGGCATATATGGGCGATACACAAGTCTGCTGGTTTGGTTGTGTACAGATTTCTGCCGTTGACCTGCACAAGTCGTAGTAGTTGGCTGCGGAAATTTCATGCGCGCGTGTTTGAAAATCTTAATCCACGACAAGCATAGCTCGTAGCTCTTGTTGTTTGTTCTACTGTGTGACATGTATGGTCACATCAACTGTGGGCTTTAAATAACGCTCAATTCAGGAGCATGCTGGGCGACATTATTTAGACGCGAATTCTGAGCCAAAATGGCAGGCGCTCGCCTTCACATCTCGCCATCGGGACGGGTTATCCTGATACTAGTATGCATCTTGCTGCCGTCGTTTCTGTCCGGTCCTCTCTCTGCTACTTCAGGTATTGAACTATTGATCCATCGACACATTCATCCCTGTAATTGATTCGGTGCAACTTAAAATTACATAGCTAGTTAACTTGATTGCAATGTTCTGGTATGTGGCAGTGATTGATGGCAAGTCGGATGGGGCAGAGCCAGCCTTGGAGAAGCAGCAACGCCATCGGTTACTTCTCGCCAGATCAACAAGACCTGTTCGAATTCTACTGTCCTGGGAGTTCAATGGTGGTGGTGAGTTGTATGATGAAATTCCTAGAAAATATCTTTTCTTTTCTTTTTTGTTTACAAGGGAAGAAATCGTATGTTCTGACTGATTCTTTTTGTTCATAGGAAAGATAATATAATTGGAATCAAATATCTAAGAAAAAGATCAAAAAATTCAAAACAAGTAGAACAAACGCTAGTGACACGTTAGATAAATCTCTGCTGAAACACTAGCAACTTGCACGATAACGATGATGCCAGCTTCCCGGGTTTTCTCGGGGCCTTCAACGGTTCAACCACCCTCGATGTGCCCTCTTTTCTTGTAGAAATTAAGAGCCACTAGAAGATAACCCTCGCGCCAAATAACGCGGATGTTGTTGTTTTATGTGGGGAGCGAGGTCCTCGTATAGACCAATTTTTGTTTTTTTTCTCAGGCACCGACGTGGATCATCGTCAGGTGCAATATCGTAGATAAATTCATATTTAGCTATTTGTCCCTCTCCAGATGACTTTAATAATAATAATAGATAACTTAGAAGTATATAAGCATCTAAATTCGAATGTACAACATGTATAAAGCAACAGCACATAAGTACAATGAATAGAAACTTGAAATAAAATGAACGTCAAAGAAATTAGAAAACATATGCACCTAAGCCGGTACATCCATCACCATGGCAATCTTGTATTCTTGCGCAAAAATAAATTCCAACAAATCCAAACCAAATAAAACTTGTCCTACAGTAAGGAAAACAGATAGTCAAGTAACATCCATCTTATAATGCGAGAAGGAGGATTAGAGATGTTCACATTTAAATATTTTAATATCTGAACCCGACAAAACCTCACTTCTGGTCACAACCAACGAACCTCCATTCATCGTTCATCCAATACAATAAAAAGACAATTTGCAAGCTATCAGTTTTCCATTATACATGAGAGCAAGGTATTTGTAATTTTGTATATACAGTTCATCTATTTCCGCAAAGAAAAAGATTATCTAGAACGGTGTGGGTCGAGAATGTTTGCGGACAAAACAAACAGTCCAGCAAGAATATCTGCGACATCTTATTAATATCTTGATTTATTTGACGTGTTGTTCAACAAGTTTTCTATATACTCATAATTAAGGGAAAATATGCTCAGTAACAAATAGTTGCAAATTGTAAGATATCATCCGAAGTGAGATTGGCAAGTGAGTCCTCCTACCATCTTTTAATAACACATCGATGTTATTTCTCCCACTCGAAATTCTTTACGATGTTACCAATAATTTTGCTAACTTGAGTTCCGTTTTCAGACCCTGGCCGGGAACATGATCCTCCTGTCTCTCCAGGACATAGAAACTGAGGCGAGACAGTACCCCAGCTGGTAGCCTGGTACAAGGAACCAGTTACCTATATATATGCAGAGGATGAACTGTAAGCAGGACCTCTGTCTTTGGTAACAAGCGCAGAATTATTTGCTCCATTTGCCAAGCCAAGTCTTTTCGAGTACAAACATTATAAGATTACTGTGCTGTCACATAAAGCATACACTTACGTGTACTTGCGAGTAATTTAATTTCTACTACGTAGTTGTTTTGTGTTTCTTTTGAGTGCGCTCTGCACTTTTTGTTGGTGTGCCACACTATCCACCAGAATGCTAGCAATGTACTCTGCAATTTATCCAGCGGCAGGACACGAACGGTTGGATGCTCGTCCACTAACCACGACAGAAGCGCCCTGCTTGGTGTAATGCTCCCCGCTATAATGCGCCCTGCTTGTATGGATCGGACTTGACCCCTGATGTAACCGGCGTTGGCGTCCTCGAAACTCCGGCGTTTAATTCTTTACTGTGACGCCGGCGTTCGCGACCAGCAAGCTGGAGATAGAATATGAAAATGGAAACTCAAGAAGTGGTCGTTCCTACGACTTTGACCGCGGAACGATGCATGTCGGATCCGGATTTCGCAAAATCCAAATTTTCTATGAAAATGTTGTGTTATTTTCTAGATTAGTAGATAGCACTCACAGATACATCGCGAAATCAATTCATACACGATGCAAACCGGACCAAACGTTATATTACATACATCAGAATGACATAGATCGCAGCGGGTCAAGTTTTACATTAAGGGTCGAACAAGCCAAACAGATTACATTACAAAAACAGCGGAAGCAAAAGGGGTAGAGCGCATCTCTCCACATGCAGCGACTGGGGCAGCTCGTATTCGACTGGTATTAGCCAAGGACTTGTACAATACCGGTCGCACGCAAGTGCCGGCGAGCCAGCTAGACTGAGGCGAGACCAAGACTAACAGAACAAGACTACTCTTCATCGTTGCCTTGTCCATTGACTTTGGGGTCCTCGTAGTAGTCGTAGTCTCCATGATCTGCGGGGTCTGAAGGTTTGGGGGAGAGAGCGAGAATAAGCACAACTTCCGTATTCGCGAGCCAACATATAAGATGCAATAATATACATGCAAGGCTTGACAAGGGTGGCTCGGTTTCTTCTATTTGCTAAAATAAAGTTTTCAATTATCAATATTAGTAATGCCTATCACTTAGCATTTTAACCAAATTGTATTTTATTAAAGAGAACATTTGGGCAATATTTTTAGCAGCAGAGGCTACCTCCACCTATGCTTATTTTGAAAAATGGCTATGACCACTGTTTACAACACTGGGTACGACCACCCAGGAATAAACCAAAGTTAGGATTACATCCATCCGACCATTTTTTAATCCCAACTACAAAGGTTTTTAAAATAGAGCTAACTCTAGTAAGGTTTTCATGTCCGTCTTTAACCGTGGACACAGTTATTTAAATAATTTACACTCTGCAGAGGTTGTACACTTTACCCACAAGAGATAATCAATTCGTTGCCCCCACACGATTCCGTGATCGTGTCGTTGAGAGATCGACACAGTGACCTTTCAAAACATCTCGCCCCTTTCGTCATCTCACCCATATGGGTTTGCACCTATAAGTTGTGCGGGGGATGTTCACCACAACGACTAGCGCAGCTGGACTACGATATTCCACAACGACTAGCGCAGCTAGCAACTTCACCCTCCCACGGTGTCCCATTCAAGCTCACGCTTGCACTACTTCACTCCTCCAACAGTGAGATGACTTTCAGGATCCGATAAATTTACTAGGCCAAGTTGCATTTTGCAGACTTATGGTTGCACATGTTTTAGAATGGGAGATCATCACCAGATTAAATCCTTAATATCATCTGGGATGTTCATACTGCATACCCACCATTCTCATGCTACATCCGCACCCACCATCATACCATCTGCCCAGATGTGGTAGAAGAAGTTTGGGGTTTTAAGGAGAAAACCAATTTATTTCAGAAATACTTCAGTCGTGTACCTCCTACGACTGCCCCAAAACGATTTCATGTTTTAAGATATGATGATTATGGCATTTTAATGCCCCAGTACTTAAGCAAGACTAGCATCTCACTTAAGTACAACCTATAGCTAGTAAATTACCACATAGTTACTATGGTGATATGGAATAAGGGATTCAAATGTCAAAGGATGGTATAATAATTAATAAAGCATCAAATAGGTATTTAACTACCTTAAGAGTTAACATACATTTGCTGAAAGAATTAAAGCATGCAAGTTTGGTAATTTAAGGAATATAATTTGCGTAAAATGTAGGCTCAACATGATCAAAGTATTAACTCGCCTGGATTAAAGATAAGAGAGTCTTGGTAGTCTTGGACTTGATCAAATTGGGGATCTCCCGCTTCTTTGAACTCTACTCAGACAAACGAACTGTAGAGAGAAACAAACAAGCAGAGAGAACAAATAAATACTAAATAAATAATAAATAAACTCTAAATTAAATAAGACCAGAGCCAAAAGCAAGATCTTAAATTTAGACAAATATAGAAATAAATTTCACTGAAATCAGAGTTATAACAGAGGAGAACGGAGTCCTCGAAGCTCTGGTTTCGAGTACTGCTCATCCGACCTCGTGTGATGGCAAGGGGAGGTTTCGACCACCAGGTCGGATGGAGGTCGAGAGAAATTTGAGGGAAGGTTTCGACTACCTGGTCGAAGGAAGGATTCGACTACTTGGTCGAAAGAGGGTTTCGACTATCAGGTCAAAGGAACAATTCAACTGCTCGGGTCGAAAGAGGGTCTCGACTGCTCGATGCGATCGAAAGAGCAAGAGGAGAACAGAGCACGGGGAACTCACCAGGACGGATAGAGAGGTCAGAGGAGGTCGGCATTGAAGAGGTCAGCCGGGACTGAAGGAGAAGCGGAAATGTGGCAGCTCCTGGGAAACAAAAGTGAAAAAGAGTGAGGGGATTGCTTCTAAGAGCTCTGGGACACAAAAAGACGTGGGTAGAAAAGGGGGCTGCACTGGTGCGGCGAGTACCGAGAGGAGGTGCGCGACGGCTTGAACTCGGAGCTCGGGCTTCGAGCAAACCACAGCAACAAGAACGAGAGAAGGAGAGTTGGGTGTGGAAAGGAGATGAAGTGGGCTGCTCTGGCTCTTTTATAGCCTAGAGGAGAGGAGGAGGGAGCCGCTGAGGGGCTCGGGTGAGGATGCTTGGTCCCGAGGGCGGCAGGGGAAAGCACGGGGCGAGTATAGAGCGCTGTACGAGCGCGCGCAGAAGGCTGCTCGAGGATGAGACGGGGCAGGAGCGCTGGCACACGGGCGCAAGCGTAGCATGCGGTCTAACAGCTAGCGCTCTGGTGACAATACCAGGCGGGGGAGAGGCACAAAAATAAAGGGGGAGAAATGGGCTTGAGCCCAGAAAGGAGGATGGGTCGAGCCCAAGGAGGGAAAAGAGTTTTAGAAATTTGAAATCCAAACCAAAATTTGAAACCTGAAAATTTGAAAATGAGGCTGAAACTAGAGAATTTAGCAAATACACCATAATTTGAAATAGGTTTGAAAACCAAGAAGACAAATGGAAAGATACCATTCGACAACCGAAAGCGGGATGTTACAAACCTACCCACCTTAAACGGAATCTCTACCCCGAGGTTCGAGCTGCTCTGAGAACAGGGACGGGAACTCCGACTTTAGCTGATCTTCACGCTCCCAGGTGGCTTCCCTTGCCAAGTGGTTGCTCCATTGAACCTTGCAGAGGCGGATGGTCTAGCATTAGGTTTGCTTCTCCATGACATCAAGAATCTTGATTGGATGCTCTGGATAAGTCAGATCCTTGTGAAGGGTAATGGCTTCAACTGGAGTATGCTCTTTAGGTAATCAAAGACACTTCTTGAGCTGAGAGATGTGGAACACACTGTGGACGTCCGACAAATCTTCAAGCAACCCCAGTTGATAGGCGACTTCTCCACGCTTGGCGGTGATCGGGAATGGGCCTATATATCTTGGTGCAAGCTTGCCTTTTACTTTGAATCTTTGAGTACCACGAAGTAGTGATACTTTGAGATACACATTGTCTCCGACTTTAAAAGTTAATTCCCTTCAGCGGTTGTCGGCGTAACTCTTTTTCGGGACTGAGCTGCTTGAAGTCGATCTATGACCAGTCGAACTTTCTCTTCGGCTTGCTTGAGGGTATCTAGCTCAAAGACATAACCTTCTCCCGATTCTGACCAATGCAAAGGAGTTCTGCATTTTCTTCCATTGAGTGCCTCAAACGAGGACATTTTCAGACAAGATTGAAAACTGTTGTTATATGCGAACTCGGCATATGGTAGACATTTCTCCTAGTCTACAGTAAATTCTAAAGCACAAGCTCGAAGCATGTCTTCTATAATTTGATTTGTCCTCTCTGTCTGACCATCAGTCTGAGAGTGATACACTGTATTGAAATCTAGGTGGGTTCCGAGTACGCCATGCAGACTAGCCCAGAAATACGAGGTGAACTGAGAACCTTGATTCGAGACCATCCTCTTGGGTACTCCATGTAAACACATAATACGAGCCATATATGACTCGTCCAATTTGTCTCCCTTGAAGGTTGTCTTTACTGGGATGAAATGGGCAACTTTTTTCAGTCTGTCGATTATGATCCATACCGAATCACATCCGGACTTGGTTCGAGGTAGACCAGTAATGAAATCAATTCTAATTTCTTTCCACTTCCACTGAGGGATCTGCAGTGGTTAAAGCAATCCTACAGGTTTCTGATGTTCGGCTTTGGTTCGTTGACACACATCGTAATAGGCTACTAACTCGATGATGTCTCTCTTCATTCGCGGCCACCAATATAGAATCTTCATGTCTTGATACATCTTGGTGCTGCCTGGATGCAGTGTATAGGCTGAACTGTGCGCCCCTTTCAGTATCAAATCCTTGAGTTCCTTCTTGTGGGGAACAAAGAGACGTTTCCCAAACCATAGGACTTCTTGCTGATCTTCGATCATCTTTAGGGCTTTTCCTTTGGCCCTGATATGCTTGAATCTCTGGACTCTAGGGTGTCCTTCTTGAGCGGTCTTGATCTATTCTTCGAGAGTTGGATGCACTTCCACGGCGGCTAGGGTGCCTTGCTCTATTAGCTCAAGATTGAGTGCTTTGAACTGCTCGTAGAGCTATGGTTGGTGCTCTTGAATCATGACATTGATGTAAGTAGTCATACATTAGCCTTTCTAGGCTGATAATGAACATCCAAATTGTAATTCTTGATCAGCTCTAGCCATCTTCTTTATCGGAGGTTGAGATCTGACTAGGTGAAGATATACTTGAGACTCTTGTGGTCCGTGTATATATCACAATGATTCCCAGTCAGGTAATGCTGCAAAATCTTTAGGGCATGCACTACTGATGCTAACTCCAGATCATGAGTTGAATAGTTGTCTTCGTGAGGACAGAGTTGTCTGGACGCATAAGCTACAACTTGTCCACCTTGCATGAGTACGCAACCAAGACCTTGGCACGAAGCATCACAATAGACTTCAAAGTCCTGGTGTATATCCAGCAGGATCAACATTGGTGTAGAGGTTAACTTCTTCTTCAATTCCTAGAAACTCTTTTCACAAACTTCTGTCCATTCATACTTCTCCCTTTTGAGCGGATGGGTCATGGGCTTAGAAAGCTTGGAGAATCCTTCTATGAAGCATCTATAGTACCCAGCCAAACCGAGAAAACTACGTACTTCGGTTACTGAGGTAGGCTGCTTCCATTCCAATACAGCCTCTACCTTGGATGGATCGACTGCTACTCCTTCAGCAGATACAATGTATTCGAGGAAACTGATCTCTTGCAGCCAAAATTCACATTTGTTGTGCTTGGCATAAAGCTGGTGCTCTTTAAGCTTTTCTAGGACCAGATGTAGATGTCCAATATACTCTTCATTGGTCTTCAAGTAGATCAAGATGTTGTCTATAAATACGACCATAAACTTGTCCAAGTATTCCATAAATACTTTGTTCGTGAGGTTTATGAAGTAGGCTGGCGTATTAGTTAAGCCAAACGACATAACTATGAACTCAAACAGACCATACCGAGTGGTAAAAGCCATTTTAAGGATGTCCTCATTCCTGGTCTTGAGTTGATGGTATCCTAACCTTAGGTCTATTTTGGAGAAGACTGTGGCTCCCGATAACTGGTCAAACAGGTCATCAATGCGGGACAAGGGATACTTGTTCTTGATGATCACATCGTTGAGTGCTCTATAATGTACACACAATCTGGCGGTGCCATCATTCTTCCTTACAAAGCGTACTGACGAACCCCAGGGAGAGGAACTAGGTCGGATGAATCCTTTGTCTTGCAAGTCTTCAATCTGAGTCTTAAGCTCTTCGAGTTCACCGATTGCCATCCGATAGGGTCTCTTGGCAATTGGGGCTATCCCTGATCTTAAGTTGATCATAAACTCAACATCTCTGTCTGGTGGCAAACCCGGTAATTCTTTTGGAAAGACTTCTAAGTAAGCTTGGACCACGGGCGTTGTCTCTAGGGCCAACTCTTCAAGGTGGTGGATTGCTCGATCCAAAGGAGAGGAACGATCCACACAAACCCTTATTATGGTTCCTGGATCTTTGGTGAGTACGACCATTCTGTTGGCACAATCTATTAATCTTTGGTAGTTGGCCAATCAATCCATCCCTAAGATAATGTCCAAGGTTTGTGATTCTAGCACTAGAAGGTTTGCTAGGAATCCAGAATTCTCTAAAGCAATCTCTACTCTGGGACTAACTGTGGTAGCATATAGGGGTCCCCCGGGTGAACTAAGTACCATAGGTTTCTTTAGCTTATAGGTCGACAACTTATGCTTTTCAACAAATGTTCTCAAAACAAAAGAGTGTGAAGCTCCAGAATCAAACAAAACTTGTGCAGGTACTGAATTAACAGAGAACGTACCCATTAGCACTGCTGTGGCTTCCTGGGCCTCCTCGGCTATGACATGGTTCACACAACCACGGTTCGGTGTCAGGGAAGACCTCGAGGCTTGCGAAGTCTGGTGACTTTTACCTTGAGTTGGTGTAGCACCCGTGTTGAACTTCACGATAGTGTTCTAGCAATGAGAGCATTTCTTGGCAAAGTATCCTTTTCTCTTCGCAGTTGAACCAATGGAGGTGGGCTACTGGATTGACTGCTACCGATTGCCCGGTGGGGCGGAGAGTGCGAAAACTGTTCCCATTGGGACGCAGGGCTAGAGTTGCAGTTCTCTAAGCCGAGGCTACCTTGAAATGCTGACTTCTACTGAAAGCTACCTTGCGGCTGACTTCCGTAGTCTTTTTCTCATTTTCCAGCACTAGTGCTTTGTTGATCAGGTGGTGGAAGTTGGGGAAGTTATGGAGGATGAGCTGGACTCTCATGTCTTCGTGCATCCCCTCCACAAAGCGGTCGATCTTCTCCTCTTCATCAGTTGTGTCATTGGGACCGTAGCGAGCAAGCTGGTTGAACTTTGTCAGGTAATCGTTGACTGACATGTGACCCTGCTTGAGAGCTATGAACTCATTCTTCTTCAATTTCATTGTACCAGCAGGCACAAAGTTGGTTCTGAAACTTGCTTGAATTCAGCCCTGGGAATTGACTACCATGCAGGTTCAATCTCATCTAGCTACACTTCGGCAATTGCTTCTACGGCGGCGGGGTCTTGCTGATCCCCAGCGTCACGTGCTGCTACTTCTGCTTCTTCTGCCTCTTCTTCTTCAGCTACTGGACTCTCACCACCTCGGGCAGCGAGGTAGTACTCTCACCATGCAGCGGCGGCTTCTTTTAGCTGATGGGTGGCAAAGTCCACCTTGTCTTCTTCTGAGCATCGAGCTAGTCGAAGCTTCTTCTCAGTATCTCTAAGCCAGTCTTTAGCTTCCAGGGGTTCATTCGCTGCAGCGAAAGTGAGAGGTCTTGTCCTGAGAAAATCTGCCAGTTTAGAGTTACGACTAGCTGCACCGGTCTGTTGACTGGTTAGCAGAGCTTGGAGAATCTTCCCCTGCTGGAACATAACTTGCACCATTGTTGGGTTTGCTGGCGGCAAGGGAGGTAGATCCTGTCCACGACCACGACCATGACCACGGTCTGCTGTAAAGGCACCACGGCTTGGGGCGGTGGCTCTCCTAGGCAGCATCTGAAAAAATTCTGAGGCTTAGAACTAGAGGGATGTATATGAGAGTTTACTAGCCCTCTAAAGCACACACAGAAGAACTCAACACCAACAACAAGAACAAAACAAGTACAATACAAAGCCTAGAGTGGCTGTATTATAAATTTTTTTGACAAAAAACAAGAGGCGAAGCACCCCTACTGTAAAGATAAATAAGAAACCAAGGAGTTTAATTACAAGAGTGTAGGAAAGAATACACAAAACACAACAAACTAAACTTTAACCAAAATCTCTCAACCAATCTACAAAACTCCCCGAAGAGAAGGTTTATCCCGATGGATAACCAGGGCAAAAGCTTCCTTAAAAATGATCCTCCATAGCTCCAAAGATACAATCGCTTGATCCCAAAAAGGAGGATGGGCTAAGCCCGGGGAGGGAAAAGAGTTTCAAAATTTTGAAATCCAAACCGAAAATGAGGCCGAAACTAGAGAATTTTGCAAATACACCATAATTTAAAATAGGTTTTAAAAACCAAGAAGATAAACGGAAAGATACCATTCGACAGCCGAAAACGGGATGCTACAATGCATGGTAGGATTTTTTTTTTGGGTGTGAAGAGTGCAGACTGCAGTGGTATGACTGTTGGATTGCATTGGCAAGGCGTTGAAGTCTGCTATATGATGCCTATGTGTATTTTCTATCACTGTCACATGATGCACCTAAGGGGAAAAATAGCATTCCAAATGCAGCTTTCAAAACTCAGTGCAATGCCAAATAGAGCATCGTGGCTGAATACTTGCTCTTTTCTCGATTTTAGATCAAATTTTTTTTGCGACATGGCCAAACGGTAAGGCAAGGACTGCAAATCTTTTATCCCCGGTTTAAATCTGGGTGCTGCCTAATCAATAAAATACTTAGGCTTATATTACTGGTCAAACTCGACAAATTCATACCCCTCATAAGCTAGAGCAAGGGAGTAACTAGGCCAGGCGATACTAGATTTTGAGAATCCATAGTTCTATCATCAAACTAGGGTTTGCTTTGTAAGTAGTGGTCCAAACGGCTACCAATAGGGACGAGGTAGTGTTTACTTATTCTTTTATTAACTTGAATTGATTCTTAATTAAAGAAGGTACTCCATGCAGAGAAAATAAAACTACGATGCTAAGATGTTAGAAATCTTGGCATCCAAAGGGCTCCTAAGGGGCATTCTTTTTTCAATCTAAGATTGAAGAAGGGACTCACAAAGAGGAATATCAAGTCTTTCTAATTATTATACATTTTATTTATCGTACATCTTATGCTACCTACATACACTAAAGTAAGGGCTATTGATTCTACAGGCTGATCAAAAATCAATTTCAGAGTTGTGGATAAAGTCTCCTCATTCTTTCATAGAATGATCGAAAGCGGGTTGTAGTGTTTAGGCTAAAAATAAACATAGGCAAGGTAGGTATCCAATAAATATTTATCTATCCTAATTTTATGGTATATTCTTACGTCATTTGCTTATAAAAAAGGTAACAAAAGAAAGAAATTTTTTCCTATTTCCTTCATTTACAAATTATTACAAATATCAATTAACTGAGCATTTGGATTCTGGGAGTTATCGAGTCATTAGCCAAGGGTTTACCCTTTTAACCATAGATTTTCTTTGTGGAGCAGTAGCAGTATGGGCTAATAAGGCGTGGGGATCCTATTGGAATTAGGTTCCTAAGCAAACTTGGGCATTTATTACTTGGACTATATTCGCAATGTGTTTACATAGTAGAACAAATTCAAATTGGAAGGGTACAAATTCCAGATGGGACGTGCCAACCGGCCTAACTCGGCCCGAAGCATGGCACTATTGGTCCGAATCGAGCACGACACGGTCCGTACCGCTCGAGTGTCCGTGCTATGTTTGGGTCCGCACCCTGACCCATCAGGTCGGCACGGCACATTAACGACGGCCCGGCACGGCACGGCCGAGAGCACTCGGCGGTGGCTTGCCCAGGGTGGCCGAGGCGGGGCATCGGCATGGAGTGGCAGCCCGGGCACAACTGGCATGATGCGCTGAGGTGACGCCGAGCCTAAGGCGCATGTGGCGCGGCACCATTAGCAGCGGCTCGGGTGGCGCTGAGGAGGAGGCAGAGCGGTGGCACGGGCGAGACAACGGTGTGGCGGCCTAGTGCACGATAGAAGTCGGCTTGGTGGTGCGCGGCCAATGGGAGCCAAGCTTGGCGGCAGCCCGGCCTAGTGGCCCGAGGCAGCCAAGGGTGGAGGCAGCAGCATGGCATGCGATGCGGTGGAGTCCGATGGCAGCCGAGTTGGGTGGCACGACGCGGGAGGTGGTGGAGAGTGGCGGCGGTTCCAGGTGGTGCGGGAGGAGGCTCGGTGGGGTGGTTGGTCGGAGGGAGCTAGAGGAGGAAGTTGGGATCTGGAGAATAGGGAGAGACAAGAAAGCAAGAGGAAGAATGGAATGGGGAAGAAAGAAGGGGCCAGTGGAATAAGAGGCAGCCGTGAAGGGAAAAAGGGAAAAGGAAAAAAGGATGAGGAGGTTGTCAGCCAGAGGAAAAAAAGAAATTACAAAAAGGAAAGAAGAAAAGAAAGAAAAGAGAAAAGGAGAAAGAAGAGAAAAGAAAGAAAACAAGAAAAAAAAATATATTTTTTTCAATATATTTGTCTCATTTTTACAATTTTCACATTATATTTTTTGAATTCTACACATTTTTTGATTCTTTTGGAATCTTTTTTGGAATTTTTAAAATATTTCGAACCAAAATGGGTTATACGGGCTGAGAAACCATGATCGGGTGGCCCTTCACGCTCACACAAATAAACGGACCACTGTGCTTCAAGTGGCCGTTTGGCCACCGCTAGAGGAGGATAAGATTTTTTTTTTAGATAATAGAAGTACAACTCTCGACCTCTGCATCAACTAGGGATGCACATAGCCATTATACCATCATTAGCTAAAAACTTAACACAAAAAATGGCCAAAAGCCAATAATGACAAACAAAATGTCATGCAAAGGCTAGCCTAAAAAAACCACCTAGCCTCGCCTCCGAGACCAACCAGTAGATTATCCACACGCGAACAGCAGCTGCGCAGCAAAGAGGTGATGATGGGCTAGTGTATGTAACGACGCCTCAAAGAAGGGATACGACTCACGTTGTTGTCGTCAGATCCAACAAGCAAAGGTCAGATCAGGAGTTTTTACTCCGGAGCTCAGGTACCGGTGCTCCAAAGCAACGCCGCTCAGGTCGACATCGTTGCCGAATCCAACCCGAGAAAGCCAGATCAAGAGTTTTCACCCCAGATCGAAGTTACCAGTGCTCCAAGACCACACCGCGGCACGACCTCATCGTTTGGATCCAACCAATGAAGACCAGATCGTCAAGGCGATGTCCGCAACATCCCCAACGACCAACCGCCGCCAAGAAGGCGACGTCCACCATAGCACTCGTCGTCTGGTTAAGTAGCTGAGTGCCGCACAAGCCACCGCCACCGAGCTGTCGTGATCTCTACCAATTGCGCTAAATCTGGATCTGTACCGCGCCACCTCCGTCGTCAAACCATCGACGAAGCCACGCCGCAGGAAGAAGCCGACAGAGAAGGGCCCCGGATCGCTACGCCCGAAGACGAGCCAGCGGAGAAGGGCCCCAGATCCAACCCCGACGAAAGTCCATACCGTTGGAAATTGGAAGACGGACATCAGGCGTCGGGAGCGCGATGCAGATTAGGTGTTACCACCGAAAAGAAGAAGCCCCGCCGCCGCCGCTGGCCGACCGGCGGCCACCAACGATGACGGCGAGGAGGAAGGGAGGAGGAGAGGGGGGCTTTTTTGTGGCGGCTATGGTTTTTCCCGTGAGAGATATACTCGGCAATCTCAGAGGAGGATAAGATTTGTATGGACATGGATAGCCGGTGAGATGGACGGTAGAGATAAGTGAATCTTAACGGTGATGGCTTGTACCGTTTGTTTGGTTCAGAACTGTACAAGAGGTTGTTTAGTTTTTCTCATTTATTTCCGAGTGTAAGACTTACACTCAGATAGGAACAACCACCAACCTTGTTGAAATTCGGGACAGAATGTAACTCTCTAGTTCTTTCCTACCTCCTATTTTATTATGTATAACATATTCGTGGTCACCAACCTCTCCGGGGATCTTTAAACGTAGCCGCAAGGAGCAACATTGTTTGGACGAGGAGTTATAGCTAATTGCAGAAGAGAGCGGCCGGCGAATCCTAACTGACAATGAGGGCTGCTCGTTTTCACGTCGGTTTGCAGGCAATCGTAGTATTATCCCTCTTGCTGCTGCCGTCGTTTCTTCTGGGCACCCTCGCCGCGGTCGCTTCAGGAAGCAAGTCGGACGTGGTAGTGACAAGTGGGGAGAAGCAAGATGGCCACATGTTAATTCGAGGCAAATCGACAAGATATCGTCGAATTCTAATCGGCGGTCCAACTCCGAGTAAGTGGCAAGAGGATCGACATTGACCGCTTAGAAACTCCGTTTTGTTGCCTGGCCATTTGAGATTTTTGAACTCCTTTACCTGACCGTTTGAATTCTTGTATTCGAGTATGTTTTACAAGTCAATTCCGCGATGGTGTTTAAGTTGTTGAGAACCACACGTATTAGAACAAAAAAACATGAATTGATTATCATATTTTGAAAATTAGATTGTCAAACCAAATGCTATAAAGATATATAGGTCGGGCATGAATTGTTCATTCTAATGCTTTTACTCACAATACGTTCTTCCGAACGCAATTTCCATATGCGCACGGTTTAACCTGACGAGTTTCCTTTCAGACCCCGGCGGGGATCACAACCCTCCTGTCTCCCCCGCGCGCAGCAACGACGGACCAGGGGCAGGCATAGGCAATCGATGAGATTGAGGCCCTGTTTGGCAGTTTAACAGTTTTAGGAAAATGTTTGGCCAGTAGGTTGACTCTAAAATCCATAAGAGAGAAGATTAGAGGCAAATAGATCATGTTACCTCTGATTATAATACTTCAGTTGTATTTGTATATTACATCTTTGTAATTGTACACAAATTATAGATTTTTTCTCCAAATTTTTGAAAACATATGAATGTATATAAATGATACAAAGTGTGACTATATCATTCCTAGGGAGAGAGAGGAACTTCGTTTGCTCTTAGTTGTGTTGTCAGTTTCATATTGAGTTAGAAATGAATTCCTTCTCTAGTTGGATTAATCCTTTATATTTGTACACAATTTTCTAAAATTTCTTTACAGATTTCTCGAGATCAAATCAAATTGAATGCGATACCATAGGAATGTATACAAATAAGACGATACACCAAAGAAATAGGAAAAATATTGCACATCGATCACGTCCCTATGAACAATTATAGCCTGGACAAAATGTTCATTGCACATTTGACATCAATAATAAACTGTTAACATACATATCTGAAGATTTCCACGTTATACACAAATTAACAGCACTACTTGTTTACATATGGAAGCAGCTTGTCTGATGGAGCATGGAATTAAGTTAGAGCAACCACATCAGTACATCTGCTAAACTATGACACAAAATTCAGACATCTCAATGCAACTGTTGCAAACCTCTTGTCAACTACAACAATCCTCATCAACTCGTCCATATCGCTAGAAACTAAGCATTGTACACCTTCTGCTCAGAAGATAGTCTCTCTCAAATATTTCAGGTTCTCTTGGGACAAAGACTGCATGAGGCTCATGCCCTTCACTACTGTGTTTGCAACCTCAAACGCAAGAATCGATACTTTGTTCCCTTGTTGTCACCCCGACACAAACCCCTCCAGGGCTCAAACTTGACATGCTGCTACTCAGTGTATCCAGAACCTCCACTGCTTTCCCAACTCCCAAGTCCAGATGTGCGCTCACTCTACCAAACAATGAACCTTTCCTCGGAACTACAAAAATCATGGAACGCTAATCTACGCGTACGCGTGCAATCAGGTCATAGTTCATGCTACACTGTAAGAGCACAATATCCTCTGTTATATATGAAAAAAGATTGCAAAGTAAGGTTGTATCTACAAAATCATGCCATGGCTTCCAATCAAAATCATGCTACACTGTAAGAGCGCAATGTAATACAACTTTTAGTCTCACTAGACAATTCAATCACGCTTTACGCACAAATACGTAAGCTACGTGATCATATCATCTAAAGAGTAATGCTTCCAACGCATGCACAACGAAAATTAAAGACTTGCCTTGCTCGCAGCGGCCTTGCCGGAGGTGCTTGGCCTGGACTTCCCGGCCTTCTGCCTCTCCGAGGGGGCACATGCCAAATGCGACTCTTAGGAGACCGAGCGGCGATCTTCTCGGAGAAGCGAAACGACTGATCGCTCAATCGATCGGGCTTCGCCGCCTCCTCGACCGGCGCGGTCTTGTTCTTTCCCTGCACCTTGCCGGCAACCGAGAAGGCCTTGAACTCCTGCTACACCACGATCCCCATGGCCCATATTGAGAGCCCCGTCAGAGACCTGTCCCCGGGGATCCCCACCGAACACACACCGCCCATGGCAGCCAATGCCCACAATGCGTCAACAAGTAAAATTGCCCAGCCGAACACCTGCAAGATGCAAAATTGAGGAGGAATCCGCTCAATTCCAACACCGGCGATGACAAAGAAGTAAATAGATAACACGAGCCAAGACCAATGAGGGGGCAAGCCAACGTAGAGGAGAGGAGGCGGAGGCAGGGGAAGCCAGCACGGAGGGGGAGGGGGAGGCAGGGCAAGCCGGCGTGAAGGACGGGAGGCCCGTGCAGAGGTGGGAGTAGGAGGCGAGGGAGGCGGGGAGGAGGCCGGCGCAAGGGGCACGAGGAGAAGGCCGGCGCAGGGGGGCTCGGGAAACGACGGCGGCGAAGAAGGTGGGGAACGACGACCGCGGCGCACTCCGGGGATGGTGGTGACGCAGTGGAGGACTGGCGGGGGTGCACAGGGGGGAGGCGGCGCACGAGGAAATCGCCTGTCACGAGAGCAGTTGGAGATGACGACGCGAGGGGAATGCCAACCGGTATGATCGGGGGTGTCGTGTGGTGGGATGAGACGAGGGTAGTTCGATGACATTTGCAGGTAATAACTATGAACTTCAAAGGGTAATTTCGTTTCTATAAGGTTGGATTCCCACGAGAATGTGCAGGAAGGGTGTTTCTCCTTGCTAGTTTATTTTTGAGATAGCTCATCGCGAGAAGCAGAATCTAGTGGTTTTGAGAAGTGTCGGACCCGGATTTTCTAATCCGAATCCTCTGTAAAAACGTCGTGCTATTCCCTGGATCAGTAGATAGCACTCACAGGCATTGCTGAATCATTCATACATGGCGTGAACTAAAGTATCAATATTACAAACAACAGAGTGACATAGACCACGTCGGGTCGAAGTTTTACAACAAAATGATCAAAGCCAAATTGATTACAATACGTAACACCGATTACGGAGCGGAAGCAAAGGGTAGAGCTCATCTCTTCACGTGCAAGCGATCGGGCAACTCAGGTAATGCATCGATATTACCCAAGGACCGGATAATATCGGTTGTACGCAAGTACCAACGAAGTCAACTTAGATCACGAGGCTCAGACTACAGATCCTAGACTACTCTTCCTCGCTTCTTGTCCATCGCCTCTCGGATCCTCGAGTACGCATAGTCTCCTTCTTCACATCATCCGGAGGGTTTGGGAGAGCGAGAATGAGCACAACTACTGTCGCATCATGAGCCAATACACAATGCAATAATATACATGCAAGGCTTACAAGGATGGCTCGGTTCTTTATTTTTGCAAGGCAGATTTTTAAATATCATAAGTACAAATTCCTAGCACTTAGCGTTTTAGCAAATTTCATTTTAGTTAAAGAGAGAAATTGTGCAATATTTGTATCACAGAGGTTACCTCCACCTTTATGCTTATTTTGATTGTGGTTACATCCACCACTAAACGACACTGGGTACAAAGACCCGTGAATAACCAATCTCGTGGCTAGTGAGCCCGCCACAATTTTCATACCACCCAACAAGGTTTTTGAAATAGAACTAACTCAAGTTAAGTTCCCATGTTCGCTTTGACCAGAGGCACGTCGCTTAAACAGCTTGTAACTCACAGAGATTGTACACTTTACCCACAAGAGACAATTAACTCGTTGCCCTACACGATTCCGTAGTCGTGTAGTCGAGAGATTGTCACAATAACTTTCTAAATATCTCGCCCCTTCCTCGCCTCACCCATATGGGGTTATGCCCATACGCTGCGCGGATGTCCACTCGGCCGATCGGCGTAGCGTGGCTACACCTCGCGATCGGCGAACTTCACCCTTGACTCTGTCCCATCCAAGCCCGACATATCCAGAGCTTGTGCCCCTTTAACCCTCCAGTGAGATGATTTTCAGGATTTGATAAATGTACTAAGCCAAGTCGCAGTTTGTTGCAGACTTGTGGTTGTACTTGTTATACACAGGAGGTCGTGACAAGATTAAGTCCTTAGGGTTGTCCGGACGGCTCAACCACATTCCCACCATTCTCGTGCTACATCCGCACTCCACCATCTTACCATCCGTCTGCATGGGTATTAGCGCTTTAGGGTTTTGAGATGTAAATACAACAATTCAACCATCTCGCTCATTTACCCGCAATGACCGCCCAAATCATTTTATGTTTGAAAGATGATGATTAGGACACGTTAATGTCCCAAGATTTAAGCAAGCCTAGCATGTCGCTAAGTACAACCTATAGCTAGTATTACCATATAATTACTAGGGTGACAATGGAATTAAGGGATTCAAGTTGTCAAGGATGGCATAGTAATTAATTATTCAACAAATGGGTATTAACTACCTTACGCTTTAACATACATTTGATTAAAGAATTAACGCATGCAATTTGCTACTTTAAAAGAATATAATTTGCATAAAATGTAGGCTCAATATGATCAAAGTATTGACTCGCCTTGGTTGTAGGGGAGAGAGTCCGAGTAGTCTTGTCCTTGATCGACGGAGGTCTCCTGCTCCTCAAATCTACGCAAGAGGCACCTAAAAAGACACAACAGGCAAAAGGACTAATAAATACACAAGAATACTCAAATGAACTCCAAATTGAACAAGACCTATGCCATTAGCAAGATCTTGATTTTAGAAATTTTTAGAAATTTAATTCATAATTTTTGGAGCTAAAATGAGGGAGATATTAATTTGTGAAACCTCACTTTTGAATTAAAAAAGAAAAGAGAAAGGAAATTCAATCCAAAAAAAAGAAACCGAAGCGGCCCACAACCAAAATTCGGCCCAGCCCGCGGCTTGGGCCGAAAGAGGCGCGGAGGCGGGTGGCGCGGCCCACGGGGCGCGGGGCGAGGCCCACGGCGGCGTCGCCCTAAAAGAGCAGAGGGCGCAGGGGGAGGTAGAACGCGGCGGCGCGACGCTGGGGAAGAAAAGAAGAGGAAGGGGGAGGCGCGCGGCGGCGTGGAGCGACCGGAGGGGAGAGGAGAGATGGCGGCGGCGCACGGGGAAGAGGAAGGAGCTCGGGCGCGGCAAGACACGGGATGGAGGGGATCCGGAGCTCACGGCGACGCAGGTAAGTTCTCCTTCCTTCTCGGTTCTAGCTCTTCTTCCTCTCTACTTCTTCGCCGGACGGAGGGGAATGCGGTGGGAGGTGACGGCACGGGCGGGGCTTTAAAGCCCGCGCGAGGAGAGGGGGTCCGGGGTGGCGCGAAGGACGGCGTGCGCCGGGGTGATGATGACGGCGAGGGGCGGGCGAGGCTCCAGCGGTGGCGTGCACGCAGCCGCGCCGCAGGCACGCGAGAGGAGGAAGGGAGGGGGTCCGGCCGCGAGGGGAACGAAGGCCCCGCGAGGTTGACCGGAAGGGGGAAAGGGCATCACAAATCCTACCCACCTTAAACGGAATCTCGACCTCGAGATTCGAGCCGCCCGAGAACAGGACGGAAATCCACTTGTTGATCTTCTCGCCCCGTGTGGCTTCTTTGGTGAGTGATGGCTCCATCAACCTTGCAAAGGCGGATGACTTGACGTCTTGTCCGCTTCTCGACGACGCCGAGGATCTTGATCGGTGCTCGGATAAGTCAAATCTTTCTCAAGCGCGATGGCTTCGACAGAGTCCGCTCTTGGTACTCGAGACATTTCTTTAGTTGAGAGACGTGGAACACGCTGTGGACGCCTCGACAAACTTTCGTAGCTCTAGCCGATAGGCAACTTCTCCACGCTTAGCGGTGATCGAACGGGCCTATGTACCAAGTGCGTAGCTTGCCTTTAACTTTGAATCTTGGGTTCCACGAAGCGGCGATACTTTGAGGTACACAAAGATCTCCAACTTCAAGGTTAAGTCTCTTCGACGGTTGTCGCGATAACTCTTCTGCCTAGACCGAGCCGCTTGAAGCGATCTCGATTAGTCGAACTTTCTCTTCAGCTTGCTTGAGAGTATCCGGTCCAAAGACATATCCTTCACCTGATTCTGACCAATGCAGAGGAGTTCTGCATTTTCTTCCATAGAGTGCTTCAAATGGGGACATTTTCAGACTTGATTGATAACTATTATTGTATGCAAACTCGGCATACGGTAGACATTTTTCCGCCTACTGTAAACTCCAAAGCACAAGCTCAAGCATGTCTTCTAGGATTTGATTTGTTCTTTCCGCTCACCATCGGTCTCTGGGTGATAGGTCAGGAAGGTAAGGTGTGTTCCAAGGGCATCATGCAAACTAGCCCAGAAATGCGAGGTAAATTGAGAACCTCGATCGGAGACTATTCTCTTGGGTACTCCATGCAAACACACGATACGAGCCATGTATAACTCGGCTAACTTGTCTCCCTTGTAAGTTGTCTTCACAGGGATGAAGTGGGCGACTTTAGTCAATCTGTCAACTATAACCCATACTGAGTCACATCCGGACTTAGTTCGAGGTAGACCGGTAATGAAATCCATTCCGATTTCTTCCCATTTCCACTGAGGGATCTGTAAGGGTTGTAGTAATCCGGCTGGTCTTTGATGTTCAAACCTTGATTCACGACATACATCACAACAAGCTACATACTCGGCGATATCTCTTTTCATTCGTGGCCACCAATACAAAATCTTCATGTCTTGGTACATCTTGGTGCTGCCTGGGTGCAGGGTGTAAGCAGAACTGTGAGCTTCCTTTAAAATCAGATCTTTGAGTTCCTTCTGGTGGGGAACAAAGAGTCGTTTCCCATACCATAGGATTCCCTGCTGATCTTCTGACATCTTAGGGGCCTTTCCTTTTGCCATGAGATGCTTGAATCTCTGGACTCCAGGATGTCCCTCTTGAGCGGCCTTGATCTGCTCTCCTAGAGTTGGATGGGCCTCTACAGTGGCTAGTGTGCCTTGCTTTATTAAACAAAGGTTGAGTGCCTCAAATTCCTTGTGGAGTTCAGGTTGATGCTCTTGCATCATGATATTACAAAGAGGATTTACACTTAATGCATCAAAGAACTACATTAGCCTTCCGTGATGATAATGGACATCCAAGTTGTAATCCTTTATTAACTCTAACCATCTTCTTTGTCGGAGGTTGAGGTCCGATTGGGTGAAAATATACTTGAGACTCTTGTGGTCGGTGTAGATATTACAATGATTTCCAATCAAGTAATGCCGCCAAATTTTTAAGGCATGCACCATCACGCTAACTCCAAATCATGAGTTGGATAGTTGTCTTCGTGAGGACGGAGTTGTCTTGAAGCATAAGCTACAACTTTTCCTCCTTGCATGAGCACACAACCAAGACCTTGGCGCGATGCATCACAATAGACTTCAAGTCTTGATGTATGTCCGCAGATCAATACCGTGCGGTTAACTTCTTCTTCAATTCTTGGAAACTCTTTTCACAAGCTTCATTCAACCATACTTCTTTTCCTTTTTAAGCGTATGGGTCATCGGTTTGGAAAGCTAGAGAATCCTTCAATGAAGCGCTCAGAGTATCCGCCAAGCCGAGAAAACTACGCACTCCGCTACCGATGTGGGTTGTTTCCATTCCATTACAAACGCTACTTTGGATGGATCAATCGCGATTCCTCCAAATGGATACAATGTGTCCGAGAAACCGATTTCATGAAGCCAAAATTCACATTTATCGCACTTGGCATAAAGATGATTCTCTTTAAGCTTTTCTAAGACCAATTGCAAGTGTTCGAATGTTCTTCATCGGTCTTTGAATAGATCAAGATGTCGTCTATGAACACGACAACAAACTTGTCTAAGCATTCCATGAATACTTTGTTCATGAGGTTCATGAAGTAGGTCGGCGCTGGTCAAGCCAAACGGCATGACGTTGAACTCATACAAGCCATACCGGTGGTAAAGCCGTCTTAGGAATATCCTCATTCCCGATCTTAAGTCGATGGTATCCCGACCTTAGGTCTATCTTGGAGAAAACCGATGCTCCTGCCAATTGATCGAACAGTCATCGATGCGAGGTAAGGGATACTTGTTCTTGATGGTCACATCGTTGAGTGCTCAGAGTCCACACACAATCTGGCGGTGCCATCTTTCTTCTTCACAAAGAGAATCAAGAACCCGGGGAGAAGAACTAGGTCTAATGAAACCTTTGTCTTGCAAGTCTTCAATTTGTGTCTTAAGTTCTTCAAGTTCGTCACGCCATTCCGTATGGTCTCTTAGCAATTGGGCTGTCCTCGGCTTCAAGTTGATGACAAACTCAACATCTCTGTGCTGTGGCATGCCCGGTAATTCTTCCGGGAAGACATCGGGTAAGCTTGAACTACAGCGTTGTCTCTAGGGACAACTCTCCAAGGTGGTGGATTGTTCTATTCAAAGGAGAGAAACGATCCACACTAACTCTTATTGTGGTTTCGGGTTCTTGGTGAGCACCACTTTCTGTTGGCACAATCTATCAATCCTTGATATTTGGCCAACCAATCCATCCCTAGGATGATATCCAGCGCTTGAGATTCTAGCACCGTAAGGTTTGCTAGGAACTGAATGTTCCATAGCAATTTCTACCCGGGACCGATCGAGGTAGCACAGGGTCCCCTGTGAGCTAAGTACCACGGGTTTCTTTAACTTATAGGTTGGCAACTTAAGCCTTTCAACAAACTTTCTTGAAATAAAAGAGTGCAAGCTCGTAATCAAACAAAACTTGTGCGGGTACTGAATTAACAGGGAACGTACCCATTAGTACTCCTGAGGCACCTTGAGCTTCCTCGGCTGTGACGTGGTTCACACGGCCATGGCTTTGCGTTGGTGTAGACCTTGATGCCTGTGAAGTCTGGTGACTCTTGCTTGGGGCTGGGGTCCTGCCTTGAACTGGCGTTACTCCTGTGTTGAGTCTTCCGAGCATTCGACGGGTAGGACAACGGTTGGCGAAGTGTCTTTTTCTCTCCACAGCGGCGATGGAGGTTTGCTGGTTGATTGATTGCCGTTGGTTGCCGGGCGAGAGCACCGAATCCACTTCCTTGGGGACGCGGGTGGAAACTTGAGTTTTCGAGAGGAGGCTGCAGACGATCCGAAAGATGAGCCGCCTTGGAATGTAGACTGGGAAAGCTACCTTGTGGCTTCGAAATGACATCTTCCTTTTGCGGCTAATCTCATGATCTTCTTCTCATTTTCACAAATGAGGGCTTTATTAACCAATCGCTGAAGCTAGAGTAATCGTGGAGGATAAGTCGTCCTCTCATGTCTTCACGCATTCCCTCCACAAAGCGGTCGATTTTCTTCTTCATCGCCACATCATTGAAGCGAGCGAGCAAGTGGTTAAACTTGGTTAGATACTCATTTATCGACATCGACCGCTTGAGAGCTCAATTCATTCTTCTTCAATCTCATTGTTCCACTGCACGGTTGGCCCCAAAGCGCTTTGAATTCCTCCCAGAGAATCGGCCGCCATGCGGGTTCAACTTCACTTGTTGTATTTCCGCAACTTCTTCTATTGCGCGCAGAGGTGGCGGGATCTTGTGGGGCTCCAATCGTAGATGCTACGACTTCGCTATTCCCGCTTCTTCTTCCTCTAGATTCTCATCACCTCGGCGGCGAGGTAATTCTCCCACTGTGCAGCAGGGCGGCGCTTTTCGGTGATGGTGGCGAAATCCACCTTGTCTTCATTTGAGCAATGCAAGACGGTTTCTTCTCGTGTCCCTAAGCCGCCTTGACTTCTAGAGGTTCATTGGCGCAGCAAAGGTGAGGGTCGGGTCCCGAGAAAATCTGCGGCTTGAGTTGCGACCGGCGGTCCATCTACGATTGTTTAGTAACGCTGAAGAATCTGAATCACAAACATGACTTGGGTCATTGTCGGGTTTGTCGGGTGGTGGAGGAGGCGGTTCTCGTCCTCGGCCTTGGCCACGACCAAGGCCACGGCCTCTTCCTCGCTGCGAAGGCTCCACTGACCGGCGCGGCTCTTCTTGGCGGCATCTCAAGAAGCTCAAGCTTAGAACTAGAGGGAGTATATGAGGGTTCACTAGCCCTCTAAGGCACACACAGATAAGAACAAAACCAACAAAAGAACGAAGCAAGTATAATACAAAGCCTAGAGCGGCTACACTATAATAAGGGGTTAAGTGTTACATGACTCTCGAACAAAGCTTATACACTAAGCTAAGTCATGACACAAAATACAAACACATCGTCTACAAAAGAAAAGAAACAAAAGTGCTTGCAACCCAAAGATCGCCGCAAGCACCGCGAGCTAACCTAAACTAATCGACACTGCTTACCGGGACCGACCACGGGCGATAGCGATTTCGGGAGCGAACGAACGGCTCGACCAAGCTCGCGAACGGGAGCAGAAGGTGAACGGCCGAGGTGGCGCCCACGATCGACTCGCTCAAAAACGAGCGGTGGATCGGGCCGCGCCCACGGCCGACTCTCCTAGGCGACGGCCGACGGCGGCGGCGCACTGCTGCGTGCCGTGAGTCGGAGACGGTCCGGCTGACGGGAACGTCGGCTCGGCACGGGAGGACGGGGCGACGAGGTGCAACCGGCCGGGCAGGACCGAGGCGGCTCGAGGCGTGCTAACTCCGCAAGAGCGGCGCCCTCTCTGCATCGCAAGATCCTCTCTGTGACTGCAGTTGGAGTGAGCTTCATCACTCGACCATGTTGCTCGAAGGGTGTCCTGAGTGGGCATAGCCGCCGTGAGGAGTGTCCGGTCGCTCGATCTCATCCATGGCGCGGTGATGGTGGCTATCATCGCCGCGTAAGTCGGACTCGCCGCGCTGCGAGGGTCGCCGCTCGTGTCGAAAATTGCCGACACGCCTCATCCGGGAGGTACGGTAGAAGCGAAGGGTGACCTCGGCAAGAGATCCTCGTACTTCCAACACAAGCGGGTGGAAGCGACGCGCGGCGTCCCCGAATGGCGCCATGACGGCTGCCACGCCGGTGCCTCGCCCCAAGAGGTAGGAAGTGAACTCGCCAACCCGCGAGAGGTACACCTCCATCGCCCGTGACTCGCGGTCTCGATCTCGTCATCCTACCCTAACGTAGGCCGACGGGAAAACCAAGGTACAAAGATCGGTGGCGGTATGTCATGAAGCCTCCTCGTTCTCTCCGTGAACGAGGAGGTCCTACGGGCCATCCGACGACGGGTAGCCATCTACAAATTTTGAAAACAGAAAAGGTCAAGACAGGTAAAACTCAAGTGAAATAAAGATAAGTACAGACTAGGAGTGAAGAGTGGGAGCAATAAATACTCTATATTTTTAGCAAAGCTTTTTCTTAGTTTTCAAAATAAGATCCAAGTCCTTAAGGCAACGACCAATCTAACTAAGACTCTACACCGTATGCTCGATATTACTCTGCTTGACCGGATTTTCTAATCCGAATCCTTCAGGAAAACGCGTGCTATTCCTCGAATCGAGATAGCACTCACAGCATTGCTTGAATCATTCATACATGGCGTGAACTAAAGTATCAATATTACAAACAACAGAGTGACATAGACCACGTCGGGTCGAGTTTTACAACAAGGGCGATCGTGCCAAATTGATTACAATACGTAACACCGACACGAGCGGAAGCAAAAGGGTAGAGCTCATCTCTTCACAGCAAGCGATCGGGCAACTCAGGTAATGCATCGATATTACCCAAGGACCGGATAATATCGGTTGTACGCAAGTACCAACGAAGTCAACTTAGACTGCGTCGAGGCCTAGACTACAGATCCTAGACTACTCTTCCTCGTTTCCTTGTCCATCGTCTCCTGGATCCTCGTAGTACGCATAGTCTCCTTCTTCAGCGTCATCTGGAGGGTTTGGGGAGAGCGAGAATGAGCACAACTACCGTGCTCGCGAGCCAATACACAATGCAATAATATACATGCAAGGCTTACAAGGATGGCTCGGTTCTTTTTATTTGCGAAGGCAGACTTTTAAATATCATAAGTACAAATTCCTAGCACTTAGCGGTTTTAGCAAATTTCATTTTAGTTAAAGAGAGAAATTGTGCAATATTTGTATCAGCAGAGGTTACCTCCACCTTTATGCTTATTTTGATTGTGGTTACATCCACCACTAAACGACACCGGTACAAAGACCAGTGAATAACCAATCTCGTGGCTAGGTGAGCCCGCCACAATTTTCATACCACCCAACAAGGTTTTTGAAATAGAACTAACTCAAGTTAAGTTCCCATGTTCGCTTTGACCGTAGAGGCACTACTGCTTAAACAGTTTGTAACTCACAGAGATTGTACACTTTACCCACAAGAGACAATTAACTCGCGTCTACACGATTCGTAGTCGTAGTCGAGAGGTTGTCACAATAACTTTTCTAAATATCTCGTCCCTTCCTCGCCTCACCCATATGGGGTTATGCCCATACGTTGCGCGGGATGTCCACCTCGCCGATCGGCGTAGCGTGGCTACACCTCGATCGCGAACTTCACCCTTGACTCGGTGTCCCATCCAAGCCCGACATATCCGAGCTTGTGCCCTTTAACCCTCCAAAGGAGATGATTTTCGTGATTTGATAAATGTACTAAGCCAAGTCGCAGTTTGTTGCGCACTTGTGGTTGTACTTGTTATACAGGAGGTCGTGACAAGATTAAGTCCTTAGGGTTGTCTGGACGGCTCAACCACATTCCCACCATTCTCGTACATCCGCACTCACCATCTTACCATCCGCCCGCACGGTATTAGCGCTTAGGGTTTTGAGATGTAAAATACAACAATTCAACCATCTCAGTCATTTACCCGCAATGACTGCCCAAATCATTTTATGTTTGAAAGATGATGATTAGGACACGTTAATGTCCCAGTACTTAAGCAAGCCTAGCATGTCGCTTAAGTACAACCTATAGCTAGTATTACCATATAATTACTAGGGTGACAATGGAATTAAGGGATTCAAGTTGTCAAGGATTGCATAGTAATTAATTATTCAACAAATGGGTATTAACTACCTTACGCTTTAACATACATTTGATTAAAGAATTAACGCATGCAATTTGCTACTTTAAAAGAATATAATTTGCATAAAATGTAGGCTCAATATGATCAAAGTATTGACTCGCCTTGGTTGTAGGGGAGAGAGTCCGAGTAGTCTTGTCCTTGATCGACGTGGAGGTCTCCGGCGTCTCCGAAATCTACGCGGGCGAGGTACCGGAAAAAGACACAACAGGCAAAAGGACTAATAAATACACAAGAATACTCAAATGAACTCCAAATTGAACAAGACCTATGCCATTAGCAAGATCTTGATTTTAGAAATTTTAGAAATTTAATTCATAATTTTGGAGCTAAAATGAGGAGATATTAATTTGTGAAACCTCACTTTGAATTAAAAAGAAAAGAGAAAGGAAATTCAATCCAAAAAAGAAACCGGCTGCCCACAACCAAAATTCTGCCCACCACGGCTTGGCCGAAAGAGGCGCGAGGCGTGGTGGCGCGCCCACGGGCGCGGGCGAGGCCCACGCGGCGCGCCTAAAAGAGCAGAGGGCGCGCGGGGAGGTAGAACGCGCGCGGCGACGCGCGCAAGCGGGGAAGAAGAGGAAGGGGAGGGCGCACGGCGGTGGAGCGACCGGAGGGGGAGAGGAAGAGATGGCGGCGCGCACGAGGGAAGAGGAAGGAGCTCGGGCGCAAGACACGGGATGGAGGGGATCCGAGCTCACGGCGACGAGGTAAGTTCTCCTTCCTCCTGGTTCTAGCTCTTCTTCCTCTCTACTTCTTCGCCGGACGGAGGGGAATGCGGTGGGAGGTGAGGCACCGGGCGGGGCTTTAAAGCCGGCGCGAGGAGAGGGGGTCCGGGCGGGCGAAGGACGGCGGCGCGCCGGGTGATGATGACGGCGAGGGGCGTGCGGGAGGCTCCAGCGTGGCGTGGACGCAGCCAAGGCCGCAGGCACGCGAGAGGGGGAGGAAGGGAGGGGGGGTCCGGGCCGGCGAGGGGGAACGAAGGGGGCCCCGGCGAGGGTTGACCCGGGAAGGGGGGGGAATAGGGGCATCACAAGAAGCTAGGTGTTTGGTTTTGCTCACGAGATCCAAACGAGAAGCTAGAAGTAGGAGCTGTACCAAACAGAGTTTAAGTAGCAAATATGGAACAACGAATTACATATACAAAAAGTCATGTTTGAAACGCAAGAATTTTTCGCAGATACTGTATAGGTAAGCTCAGTGTGTAACCGGGTAACCGGATGGAAGATACGCGCGCGCGCACACGTACTTACGTACACGTGCACCATACTATCAGCGATTTTTTCTTCAAATTTCCTGCCTTGTGCCATGATTGTCCACCGAAATATAGAGTTTTGCACGAAGCCGCCTGGCGAGACTCATGGTCCGGCGCGTGACTGGCAACGTGCTACCCGGATTTTAGAACAGGCCGCGCGGGTCCCGCGTCCCGTGTTGAGAGTCGCGAGTCAAGACTCTCTCTGTCCAGGCCGCGCACGCAGCTGTGGCTGCAGCCTGCACGCTCCCACGGCCAGTTTAATTTGCATCCACCGATCGAGCGGCGCAGACCAAGCTACCGCTGCCGCACGGTCGGCTGCGCCCGGCCTCCAATCCACCGCGCGCCCGGCGTCTGCGCCCCCATGGACGGGGAAGGAGATTCTCTCGGGCGGGGCCTCATGAGGCCTCTACCCCAGAGCCGTTGGATTCAGAGGGGGAGGGGATGAGTGGCGGATGATTCTCTTCCCGAGGCCATTGGATTCAGAAGGTGGAGGGATGAGTGGAGATGAGGGAGGGGCCTCTCCTTGGAGAGAGTGAGGCCCCGTCCCAGAAGATTTTTTTTCCCATGGACGACGCGCGCCTGTGCCGCACCTCAGCTTGTGCCCATATTAGGCAACGCATGCGTGTCAGCTACTGCTAGGCTACTAGCTCCATGGGCATCATCATTGCGTTGCCACTAGGGGTGAAGACGGATCAGAAACGGACGGATAATGGTTTTGTCATATTTGTTTTCATATTTTTTTCTGGATCCGGATACGAATACGAATACCCCGGATACGAATAGGAATACGAATAGTATCGAATACGAATACGGAGCGAATACGAATCGAATACGGTCACAGATATTTTTTGGAACATGAAAACCCCTTAAATTGTATGCCAGAAATTAACGAAAACATATAAATAATTTATTTGATGTAAACATTCATGAATTGTTTATATTTTCAGCAACCACACATAACATTGGCACTAGCAAGTTACATTAACTAGTTCATCACAAATATAACACTTAGTTTAACATATTTAGCTTATAAGTCATAATTCACAAAGTCATCACGCATTCATACTTAGTTCATCATATACATAAAATTTAGTTCACACTAACATCGATTAGACTGGATGGTTAATTTATACACAAATGACTGTAACATCCCAAAGTATGTTACCAAAAATAAAATTAATAAAGTTATTATTTTATTGGATTTTCTAAGATTTAAAGAGTTTTCCTCGTTAAAAACGAAAAAATAATAAAATAAAGTCAATTATTTAATTTTCTAGTTTTTAATGTAAAAAATAAAATTTATTCAGTTTTCTAGGATTTTATTGGATTTAAAGTGAAAAAGAAAATTTTAATTAATTTATTGAATTTTCTGGATTTTAAAAAGGTTTTTCCTATTTTTAGAAATTTAAAATAATTTGTATACAAAAATAAAAACCAAATTTAAGTTGAAATTAATTTTATTAAGTTAAAAATAATTCAACGAATTTCTATGATTTTTCTAGGATTTTTGAACTCTATTTGCTATTTTCTAAAAGACTATTTGATTTGTTGCATTTTTCAAATTCGAAAATCAATTAAAATCCTCTTCTCTTTGGGTTGAAATCCGGATATCCGGACTCGCCTTATCCGATTCGCTCAGATCCGCGGATAGCATGCCTACCGTATCCGTTTCCGGCAAAAAAAAACCGAATTCGTTTCCGATCCGAGACATTCCGAATCCGTTTTTGTCCGGATCGGTCCGAAACTATCCGATCCGTTTTCACCCCTAGTTGCCACCGGCTGATAATAGCCAAATGAAGACACCAAATATCAAGATGCCACAAACTAATTACTCCCCCCTTTCACGAATACATGCCATTTTAGTTTTTAAATTTTGTTTTTGAATACATGTCATTCTATAATTTCAAGACAACTTTTAACTATTTTTTTTTTGGCATACTCCTAACGTTCATTATTTTCAAGGTTATTTATTACTATGGATTAGCGTAACACACATTGTGAGGACCCCGGGTTATTTCCGTAAAACTGAGGCCTTCCTGGTCTTATAGAAATAACTCTAGACCTCAAGGAAATGAAATCCAATTTAATTCCATTCAGGTGAGAGTACCCGACTGAGTTAGAGTGACGGTGACCATACAAAACCACTCCTCTACGAATTCTACATGTGATTGGTTCTCTAACAACCCAAGTACACACTTAAAGGAATTAAATAGCATTTCAAAACAACGGGTATGTGTCTCGTGTTGGCTCCTAAGATCAACGACCAACATGCACATACCCTCATTCAACATCAATCACAATCATACACAAGTCATACATGATATATCAAGTGACATACCTAACAGAAGTTAAAGTTTACGACTATTACAATATTGACCGACCGGCCAAATTTAAAATACATCAAGTAGTAGCGAAAATATGATAAATAAACCAAAAGGGTCCAGTAAGGTGTGCCCCATAACCCATGGCAATCGACTGGTAGCTAGATAAAAGCAGTACTCGTTAGCGTCGCCAAAAATCGGGGCTAACGAATGTATCAAGCATAAGGTCATCCTCACCTGAAAGCAGCAATGGGTTAAGCACAAATGTACTTTTAAGTCTTACACAAATTAAAAAGTATACATGCTAGAGGTTATTCAAAGGATGGCATTAGTGGCTTAGTTTTGCAGAAATCACAGCAATGTATCTCCTACACATGCTAGTTTTTCAATGGGAGGTTCAATCATTTGCCACTGCCTAAACATGCGTAATTCAGGATTTGCCATTGATGTGCCTATGACATGTGGCCCCGGGACCCAGATGTCAATGACACATGCAGTGGTAAATTCTGAATTTCACTCTTAGGCAGTGGCAAATAATTGATTATCTCTTTTTCAATTGCCTTTTGGTTGGATTTGAGTGGTCTTTGCCCCCCCCTTTTCTACTTGTTGTGGTCTCGATTTTGCCTTCGTTTTTTTGTTGTTTTACCTTCCTCAGCTTCCCATCGGGTCTTTGTCCATGGATTATGCGAGTTCGGTTCTTCCGCCGTCTTCGTGGTCGTGTTTCTTTATTTTCTTTTGCCGCCGTTTCTTCTACCCCCCTCATCTTCCTTTTTGTTGGATCCGACTTCCGCGTGTCTCTTTCTATGGATCTGTGGTCTCGATTTTGCCGTGGTCTTTGTCCTCACTACCGGTGCACGGAGTCCTCTCTTCGCCTCCGGATCTTGCCGCTGTCGCCATGGTGATCACCGCTGCACCCTAACATCCTTGGCGAGTGTCACCGCCAGACATCCACACCTAACGGTAACCCTCCTTACACCCCTCTAACTCGGAGATTTACGCGTTGGTTATGTTGGGAATTGGCCCATATGACTTAGGCCCATTTTCTATAATTCCAAAGCATTTATGGTTTAGTACCATATTGCTAAGGTAAGGTGGAGGTGACCAACATATAAGGTGGAGTTCTTGTCACTCCTTAAAACATGTGACACATGGATGAGGGTGACATTAGGAGGGCTCGCTAAACACACACATGCACGCACGCCGCTGTCGCGATTTTCGCGTGAAAATCGCGTGACTTGTGACTTCAGACGCGCAACCGCGCCGTGGACGTGGCGCGCCATTTGGCGCACTCAAGTCCACCTTATTTTTGTCGAACCATGTCTCTCTCTCTCTCTCTCTCTCTGCTTGAATGAGATTCAAATGTTTGAATTTGAGGCTTTATTGGGTGATGATGACAGCATGCTACTAGTGGGTAAATGGCTGGTTATGTGTCGCTTACCGTGAGGTAAATGACTGGTTATGTGTCGCTACTGGGTAAATGGCTATTTAACTGCCGCTACTACCGCATCTATATATGTCCGGAGACGCCCAGGTATAGTGTGTAGAAGAATAGCCTCCATTCCTTCTTCCTTCTAATCGTGTTGTTGTATCGCGCCGTCTCGAACCTCGCCGACTCTTCTTCTCGGCGTGCACCGTGAAGAAGGGAAGCGGTATCTCCGAGCCGTTGCTGCCGTGAAGACCTGCACGGGGGCGGCAATAAGGTTTCTGGGCAGCGCATTTGCGCGACCGCTTGCTGCACTGCGACATCTACATTTCTGCACTGCATCAGCTCTGCGCTGCTTCGTGTTCTTCATAAGACCTATCTGTAAGTCTATCGTGTGATTGATTGACTTGTTTACATCCTGTTTTTCATATATTGCGAAGTACAATGAGTTGTCTGCTGTCAGTACTGTTTTATGCATCATTAGTTTTTTACAATATTTGTCTTCTAATAAAATCTGAAATTAAAATATTACCCTCATTTTCAACAGGTTCCTCCATGAGATCTACCATTCTGCGCCCTCTGGTTTGGTTTCATCCGCATATGCTTGTTTCGCTGCAGTGGTCGCATGCCGGGCGGTGGCCAACATCATCAATTCCTCGCTCGGGCCCGTCAGGCTCAACAAGGTATGCGTCTCTGTTCCACCATTTAGTCGCTGCCAAGCGTGGAGGGTTTGATCCTGCGGATTTAGAGATTAGATGGGTACGTATATGTGCCGGGTTAGTGTTCCTTTATCCAAAAAATGGTTATTGCGCTGAAAATGTTAGTTTTCTTGTTGTCGAATTGAACTTTAGGATCTGCATCGTAGTACTAGATCTATGAAGTTGCAATGTAGTAGTACAATGTTGCAATACTAGGTACGCAATACTAGGTACAAGAAGTTGCAATGTTGTGGTCGTGGTCGTGGCGTGTGAAAATATCATAATTTTGTTTTGGTGCTTATTAACAACTTTGAAGTCCAATAGTTCAGGGTGTTCTGTTTAGTTTTGTATACTAAGGTTGGTGGTTTGATTTGATGAGCTTAATGGTAAGATGGTATGGATCTAATAGAATTTACTGGAACACACTTCTGCAGCAATATTCATGTGGAATCTATTATGTTACGAGAGTACTGCTATTTAAACTTGATGTTGGTCCCGTAGGAGCACAGGAAGCATTTACCCGGTTTGAGAGAGAATTTGTACGAGATGGTACAGCGATCCATTGCATATCCACACAACAAAGCGCTTATTGAAATAGACTTAGTTTCATGATCACATGCTATTTGTAGATTCTGGTGGATGCCTTTGGTGATGTTACATTCACGAATGATGGAGCAACAATTCTGAAGATGTTAGAAGTCGAGCAACCAGCTGCAAAGGTGGTTACTGGCAGAAAACACATGCGTGAGAAATCTTATTTTCTTATATTGCTGCTTAGTTTCAGTATGCATCCTACTTTTAGGTTCTTGTTGATTTGGCTGAGCTCCAGGATCGGGAGGTAGGGGACGGAACATCATCAGTAGTCATTGTAGCTGCGGAATTGCTCAAGGTAATGAAATGGGCCTTTTGTGCTGGACTTTTGTTCTGCACTTCATCATATTTTTTTTTGTTTTCTGTTTCCTTACCATCGTGGCATGCTAATTTTGAAGTTATGTTTCTCTTCTTTTTAACAGGAGGTAACGATCTTGTAAGAGACAAAATCCATCCAACCTCTATTATTAGTGGCTACAGGGTGAGCTTTTAACTAGAACATGGTGTGTCACCCAAAAGTTCGGTGCCTTGGAGTTCTCCGGCTAGCCCTGTTCGACTGGGCCCTACGCTTCACTGGATATGGTACCAATGGAAAGAGCCTGGAAAACAATGGAATAATATGCAAACTGCCTATCGATGAGAAGGATCATGAACTATTCCGTGTTTCAACAAAAATCGCTCGGGAAGTGAAAACAAGGCAAGTTTCGGAAGGATGTTTAGATGGGAGCATACCTCTGAAAAATATGGCCCCAAGCCTATTTGTCATTGCGCAGAAAAATAAGGCAGCGTGAGGCGCTTGAGAATAATACCTAAATTGTAGACCTTAGAAGAAAGATCACGAACATCACCTTCTGGACTTTGTACGCCTGTACATCAAGATCGCACAGGTGGTGCTCACACCGGAATTACCTGATGATATCTCATGGAAGTGGACATCGACAGGAACGTACACAGCCAAGTCGACATGCGAGGCACGGTTTTTAGGAACGATTGAAAAACCGTACGTCGGCCTTATATGGGACTCTTGGGCGCCGCAAAAATGCAAAATTTTTGCATGGATGGCAGTCCAAGAATGGCTACCAACAGCGGACATTCTAGTAAGAAGACATATGCTAAATGATTTTTTATGCCCGCTCTGTACAAACAACCCGGAAACAGCCCCTCATCTATTTCTCAATTGTGTCTACACAAAAAGGGTTTGGAACGCTGTGGCAACATTGGCACAGCACAATAGCATGCTGCCGACACCAGGAGACGCTCATGGGACGGTCCTGGATTGGTGGCTAGCAATATCGGAAAGAGAAGTGGTCACGGGTAGAAAGGGTCAAAGCTCATTAGTCATCCTGACACAGTGGCAACTCTTGAAAGAAAAGAATAGAAGGATTTTTCAGTACCAACAAAACAATGCGTTGGGAATGGTAGTGATCATCAAAAAGAAGCCAGGATCTGAATATTAAGTGAGACAAAAAAATTAGCAGCCTATGTGGAGATAGGTGCTTCCTGAAAATCAGCTCAGCGAGGGGTGTCAGAACTAAGGAATCCAGAACAACTTTCAAGGACTAGCGAAACTGTATCATCCGGTCCGTCGGCTCTGCCTAGTGCCTAGTGCTTCGGGCCGGATTGCTCTCATGCAACACCCCTATCTTTGTTTTTCTAGTTTTGTGATGATTTTCTTTTGGTTTTCAGTTTTGTAACTTGTCGGCAACTCTGCTTTAATGCATTAATGGCAATTCTCTTGCCATTTAAAAAAGCGCTTTGCTACGCTTCCTTTTCCTGCCACTGTTTCTAGCTTGGTACATGCATCCTTCTCTGGTTTGTTTGCTTGCTTGCTTCGGTTGGTTGCCCGGCTGATCTTGTTGTTTGTTCTCCTTTGGGTGTATTATTAATGTCTGTTTCTCTTGTTCTCCCATGGACTAGGGATTCTCCTCATACTTGCTTCCTCATTCCTTCAAATTCAACACCAGTACCTAGCACGTGTCTCTGCTGTTTTCTAACACTACACGCGCCAAGACGCGCGCAAGCCACTAGTGAAGGGTTACAGGGGCTATCGAGCGAGCTACGGGCCACATGTCAGCACCAAAGTGTTTGTGAGGGGGGTAAGGGAGAACGTATCACCTGTTAGAATTGTGTCTATTACTGTGAAGACACGTTCATTACTTAAATTCTAAAGCATATATAGTTTAGTCTCATATTGCTTAGTTAAATAATAGGAGGGTAATTTATAAGGTGAAATCTTTATCACCATCTTGAAACATGTGACACATGGTATAGGATAATATGAGGAGGACTATAGCTAAAGTCATACACACGCATGTACGCACGCATGGGTGGATCTACAGTACCCCACAGGGGTGCACAGGACACCAGGTCAAAAAATTATTTTTCTTTATATATAGCTATGTATATATAGTATGGACACTCCTAACCCGAGATAAAAGGACACCCCAAGCCACAGTTCAACATAACCCAAGATATGTATGGGGAATAGGGACTCCCGATCATTTTCGTTCTGGATCCACCACTGTACGCACGCTCGTATATTCGAGTGACAATCGTATGACTTGTGACTTGCGACGCACGACAGTAAACCTAGTCTACCTTTCTTTTGCTAACTGTGCATCTATCTTCTTTTATACTGGTCAAACCAGTGTAGTCGGAAGACCAATGTGGTCGATGAGAAGTACAATTTACATGACTTTTATTAGTATAGCTTTATACTTCTCTAGTTATCTGTAATCTTTACCACGTAATAAAATTTAAAATTAAAATATTATCCATATTTTCAACGCCACCAACCACGACCATTATGTTCTTTTAAGTTGTAAAGATACGCACATTTGACTAGCTTGATTACGTACCTCTTGTTGCTTCACAACCAAGGTCAAGTTAGTTATTGTCCAGTAATATGACATCGTGGGAGTGCTAGGTACGCCACTTAATAATATTTTTATGAGGTAGGTAAAGAAAAAATATGCATATTGTTAGCTAGTGGAAATGGCAAGAGAGGTGGTCTTTGCTGTGACTTTGACTGTAGCAAGTTCACGGAAATTTTTGGTTTCGAGAGTACTAGACTGATGGTTCAGTTCAATATATCTATGCTAGTATAGTGCACAGTTCCCTATAAGATGCTAACAGGTAACAAATGGTCATGGCAAATACAGTATTCTGGATAATGCCAGATAGAGACGAATAAATATGTTTTTTTAGATAATAGAAGAGAAAAATTCTCTCGGCCTCTGCATCAAGGATGCACACAGCCCATTTTATTAAAGAGTCTAAAACACCAAAGTAACAAGAACTATTAAAAGTGACTTGAAACCTTACAAGCAAACGACGACTGAAAATTAAACTCAATCATTACAAATCCCGTGACTAAATCGCCACTCATGAATGATTAAAATTTGCTTCACCACTCTCTCCAATCTTTCGCTCCCGGCCAACATAACCTCCTTCTGGGCCAATTTCTGCAAATTTACCCAAGCCCTCAGCTAGTGCCTACTCAATGAGATAACCTGCAAAGAATTAGCGACAATCTTTTGTCAAAACAACTTCATTCCGACATATCCAGATAGACCAACATAAGGCACTAGCTTTCATTAGAAGTTGTGGTTTTAAAAATTTTAGAATCTCGGCTCACCAATTCACAAACATATGTGCTATACTCACGAAGGAGATAAATTAAATGCACATTGAACATCCCACCATGCAAGATGTGCAAAGGGTATTCAATAAAAGATATTGAATTGTTTCTTCATTAATACAAAAACAACACTTTTGCTTCCTCTAATTCCTTTTGAGTAAATTATCTTTAGTTAAAACTACCCTCTTTTGAGATGTTATAGGAATATTTTCACTTTTAATAAAAATTTAATTAGCCAAAAAAGTTCAATGGGGTTGAAGTGGGGATTGAGAAATTTCAATTAGTGCGCATAGAAAGATTGTAATCAAAAAAGTCATAGACTTATTCAAATTCCACTGAAAACATCTTTTGAGATATCAAATGTAAATTAGCAATTCTCAAAATTAACTCATTCCTCGCATGTACTTAGGCCCAATAATGAATCATCGAAAGAAATATTTAAAAGAGTTGTTCTTATAATATTTGCTATTGTATTATCATTTGCCTTACCACATTACAAAGGAGTCGATATTGACGACTTCCATGCATTCAGAAAACTGCCAAGCGTGTTGAAATTTGGGATAGGTGAAAGCCATTATTATGTGACTTCCATGCATTCAGAAAGCTACCAAGTGCATTCATGGCCGGATCACAGCTCTATATATATGTAATTTTAAATAGCCCCTAAGGAGCAACAGCATTAGCTTGAACACGAAATCACGGCTAATACAATTACGCATACCAGTTTCAGATTTTGGAGCAAGCAAAGGCAGGTGAATTGAAGTATTGAACTACTGTGGCTAGCTAGCTCATGCGCGCGCGCCCCATGGCAGCTTCTCGGGCTCGCGTCGAGTTACTGGGAATACTAGTGCTGTCTCTCATGCTGCTGCCGTCGTTTCTGTCCGGCTCTCTCCGTCGCCGCTGCTTCTGCAGGGGGCAACGAGCCTTCGGCATGTGAGTGCGCAAACCTTTACATCTCTTCTCGATTCCTTGTGAGCGTACGTGCTAATTAAGTTTTACAAAGAAATACGAACTCGATCGTGGTCTGATTTATCCGTCAACCTAGACGGATCGTGTTCGCTGAATTAATCATCTTTATGTTTCAGGTACAAGTTAACTGTTAAGTTGCCCAACTTGGTTTGATGGTAACGCTAGCTCTTTTGTGTGCACATGGCAGTGAAGAACGGTGACAGCAAGCCGGGGTTGGCAGTGATCAGCAGGGAGAAGCAAGAAAGCCATCGACTAACTCTGATCACATCAGCACGGCGGTCTCTCGTACCTTCCAGTAAGTTGTAACAGGGGATTAATAGCGTAGCCTGAACATTAAAAATTTTAAACTCCTTAATTGCCTTATTTTTAAGGGGCTGTCTATTCATAAGGTGATTGAAATTTCTTAAGTATAAGTTATTTTTTTTATCTATTAAATTAATAACTAATCATATGACACATCAATCTTTATACAAATCTAATGGTCTTAACAAGTGATTTAAAATTAAGAAAATTTCAGGCGACTTAAAAGTAACAAGACTGTATTTTTAATATGAACCTTAAAAATCCATGATAATATTTGATTCTGTTCAGCAGCACCAGGAAATCAGGAATTAGAATGAAAATGGTTGTTATGGCCATATCTCAAAATTAGATGGTAAAATAAAATGCCAAAAGCACAAAAGGATTAATATCTTGATTTATTTGACGTGCTGTCCAACAAGTTTTCTATATACCCATAATTAAGGGAAAATGTGCTCAGCAACAAATAGTTGCAAATTGTAAAATATCATCCGAAGTGAGATTAACAAGTGGGTCCTCCTACCATCTTTTAGTAACACATTGATGTTATTTTCCTACTGAAATTCTTTACGATGTTACGAAAATTTTTGCTTACTTGTGTTCCGTTTTCAGACCCCGGGGACATGATCCTCCTGTCTCCCAGCACATGGAAACTGAGACGAGACAGTACCCCAGCTGGTAGCCTGGTACAAGGAACCAGTTACCTATATATATGGAGAGGATGAACTGTAAGCAGGACCTCTATCTTTGGTAACAAGCGCAGAATTATTTGCTCCATTTGCCAAGCAAAGTCTTTTCAAGTACAAACATTATAAGATTACTGTGCTGTCACATAAAGCATACACTTACATGTACTTGCGACTAATTTAATTTCTACTAGTTGTTTTGTGTTTCTTTTGAGAGCGCTCTGCACTTTTTGTTGGTGTGCCACACTATCCACCAGAATGCTAGCAATGTACTCTGTAGTTTGTCAGAATCTTCCTCGCTTCCCTATTGTCGGTTCTTTCTGACTATCACGCAACCTTGCAGAACACTTAGAAAGTGGAAGTGAATTGAACCATGATACAAATGCTATGATGATGTGTACGTGGCAGAGTGTGCTCGCTTCTTCTAGTGGGTGGTGAGAATACCCCTCAATAGGATGTTTGATTTGGAAGGAAAAAAGACTAAGGTCATGACTGCACTCATGTGAGAATACCAAACCGAATCTATGATCCCAATGTATTAGAATACCAACTGGAGAACCACTGAATCTGAATTTACAATTTCACCAAACCAAACTCGAACACATGTCCAATATTCACTAGCAAAGAAAAAAATCTTTGTAAAACCATAGTTATCCCATTAAGACAGCAAGACCATACTGCTGTCTACAGAACTCCATCACCCATTTCCTTAGCACAGTTAAGTAACTCCAAAATTAGAACATTTCACTCCATAAACACCACTTACTACAGTACCAATTAACCCAACCAACACCTAATTACAATCACAGTAGACGCACAAAATTCACAGAACATATTGCTGCCTGCAACGAAGCAGACGACGTTCTACGCGAAGTTGAGGAACGCGAGGTGGTCGAAACACCGTGCCTCCGGGCCCCCGTCGAGGAGAAGGGACGACTTGATTCGACAGCACAACTCTCCAACACAATAGAACATATATGAAGAAGAAAAATGGAAGTGAATCAATTAGTATCAGGCAATTACTCTTTAGTAACTGCATAATAAATCACAAATTAAACTACTGGTAATAATTAATATTAATTAAGCAATGTTTATTAATCCTGATTACACACTGGTCTATAGTTTTGACTAGTGTATTTCGACCACATTGGTCTATGGATCTGACCACTATTTTTCGACCACTGTATTTTGACTATTGTATTTCGACTACAGTGTTTCGATCACTTTATTCGACCACACTGGTCTATAGTTTCGACTACTTTATTTCACCCACAGTGTTTCGACCACATTATATCGACCATTTTATTTCGACCACAGTGTTTCCACTATACTGGTCTATGGCTTCAACCACATTAAGAGAGAGAGAAATGTACATTTAGCAAAAACAAAGGTAGACTAGTGACGAGGATTAAAACCTCATGCATTATTTTTAATACATAAAAGATCATACGTTTTCATGATCGTAACCCCTGAGGTTCACGACCTCATTGGTTGTAAAGATTCCAGAGGTTACACAATGGGTACCCTGGTCGGACGAAGGTCTGTGCCTAGCTTCCGACCAGGGGATTGCTCGTAAAAGGTTTGAACTGATATTTGGAACTGATTCCAGGTATATATATTCTCTACCGTGTGATGAATGGAACACGTGCATATTCTATACCACACAACGTTTCTTACCATGAAACACTGATGAACAACCACCATGCGGTGAAGTATCTCATAAACATACAACCGTTGAACAGTTGACTCTCCATCAACCGTCATCCAACTCCGACCAGTCGCGATGCTTCACATCAGACGTCTTCTCTAGAAGTAACTGTCGCCTCTTCAAGAGCTATTTAAAGATGGAGCATGGACGGAGCAAAGGGCCCCTGACATCAGACTGAAGCATAGACCTTAGATTCGTGTTTTAAATCTGGCATTGTAAGGTAACAAGTAGTGCTCTCAGTGTAAACAGGAGTAGTTCACCATCCAGTCAAGAGGTATCCCCTGTAAATCCCAGTTCATACTAATAAAAGAGTAGTCCCATTATCTCCCTAGATCGTCCACGTCTCTTTCTCCTTTTCTTTTCGTAAGATCGACGTCTTGATCGTCGACAACTAGATTCACGATATGTTCACGGTCGCGCGTTACAAGTCATAAGTCACACGATTGCCACGCGAATATACGCTCGCAGCAGCGCATGTGTGCATGTAACTTTAGTTATAGTTCTACTCATGTCACCCCATGTCATGTGTCACATGTTTCAAGGTGGCAAGGACTCTACGTTATAAATTGCTCTCCTACCACTTGGCTAGGCAATATAGGACTAAATCATACATGCTTTGAAATTTCATGAATGAATAGGCCTTTATACTTATGGGCTCAATTCTAACACTAGCTAGCAGATCGGGATCCTCCGCCATTGCTACTAGCAATGGTAGAGGCACATAGTATCCTTTGCATTAATACTCCTCCGTCATTGGATGGAATACGACGTGATGAGATCGCCGCACAACACAATCTAAACAAATACCAGATAACGATTTGCTACAGTATTCATATTCGCTTATGGCAAAAAAAAAAGATTCATATTCGCTTCAAAAAATCCGCACTCATTTCCGATCCAGAAAAACCGATCCGAAGTTCGTTGTCCGGATCAATCGGAAACTATCCGATCCGTTTTCACCCCTACATACAAAGCAAAGTTGAATCTTGATGGACTGTCTCTTTGAATGTGCCATCTTATTTTGTGTGGCCTTTTTCAGGCTTTGTGTGACCTGTTTGGACCAAGCAGCGTACAAAAAAAGTTCAATCGAAGGTTGGTTCTTTACTTATCTCGTGAGAAAATTCATAATATGCCACTGAATAACTATATGATTCATAATATTTCACTCATTGTGAGGCTGACATGTGGGCTCAGGGCCCATATGTCGATGAGACACTAATGACATATTGTAAAGATCTAAAGTTATTCAAGGACATATAGCGAAATGCCCCTTATCTCAACGAGTAGTTACAGAGAAAATCGACTATTTGCTGCATTAAAGGTTGGTCCGGTAGGATTTGCCGCTCCAAATAATATAATTTAGAATTTGCCACTACAAAGGTTGATTATTTGTGTTTCATAATATGTCATTTTGGCCATTTAAATACTGGTCATTTAAATGCATTTTCCTCTCTTAATCAGATATTATAGTTTAATGGGTACAATGTTCACCATCAAAGAGCCACAAAATTGCATTGTGTTTCAGCAAAAGCAAAAAAATTCAGTGTCCTAGAGCAAACACTGCAAAATTTGGGTGTCCTTGAGCCAATTTTGTCTCTATTATTATATTATTAAAGCGGTAAAAAAGAAGCCACCACGTGCGCTCTCAAGGGCTAAAAATTACCACGATAATCGGTGAAATGCTGGGACACGGGATTGTTAGATTCCAGACCCACATGTGTTTATTGTGCTAGTCTTATGATCAGTAGCTAGCACACACATTGAACAACATTCATATCACATCCATACATGAATAAATAAAACATGATAGTACAATCTAAATAAACAATCAAAATTAAGTCATACATGACCAAGTTTACAACATACCGATCGACCGACCAAATAGTTCACATAGTATAAAGTTTGCAACGGAGATAACGATAAGGGAAGCACCCAAAAACCAACAAGGATGCCTTAGCTCTCCCACAGACATCCAACCGGATAAACCCTAGTAATCAACGTCATCATCGTCAAAACCCGTAGCGTAAAAGTATCCGATCTGAACCAATGAGCTTATACCAATGGTGTCCTCGAGGGGGGCACAGGCATAGCACCATCAAGTGGAACTTCCGAGGGGGCGAGGACGACAAAGAGATTGATCTAGGACGAGGTCGTGCCTAGGACGATGCGGTAGTGCATCGATGGCGTTGAGGGGCAACCCAGAGATGCATCCAGGAGAGATTGATCTCGAGGACGAGACACTACTACAAGAACACCCATACACCAACAGATAGCTAGCAACAGAGTTAACATCCATTACAAACAGGCTCATGGGTTGTGTTAGGAATGCTTAGTAGATACGCCACCTCTCCCACATTTGAGCCAAAAGGAAAAGACAGTCATCCCACCATCCCACCCCCACCCCCTTAACTTACTCCCTGATATTCCATTTAACCCGGCCCTAAAGAGTCCATTGCTCTAGTGGCGGCGACCCTTGGCTTCCAATTCTCTAATGGTGTCTCCCACAATCCACAATCCAAAGCTGCAAGACTGCTCCACTCGCCGCCTCGTTCCCCACCTCCACCTCCCGCGGGGAGATCTATCTATCACCCATTCCCACCTCGCCCATGGCGCCGTCGCGCCCACTCATGCGTGGGATCCACCCGTCGCGACGTCTTCCTAAGCGGCGCCGCGACCTTGTCGCACGACGTCACACTCACCGCTGCCGTCGCCTCCACCTTACTCCTCGCGCTCATCGCCTTCAGTGTCATCTCGCTCCCGGTATCCGCCACCACGGGTAGCGAGGCTGAATCCATCGACTCCGCCCGCGCGCCTTGTGGCCGCCGTGACCTTAGGTAAGTGAGAGGGTTGTACTTGTCCGCATTTGGTTCGATCCGCGCCGATCTCGTCGATCATTTCTCACGTTGGAAGCGCGAGGGGTTGGGAGAGCAGGCGCATGATGGACGAAGGTGATCTCGTGGGAGCCTGTGGCATTCGTGTACCACAACTTCTCGGTAACAAATGCTACGCTCCGCCTTCACTTCAAAATTACCGCTATGATTCATTGGTTTTGCATGCATGTTGCTCGTGGAAAGATTACCCTTTACCGGATCCACAAAGAACAAGGTTATTTGCTTTACACAACGTGCAAGAGTAACCGCTTATTGAATGTGATGTGTTGGGGCCTTGGGTATACGTAAGATGCGAATTTTACTGGAATCTTTACTGTTTAGCTGAATTATGGAGCGTGAGGGTGTAATGCTATAATGGATCCCATATTGCCTTAACGTTTTGGTAAATTATGTGATCCGAGAGATGTAAAGATAAGCTCTTTAAGAATTGCTGGCTATGTGATGCGCATTTTGATACGGGAATAGAATGGTGGTGACCTTACGTTTGGATGGATGGGTCTGAGTGTACATTTAGCACATGTTTGTGCGACATCTGAGTTTTCTTTTGTCCTTTGCATATGTAAATGATAAACTACTATGTAGTCTGTCTCCTACACATATAAAGCATCTAATTGGTAAATAAGATAAATGAAGGGGAAGATTTTTTTTTGTCTAGTTTACAGTGGTGTGTATATATAACTCGTTGTTTTGTGTAGGGCACCGAGTTGCCTACAGATGGAAGACTTGGATGTGTCCTCTTTGTTATGAACTTATGGTTATGTTGCACATTATTGTACTTCACAATAAAATTAAGGAATAAGAAAATCTTTCCTGCAAGTATATGTGACTGTGTGATTCTAATAAATGTCATTTTTTAGGTAGACCTTGTTGTTTGTGCAATCCCATGGCGTTTACCACAGGAACAATTCTGTAGTGTCTTGCCTCAAGTGTTCATTGTGTTCAATTGTTTGTATATTGTGTAAACTTTAGAGTTACAAGTGCTTGTTCGTCATATCTTTTTTTCGCAGTTTTATTGCTTGTTAGTGCAGCATTCAATATTTTGTGTGGTTTAACTATGTGTCATATCTTTTTCACGCTTTATTTCTTGTTAGTTCAAAGATCCAATACTCGTGTGGTTTAACTATGTCGATTGTCGATAATTTGCTCCTTTCATTAGTCCAATGAAGAGTGCGAGTACTTAATTGGATTGGCCAAGCCTCACATGGTGAAATCAATAGTTGTTTATAGCACTACCGGTAAAAGCAAGGACAACAGGGTTTGCACTAGTTCAAGCATGTTTCTTCAAAGAGGACGAGACAAGGTTATTCGGGCCATTGAAAAGAGGATGGCTGATTATGCCTTCATACCTGTAGGTATGTAATTATTGAAATGTCTGTGTTTGGCTATATTATTTTCATGAACTAACCAAATTCGTGAGTGCGATCTCTCGCTTGATATTCTAAGCTAGTATACAGAGAAATTTTCACCCACACAACACTTAGGGCAGTCTGACGATTATATGCGTCTTCTTAGTTCTAGTTATCGATAGCTACTTAGGTGCTTAGAGTTTTGTCAGCATGCAAGTATTATGGCATTGGATCGTGACATGCGAATGCGGTCCAACAATGTAGCTCTTAACATGTTCTCGCTTTATTTGGTTTGTTTAATCATATTTGTTCATACCGGCTACGAACATGGAGAGCGATTCAAGTTCTCGCACTATGTAGTTGGGCAGAAGTAAAATCTCACTTTGACTTTTTTTTATGAGTTCAACACCAAGAATGGTGGTCAAAGGTTTGCTACTCTTCTGATGTATCTGTAAGTACGATCACATACATAACATTTAGGTTACATGTGATGTTAATTGAATTCCAATTCTCACATGGAACCATTGTAAAGATAATGTTCTTTAGGACCATGAGTTTATATTGCTAGCCATACATATTTTGTTATTTACTTAGTATAAGACTGTAGGTAGTAGGTTGAGCTTTTGATGTATTGGACCACTAGAATACATACTGTTTTGAGGTCCTTTACATAGCTAGGAACTCTTGCTATTTTGGACCACATAGCTACTGACTTGTGCGTGAGCCCAGTTCTACATGCTGCACCTGATTCAGGTTCTTAAGAAATAGTTGTCTAGGCTAATGCATTGCAGATAAATTACACCCAACAACAAGAATACAAACTTAAGAGTTCAAACAGAGAAGAAAAGTAGAATAGTGGTCAGGGAAGCATTGAATAATCTATGAGTATGCATCTAAGACACATCTTGTAACTAGCACCATCTGTTGATTTTACAAACATAAGTCTATCTTTGTTACAGAACTGAAAGCCTTTCTAGTTGATACTAAAGATAAATTTTCCAGGAAAGGTGATTGTCCGTGGAACTATTCACCTCGTAGACCTAAGTTAGGTTTCGTATAATTTGTGCCCAGTTAGACAATTAATTCTATGGTTGTAATTAGTAAAGTTAATTGTGTTATGCATTGAAGTGCTATGTGGACTTACAGTTTTACTTTGTTCATGTGTAATATTCAATGGTTATTACTAGCCCAGCAGAAAACATATCACAAGAACACAACTAATACTAACTATTGATGATATTAAATATGTTTTTTACTCAGTTCTTGCCTTCATGGTGATCTAATCGTTAAAACTCACACAATGTTTGATTGAACTACTGTTTGAATCTCTTAACAATTTAGGCAATCCTGACCTTTGACAACAAAGGATAGCCCAACCATTGTGCACACAGTTAAATTGACAAGTTCATTGGACTGTGATGTAAACCTATGAGAGTTTGGACTTAAAGAAACTAAAAGCTTTGTTTATCAAGGAAAAAAATAGCAAATATGTTGTAAAATTATTCAGCAAATCATGACTCATCAGGCCGTTTCCTAAGATGTCCAAGCTATCTTAGGCCCATTTGGAACATGGGATTTTTTATTTCTGCGAGAATTGAACTGTTTCCTACAAAATTCATGTGAAACTCCTGTGTTCCAAACTGGCTTTTAAGTAGGATTTTAAAAATTCGAACTTGTTTTCCAAGCTTAATGGCGACATTGGGCCCTTTTCTGAATGGGATAGTATGTTACTTTAATATTGCAAAATTCATGTGTTCCAAATGGTGCTCCTTTTAGTTTTGTTACTTTAATATTGTAATTTTGTTTCTTCCTAATGGTGCATTAATAGACTCAAATTTTTCATTGTAGGTTGATAAGATAAATGGATGATGCTATGGATGACATGTTGAATGTAAGGTAGAGAATGGTGACATAGGCGGATGATCTTCATTACGTTTAGATTTCATTCTCGTTAAGAAATGATGTTCAACTAAAATATTTATATCTTGTCTTATGTGGATGGTTCTCTATGTAATGCAACAATTTATTTTTAATATATGAGTGTTCTTTTTAACCATGCTACGACTGATAATGTTTTTTTTTTTACTTTGACTTCTACACACTTATAATCGTTGTAACAATCTAATTATATCCGTTGCCAAAATAGCAAAAGTCATCTGTATGACGAGTACCAAAACTTCTATGCGTTGTGATAATATAATTATATCTATTGTCAAAATAGTAAAAGTCATCAATACATGGTAAGTACCAACGCATACAAGTGTAGTTACAACCTGACTATATCCATTGCTACTTTGCAACGCTTTTTCATATATATATATCTGTTGTAATAGACTCTCGCAATGGTCTCAATAGCAACGCATAGTAAATGCATTGGTATATACCGTACCAACACTTATTTAGATTTTTACCAACGCATATATACATTGGTAAAGGGGTGTTCATCTTGTAGTGAGACGTCCAATAAAGAGGTCGTTGTGGATCGTGGCAGCGGTGGAGCAGGAGGAAGCAGGAAGCCAAGGGTGGCAGCCATGGCATCGTTGATGATGACACAACACACGGCTGTGATTTGAAGGCAAAAAAATAAGGTTCTGTATACACAGAATTCGACTGTTTTCTCTGTAAAAAAACTGTCACATTTTGAACCGTTGGATCAAAAAAGTAACATACTAGATTAAACAACTAATAATATATAATACACATACATACAGTCCACAAAACTTATTGGATTCATGAAGTCCATCTATACAAGATTCGACTGTTTTCTCAGCCCAAAACAGTCAAATTTTAGTTTATTTACAACTTCATTATACATAAATTACAGTAAATTATTTATGTAATTTTTTTCTTGGTTACTGTAATTATTCTTAAAAGTATTAATAACTCATATTTCCATCACATGATTCAAAATCTCACATGTACTTTGAGAGGTTGAGTAAAAACAAAGACAAAAAAAATAAAATTATATACCAATAAAATACGATAATGTGATGAATCTGTTATGTTCAAGAAAAAATCATAATAAATTGGACCCAATTCACCATATAGGAAAAAGTACAAATCTCAAAGCATATCGGACAAATGAAAATTTGACTATTTTGACAAAAGAAAATAGTCAAATGTTGTTTAGCAAAACCGATACAGGGTTGCATACCAAAACGGGTTAGATTCGAACCCAAATGACCACATCAACAACAAGAATCTTACAGCACATCTAACGAATGAAAAGTGACTGTTTGGCATAAAAACCGTCTTGGTTATATAGCATCGCTAAAAAGTAAATAATGATGGCCAAATATGCATGACTCAAGAGGAATTGGTAGAGGTTCAATAAAGAGCCGATCGGGTCCTAAGCCCAAAAAGGAAGTGATCCAATAGAAAAACAAAGAACAAAAGGAACAAGAGAAGAAGCTTATCACCTATATGGTGGATTGTAACATCCCAAAGTGTCATACTAAAATAAAATAAATAAAAGTTATTGTTTTATTGGATTTTCTGAAATTTGATAGAGTTTCATTGCTTTATTTGAATTTCTAAAGTTTTAAAAGTAAAAATTTAAAATTCATTTGAGGTTCTTGAAGTTTTATTTGGTTTGACCTGAAAAATAAAAACTTATTTGATTTCTAGAATTTTTTGAGATTTTAAAAGCTTTTTCCTAAATATTTTAAATCCAAAATAATTTATTTTGCAAAATTAATAGCCAATTATGAATTGAAACTATTTTTATGAAGTCCGAAGTAAATAAGAGAATTTCTGTAAATTTTCTCATAATTGTTGGATTTAATTTGCTATTTTCTAAAGCCCTTTCTAATTATCTGGAATTAAATCAATTGGAAAACCAATTTAAAATCCCTAAAATCCTTTGGGCCGAAACTCTCTCCGGCCCAACTCCTTTTCACGCATGCACGGCCCGCTCTTCCGTGCAAAACCCCAAACCCGTTTCCACCGTTGGATTGAGATTCAACGGTCAGATCTCCGTGTAACGTTCGGGCGACCGAACGTCTCAATCAGTTTTGACCATAGGATCTAAATCCAACGGCATCCACGCCCCACGCCACCCTCGCCTCCGTACCATCGATGGAAATCCGACGCCCGCGACCCTTCTCCTCCCGCGTTCTTCTTCTTCGCTTCTTCTTCTTCCCGAGCCGCCGCCATTACCGTGCCTCGCGAGCTCTATCTCCGCCGCGATTCTCGCCCTCTCTTCACGCACGGACACGCGCATTAACTTCCCCAATCGTTGCCTCGTCCGTTTTTGGCATTTCCCCTCCATCTCCGGCCTTTATTACCCCGATTTCCGCCAATGACCTCGCGTGACCTTCGTGGCGCCCTACGCCGCTCAACCTTGCCCTCGGCCTATTTAAGGGCACCGCAGCTCCGCCTCTTCTCGCCAATCCCGACGCCCCTCACATCCCCACCTCCGCCTCCCTCTACGCCTCGGATTTCAAGTTTTCTCCCGCCAAGCTCGGAAATCTTCGTTCGTCGCGGCAAGGCCTCATCGGCGACAGAGACCACCTCTTTGGCATCGACACTTCACCGCCGACCCGGTGCGCGCACCCTCTCGTGTCGAAGACCACCGGAGCTCCTTCGTGTCGAAGACCTAGAACCCGCCGCCGCTCATCGACTCGCCGCCGGCGGCCACCTAGTCAAGCATCGCTGCCGCAAGGTAGTGCACCAACACCAGTATAACACCATCATTCTTTTGCACACCTCACCGAGCTCGCCACGGCGTGCAGCGCCACGAGCTCAACGCCAACTCATTGCTCATCGGGTGATGTGGCGCCGCCACGCCACACGCCACCGCCACCCACATTAGCGCCGCCGATGTGGAAGGGACGTGGCGCCACGTGGTGCCACGCGTGCCACATCACCCGCATCCATCCTCACTTGCATCCGCTCGTGACCGCGCCCACCGTGAACCTTGACAAGCCGTGGCCTAGTCCATTGACTTGGGCCCACATGTCGATGAGACCAACCAATTTTCTTTACAAATTTAATTCGGTCGAAAAATCTTTATCGCCACGACGTCGACTTTGCGCAATAAAGCCATTTTCCTTTAGAAAAAATAATTCTCAAAATTCAGAAAAACCCTAATTCTATTATATCATGTATTTTCAATCTTTCAAAGCCCATATCTTTTGCATCTGGACTCCGATTGAGCCAATTCAAATTTCTAAATTTATCTAAATTCAAGATCTAGCTATCTAAACCAAAATATTTCAATTTGGAGTTCATTTGAATTGTTATTTCAATTTTATTTGAATTTGGCTTATTTCGTGATTAGATTTCGACGACTTCGGAGAATCAGATTTCGACGCGAGTTGAAGAGCTCATAAGAGGATTGATTTTGACTGTATGATCTTTGTGATTGTACACTTGGACTTCTTAAAGAAAGTACTTGTGAGTACTAGGTGACCTGTTAAGGAAAACAACATCACCTCAGTACCAGGTGATCTGTTAAGGAAAACAACATCACCTCATCAAGCAAGGCAAGTTATACCCTTGATCATATTGATCCCATTATTTTAAATTATTTATATTCTGTTTTAAATTATTACTGCATGCATATGTTTATACATTTATTTTAATTTCATGTTTTAATTGCCTAGTTATTCTAATTTTTCTTGTATGGTCAATTTGAATGTTGAACATGAATGCCTTGTCACTATTAGATCAAATACTACTAAAATTAGTCATATGCTTAGCCATGCTTAGATCACACTTATGAATTTGGAAAGGTTTGGCCAAATCTTTTACAAACTTGATTTAAATTTGGTACTGTAGTATTGTTTTACCACAGAAGGTTTATAAAGAGGGTTTTACTCTAAATAAAATCAAAAATGGGTTTGGACTTGGGCGAGATGGATGATTGGTGGGCGCAGGTTTATGCACAGGCTTAATCTGGTTAGGGTTAAGGCCCAGGGTTTTATTTGGAAGACGTCCAAGTCAGTTAAGGGCCGGTCTTCGAGTGCATGATGCTATGTCTTACCGTACTACCACTTGTTTTGTATGGGCAAGACCTGGCTGATTAATTTGCAAAGTTCCATCATGGTCGTTCCTATTGATGTGGTGGGTAGTCTTTCATGACCTCTGTTAGTCCCACCTAGCGCAAAAGGGGGCCTGAACCCTACGACGGGTAGTCCAAAGGGGGTGAAACCTTAGCGAGGAAGGACTGTGGTGGAATGGCGCACTGTAAAAGCTTTGTGATAATCACTTAGTCGCACACCTACGGAAGTGTGTGAGCGGACAGTACCAGTTGATTACCTCTTGTAGGTAAAGTTGTACAACCTCTGCAGAGTGTAAAACTATTCGAATAGCCGTGTCCACGGTTATGGACATGCTGGCCGAACTGCTCAAAGTTTGACTTTGTTTTTGTTTGAAAAAGATTTCTTCAAAACTGGTTTATCCAAATGAGAATTGGGCAGGAAGCCATATGATAGGAGAGTATCCTTCACTATTCATGTGTGAATGTTATCTGACTACAAAACTGAGAATTTATAAAATGATTTGTAATTATAAAATATCTGCTTTTGAACTTAGTACAAGTATTTAAAAAAATGTTGCTTTATGCAAATCAACCAATGAGCCATCCTTTGTTACATCCATGTATGCATGTCATTCTATTATTTGACGGGTGTAACTTGCGAGCACGGAAGTTGTGCTCATGCTTGCTTTATGCAAACAAAATTTCAGAGGAGAAGAACTTTGCTATCGATATGTACCCCGACGATTAGGCCGTTTCCCCAGTCGATTGCCTGTGGCAGATTAACTGGACCCTATTACATCTTCGTCTTCCGCTATGTTTATTTTATTGTTGGCCTGTAAGCCTCCTTTGTAATCAGCTCTGTTGGTATTTATTAATAAAGTTGTGATATGATTTTGTTACTATATTTGTTTACTGTGTGGACTAGCTACTGATCATGGGACTAGTTTAGAAATGCACAGAGAATTTGGGGTGTTAATCCCGGGTCCTGACATGGATAGTAGACAAGCGCACGACTCCACACGAGAGAAGAAGCTTATTAGCCATGGTGGACAGTGGAGAAAGGGGCATGATCAAACCTGCTCTTTTTTCTAGAGTGCAAGGAAGGGTGCACACACACTTACACATGTGCGTGTTCGATTACACACCTGGGATTGCAAAGATCCAAAATCTCATAGAGCGATGGTATGCGCTTTCTCAACGATCACACGTGTATATTGTAATCTTATTAAATAAGAAACAAATCTGGATGGATGGAAACAAACACCCACGCTATCACCACAAGGCCACTGCCTTCTCCTTGGATCAAATCTACTCTGATACCTTGGTATCATTATATTGCCCTTGTATTGATAACTAGACATGCACAGGCGGTTAAGAGAGGTGCATAACAGAAGCGCAAGTCAGGAACGTGCGTACGTGCATGCATGCTGTCACAGCCCCAACAAATTAAATTGGATTAATATGTATTTCACTAACCTGCATTATCAAATTCAAATCATTCCATAATATATTGTACTTGGAAAATCTAATTTGAGGTAAACATACACATCAAAATTCAATTTTTTAATTCAAATCAGTGATAACAAGTTGTGATCATCATCTGAAATCAATTTATTTAAATACTACACTAATTATTAGGAATTAATATAATTTTTCCCAAATTTTTGGGACTAGTTTGAACCTCATTAAAATTCAAACAACATTTATAGACATACAACATGTTTGAATTTAAATATCACAAACTATATTATGAACAGTAGGGTTTATAAGTTTTATGGAACTATATACTCCCAGAACCCCACGAATTATTTCATGATTTTAGGAATTTATTTCTAATTATAAACCCGGTCAAAGTTGCTAGATAGATTTTAATTCCAGTCAAACTTGAAAACCTAAACCCGACTCATCGCTCCTCGACCGAGCCCGGTCGCGCGGTCGAGCCCAATCAACTAGATGCACCTCACGTGAGCCGTCCGATGGAAAACGAACGCACGGATGGCGCACTTTCGCCCCGCGCCACTTAACCTCTTTAAACCTCAACCTTCCGACGAGATCTAGCGCCGCTATTGGACCACGCCCTCCTCCTACGCGCGAACGAGAGCCACCGACCGGTGGGCCCGAGCCGCCGCCTCGTCTTCCTCCCGTCGCGTCGCTCGTAACACCGCGCCACGCGCGCCGCGCCGCCGCTCCCGCCGCTGCAGCCCGTTAGTGCCGTGTGTTGCCGCCGCATGCAACCACTCTCGAGCTCCTCACTTCACGCCGCCTCCATCTCCGTCATCGCCGAACATAAGACACCCGTAACCCTAGTTCTCCTCACTCTTCCTCTCGGCGGCCGAGGAAGGGAAGCTCTCCGTGCTCATCTCTGGGTAAGCTTCACCGGTGCTTCCCTCTCTTCTACTTCCATGCCTTCTCCATTTTTGCTAACCCTAGCTCTTGCGATGACTTGTAGCTTTGGTTCCACCTTGGTGCCTTTCACGCCTCGAGCACGCACCGAGTGACATCCTCGTACCATTTCTCACTTCCAAAGGTTTTGTCCTCAAACCACGCGTCATCTTGCATGCTTTAGACCACCGATCTAAACCCCTAACTCTATTTGGGTAATGCACGACAGATCTCGCGAATTGAGGACTTAACCATTTTCGGCCGTGAAACACCCCTTCGTCTCCTACCTTGTTCCGGTAAGTCTTTTCTCGATTCCTTGCTCTAGTAGCTTCCTAATGTAACCCTTGATCCGCTCCACCACTCACTTTAGCTGGTTTTGCTCAAGGCCTCCTATCCACGTGAAGCCCCTTTGCCGCACTTGTCTTCTCCGTGCCGCCATCGCTCCACCATCTCCAAGTTTCCCGAGCTTCCATTTAGCTCTGTAACTTCCACTTAGTCCCTAGGGCCTGGCACACGCTGGTTGTCGCCGCGGAGCCGTACATCGCTGTTTGCACTTTTGCCGTAAGAGTCACCTGTTCATCTCCGCCAGCCGCCAGCATGCAGCTGCTCACCCGCGAGACCACATGCTTATGATGCGCAAGACTATTGCGAGCTAATGCATCAAGCGGCGGTGGCGTTTTTGCCGCGCCGTATTAGGACAGTGCATCGTAGCTTAGTCATTTGCGCGTTAACCCAATCATTAGCTATTAAATATCGTCTTAGCCGCCCCAATGTGTCGCTTACAAGTGGGACCTTGCACAAATCCAAAGACACCGATTTTTAAAGCCACGAGACCGCGTGTGGACCCGTGGCATTAAACACGTGCTAAGAAAATCAAATGAACTAGAAACAATCTGGACCGCCGATGCGAAAGGGACGGGTTGGATTTGTGAGACATTCGGACCGCCCTATTGCACTTCGATGGGACCGTTGGATCTTGATCCAACGGCTCGCGATCCTAGCTTTGGGATGTGCGTGTGTGCGCCTCGCATGATGGTCACGACGAGCGGGCCTGCTGGTCGATGATCATGCTAGCGCTGCACTCGTGAGAAAAGTAGCAAATGTTTGTAAAATCCAAAACCCTTTTCTTACACACCTTGAAAAATATGTATAACTTCTAAAATGCATAACTAAATCATTTCAACTCCAAATTGATGAAACCATACTGAAATTTACATTCTTAATGTACTTCCTATCAAAATTAGTTTCATACATGTCTCTGTAGCAGAGGGCTTTAATTGGAAATTTATTCATTAAAATCATTATCTCTACAATAGGAAAATGGATGAAATCTTTAAAAATACATAAGTAAGTATTGGAAACTCCAAAACAGTGAGACCACTTTTGATAATTTTCATTTTCAGTGAACTTAATTCTAAAAATGGTCTCCACCTTACCTCACACGAAACTATATTTGGGAGGATATAATCTTTAACTCTATTATTGTTATACTATAAAAGGTGATAACTTTGAAAATACATAACTAAATCATAAAACTCCAAAAGTACAAACTCAACTGTTTTAACTTATAATTATATTGCCTATTTATCTATGTAATCCATGTACTCACTTCATCGTTCTACAAAATTTCACTTCATAATTAAATTACATAATGACTGACTTATTGAAATCAAATTCAAACCATTATAACTTTCATATACTAAATCAAAATGAAATAATTCTTTCACCAGAAATCATTTAAAATCATGATCTAACTACTGTAGAAAAATCATGCATTTTTGAGCATTTTGGTTTTTGAGTTGTTTTCTCGGTATTTATTGGATGTTATAATTATATAGATCCCGAGCATATTGATATCGACACTTATGCTACCGAGAGCGAGCAGCTACTGTACCAGCAAGGCAAGCATCATTTGAACTTTCTTTTGTATCATATTTGATCCCAGTTTTGGTTAAGATAGTGCAATGATAATTGCTTGCATGCTATTTTGATTATGTCAATATTTTTGTGATGTGTAGTTTAGATATGTCCTATGCTTGAGGTTAATCTTGAATTATGCCAACTCCTATATGCTTAAGATAGGATGTGTGAATTATGGGTTGTAGAATTGCTTAGCCATGCAAGTCTAGATACGGTAGTTCGATCGTCGGGAATAACCCAGCGGTTTTGGGATACACACAACTCTTACTTTATGTTTTTACTTCAGATCATTGTAGCTGTTTTATGAGTTAAACTTTGTCATTTTTAAATGAGCTTTGGTCCGGACAAGTGTTGGTTAGTGATGGTGCCTTGTGCACGAGCATTGGGTAAGTGGAATGACTTGTCTGGACAATTGAGGACCGAACTTTGGGTACCTCATCGTTCAAGCAACACTCGTCGCCACACGCGTGTATGGGTGCCATATGGTTAAGTAGGGGAGGGTTTTATTGTGTTAAGTCCTTGGTGGTGTAAGGGCATAGCGACCGTGAAATCCTATGTTCTTTGAGGAGCCGATGTAATCCTTTATAGTGTGCAAGGAGCACCAATTCTTTTGTTTTGATTGCATCGGTATTTCCAATATAACTTGTGAGCCCCTAGCAAGGGCTATCGACGCTTGTACTAGGCAAGGAACCATCTCACAAGGGGACTTAGCTCAATAGGGCTTTCTTGCTGAAAATGATCTGTATCTTGATTTACCCGCCGGCATACCATAGGAAGTGTGCTATTTCGCAGGCCTCTGGAGGCTTACGGGCTAATCAAGTCGTGTGGGTAAAGTAGTACACCCTGCAGGGTATTAATCTATTCGAATAGCCGTGTCCACTGTTATGGACGACCGCTTGAAATTTGTGGTGCTTATTGTTAGACTTTTAATTAAAATTGTGGTTGAACTTGGTATTCGCCATGAACGGGTTGTTCATGTGTTTAGTACATCAAAGTGGGCTGCCACTTTGGTCTTTGTATGATTCAATTGTTTATTATCTGAAATGCTTTACTATCTGCTTTATTTCTACTTCAAATCTGATTTTAAATGGGCACATGAAAACTAGTATGTGTAGGATGTTAATTGTTGCGTCTCTTTCAGAAAACTAATCAATATGGGTCATCCTTTGAATGACCCTTATGCATAACTATTTTTATTTGTGTAAGACTTGCAGTACACTTGTACTCACCGGATGTTTGTTGGCCTTTTCGGTGAGGAAGGTTATGATTATGATGATCTCGCTAGTATTGACTTGGGTGACACTAATGAGTAGGGTGCTACCATTTAACTCCCAGTCGGTTGCCGATGGGTGATGGGCATACCACTGCTGGTCTTTTGCTTTATTTATTTACTTCCGCTGCTACTTGGTACTTCACTTGAATTTGGCCGGTCGGTCGTTTGTAATAAGCTGTAGACTATGACTATTACGCAGTATGTCTTTTTATCTCTTGTTGTATGCGTTGTATGGATGTAATCAACGTTGGATGAGGGTATGAGTATATTGGTCGTTGATCTTGGGAGCCAATATAAGTCATACTCGTTGTTGATGAATTCTCATTTAACTCACTAAGTGTAGTGCTTCGGATCGAAAGAGAATCAACAATCATGTAGTGTTCGCAAAGGAGCAGCGCGCATGATCGTTGAGGCTCTAGTATTCGGATAAGCCTCTCACTTGGATAGAGTTAAATTGGAATTCATTTACCGGAGACCCATGATTATGTCCCTAAGACCTTGTTTAATCTCGGTCTTATGGAGATAATTACCGGGGTCCCCACACATGCCGCTGATTACGTGTAACTGAGTAACAATCCCTAACATCGGAATCAACAGAGAAGATGAGTACAAGCATATGCAAACTGGAGGAAAAAAAACTTTGTATGTTCAAAAGCTCAAGAATTTAAGGTGGACGTTCGGAGCCATCTTTGAAAGAAAAAAAAGGAGCAATAAGACAAAGTTGGTGCAAGCAAAGTTGATTTCTAAAGTCGGATTAGGGTAATTCCAAGCAGCAGCCCTTGACGAGGTTAGGACAAGAGATCTGAAGACTTAAAATTTATCGTATGTTCCACCCATTGCAATTCGTTGAATTTTCTTGGATTTGCTATCTTAATCATAGAAGGAAAAATAAAGTTACAATTTCTTATAATAATAATCGTGTGATTTCAAAATCAGCATTTGTATCATACTAAAATCCTGATGGATTCAAATTGTACATATATTTCTATTTATGAAGTATTTTAAAGTCTAAAAGCTTTCATTTAAACGGTGTGCTGTTCACAGTGGATGCTAGCCGATTAATCACATATGTACGAGAGCTGATACAATTGTATAAGAATACAACTATATTTTCATCGTAAGCATCAAGGTTATCAAAATTGTGATTATGGATCGGATCAGAGACACTCCGGTAGGATCGTATTTTAGGATCGAATTGTAGAATCCAATATTCTACTTGATTGTACCAAAAAAAATACATTTTTCAATGTGTTGTTTATTCTAAGAGTGATATGAGTGTTTATTTGGTTATTTGACATCTAATTTGATTGATAAATGTCTAAATAGTAGTTTGGATTCCATGTCATTCAGAGCTACAACTAAAATATTGATTTTAACAACATTACCATTACCTAAACATTTTACATAAAAAGTAGTCAATGATCTAAGATTGATCGTACGAATGAATGTTGGGGACTTTTCTTGAGTTAGATCCACTTAGAAAAAGATACAAGGATTTAGACATGTTTAAGCCTTCTCCTTAGAGAACAATAATCCAACTCATGTATTGTTGTATTGACTATGTTTTTACATCCGAGAAGAAATCACTAGAATAAGGGCTTATTGACTTCTGTTTGTTGTCTCCAATTGCTCTGCCCTGATGTCCATTGACTTTATCCCTTATATAGTGCGCGAAGGGGTAGCAGTTGTTCCATCCAAGAGACACCTCAATGTTTGATGAAATGTGTATGTTAATGGGAGTTATTGTTAGAAAGACCACATTCTACGTCGTCTTGCAGTTATGTCAGAGACAGATGTCAGAGACAAAAGCTTAATACGTACAGTTATCCTGGAAAATAGTAGTGCACATTAACTACCATGTGTATCAGACGCAGCGCATAAGAGTCCCTAATCGATTGGGCCCACATGTATGTAGGCTTTGTTGACTATAGTGTGGTCGTAATTGATCTAGTCGTAGTAAGACTCATAATCATGAGGTGGTCGTAGTAAGACTTATGTTCATGAGGTGGTCGTAGGAAATCTGAGAACCATATAGGGTGGTCGTAGTAAGACTTACGACCACCCAGTTAAGCTTTTCCCCTCAAGGGGTATACTTATGAATAACATGATGATATTGCTATCTATAATAATAATTATAGATAAACAACTTAATTAATTGAGGATTATTAGATCTTTGTCAAAAGTAAAATAAATAAATAAATAAAATAATTTTTATTATTCCAAACCTCCTAATCTTAATGTCTAACCCACTAATTACTTACTACTTATCATACAACTTGAATTGAGAGATAGCACACAACCAAACACCTAAACCTTTTATAATTTGAGGTGATGCGTGATTTTATACGATTCTACCACGATGCTACCATAACTCTACCGCGATTCTACCTGATTCTATCTAATTCTATGACTAGGAGCGCAATTCTACTACGATTCTACTAGGTGCGATTTGGATCGTATTGGTGTTGTAGGATTGTAGAATCGTACGATTCTACAACTAGAGTCACAATTTTAACAATCTTGGTAAACATCAAAGTTATATAACAAGTATGTTTCGATATAAACACAACCAGCGTAGTATAAGTACGTTGCTTGGCTCGAGCGTCCGCGTGGCGATCATCTGATTCCCAAAACAGAGTACACTATTCGGAGAACACAGCTAAATAGGAGGCTTAACTATGCATTACATGGATACATCTCAAATCTCAATCACGCTTATTCAGATATACTAGCAACCTGTAATTCTTTTATTTACAGGTCGTGGCCGTCATGCCGGAGATGTACTATCATTTCTTTGATAGTTTTCGAGACTTGTCTGGAATCTCAGCTGGATGATCGATGGTGGCAATCAAGGCGGGCCCTGGCCGGAGCAACCTTCAGGCGGGCAGTTCGGCGGCCAGCCAAAGAACGGCGGCGGGCTCTACGGGCAGAACGGACGGCGACAGATCGGCGGCGGAGGGAAAGGACGTTTTGGAGCTAAAAAAGAAAAGTGCATCTGTTGATTAGGCAACTTACATGGGCCATCATTGCACGTACAACGCGCATACATGCCCTTGCATGTGCGCGGGTGATCATGTAAAAGCAAGGACTACTCACCAGGAGGGGTGGCCGGCAACAGCGGTGAAGGAGACAGCGGCGGGCGCCGTGGGCAGAACGGATGGGGACAGATCGGCGGCCGTGGGGGGAAAGACCGTTTCGGAGCTGCAAAACGAAAAGTGCATCTGTTGATTAGGCAACTTCCATGGGCCACCACTACATGTACAACGCGCATACATGCCCTTGTATGTGCGCAGGTGATCATGTAAAAGCAAGGACTATTCACGAGGAGGGGTGGCCGGCAACGGCGGTGGAGGAGACGGCGGCGGGTGCCGCGGGCAGAATGGACGGAGACAGATCGGCGGCCGCGAAGGGAAAGGCCGTTTCGGAGCTGCAAACCGAAAAGTGCATCTGTTGATTAGGCAACTTTCATGGGCCACCACTACACGTATAACGCACATACATGCCCTTGCATGTGTGCGGGTGATCGTGTAAAAGCAAGGACTACTCACAACGAGGGGTGGCCGGCAACGGTGGTGGAGGAGACAGCAGAGGAGGAGACGGTGGCGGAGGAGACGACAGCGGAGGTGACGACGGCGGGCGCCGCGGGCATAATGGGGAGACAGATCGGCGGTCGTGGAGGAAAGGTCGTTTCGGAGCTGCAAATGAAAAGTGCATCTATAGATGAGGCAACTTCCATGGGCCACCACTGCACGTACAACGCGCATACATGCCCTTGCATGTGCGCCGGTGATCATGTAAAAGCAAGGACTACTCACAAGGAGGGGTGGCCGGCAACGGTGGTGGAGGAGATAGCGGAGGAGGAGACGGTGGCGGAGGAGACGACAGCGGAGGAGACGTTGGCGGGCGCCGTGGGCATAATGGGTGGAGACAGATCGGCGGCCACGGAGAAAAAGGTCGTTTCGGAGCTGCAAAACGAAAATTGCATCTGTAGATGAGGTAACTTCCATAGGCCACCACTGCACGTACAACGTGCATACATGCCCTTGCATGTGCGCCGGTGATCATGTAAAAGCAAGGACTACTCACGATGAGGGGTGGCCGGCAACGGCGGTGGAGGAGATGGTGTCGGGAGGAGGCAGGAGGGCTGCGCCGGAACGTGCAGGCAGAAGTGGCCGCTCGTGGTCGCCAGCCAGAGCACCACGGCGAGCTGCAGGAGCGCGAGGAAACGGCCAGGTCTCAGCTGAGCCATCATGCACGTACGTACGCGCCAACACTCACTGAGCACTAAGCTTTGCCTGCTCGTGTTTGATCGGCTCGCGTGCCTGGTGCAATTTATAGAGGCGAGAGACGGCGAAAGATCACACAGGATTTCTTATCATTTGATTAGTATGCTTGGTGGTATTAGTGTTGGACCCAGGATTTTAGGATGGATATTCGGAGTAAATAAAATATTGTTCAATGGGAAAAGTAAAGGTACACTATAGCAAAAAGCAAAGTATAAATTATTCGTATTATGGAAATTTAGTATCCGGGACTTAGGAATTAGGGAATGAGGCTGTCTCTGTCCTGATCAGCAGGAGTGCTGTCGTCACTGTATCCATAGCGCAATGCTCCCCGCTATAATATCTTTACGATATAGCTGCTAGAAATTGTATGGATCGGAGTAGTAGTAATTCTGCGTGTGCTTAGACTTTGCATATATGGCAATGACACCACTACTCCACGAGCATTGGCTGTCTCTGTCCTGATCTGCAGGAGTGCTGTCGTCACTGTATCCATAGCTGCTTTTTGCCTGCATCCTCGTGCATAGCACCGGCCGTCGGGTTCACTCGTTAGTGTATATAGCTGTCTGTTGTAGCTTCTCGATCTCTAATCGACCGATCATCTCATCATGCATCCCACTGTGCGCATTCTGCAGGTCTGTAGCGGAACTAGAATTTCGTCACATCCTCCCAGGCTTAACATAGAGAGCTAGAGACCACTACTACTTAAGTTGGAAAGAAAGATTGCTACCTGGGCTTAACTAGACTTAGCACGGATGAACATCTCATGACCCGGGCTAAAGCTTGGCTGCCATAGGCCTAGATTGGCCCGTGCGGCATGTCACTTCTCATGCGTATGCATGCGTCGATTATAGTACAAATTAAGACGATTAATTATGTACAGTGAGACTACGACTGGTCGATCGATGAGGAAGCTAGTGCGGTAAACCCGACGTCCAGTGCGATGACGATGCAGGCAAAGGCAGCGACCGTCGATGGATCCGACGACGACGACAGCCCTACAGATCAGGACGGAGACGGCCAATGCTCGTGGTGCCATTGCCAGCGATCATCGATGGCCTGCCTGAAACCATTTATGTGTGGTAGCATATGCAAATTGTAAATATTTAGCAAGGACACGTGTGCAGAATGATCCTGTCGTCCAAAAAACGGACACGCTGAAATGCCATACAGCTAGCTTGGTATGCCGTCTATAGCTACATAAGTAATGCCGCACGATCGATCGAAAGAACTGCATGCGAGAGTTCGATTACGGAACTAGCTAGCAGATCAGGATCCTCCAGCGTTGCTACTAGCAACCGCAGAGGTGCACAGTATCCTTTGCATTAATACTCCTCAGCCATTAGATAGAATGCGGACAGATGAGATCGGTCGCACAGCACAATCTAAACAATGTTTTGATTGTACAGTGATTTACCACAGTAAATGCTTCTTTGGTTTGGTCGTGCTGTGAATCACTGTTCATACACTGAAATCATTGTGCGCGAGCTAGTTAGTTAACATAATGGAGTGTACGAACAGCTTGCTATATATAGCCGAGGGGTGGACACGAAGCTCGGCTAGCTCGGTCAAATTGAAAGTACTGAGCTGGGTTGCGTTGGCTTGTAAAGATCTTGTACGTACCAGATGAAAACGTGTCTCGACCGTCTTGGTTAATTTGGTGGCGAGCTAGAGATGCTTGCGAGTACGTAGCTTGCAAGGCATATACACTGCGATCAACCGAGTTTGGACATGGTTTAGAAGTTGAAAGTGTTTAAACTCGATCTATATATGCCACACGAGCATCAATACATGCATGTACTGACAGCATAAAAAAAAACGGGTAGAAAAGAAGAAGCACTTCATCGGTAAAAGAAAAGGAAGAAGTAGAAGAAAGATCGATCAAAAAGAAAAAAAAAAAAAAAGGAGAAGAAGAAGCACTACAAAGGAAGAGGAAAAGGAGGAACAGCAGAAGCGAATGCCTTGATCTGACCCAGGGGGCCGGGAGAACTATTAATCTGCAGAATGCAGTGGGGTGCTCAAGTAGCGGTCGCTTGGTGGTCTGGCGGTAGTGTGGAGACCCGGCGACGAGGTGGTGACGCGGTCAAGCGTCGCCTAGCTCTCAACCACGGGCCACGGCCACGATTCGTGAAAAGAGCGGCGGCTAGTGTTGGCCTCGAGGGGGACAGAGAAATTGCGAAGTTAGTAAATCAACCGTTGACGGGAATTTTCGCGTACGGAATGCATGTATACGGGGTAAATCAAGAATGTTTTTTTCTATTAGGATGGTACCCGTGCGTTGCAACGGAACTCTGAAAGAGAATGATACCTCACTACTACAGACATGGTCATCACAGACGGCTCGTAGCCTTCATTACAGACGGTTTTTGAATCGTCTGAATTTATGTGTCTGTGATAACAGAAAGTTATCACAGACGGTTATTTATGAACCGTCTGTGATAATCACAACACAAACGGTTTTTTGTCGAAACCGTCTGTGAAGACCTACTATCACAGACGGTTTCTACTAACAACCGTCTGTGACATGTCGGATATCACAGACGGTTCTTTTTACTAACCGCCCGTGATTGGAGACAATAACAGACGGTTAGTAAAAAGAATCGTCTGTGATATCCGACATATCACATATGGTTATTAGTGGAAACCGTCTGTGATAGTAGGCCTTCATAGAATTTTTTTTTCTGATTTCGGCTAGCCTCAGGAATTGCTAACCATACTCTCTGAAAACAAGCAAGCAGAAAACAGTTAAATCGCAGATGAATCAATTGTTGACAACTCAAAGTGATCATTTACAACTCAAAATCAATTACAAAAGAATATGTTCAAGTATTGTCGCTAGAGTTACAATTGAATTACAACTACTCAAAGTGAATTACAATTGAATCAATTGTTTGAAGGTCGTTCATCGGTGCCGACGGAGTGAAACTCTCTGCTGGTGTTAACGATCTCCGTCTTGATGAAGTCGCAGAGCATCCCTCGAACCTCCGAGATCTCGCTCATAATGAATACATCTAAATCGAGTATCATACCTTGTCGCTAGCAGGAGTAAAGTAGTAAGCATATATATTTAAATTTATAATTAGAAAATAATTATTACGAGATTGACAAACCTCCGGATCATTCATCTCAGCACTCATGATTTTACTGCATATAACAGTAAACGTAGAATGCACATAGGTGACCTTATTTTTGCTAGTGGCACTGTAAAAATAGAATTACATATATAGGTATAGTCAGATCGAGACGTATTATTACGAAATATAATATAGGATTATTGTGTTGTAGCGCGTACCGAAAATTACGTTATGTGTTGCAATGTGGCGCTCGATTCCTTGTGCGTCCCTCCCTTGGCAACATAGGTGTTGAACGACCTACGTGATTCTAAAAAGTTATCCTCAACCATTTCGAATGAAGAAAGACTACAATAGAGTTATTTATGGAGAAAATGAGCATACTTGTCAAGTATTCCTTACATAAGGGTGAAGTCGTGGTTTTTGTTGGGTAGAGAATTAAGGTATATTACCTTGTTTCTCTTTGGTACAATGACTAAAAGGATCCATGGAACCTACTCATGTATGTCGTTATAGTCATTAAACCTAATTTAGTGTTGCGTATAAAGTATAAATAAAATTTATATAGCAAGTAGTGAAGCACTTACTTCGGTTGTAGGGTACCAAAGATATCTAGTCCTTGTCACCCCGAGTAAGCAATCCACATCGTTATGTATTTCACGACGTAGGATGCGTCTTAGGTGATGCATTGCTCAGAGACCAAGTGTGGGTCGAGGAAACCCATCGGTTCTCGCCGTCGTCGGGCATTTTTCATCATGTATCTATACATAAGCAATGAGTTGTGATATTTATCAGTATTATGTGAATGTAGAATTTGATTGTACACACTTACAGTGTCCAACATCGTAAAAACAAGGCGTTGAGGGCATTGAGGTTGAATAGGCCGAATAAGTCGTCGAAGTCCACGACGAAGTGGCCCAGCTCGTGGAGGAAATGCTCCTTCATGTATCTGATGGCGATTCCAGTATCGCAACCCTTCTCTTTGGTCTTCCACATGTACTAGACATGTAAAGACTGGCAACCTACTCCAGTGTGGGCTAATACTGTGTCGGGGGCCAACGGACTTCTGAGGGAGTATTTCCCGGGCTTGGGAGGTGCCTTAATGTTCTTCGATTTCGATTTGGCCTTAACGACTCGCCCGCTACACATCTTCCTGTGAGATGACTCGGGAACCGATACGGCGACACGTTTTACTTGTTCTTTTGGCGTCTTCTCCACGAGAACCAATGAGTCGGCCTTCTGAAGCTAAGGTTGAGGTGGAGTCATCGAGGGTCCTGTTGGAGAGGCATGATCATGTCGAGATCGCGGCACTGTAGGGTCAAGGGCGATGTCCTTCTTGGGCCACTGGATAAAACTGTACATGGCATCCCTCAGTGTTCTGATGTCTTCGTTTGGGCGAATCTCCAGCAGGATGGATATGAAATTGTCATGTACCATGTCCACTTGGACCTTAGCGTAACCCTCCGCCAGCTGGGTACCGTGCAGCACAGTCCCTTCCTAGTATGGATACGCCATCCTCCACCCAGCCTCAATAGAAATGGACCCAACCAACCTCACTTGGAGCTTGCAGGGCGTCGACTCTTACAAAATGATACAAAATTAGCTACGACGTTCTATAGGTCTATCTTTGGAGCATTCTAGAGATGTACATTACCTTGATGTCATCGATAGGTAATTGGATGTTGGCATGTTCAGAATTTTGCGTGGACGCGACGCTACTCTGATGTTGAGGAGGACTGGCTCCCAAAATAAAAGGGGCGGCTTGCGAGTGGTTGAGGTGTTGATTCACTTGATCCTACAATCTTGTTATCTGTCCTTTAAATTTTGCAGTGAGCTTCGCATTAATCTCCTCTACCAACCGGTCCTCGCACTCGGCCTTGGATCTCTTCCTACTCCTATACGTCTCGGAGTCGTCTTGGAATCCCTCCCTCCAAGGTACGTAAACCCTAAGGACTTACGTGTGACCTAGGTGTGTGGATATCATGCGGATATGCTCACGATCTTAAGGTGATGTTACAATTGGCAATTGCACTTTTGGTTTGTTGTTTCTCGTGTTTTCGGCAAAGATCTATTTGACTGTCAGGTTCAGGCGGTCTGACCGGTGCTCAAGGAGCGGTCAGACCGACCAAGGCGGTCTGACCGGTCTTTTGGAGAATTGATTTTGGGATAAGTCATATCCATGTTTATCTTTGCATGTATGATGCATATTGCATATTTTCACTGACGTGTGTCAAGTTGTGAAGAACTTGTTCCCAGAGACGATTTTTTTGTCTATTGCTGTGCAGGTGTCTTGAAGGTCAATGACGGTCAACGGCGAGAGGATCGGGACTAAGCTTAGAGAGCTGAGGTCCAGAACGATCATGGATGCCGGGTGAGGTCAAGTGACTCAAGCGTGGCGCAGAATGGACGAGGATGATCGAACGGGCAATTCGATGCAGCTGGTTGGATCAAGCGGCGCGGGGGTCGGTGCAAGTGCCTTGGTGGTTCCGGTGGGATCCGGACGGGAGAGACTTACCGACATGATGAGAGCCGTTGATCAACCTACACGTGGCGAAGTAGGCGGTTGCTTCGACAGGATGGGACTCGATTCTTGGAGAAGGATCGAGAAGGGGTATTTTGGTAATTTCACCAAATACCGTCTTTGTGACTTTTGGCTAAACCACGGCGCGAGACGACGCAAGGTGAAGTGGTTTAGGTAAATCGAAGATGAAGACGGCGCTTTAAAATACGTGCGTATGTGTCCCGTTTGTTGTTGGGCCTTAACGGGAGCCCATTAGGGTTAACTCTTCTAGAAACTAGGCCTCTCTATAAATAGGGGGTGTGCTGGACAGCCACCTTAAGGACTTCATTTTGTAAACCCTAGCTTGGTTTTAGGGACTTAGAGAGAAAGAGAGAGGTTTAGGATTCTAGGGAGATGAGTTGATTGTGTGCTCATGGATTGAGCTCTTGTCCTCCTTGAGGGAGTGGCTGTAACCAGCAACAATCACGAATCAATCCATGGATGATTTTCCAAAGATGTGTCTCTTTGTGTTCTTTCTTCTTGTTTTGTGATTTTTGAGTCCATCTTTGATCTTTTGGTTTTTGGTTGATCTCTTGCCCTCTTCTACCTTGCTGTGATGTGTGGGAATACATCTATGATCATCTAGACTATCCATCTCCCATGAAAGTGTTGAATCAAGTTTTTCATTTTTGTTTGGTTTTGAACCTTCCTTCGGTATAACAGAAAAAGGTCAAAACTTTAACGTGAATCTACTCAATCGCTTCGTGGAATAGATTCTTAATATCCTTAGGAAGGTGTGTTCAAATTTTGATCAGGTTTGGCAGTGTAGATCAAAAGTTAGATCGATTTTTGTTTCGGTTTTCGGGCTATTCTTCTGGTCTGTCTCTGCTCATCATCGGGAGAAGTCCGACCGCCTGAGCACGGCCCGACAGATCCTACCGATCGGTGCCGAGTCTGCCGGTCAGACCACTTAGCTCTGCCTGCTATGAGCTTTTTGGGATTTTTGCTTTGAGGATAATTAGATTCGCACAAGGCTTCCTTTGTTTAGATATCTTGATCTTCTTAGCTTTCATAGCTATTGGAGAAAAGTTAGTGTTGAATTTAATTTAGGTGAAATTTGAGAAAGCGTCTATTCACCCTCCCCTCTAGTCGTCTTTTCGGTCCTACAAGGAATTTGTTAGAAAGTGGTTTAGGTAATAATAAATTTGTCAGAATCGATGGCGAATCAACTTGTATAATTTGAAATACCATGCAACTTACCAACTACAGTTTTTAGGCACGTGTCCATGTAGAATTGTTATGTTTGTGGGCAAAGCCGGTCAACATCCACAAGACGACAAAATAAAGGATTAGTTTGAGTAAATTAGGATAGTTGAGTAGTAATTGTATCAAAGTCTGGTAGTAAATTAGGATAGTTGAGTAGTAATTGTATCATAGTCTGGTAGTAAATTAGGATAGTTTGAATAGTAACTGTATCAGAGTCTAGTAGTAAATTATGATAGTTTTAGTAATAATTGTATCAGAGTCTGATATTAAATTGTGATAGTTTGAGTAGTAACTGTATCAGAGTCTTAGGTAAAAACATCATAAAACTAAAAGATCCCTAGTTCAATACAGGTCATCCAAGACTTGAAGATCCTCATCTTGCACCTCACTTCAATAATTGCATTGGTGCAGTAGATGGCACACATATAGCTATCATTGTGCCTAAGACAGACTAGATTACCCACATCGTCCACCATGGTTATGCTACATAGAATGTGATGGATGTCTATGAGTTCGACATGAGGTTCACATTCATTGTAGTTGGATAGCCTGGAGCTGCACATGATTCTTGCATATTCAACAATACTCTCTCCAAGTATTCAGATTATTTTTCACATCCTCCTGAAGGTAATTCTTTTTGTCTTTTATGTGAGCAATTTTTTTTGCCATCCGCTCATTCAATGTTTGACACTTCATTCTATGTGTAGAAAAATATTATCTTGTCGATGCGAGATACCCTAATTGAAAGGGATATATAGCTCCATACATAGGGCAAAAGTGTCATGTCCTGGAATGGCAAGGGGTTGAGCTCCAAGTGGGAAGGAGTAGTTCATTTTTTTCACTCTTCTCTTCGTAATATGATTGAACGATTCTTTGGTGTGTTGAAGATGAAATGGAAAACACCTTAGATGGTCGTCTTTTTCAAAGGTGCGATGAGGACGAGGATTACATGCCACGAGCTGCTCAACAAGCATCATCTGCACGGCTTTGTGAAAAAGACATGTCAGTGGATGATGAGGACCTAGGTGCTTTTCGTGATTTCATTGTCGATTCTTTGATGGCTAATCTCTCTAGAAATGTGTTTTGCTATATGACCTTTTGTTGGTAGTGTTCAACTTTTGGATATGATTGGATGTCACACCTTGTGTAGCTAGTATTGCTTTGTATAAAGAAAATATGCATTTTACCTTCTAAATACGATATTTTATGTTGCAAATTATTGCTGAATTTTTCATAACTCGGTAAAATTAAGTTGTTTAAGCAATATTTCCACAAAAGAATAAAAAATAACCATATTTACACTAAATCAGCATACAAACATACCTTTAAAACCCTCAAATGTATTTTAGACATTTCATCATCCATCCACAATTGCGACCTAACAAAAGTCAAAGCATCAAACGGACTCTCAAAAAGCTACATGCATCGATTACAACTACTTTTCAACTCGAAAGCCAAAAGCACTTTTAGAAAAGTTATAACTCCGCCATACATAGCCCTATTATGTTCCTCGGCCGGTTACTTGTTCTATTCACTTATTCACTCCCCGCCCGCCATGGACACGGAGAGTAGTGGTTCTGAATTGGATCCCAATATGTATGTCCTTCAACTCCTAAGCACGTGTGCTGAGTTGAGACTAAACATCGTTTAGAATGGATTAAAACAGAGGATTAAAACAAAAAAATGTTCTATTGCAACATGATTTCCTGTCTTAGTGCGTCTATCCACTAGGCATCCATTATTGGAAATTGATCCTCTATAATGAAGGTCTCAATGTAGAGGATATATAATAGTCGCTATTAGAAGACGGTCTCTACTGTCTGATCAAAAAACAAATGTTCAAATTAAAAGTTACAATGTTTTGTTACAGTCAATATTTCACTTTTCTACAGTATTTCTATGAATACTGTTGCCTTCTTGGTACTATCTACTCGCGCACAAATCATTGTTCATACAAAGGATCCTTTGCATTACAATGGAGGATCTGGATCCTCCATTATTGGCTTTTGTTTCAAGATATTTGCCTTTCCCTGTTAACTTTGAAGAATTTGCACTCAAAATTTCCCACTTTAACCTAAAAATTTCAACTTCAACTTGCAACTCATGAATTTTGAAAATTATCAATACCATATTTGAAAACTATTAACTCAAATTCAGGATTTTCAACTCGAATCGAAAATTTTCTACTAAAAATTTGAAGTTCAACTCAAGATTTCCTATTTCCACCTAAAAATATCAAATTTCAACTCAAAATTTTAGGTGGGGATGCATGCCAAGCTCAGTGAAAAGGATGGGGAGAAGTAATCGAGGGACGACCGACGATCCATTAAGTAGTGGCGGAGCTAGAAAATTTTTATTGGGTGTGCACATTTTACAGACAAGTGTAAAGCTTACACGATAGATTCATAATATCGTAAATCCATTACAATTAATTAATAATTGATCTTCTATACTATTTCTCAATTTGTTCTTCGTAAGATCCATCTCTGAAAAATACTCTTTCAACATCGTCACTGCCGGTAGAAGCACTACCAATTTGAGAAGCAAATACATCAACTTGTAAATTTCTTGTTTTTTTCAACAAGCTTAACAGAAAGCTCACCAAAATTCATTAGATCCTTAAGAGAATTGTTTCTCTTCGTATTCGAAGGATTCGAATTGCTCTACATTCACATATCACAGCAAGAACAAGCGGACAACTCCGATTTCTAGTCATCTTTCACATTTCACTAATCCCAAATTCTTAAATCGGCACATCCCAAGGAAGAAAAGACAAAGGAGGGTTTACCTACACGCGCCACTCCCGCCTGCCGTACCGCGCCACCAAGGTGCCACCGCGCAAGAAACCTACGAGACGCTACTAGGGTTGGATGGCGCAAACTCGATGGAAGAAAGGCGAAACACAACCACAGTCGTGTTGTCACCTGCGCGCCGTCGACCATGCCCTAGCTGCACCGCATCACGCCCTAGTAGCACCAGCAGCACGATGGTCCGAGAAGTGCCGTAGTCTATGCACTCACCCAAGCGCCACACCGCGGCCGCACGAAGTGCGTTGCGCCACGCGCACGACGTGGTGGTCTCGGTATTCAATCGGCTCGTACTCAAGTCAATGTCCGGATGGCAAATTGGGTATTGGCAAGGAGACCTTAAGGCATACGTTGTAGGTTGGTGTGGGCTTTTAGGCATTAGTTGCCAAGCCACCCAACCCATCTTTGCATCTCACACGGCGTCATGATACAATAGCTTTATCTTCCTCCGGTGCCTATCTCTCCTTTTGCGACCTCCTCCTGTGTTTTCATGCTGAACAATCCGCCACTACATACCGCTTTCCGATTATTACCCAAATTTTAGCCGTCTTGGTACACACGGCACCCTACCTAGCTCCGCCTATGCCATTAACGTCGGTCTCCGTCTTGGAGCGAAGAAAATTAGTGGGTATCATGCCTCTCTAGCTAGTCCCCGTGGAATTCTAGTGGGCGCATGTCATGCAACACATCTCTCGCATCTTTCTCCGGATAGTCGAGAGGTGGCGGCGATGGCGATAAATAAAACCCAACATCATACATACCAAGCTCGGTGAAAAGGATGGGAGAAGTAATCGTGGGACGACCCACGATCCATTAAGGTCTGGTCTCCGTCTTGGAACGAAGAAAATTAGTGGTTATTGTTGGGAAACCATGGGCCTGACCCTGCAGTCGGCCCATTAGTGGGCGCCCCATCCCAAACCCTAGCAGGGTCGTAGCCTATAAATAGGGGGTGCTATTCATTGTAAAGGATTGATCGATGGATGAAGGAATAAAGAGAAACAAGAAGTCCCCCTACATCTCTGTGTTCTATCTCTTATTCTGTTCTTGTTGTTCATGCATTGTTCTTACGATTCTATACTTGTCTACGAGGTAATCGCTCGGACTGGACTCGCCAGCGACGGTTCCTCAACACGTTATCAGCACGATCGACTCTCCTCGCATCGAAAAGGTAACCGTCGATGAACGACACTCGTAGATTGAATCATTTTTCTAGATTGCTTTCAATTCTGCAAATTTAGCTTTCTAGATTGGTTTCCTACGGTGCAAATCCGCTCTAATCTACCGCGAGCCGACTTGAAGTCGCCGGCCAAGCCGATCGGTGGATTGCATGAAAGAGTAGATGATGATTGTACCGTAGGTAATAGATGCAATCGCATGAAAGGCACCATGTGCAATGGCACCGCCTGCAAGCGGCTGTCACTACCTCCGCGATACGTTACCGGTCGGCATAGTCCGCCATCACGTACCGCCACGGAGGCAACGACAGTGCCACGCGGCAAGCACGCACATGACGACATGAAGCCGTGCCTCCGTTGCAATCTCGTTTTACACTGCATTGCATCACATCACATATGAATTATATGAACAGATTACTTGCACGTAGAAATCGGCCCGAAGCCATACCACGTCGCGCCGACTCTGCACGGTCGAGCTGCGCCGCGCGCTACCACTGACGGCCTCCCGAAGCCGGTTGTCGCGCCGCCACGCACGGCCACGCCGTTCGGACCTATATGCACGCACTGCGGCTCAGTTTCAGCACTGCACGTCGAAGAATCTGCGCATACATGCATGCTGTAATCTCACGTGATGACTAGAAAATGCACAGATTGTATACAGCCGAGAGGAGGTAATGGGCTAATAAAGCGGCTGCATGGAAGCAGTGTTAATTGCGGTTGTACAGAAGTGCGCCTGCAAGCGCGGCTCCCACACGCGCACACGCCCCGCACGGCGATGCTCGCATGCACGCTCACCGGCCGCGACGCCTCCAGTCGCCCATAGCCGCTATAGCACGGCGCCCATGAAACCGAAGCCCGCACTGGCCGTGTGAGCTCATCGTGCGCGCGAAGCCGTGCCTCGCGCGGGCCGCCGCGACGCATCGTCGGCCCTCGGCGCTCTCGACCTCGCGCGCAGCGCGCGAGTACTACCGCCTCGTGTCGCGCCTCGTCCCGCGCCACCGCGGCGCGGCCACGCTGCGCCATGGAGCATGCGTGCGCTCAAAGCATTGCGCGCCGCCACCTCTGGCAAACAGGCATGGGAAACCCTCTTCCCTGGGCACCCTTTTTGAAACAGGCCACGTCCACGTGTGGGCCAAAGCAGGCCAAGGCCAAGCAGGCCAAAGCCGAAGCATGGCAAATGGGCCAAGGAAATGGCACGGCATGAAAAAAAAATGGGGGCGGAAGAAAAAAAGAAAAGGAAATAGAATAAGAAAAATCCTGAATTTTGCATATAAACCCTCGTAAATTTAGAAAATTATGAGGAAATATTTTTGGGAAAGAAATTCTTGCAGAATAACCCCTCAAAAAAATTTGATAATTACACGAATTTTCTCTCAAAAATAAGATTTCGTGTTTTAACCCCTTGGAATTGTAGAATTCACCGAAAATACCTTTTCCAGTAGAAAAGAGCCTCGGGAATTCAATTTTTGAATCGGTTTTGAACTTGAAGCATGTTTAACTTTGTTATTGTTATTTCTATGCAATTTATGTATCGCATTTACTGTTTTGATTATCTGTGATTGTTTATATTGCTTTTAATCACTGAAAATAGCAGTAAATCATGAAAAATGCATAAAAAAATACGGGAATACGAACCTGGAGTTCGATAGCATTATGAGAATTTTGCAACCATTTTATGCAGATTACCAGCAGTAATCCTTTGAACTTTTTGCATAAATATGAAGATGACTGGCATCACGAACCAGTAGTTCAAAGTACTGACTCAGCATGGTCAGAATTTGTATGGAATTTGTATCAATCTTCAATTCTGTGGTAATGTAATCACAGATGAGCAGAAGATGGAGAAGATTTTCTACCTTTCACCCAAACGCGGTATAATCCGCACGCAACTATCGTCAAGACGGCTACATGAAGTATGCCGAATTAATTGACATCATGCAAGTTGCGGAAACTCAAGATGATGTTCTAAGAAAGAACTACATCTCGCAGCCACCTAATAGCAATGTTGGTCATGAAGCCACTGCTAGCAGCTACAAGGTGATGAAACCTCTCACGAATGAGAGGAGCAAGAAGGGTAAGGTAGTGCGTCGCACGTTATTGATGTTTTTCAGTCTAAGAAGAAGGGCAAATGACAGCAAATGTCACACCTTGCCATTGAAGGCATGCAGGACCCACACCTATTAGTTGCACTTATGGATGTGGACACCCGATGCGGCCCTATCATCCCTCCTTTGGACATCGCGGCCGCCACGGCGTAGTGCCCAAGGAGAAGATCGCGCATGGGCCGATTTAGGCGAAGTTCTGAATACTTCGCCTATTAGATCTAGTGCACGATCGCACGAATCTTTTATAGTAACTGCGCATTTGTAATTGAAGCGTAATTTTGAATTATTGAATAATGGTTGCAAGCTCTAGCGAGCAAAGCATTAAATTCTTATTATGAGTCTGCAAGGCTTATTTTTCCGTTTTATAATAGCAAGTTACGTTACGATATTTGAAGTATTTTATCTATGTGTTGCTTGTTTTTACGCTACATATTAATAAAGTACATTATATTAGAAACGCGTGTGGCGCCTATGGAGGAAGTGTGCTTAGCATGTAGCGACAAAATGAAAACCATCCTAAGAGAAATGGAAATTTTTCGATCGATCGGCAAGAATCTTTGGTAGTCTTACGACAATCGCAGGCAGCGATACTTGTATAATAGGCTCAGGAAGGGCCACAACTATACTCCCAATGGGCACAACTTTGGTCATTGAAGAAGACTTGTTGTATCCAGAATCGACTAGAACTCTCAAGGATATTTGCGCTAACAGTTTCCGTGTAGAGGCGATGAAGAGTATGAGTGCAGAATACTGCTCATTACAAAGCGTGAAGAAAGTGAAAAATAGCATTAGAATGTCTTCCTTCATATGAAACTGGGCTATACTACACTAATATTAAGGCACCTGTAGCCTATACTGCCTTGAAAACCGTATTTAGAAGCTCTGAACTTATCTATCTCTAGCATGATAGATTATGCCGCCTAGGTCTTAGGATAATGAGAGATATAATTAACAATCCACAGGGACATAATATGAATATAAAGAATTTCCCGAATCTGGAAGATTTTGTGTGCCCCGCATGTGCCACCGGAAAATTAATTATTAGACCTTTTGCTCAAAGCGAAGGATAAAGTCCTCGCATTCTGGACCGTATCGGGGAGACTTTGCGGTCCTATACAACCTGTAAGGGTCAATTAGGTATTTTATAGTGCTTATCGATGCTTCCTCGGAATGGTGTGCGTATGTTTATTGTCTACGAAATCATGCTTTTGCAAAGCCAATCTAAGTAAATAATTAAATATTTTCCACGATCATCATGAAAGTCCACAAGATGGACGTGTGGGAGAACTCACTCAAAGCATTTGATGATTATTGCATGAAAATGGGAATTAAAATTGAGCATTTTGTACCGCATGTCCGTACCCGAATGGACTAGCGTAACTTTGAAGAATTGTAATTTGCCAACTATATGTTGGGGACATGCGATCCGCTCGTAGCGACTCTCATCAATTTTAGACCAGTCGACCTATAACATCCATCCAACTATGCAACTAGCGCAAAGTCGGCACTAAAACTTCTCATCTTCGCAGTTTGGTTTGCAAGGGTTATATACCTATACCACCACCGCAATAACTACAATGGGTTTTTCTCAGAAAGTGCGGGATATCGTTGGTTATGAGACGGCATCCATAATCAAGTATTTGGACCATATGATTGGAGATTTGTATAATGCCGATTCACGATAGTACATTAGATGAGGTTAGTTTCCGTCATTAGGGGAGGAAATCAACCATTGATGATAATGTCGGAAACAATTGAAGTCTAGAAGACAATTGAAATCCGAAGATAATTGAAATCTATGCATATGACCCGCGCACTAGTGAAGCAAATACAAAAGTCGAAGATAATTGCATCCGTAAGATAGTTGAATTGAAGTCTAGAAGACAATTGAAGTCGAAGATAATAGATTTGCAAATATTAGCAAATCAACCGTCGGTTCCACTTTAGTGATTTGAAGAGCGTGACCAAGTAGCATTTGCCTATACGCAATGCACCGGAGGGTTGAAATACCAATGAAGGTATCCCTAATCCCGTCCGCAGGCCTCGAAAGGGCGAGAACTCCGCCGAATCAAGTAACAGGGACGCTGGTGAAAAAGGATAAGAAGGACTTGACACACCCAGATCACCAAGTGCCCTAGAACCAAAAGGGAGCGCTTGAGACACGGTATCGGTATGGAACCTTCGAAAAGGCATACTAGAATTGAACATCCCCATGAAGGGAAATATCGGCATGGATGTGTGCACACATCGGTGAAAAACTAAAGGACTTGCCCGCAATTGGAAGCGGCGGTGAGCAAGTAGAAGCATTAAAAGAATCGCCCCTTGAAGAAATAGTTATAAACTTTATGACCTCGGGAGAATCTTTGAATATGACAACAGCCAATGTCGACATTTACTTTGCAAAGAAACTTGCCACAATCATCAATCTTGATCCGAGCTCAGCATCGCTCGATAAATGAAAGAAAAGATCAGATTGAGAAGATTGGGAGAAGGCAATCGAACCGAATTATTCTTTCCGAATAAAAGAAAGACGTTTGGGCACGTAAGCGCACGTCTCCCCTTGTGCACCCGTAGGGTATAAGTGGGTATTTGTTCGAAAGGGTAATGAAAAGAAGCAAGGCTCGTTGTACAAGGTTTCACTGGACATCCAGAAGATGATTATGAAGAAACCTATTCCCCGGTCATGGCCGGAACTCCCTTTAAATATTTATCTCAATGGCAGTGAACTTGAAGTTAGAAGTGAAATTGATGGATGGGTACCAAGATACCTTTATGAAATATTGGATTCGGACATTTATATGAAGATACCGAATGTATCATCATCCGAACCAAAGCAGAGCAAATAGAAATATGTACATGTGAAACTCGAGAAAGTCATTATGCGAACTTAAGCAATCGGTGAGAATGTGGTATAATCGTTTGAAGCAACTTTCTATGCAAGAAAGGCTACACGAATAATGAGAATAATCTCGTGTATTTATACGACGATCCTGAATGGATTTTGTATAATCTCGGTGTATGAAAATGATCGAATATCATTGGAACATCAAGGATATTAAGAAAGCAAGCTCTTACCAGAGTCGAGTCAGAAATGAAAGGTTTGGGTAAAACCAAATATTGCTTAGGCTTGCAGCTTGAGCATGCCCCTGAAGGGATATTAGTACATCAGTCAACCTACACTCAGAAGGTGTCAGAAAGGTTCGATTTTGCAAAGGCATACCCTTTGAAAGTGCCAATGGTCAGGAGATCTTTGCAGCAAGACAAAGACCCGTACAGATCTAAAGAAGAGGGGGAGAAAGTCCTGGGACCGGAATTCCCACACTTAAGTGTAATAGAAACACTTATGTATTGAACAAACTGTACTAGACCGGGCATTGCATTTGCTGTGAACCTATTAGCAAGGCATAGTACAAAACCTACCAAAGGCATTGGCGGGGAATAAAGGACATCTTAGATACCTCCAAAGAAGCAAAGAATTTAGTCATTCTCTGAAAGAACCAAGACCTAACTTTGAATGGCAATCTGAGATGACTGCACTGTAGGACTCGCATACAACCAAATTGCAAACAAGCTATGAACTCCTATGTGGTGGAACGCAATTCCATGAAAATCGTGCGACAGTCTTGTATCGACTTGACGAACCACTTGGAGATCATAGCATTGTACAAGGCCTTACAAGAATGTATTTGGTTTCAGCGGATGATTCACCACATCCGGCGATCGTGTGGATTGAATACTGCGCAAACCCCTACTTTTGTATGAAGATAATACGACTTGTGTTGCACAAGTGCAGGATGGGTTATGTGAAGAATCCTCTCACAAAGCAAATCAACCTAAGTTCTTCTATGCTCATGAATTGCAAAGATGAACGTATTTAAAAATCTTGCATACTAAGTCATGTGAGAATCTTGCAGATTTATTCACTAAGTCACTTCCAGCGTCTAACTTTGAAAGATGCATATGTGAATTGGAATGATGAGACTTAGAGAAGTGCAGAATTCAGGGGGAGAACCTTCACGAACTCATTATTAAAGCTTGATCATGAAGATCGAGTACCCAAAGAATAAATCCAGGAGATTAAATAAAATTGGGTGGATTGTACTCTTTTTCCCTTGATGAGTTTTCCTGAAGTTTCTCGGCCAAGGTTTTTAATGAGGCAATTCGTGCATCACAGCAGAACGTGTATCATGTACTCTTTCTCCAAATTTTTCCCACGGGTTTTTATGGAGTTTTGACGACATGGACATGAAGGATGGGTGCCCAAGGGAGTGTTGGGAAACCATGGGCACGACCTGCGATCGGCCCATTAGTGGGCGCCCATCCCAAACCCTAGCAGGTCGTAGCCTATAAATAGGGGGTGCTATTCATTGTAAAGGATTGATCGATGGATGAAGGAATAAAGAGAAACAAGAAGTCCCCCTACATCTCTGTGTTCTATCTCTTATTCTGTTCTTGTTGTTCATGCATTGTTCTTACGATTCTATACTTGTCTACGAGGTAATCGCTCGGACTGGACTCGCCAGCGACGGTTCCTCAACAGTTATCTTGCCTCTCTAGCTAGTCCCTCTATTGCTTGACATGACACAACAGAACAGACCATAATCCTGTCACAGTGCAGGCGACTCTGAAGACTACAAGCAACAGCTGACAAGAAGGCTTAGCAAGCTAGTCTCAGTTTCGAATCTCGGTCCGAATGGGCCTTGTGACAGTCAACCAAACCTGCGAGCCTGAATTCGTGTAAACGTTGGGCTACAGTCCCTTAGGCCCACTGTCGGTGACGGTAACTCGTGGAAGAAAGCCTAATTTTCTCACGCGCTCTGCAGTCTGCACTGAGACCCAGGAAGGCATCGTATGAAATACAAATCCCTCCACCGCTTGCATCCATGCGTGCTTCCGGCGCCACCGTCGGGTTAGGGTTCACCAGTTAAGGTTTGGGATTTATCGGCGGTGGGTGGTGACGGCAGGCCGCGGGCTTGGGAGAGGGGTGGAGGTCGGCGGGGACGACTAGAACTAGAGAATATTATGAGGCGGCGGGTGGCGGTGGTAGATCCATCGACGGTAACTGCCAGAGACGAGGAATGAGGATGGTGACGGCGCAGCGGTGGGCGGCGGCGGCGTGGGGCTGTGGATGAGGCGGCGATGCGGCGATGGAGGAGGCGTCGGGGGGCGATAGCGACGGAGGAGGCGGTCGGAGGGCGGGCCTCACCGGCGCCAACGAGACGATGGGTGGCGACCAGGGCAGGGAGACGTGGGTGGTAGGGTTGAGTCTTGGGGATATGTTTGGCTCTTATAGAGATGGGGGAAAGGATCTGGACAGTTGGATTGAGATAGTGCGGTTGAAAAAATGACTAGTTTTGTGGGCTAAATCAGTCATTTTTTTAGAATGATGAATAGATAAACCCGAATTCTTAATCATTTGGGTAAAAGTAGATGTATGTGTACACACACACCATCCTATCTGCTTAGCTATTTTTTTTAGGGCAAAAACACACTATGGCAGAAAATACGGCAGCTTCTCTATCAATCTCTCCCTCCAGGTCAGCTTCATTCTAAACCTGGCACACGTGACAAGGATTAATATCAGAAGAATAAATCGCCAATGAGCAGCAGTGGCTTCTTCAACCATGGACCACAGGACACAACACACCAAGACACGATGCATGCAGCCATGCAGACGGGGAGGCCGGCAACGGGGCATGCCTGCCATGCATGACCAAATGGCCAGCACCAGCAGCCGGGCGCGTCTTAGACAGCAAATGGGCCGGCCGGCGGGGAGCGAGCGGACGAACCCAGCCCGGCCCAGCCCGGCCCTAGCTACTGGGCAGATGAGACCAAGGTCAAGGCATGCATGTGTTGCTCTTGCTTGACTTGAGCATCTGCATCCATCCGTGCATGGCGATGATCTGATGATCTGATCCTAATTATTCAGACAACACAGGGAGTATATACTGGTAGTATAAGCTTGTAATTACTACTTCCACAAGGCCAGCTTAATTAACTGCCTGAACCAGCTAGCTAGTAAGTACGTAACAATACACGCATGCATTAATTGATGCATACATCCCGAATCTCCATTGTTTTGGAGCTGCAAGAAACGTGAAAATCTTGTTAATCACGCCAACTATGACGAGAAACCACGAGCTTGATCATAGCAAGGACAAGTCACTACCAGAATCGTCTAATTTCCCGAGTGCTCGGAAGTTTCCCGAGTGTTTTGAATAATACACTCGGGAATTTCCCGAGTGCCTCATGAAACACTCGGGAGAGTAAAACACTCGGAAATTAAAGTTCCCGAGTGTCCGATCGACACTCGAAACTTTGACGGAGCAACGGGAAAATGCTCTCCGAGTGTCATTCGTTCTGAACACTCGGGGCTAAAAAGAACAGCGCGCCATTATTTCCTCCCGTGCGCGGCCGTTCCTATCCCGTTCCCCAAATCCCCACCCCCACAGCTGGCTGCTGCTGCTCCGCGCGCTCGATCTCCCCACGGCCGCGCCGCTCCTCCCCGTCCTCCTTGCCGCCGCCGCCGCGCCGCCTCCCGGCTCCCTCCTCGCGGCGCGCCCCGACTCGACCTCCCCCGCTCCCTCCTCCGCCGGCGCCACCCCCGACTCCACCTCCGCCGGCTCCCTCCTCCGCCGACGCCGCCCCCGACTCCGCCTCCCCCGGCTCCTTCCTCTGCCGGCGCCGCCCCAGCTCTGCCTCCCCCTGCTCCCTCCTCCGACCGGCGCCGCTCCTGCACTCTTGAGTATACTACCCCCTTAATCCCCTCTCTCTCTCTCTCTCTCTCTTCACCCCGAATGCTCTGTGATGAATCCTAGATGCTCGACAGCTATGATGCTCTTTGCTATTGTGATGTGTATGATCTCTTTGCTATTGTGATGTGTATGATGCTGCTGCTATTCCAGGTATCTGTTGTCATGCCGAAAAGAATGTAGCAGCGGCTCAGACTTCCCTGTTAGCATCATTTTCTTATATATGTGCATAATTGAAAATTTGATGCAATGAGCAATGATCATCTGTCTATAAGCATATGAATGAAGCACACGTCCCTTACTCTCCTGTCTATCTCCGTTTTATTTTTCCAACCATATTCATTATGCTCCTTCAATATTTTCAATTACCGGCACTTGGGAATGAGGACTATCCTGGTTATTTATGTAGTTCCTGTCAGTGTCCTTCATTAATGCAAAAGCTCTCTTTGAGGAATTTCGCCTTTCATGTGTTTTTAGGCTGATTACAAGTGATTATATGCTTTAATTTTTGGAAATAAATAGCTCTTTCCTGGAACTTGACTTGACATTTCGCGATGAATATTCGGTTTTGATTGAACTAGCCAAATAAGAAGACAAATTAGTTCCCAATTGGACATAACCAAAGGACCGACCTGGATTGGAGAATAATTTGGCCTTGTCTAATGCAAACAGGTTCATAACATCCAAATTTTGATCATTATAACTTAAAGCTAACCGATGGATATTCATTTCTTCATTATGCATGTACATTGATCAGATATGTTCGTGATTACTTAATTTACCTGTACTTTTTTTTGGGAAACCTTGGGTTTCTTAATTGTCAACATCGAACCCTTATCTTCATTCGTGTTTAATGATTTTGGGATAGAAAGGTTATCCTATAGGCATAGGCTATGGAAAAGCTTACATCCCTTGACAAAAAATGAAAAAAAAGTATCTATCTCTGTATACCTGTTTGGTTGATACTTATTTTTGCCCCAAAAAGTTAATATACCACTGTAAATATTCAGTCTTAGTTAGAAGCTAGCGGAAGAGCTAAGAAATGAAGTAGTGCGAAAGCTGTGTTTCTGTAGTCATTTAGTTTTAAATGGTGATGTATTTTTCCATGAGGCGAGAGAGATAAGAAAAGAAGCGGTGATAGAAGATTTATGGTTGCATAATTGCATATATATATATATATATATATATATATATATATATATATATATATATATAGGAAAATGGTGGAATAACTACTTAGTGCTTCCTCACTTCATTATCCATCTAGCAAGGATAAAAGTAACTTAATTAAACATGAGCATGATGATATCTTGTTTCTGTGTAACACAATGACATAAAATCAATTCTAATATCTTGGATGAGCACCTACCAAGTTATCTGGCAAGACTGAATGATAGGGTCTCCTAAGAAATATGAATTAATTATCTTAGCTCTTAAGAACTTTTTATGGGTATGCAGCCCTTCTTTGATCATACCTACATGTATTGCATGGTATGTACGTGGTATATAGTAACATGGTACAACCGTGCAGGTTTGATTTACATTGGCACTTTGAACTACTTAATTAGTAAGGATTTTGTTTATATGTCGTTGAAGGATACCTCTTCACGAGGTTTTGTATATTCAAGAAACTTGAATTCCTCTAGTTCCATAACATGCTTACTTTGTTTTCAATACAGTCCCTAGCCATCTTCCCCACCGCAGCTCCCTCGGCTCCCTCAGCTCCAAGAAGTACTGTAAGGTAATGGATAAGTTTTTATGCTCCATTGATCATGTATATTGTCTTCATGTCAATCTGTTTTAGTGTACATTTATAGGGCATGCATCCTATGGTAGCTTCTAGCTAGCTCTGTAGTTGTAAATTTTGACATAAATAAAAGTCGGATTAAAATATGCTTTATGTTTTGCACACTAGGATGGCTGAGGATTGTAGTTGGATGTACACTGAGCGTAGAGCGATGGGTGACTGTACCCAAGAATGGATGGAAAAGTCGACAGATTTTGTGGATCGAGCATTTGCTAGGCGTAATGGACGGGGTGTGTTGTGCCCTTGTTCTCGTTGTTCGAACACACGACCACAAATGAGGGCAACAATGATCGCACACCTGTGCAAGTACGGATTTAGGGCAGGCTATACCGTGTGGGTGTATCACGGCGAGTCACAACATAGCAGATCAGATGTGCTAAGGGAAGAAATGGACGATGGCGGCCACAATGAGAGTAGGATAGAAGACATGCTAGATGATGTGCATCATGCATATGGGGCACCTGCTGAGGAAGAACCGGAGCCTGCAACAAGGGCTTTCTTTGATATGTTGTCCGCAGCGAGTCAACCACTTCATGGGCACACACAGGTGTCCCAACTAGATGCCATCACACGACTACTTGCTGTCAAGTCTCAGTTCAGCACAAGTTTGACATGTTTAATTTACCTCTTTTGGATGTTTAGTAGCCAAGTAATAAATGTCAACTAACTTAATCATCTTATTCTTTATCAATTCTTTATTCTTGGATTGTAGTGCTGGTTTCGATGGGCTGAGGGACAGGAAGCTGATTCTAGGAGAGTGCTGCGTAATTGTGTTAAGAAGCTTATCCCACAGATGTTCTACGAAGCACGCATCCCGCCGTGGTTTTTTTGGGTGCAGGAAAAGAAGGAGCAGAGGTCTGTCTCCGATATTGAGGCATATGTAGCAGCTAGGAGGGGTGATCAGGAGGGCACCTTGTGCGGCCAAATGCGCATGAGAGAACTTTGTACGATTTCTGATCATTTTGTCCCTGATGATTTTTGCTCCCTGATGATTTTGTAAAACAGGCTGCATATACTGATGCTGTTAAGGAGATTCATGGCCCGGACTACGACGTCATGAATTCACCACTAGACGCGAGTGTTGTGTACAAAATTTGAAAGGAAGAAACATGGTTGTTTCTTCATGGGTGCCGTACATTAGCACACCGACAACCCTCTGAGGTCCGATCCACGAGTGCTTCATCAACGGATGAAGTACACCTTCAAAGTCAACAGCAACCATCACATGTTTCCCAGTCTCAATTTTACGAGCTTGGTAGCAATGCGACAGAAATTGAGGCTAGGCAGCGGTTGGAGCAAATACTCCTGCAGGTTAGTTGGAGCAAATAACAAAGTAATATGCAATATATATATATATATATTCGTACTTGGCTAATGTATGGCAATGTGCAAACAAAAAAGCATATGGCACTCGGGACCGGGACTCCACTTAATGGCCCTCTGCCGGGGGAACCACTACCTAACTTATCTCCTCCGGTTAGTAACTGCATACTGATTACCATATTGTTAGTCTCTTATGAGTGCTTGATTCAGAAGACATTGAAATGACATGCAATGTAATTATTGGTCGCTACTGCAAATTCCTTATAATGCGATTTCTTATGAAAATGTAGGGAACGGCGGGATCAGTTGCTTCTACTGCTAATGTTGAAGCTGCTGGTGCTAATGTTGAAGATCATGTGAATGCGTCCATCGCCGAGAGGCCACCACCAGGTGCTTGCTATTTTCATGATGTACTAAAAGGATAATTTGTATGTACAATACTTTCTATGAATTTGATGATAAGTGCTTGAGACATAAATGTTGATCAGTAGTTCACAATGACAACATATTGAGAGTTGGAGTTTAACATTTTTAGCACCTGTGCTTTTCATGTTCTATATTGTTAGGTGCTAATATAGTTTCAGCTCATTCCTTTTTACAGTAGTACATCATTATACTCAAATTTCTCTTGCATGTGCTGTAGATGGCATAAGTAAATGATCAATTAGGCCACAAGCTAGCTGGCCCACACCCCAGGCATGCCCTTAACTGATTTGCCATGTTATTAGGTTGCTCATCATTATTTCAGGAATTTTTTTGCTTTGTCAATAGTTTGGTTAATTATCTTCTCATGTAATATCAATTCCTAACTTTTGTTGTAAGATGGCACTAATATTAAGTTTTGCTCTATTTGCAGAACTCGCAAAATGATGCTTTTGTGCACAGAAGATTGAAGCAGCAAATTCTGTGCATGCAAGACTATGAATTTACTATTTCGAACTGTTATATGTATCATGCCATCATTATACTTAAATTTCTCTTGCATGTGCTTACATTTTCGAACTTGAACTTGAATGTTGTGAGCTTGGGAACTTGAATCATGTCTTTTGTTTGTGCAATAGATGGAATCATGGATGGATTATTTGATTGTTGTGGAATGGATGGATGGATGGATTATTTGATTGTTGTGGAATGGATGGATGGATGGATTATTTGATTGTTGTGGAATGGATCGATGGATTATTTGATTGCTGTGGAATGGATGGATTATTTGATTGCTATTGAATTGTTGTGGAATGGATTTTTATTGAATTTGTGAAAAGTGAGTTCTGCTATTTTGTCGTTTTCCCAGTGCATTTTCCCGAGTGTCGACACTCAGGATATCGACCAAATATTTCTCGAGTGTCGACACTCGGTAAATAGACCAAATATTTCCCGAGTGTCGACACTCGGTAAAATACACTCGGGCAAAACAGCCACGTGTCAATTTCCTCGGTTTCGTCGGCCGAAAGTCGAAAACGTTCCCGAGTGTTTTTGAACCTTTTTCCCGAGTGTCGACACTCGGTAAAGATTCCCGTTACGGGCCCGAAGCCGTTCTGCAAGGTTTTCTCCCGAGTGTATTAGTTTCTCGAGTGTATAAGTAAACACTCGGGGAAGTTATATTTCCCGAGTGTTACACTCGGGAAACTGTTTTTGTCCTGACTAATCTATCCCGAGTGTTGTTTCCTGAGTGTGACACTCGGGAAACATATTTCCCGAGTGTTTATACCAGTTTCCCGAGTGTTTTTGGCACTCGGGAAAAATCCTGATTCTGGTAGTGAGTGTCGTTGCCTAGCAAACTTTGGTCCGTGCCACTACTTGCAAATTAAACTACCTCCGTAAATTTCACAAGAAACATTGTTCCTGTGTCCAAACGGGCATTTAGAGTTTACAGCGATGTCATTAGGTCTGTGGACTCCTGGATTGGGAACCTCCGTGTATTGAGGTTGCAGTTTAGGGTTTAGACCGAATCCACCATGGAATTGTTAGTGACGTCATTCAACCCGTGGACTTGGATCCTTGAAGCCATGCTTCAGGGTCTAGCTGGGGTTAGCGGCGGAGCCAGAAATTAGCGATTGGGTCATCGTTTTGTTTGCTCCTATGTGGTGACTAGTGACTTGGTTGATCCACGGTAATTGGCGGGGCGTCTATCTACAGTGGTGGAGGTGTTGAAAATAAGGACAATATTTTAATTCTAGATTTTATAACTAGAGATGCATAAAGCAATACTAACAACAGGCAACTTATTGCACTTCTAAACATACACAATAATAGGATTATTACTTAATAGTTTGGTCGCACAACCAACTTGCAATCGGGCGTGATGAAGAACAGGAAGCAGCATAGACTCGAAGCAGTGTCGAACGTAGATGAAACAACATAGCGAGCAGTGGCGCAGATGCGCTGCCTAGAAATCTCATTGCCGCGATGTGCAGGTGAACTCTTCAATAATGGTTCGAAGATACTCGCTCACTCTCCTTCTGGTGCACGCCGAAGAGAACAGACGGCTTGGTTTGATAATACAATCCTCAAGCACAGTAGAACAAAGAGGAAGAAGAAGAAAATGGAAGTGTATCAAATCGTATCAGGTCTGGACATCTCCATATTTTTTTTAAGGTTGAGACAATTACTCTCTAATAACTGCATAATAAAGCACATATTAAACCACTGGTAACTGCTAATTCAAAACCAATTAATGGTTATCAAGCAGTGTTTATCAAATCCTGATTACACACTAGTCTACACCTTCAACTAGTGTATTTTGTCCATATTATTTCGACCACACTGACTACGGACCCGACCACTATTTTTTTACCACTTTATTTCGACCATAGTATTTCGACCACACTGGTCTATAGATCCGACCAGTATTTTTCGATCACTGTATTTCAGCCACTTTATTTCAACCACACTGGTTTGACATGTCTAAAAAGAGAGAGAAATGCATGGTTAGCAAAAGTCACAAGTCACGTGATTCATCATCCCAAGCTTCGATGCTCATGCTCCACCAAAGCACAAGCGTGTCCCGGTGAGCCAAGCCCTTGACGTGCACGTCAGCTTGCGCCATTTGACACACTCAATCACCTCCTCACTCCCATGCTCTTCAATTTGAGTGTAGCGCTGTAATTGGACCTTCTTCCTCACCTCCAACGCCAACGTAGCCATGAAGGATCCTCAAGCCCGGTGAGTCTCGGTCGACTTCGTGTCCGGTTTTAGCATCACCTCGTCTCACTGAACCTCCTCGCAGCACCCATTTCAGCTATCATCACCCCACGAGCTACTACAGTGAACCTCTCTGTCCCCATCGATGCCATCGACGAAAACGCCTCCGGTGAGTCCTGATCCCCGTGGCTAATTTCTCCATCTATGAGCCCTCAAGATGTGCGTGTACCTTATTTCACCGATTTCCACCGAGAAGACCTGTCACTGTGAAGCTTGCCGCCACTGTCTCTGTTCATCACCGTCAAGCCATCTCAGCCCTTCTCTGACCTCATTGTCAACTTCTCGTGATCGTGGTGAGCTACTAGAGCATAATCCTCCTTTAATTTGGATAGTGTAGTGCATTTGCGCTGTAATCGTTAGTGAGGCCCTTGGCGCAGCCGCGTGATGTTGCCACCGGCTCGCCTCTGGCGACCCAAGGCCCTCGAACCACACCTAAACCCTTTGCGATAGCACCTTAAGCCGATTTGAGCCCCAAGGCCACCTTGTGTTAGCCCCTTGTGCGAGTACCATGTTCACCCGAGGCTTCTCGTTGCCACTCACTGCCGCACCGCCGATTTCGTCCACTTCTTCGGCCACCTTCACCTCCCCTGGCATCACATTAGGCCCCTCTACCCATTTTCGGGCTCCCCTGAGCTTTTCTGTGGGTGCCTTGCCGCCGGCGAGCTTCTCCTCCTCTCGGTCGCGTGCGCACTCGTTGTTTGCTTCGCTCTCTCGCTCTCTCTGGCCGTGGCACCCACGTCGTTGAGGGATTAGTTAGTGTTAAATGACAGTACTTAAACATACTAAGTCAATGACACGTGGGACCGACATAAAAGATAATCAGAAATATGATTTTAAATATGTTTAGTAAATGAGTCACTAATATATGATGAGTCTATGACACGTTGGACCGCCACCATTTTATAAATAAAATCAAGGAAAAGAAAATATAAGTCACTGACGAGTATGACCTACATGTAAGCTAATAAAAATCTTGCAAAATGAGAAAAGTCGCTTTTAGTTCAGAGGAAAATATGTTTTCTCTACTGGAGAGCGTAAACCTCAGTAGAGCTTAGAGGAAAATACAATTTCTCTGTTGGAAAGCATAAACCTTAGAAAATACACCATCGATGTCAGCCCTTTTCTAATTTTTGGAATTTTCTAACTGAAGCAAACTAAAACATTAATAACTTTTGCATACAAGCTATCGGGATCCAAAAATACAATTCTGGACCATATGTGTATGACGCACTAGTCTAGGATCAAGCTAGTGCACATAGTATCAACATAAATAAATATCGATCCACACAAGACGAAAAATAGAATAAACGATTAACTTGGATAACAAATAATGGTTTTGACATTATGGTCAAGTTTACACTTATTAAGCCTAACAGGAATGAAAGTAATTGAATAATAGGAATGAAAGTAATTGAATAAGCAGCGGAACAAAATAAACTCCAGCGAAAACCCATCAACTCACCATAGGCGACCGATTGGGATCAAGATCTATCAATCAACAACTTCATAGAACTCCTCAAAGGCAGGCAATGATTCCTCCACTTCAGCTGAATGATTGCAGTAAGAAGTACTCCAAGTACTCAATAAGTTGTACCACAGAATGCAATTATAGATGATGGCTTAATAAATAGTAAATGGCTTCTGTGGTTATTTTGTAGAAAGCTACATTTGCAATTGAATACAGTAATAGATTGAAAACATAATTCAAAGCAAATAAATAATAATAATTTAACAATTATTTTCGCAAAGGACACAAAGCATAATCAATTTGTTTCACACAACCATATGACTTAAATCACACAGTTGTCCCTTACCAATTGTTTTATGAAGATCTAACCCTCGTGTGAAATCCCCGAGCATGTCCATGATCGTGGGCGCGGCTATTCGAATAGATTGTTTAACACTCTGCAAAGGTTGTACACTTTACCACACAATATAATCAGTGTAGCTAACATTAATCATAACAAAAATTTTCCGAAACTTCATCTCAATAATTGACATTCCCGATGTATTTTACCGTCGTACCAACCCAAACACAGTGCTTTGGTACGACATACACCATTGGACCTGAAGACGGTGAACCGCTCATAAATGTGCCCTACATAGTACTCCACACCTCCACCATCACTGAGCTCCTAACCTACAAACTGAGTAGTCAATGTCGAGAATGCATAACTTACTAAGTTAGATCCATCCCATACCAGACATGTGGTCGTACAGTTATGGCTCAGTTCAATGGCATACAAAGTTAACTCCTTAATTGATTAAGACGAGACTTTCAATTTCTAACTATGCCATGAAGATTATCATTCCTAATCACAAAACTCCACCATATCACACAGTTTCCACCACTCGCCTCAGTCTAAATCTTTTTCCACCCTGTTGGTTAAGTGAAACATATGCCATCAATAAGTAATAGCACACAGTATTATACAAAGTTCTATAATCACTTAGTCAATTTATATTTGCAACTCAATTGAATGAATGACTCGTTGCATGGCTAAGCAAACTGCTCGTATCTAACCAACCCATGTTGGTGCTATGATAATATCAACTAAGTAATTAACCAAGCTAAGGTGACAAAAGATCAAGACAACAAAAAAGGGCAAGGTGGATATAAACAATTTGGATTAATAACTAATCCTAAAGCATTTAAATAAATACTTAAAGTAAATGCAATAGTTGAATCAAAGTAATTTTAGAAAATCGAGTTCAACATGATCAAAGGTACAACTTGCCTTGAAATAGATCTTGGTACTGGTCTTAGTCTTGGTGGACTCATCCTTCCTAAAAATCTCCCGAAGTAGCAACGTCTTCTCGCAAACAAAGTAAATAAACAAAATAAATATATAATAGAGAGAAAAAAACTCCAAAAATTAAATGAAAATCTCAGAAAAACATAGCTTGAATTTAGAAATTTGAATAGGCTCAATCGGAGTTCGTATCAAGAAGAACGGGCTTCTGGAAGATCTAAACCCAAAGAAATGGCAAAATTGGATTTTTCCCAAATTTCTTTTCTACTGGAAATCCTGAGTAATGACGTCAACCCAGATGTTCGGAATGAAAATAAAAACTGGGAAAAAAAGATAGAGACTGACATGTGGGCCCAGGGTCTATAGACCCGGTCCACGCAATCGGTACATGGGTCTACGGGTTCATGGTCTACGAAATAGTGCTTCTAACATGTGGGACTCACAAGTCAGAGATTTGGTTTATGGTAGACTGGATCTAGTGTAGGGTTTGCATTTGCCACGACGCCGACGCGCATCGACCATGTGGGCGACACACGTGCAACACGTGGCGTTGAGGGTGACGTTGCGGTGACGACGACGGTGACGGGGACGACGGTGAAGGGCGGCGCTCGGGTTCCGAGGGTTTCTAACGAACAGTGGCTCCTCGTCAGCGGCGAGGGTGCGCAGCGTGTAGAGGGTACTCCGACGAACTCGTTGATGTACTCACTGGTGCTCGAGGGCGACTGTGGTGACTAGCGGCGAGGTTTAAGCGGCGCAGAAGGTGCGGGTTTTGTTGGCGATGCTCGGTGACTGAAGGGCACCTTAGGTAGAGCTTTCAACGTTGGTTCTAATGGTGTAGTCGACGACGACACAATCGATGAGACAAAAGCTTTGGCGAAAAACCCTAGAACTCAAATTCCGGCGGCGCTAGGGTTTTGGAGACGAGGTGGATTGGGGATGAGAGCAAAGGTGTGATCCCGGGGGTCCCTTTTATAGCATGAGGGTGTGGCCGAGGTGGCGTATCGACAGCAGAGTCCAATTCGGAAACAACGAAGACATAAGGGATTTGATCGTGATTCGGAGGAGAAAGGGCCAAAATCGCCAGAAGAGATAGAAGGTTTTAGAAATCGTATCGCGATAGGATTCTTTGGTTGGAAAAGCCGTTGTCGAACGAAGCTTGAAAAGGAGACAACAATGGCGTTGTTGGATGAACTCGCTTGAGGAAGAAAACGGGAGGTAGGGGATGACATGACAGGCGGGGCCCACCGGACAGAGAGAGAAGCGAAGCGGCAACCGTGGGTAGGCTGTGGGCGAGGAAAAGGCCGAGGAAGGGCTGGGCTTTGGGGTAGTTGGGATGAGAGGAAAAGAGCTTTGGCCCAAAGGCTTTTCTGATATTTTAATTAGGTTTTCTATTTTTGAAATTATAGTAAATCCAAATGGCAAAAGAAAAAAATAGCAAATGAACTCGTAAAAAACTAGAAAATATATCCAAGCACATAGAACCTAAATAAAATAGTTTTGACATTTATTGATGTTGATATTAATCACATTAAATTATTTTGTTATTAAAAGTCCATATTAAGCTTTATTAAAATTCAAATAAAACTCTAGGGTGAATTTTTTCAAAGGCTAAACTAATCAAAAGATTTTTAAGACTCGAAAAATTGGGATGTTACACAAGCTCCAAATTGAATGAATAATTTTTTTAAAATTCATCTAAAATCTCTACCTAAATATTCAAAAAGATTTGGATTTTGTTGCTGTTGAAATTATTTTTGCTATATTTAATTTGCTTCCGGCTCTTTTGATTAGACATCAATTGTTTGAGCGAACTTTACAACGATTCTCCATCCTCATATTCAGGGCAACCAGATCAAGTTGTAATCCTATTCAATGCATGAACCTCCTTGATATATTGATATCCTTATTGTTGTAGCCATTAGGTTATGGTTTAGACTATAGATGATGTCAATTTGGGAATTTTGAGTGCGAGTATCGCACAATTGCTTAGTAAAGCTATAGTCTTTACTAAAATTTGCTAAAAGGATGACATGATGAACATGAAATTGGGAGTTTTTAAATGATAGTCCAGATACCTCTGTTATTTTGTATAAAATAAAAGTGAAAAAACTTAGTTTGTGACGTGGGCAAGTTATATTATATTCTGAGAAGTGTGAGAGGTGTATATCACAAGTAGATAGTGGGAGATCCTTGTTCGGGTTAATTAAGGACCGAACGTAACCAAGTCCTGTTTAAGCCTAAACGTACAACCACATGTGCTGATATGGAATGGCATTAGCTAATTAAGTCATTGAAAATTAGCATTCCACGTTAGTAAGCCATAGTAGTGCAAGTATGACCGGTGTAATCATGTTCGAAGAGGCTTCCTTCACCACGGTGTCGGGCACAAAGTTTGCCAACACAATAGTGAATTCCTCACTAAGACAGGGGTGTACCATGGTGAAGTGAGGGTGTTCATTTGCCGGGCTAGTGCAAGGATAGGACTAGGTGATGTAAAGACTTCGATATGTCCTATACAATCGCTTACCAAAGGTAGTGAGTAATGGTATCAACGGATGCCAAATAAACTAGAGAATTCATATGCTGTGGGTAAAGTTGTACACATCTGCAGAGTATAAATCTATTTAAATAGCCGTGCTCACGGTCATGAGCATGCTTAGTTCATGGAAAATGTGAGAAATGGTTTGTTGGTTTATATTTGAGTTGAGTGTTATGTCTATGGTGAAAATAAGATGTTGATCGCAATTTAGGAGGGTTGTGATTTTTATTTATTTAAATACTTACTTGTTGTCCTTTATGTATTTAACTGCTCTTTAAACTCTCGTTGCAAATTACTAGTATGGTTAATGCAAATAAAACTTTCTTAACGCTAAAAATAACTTGTAGCATAGAACCTCATCCATTGATAGCCTTGCATTTATATAAATTTTACGATACATCGCAAGTCTTCACCGAGTACACAATGCACTCAATCTTACTTAAATTGTTGTTCGAATCGATAATGAACCAACGCCGACGACGCGTTCTTTGCACTCAGAATCGGTGGGTTCTGTGACGGGTCTTTCTAGAACTTGTCTCTTGTCGGTTGCCTGAGGGTTCGGATGGGTATACCGCTGGAATTTTAAACTATTATTTCTTTTTACTTCCGCAGCTACATTTGCTACTTCTGCTACTTAAGTTTTTATTTGATCGGACGGCCCTTATGTTGTAAATAGTGTAATCGCTTAAGTTATGTACCATATTTGTTTCATTTTGTACGTATGAATGTATAGATGTAAATGCCAACGTTGTGGATGTACGTGCTAGCCACTGATCATGGGACTAGTACAGTATACGCACAAGGGTTTTGGGTATTCCACGCCCGGTCCGACACCCATTGCAATTGGTTGAATTTTCTTGGTTTTGCTATCTTAATCGTAGAAGGAAAAATAAAGTTACAATTTCTTATCATAACAATCGTGTGATTTCAAAATCAGCATTTGTGTCATACTAAACCCCTGATGGATTCAAATTGTACATATATTTCTATTCATGAAGCAATTTAAAATCTAAAAGCTTTCATTTAAACGGTGTGATGTTCACGGTGGATACTAGCCGATTTATCACATATGTACGAGAACTGATACAGTTGTATAAGGAATACAACTATATAAGCATCAAAGTTATATAATAAGTATGTTTGGATATAAACACATCCAGTGTAGTATTAGTACGTTGCTTGGCTCGAGTGTCCGCATGGAGATCATCTGATTCCCAAAACAGAGTACACTATTCGGAGAACACAGCTAGATAGTAAGCTTAACTATGCATTACATGGATACATCTCAAATCTCGATCGCGCTTATTCAGATATACTAGTAACCTGTAATTCTTTTATTTATAGGTCGTGGCCGTCGTGCCGGAGATGTACTATCATTCATTTCTTTGGTAGTTTTCGAGACTTGTCTGGAATCTCAGCTGGATGATCGATGGTGGCAATCAAGGCGGGCCATGGCCGGAGCAACGCGTGCAGATCGGCGGCCGCGGGCAGAACGGACAGCGACAGATCGGGTGCGGAGGGCAAGGCCATTTCGGAGCTGCAAAAAGAAAAGTGCATCTTTTGATTAGGCAACTTCTATGGGCCACCACCACATATACAACGCGCATATATACCCTTGCATGTGTGCGGGTGATCATGTAAAAGCAACGACTACTCACGAGGTGGGGTGGCCGGCAACGGCGGTGGAGGAGACGGTGGTGGAGGAGAAGGCGGCGCAGGAGACGGCGGTGGAGGAGACGGTGGCACAGGAGACGACGGCGGGTGCCACGGGCAGAACAGATGGCGACAGATCGGCCGCAGAGGGAAATGCTGTTTTGGAGCTGCAAAAAGAAAAGTGCATCTATTGTTTAGGCAACTTCCATAGGCCACCACTACACGCATACATGCCCTTGCATGTGCGCGGGTGATCATGTAAAAGCAAGGACTACTCACGAGGAGGGGTGGCCGGCAACGGCAACGGCGGGCCGGGGAACTGCCCGGAACGTTCCGGCAGTAGTGCCGCTCGTGGTCGCCAGCCAGAGCACCACGGCGAGCTGCAGGAGCGCGAGGAAACGGCCAGGTCGCAGCAGAGCCATCATGCACGTACGTACGCGCCAACACTCACTGAGCACTAAGCCCTGCCTGCTCGTGTTTGATCGGCTCGCGTGCCTGGTGCAATTTATAGGGCGAGAGACGGCGAAAGATCACACAGGATATCTTATTAATTTCACCCTGGAGGAATCACTTGATTAGTGTGCTTGTTGGTATCAGTGATTCAGTGCCGCCGGACCTAGGATTTTTAAAATAAAATATTGTTCAATGGAATAAAGTTAAGGTATGGAATGTCCGCCCTGGGTGGTATGGTAGTATACCGTTACTAGTGGTCATCGTTAGTGGCTTGGTGACTTTCCAAGTCTGTCATTTTGGTACAGTCGACTCAACTGATGTTGAGAAGAAATGTGATCCCCCGTTTTGTCTGCAGTGAGTCGACTAACGTATGTCGTGCGCAAAGTTTGACGAGACTAGGAGCAGCGCATGCAGAAAGTAGGAGTCTGTAGGCCCTGTTTTCTTTTTCTTTTTGTGGGTGGGGTTTAAAGCCAGTTTCAACTTAGAAAAGTCAGAAGCCTTCTGGACATACCAACTTCGTAGCAGCTTATCTTTGGAGCTACAATAAAAACCAAAAACAGCTTTTCAGAAAAGATATAGCTTCACCGTATAAAGCCCTATTATGTTCCGCAGCCGATTACTTGTTCTATTCACTGATTCACTCCCCGTCCGCCATGGACGCGGAGAGTAGTGGTTCTGAATTGGATCGCGGCATCTATGTCCTTCAACTCCTAAGCACGTGTGCTGAGTTGAGATTAAACCCGTTTAGAACGGATAAAAATAAAGGATTGAAACAAAAAAAAATTGTTCTGTTGCGTCAGGATTTTCCTGTCTTAGTGGGTCTATCCATTGGGCATCCATTATTGAAAATTGATCATCTGTATTGAAGGTCTCAATGCAGAGGATCTACAATACTCAGTATTAGAAGACGATGTCTACCATCCAATCAAAAAAAAAACAAAGGTCTATATTAAAAGTTACATTGTTTGCTACAGTAAATATTTCACTGTTCTACAGTATTCCTACGATACCATTGCCGGGTGTTGTTTACTCACGCACAAAATCATTGTTCACACAGTGATCCTCCATTATTGGCTTTTGTTTCAAGATATGTGTGCCTTTCCCTGTCAACTTTGAAGACTTTGCACTCAAAATTTCCCACTTTCACCTAAAAATTTCAACTTGCAACTCATGAATTTTGAAAACTATCAATACCATATTTGAAAACTATCAACTCAAAATCAGGGATTTTCAACTCTGAATCGAAAATTTTCTACTAAAAAAATTTGAATTTCAACTCCAAATTTCCTACTTCCACATAAAAATATCAAATTTCAACTCAAAATTTTAGGTGGAGATGCATGCCAAGCTCAGTGAAAAGGATGGGGAGAAGTAATCGAGGGACGACCGACGATCCATTAAGGTCTGGTCTCCGTCTTGGAACGAAGAAAATTAGCGGGTATCTTGCCTCTCTAGCTAGGTCCCGTGGAATTCTAGTGCACGCATGTCATGCAACACATCTCTCCGCATCTTTCTCCGGATAGTCAAGAGGTGGCCGGCCAGTGGCGATAAATAAAACCCAACACAATGCATGCCAAGGTCTGGTCTCCGTCTTGGAAGGAAGAAAATTAGTGGGTGTCTTGCCTCTCTAGCTAGCCCCTCTATTGCTTGACATGACACAACAGAACAGACCATAATCCTGTCAGAGTGCAGGGGCTCTGAAGACTACAAGTAACAGCTGACAAGAAGGCTTAGCAAACTAGTCTCAGTGTCGAATCTCGGCCCGAATGGGCCTTGTGACAGTCAACCAAGCCTCCGAGTCTGAATTCGTGTGAACGTTGGGCTACAGTCCCTTAGGCCCACTGTCGATGACGGTAACTCGTGGAAGATAGTCTAATTTTCTCATGAGCTCTGCAGTCTGCACTGAGACCCAGGAAGGCATCATATGAAATATATGACCCTCTGAAATCGACGTCGTCGGTCTCGATTTCCCAGGTGCGTTGCCCGCTGAGCTCAGGATCGTGACAAATCCTCCACGGCATCCTCCATGCATCCATGCGTGCTTCCGGCGCCTTCGTCTCCCGCCGCCGCCGGTTTAGGGGTCAGGGTTCACCTGTTAGAGTTTGGGATTTACCGGTGGTGAGTGGTGGCAACGGCGGTGGCGCTCTATCAATCTCTCCCTCCAGGTCAGCTTCATTCTTTAGGGGGGAAAACACACTACAGCAGAAAATACGGCAGCTTCTCTATCAATCTCTCCCTCCAGGTCAGCTTCATTCTAAACCTGGCACACGTGACAAGGATTAATATCGGAAGAATCAATCGCCAGTGAGCAGCAGTGGCTTCTTCAACCATGGACAGGAGGACACAACACGCCAAGACACGATTCATGCAGCCATGCAGACGGGGAGGCCGGCAGCTGGGCAGTGGGCACAGCCGGGTGACCAACCAACGGCAACGGGGCATGTCTGCCATGCATGCATGACCAATTGGCCAGCACCAGCAGCCGGGCGCGTCTTAGACAGCAAATGGGCAGGCCGGCGGGGAGCGAGCGAGCGGTCGAACCCAAGAGCTGATCGAGCAGGAGGTCGCCGGGTGCTTTCGGCCATGTGAAGCGGTGCCCGGCCGCGGTCTGCGCGCCCAATCCATGGTCGACGCGAGGTGCCTCCGGTTAGAACCATAGACAGTATGACATACGCGCACTTCCCGTGCACGTACATTTGATTTCTGGGCAGATTAGTAACGAACGGGCTTAGCCCGGCTACGATCGAGCTTGGGCACGGCACGACCAATTAATCAGACCAAGCAAGGAGGGCCTGCCAGCCCAGCCCTAGCTACTGGGCAGATGAGACCAAGGTCAAGGCATGCATGTGTTGCTCTTACTTGACTTGAGCATCTGCATCCATGTGTGCATGGCCATGATCTCATGATCTGATCGTAATTATTCAGACAACACAGGGAGTATATACTAGTAGTATAAGCTTGTAATTACTACTTCCACAAGGCCAGCTTAACTGCTTGAACCAGCTAGTTAGTACGTACGTAAGAGTATCTACAGTAGTTTATTTCTTAACTTATTACTAAGAGGAGAGAGAGTACTCAATATAATAAAAAGAACAAGTATTTTAATAGATTGTTTCTTGAGTTTGTGTCTAAGACTTTAATTGCTACAAGTATACATAATTCTTGACAATCAATAATGAAGTACAACTTTGCGGGCTACATGTTTTGACTCATTTATCATATTAATAATAAAGTCACAAGTGATTTTGTGAATATTTTACTTGTAGACAGCATAACCCACAAAACGTATTTTTAGGTAACAAACAAGTCTCCAATAGAGTATTTGGTTGTTTCTTGTGTCTTAGTATTAACAATTTGCTAGTTTCTTCATCTAGAAACAACCTCGATCACCGTCTCTCCTCACCTTCTCTCTTCCACATCATCTAAATATAGATGTACAACCCCTTAGTAACAAATGACGTAAACTGTTATAGATGCTCTAACAATACACACATGCATTGATGCATACATCCCGAATCTGCATAGTTTTGGAGCTGCAAGAAACGTGAAAATCTTGTTAATTAATCACGCCAACTATGACGAGAAACCACGAGCTTGATCATAGCAAGGACAAGTGTCGTTGCCTAGCAAACTTTGGTCAGTGCCACTACTTGCAAATTAAACTACCTCCGTAAATTGAGGTTCGTCCGCTCGCTCGCTCCCATCGGACAGTTTTAAATTCATGCGTTGTAAATTCATGGGTTCGTCCTGCTCGATGCGTGCAAATGGACCGTGTCCGAGCCGGACTGCCGCCGCGCCGTGTTCATCCCGGATCCTCCCATCCGGTGGCTATTTAAGGCCCGCGACCGCGTTAAAATCAACGCATCCACCTCTCTTCTCTGCAACCTTAGGCCGCCTCTTGAATCACACTGCTGTCAGCGCCAGCTCACCCTCCGCCCCAGCCGCAACTAGGTGTCTGATGAGGCTTGCCACATATACGGAAGTCACGTTCTGATGCTGCCGTAGGGGCTCGCTAAGCTCACAAGTGTGGTCGATCAACGTCTTGACCCTCGAAAACCGAGCCGAAGATATTTGCTCATTGAGCGATCTTGCCAACGCAGCCTTCCATTACGCACTTCATCGCGTCTTCGTCTTGGGTTAGACCGGTGCACTCGGTACACGGTTGATGGACAAGACGCACGTACTATAGCTTGTTGCACGACCATCTTGCTAGGGAAGCGCTGCCCAACTAAGAGGGTGTCAGCATCAAACCCCCAGTATGAGCCTTTTTCTTGCAGCAGTATGAGCGAACGCACTGCGATATCATCAAATCTCGACGCTACGTAAGGTACCTCCGATGACACAATTCCCTTGTTGGACCACCGCCTAGTGTGTGTCGCCGCTACCATCCGAGCTTGGTGGCGTCTTCGTCGAACTCCAATCGGAGAAGTCGATCCGTAGATACTCGTGGCGATCAATGTAGGCCGACCACCACAATTCCGCTCCTTATTTCGCATAAAATTATGCGCGGATCTTCCTCCAAGGTAGCACATTCCATGTTGTCGCGTCGTCGACGATCAAGACGCCGATCTTACGAAAATAAAAAGGAGAAAGTGACGTGGAAATTTCGAAAATGAAGGGCTGCTCTTTATTAATATGAACTGGAATTTACAAGGTATTTGCTAAGAACTCGCTGCTCTCTTGCTATCTCGCACTTATTACACGAATCTATGACTTGTGCTTTTGTCCGATGACTCTATCTTGTTCCTTCCTTCTCTTCTCCTTTCTCCGTCTGTGTTCCATCTTTAAATAGCCTTTGAAGAGGCGGCACTTACTTCCGGAGAAGGCATCGATGCGGCGTTGCGTGCCCGTCGAGTCAAGTGACGGTTGATACGGAATCAAACGTTCGGCGGTTATATGTTTATGAAACATACAACCGCATGGAGGTTGTTCGCTGGTGTGTTTGGATAAGATACGTCGTATGGCATGGAATACACACGTACTCCATTCATCATACGGTAGAGAATATACCTTGAGATTTATTCCGAGTATCAGTTCATACCTTCTACGAGCAGTTCCTGGTCGGAAGCTTGGCTTAGGCCTTCGTTCGACTAGGGTACCCATTATGTAACCTCTGGAATCTCTACGACCAGTGAGGTCGTGCACCTCAGGGTTACGACCACGAAGACGTATGGTTTTTTATATATTAAAGATAATATATAGAGGTTTTAATCCTCGTCACCGTCTTCAGGTTCGGGCTGCGCTTGCCCACTTATAGAGGCACCGGCACCATCGAGATTTCCTGACGCCCTACATATGAAATTCATATACACCATCGGACTCTCGTAAATAACCATCTCAGACTGAGAGGCAATCTGCATGACCGGCCAGTGGCGATAAATAAAACCCAACACCATGCATGCCAAGGTCAGGTCTCCGTCTTGGAACGAAGAAAATTAGTGGGCATCTTGCCTCTCTAGCTAGTCCCTCTATTGCTTGACATGACACAACAGAACAGACCATAATCCTGTCACAGTGCAGGCGACTCTGAAGACTACAAGTAACAGCTGACAAGAAGGCTTAGCAAACTAGTCTCAGTTTCGAATCTCGGCCCGAATGGGCCTTGTGACAGTCAACCAATCCTGCGAGCCTGAATTGTGTGAACGTTGGGCTACAGTCCCTTAGGCCCACTGTCGATGACGGTAACTCGTGGAAGAAAGTCTAATTTTCTCATGCGCTCTGCAGTCTGCACTGAGACCGAGGAAGGCATCGAATGAATATATGACCCTCTGAAATCGACGTCGTCGGTCTCGATATCCCGGGTGCATGCGTTGCCCGCTGAGCTCAGGATCGTGACAAATCCTCCACTGCAGCCATCCATGCATCCATGCGTGCTTCCGCGCCGTCGTCTTCTGCCACCGTCGGGTTAGGGGTTAGGTTCACGGTTAGAGTTTGAGATTTACCAGCGGTGATTGGTGGCGGCGGTGGCTGCCAGCCGCGGGCTTGGGAGAGGGCGATGGGCGGTGGAGGTCGGTGGGGACGACAAGAACTAGAGAATATTGTGAGGCAACAGGTGGCGGTGGTGGATCCGTCGGCGGTAACCGCCGGAGACGAGGAAGGAGGACGGTGGTGGCGGCGGCAACGATGGACGAGGTGGTGAGCAGTGGGGGCTGTGGATGAGGCAACGGTGCGACAGTGAACGAGGAGGTGTCAGTGGGCGGTAGCGACGGAGGAGGCGGTCGGAGGGCGGGCCTCACCGGCACCAACGAGACGATGGGTGGCGACCAGGGCAGGGAGATGTGGGTGCTTGGGTTGGGTCTTGGGGATAGGTTTGGCTCTTATAGAGATGGGGAAAAGGACCTGGACAGTTGGATTGAGATAGTGCGGTTGAAAAAATGACTAATTTTGTGGGCTCAACCAGTCATTTTTTTAGAATGATGGGTAGATAAACCCGAATTCTTAATCATTTGGGTAAAAGTAGATGTATGCGTTTTATACACACACCATCCTATCTACTTAGCTATTTTTTTAGGGCAAAAACACACTACGGCAGAAAATACGGCAGCTTCTCTATCAATCTCCCCCTCCAGGTCGGTCAGCTTCATTCTAAACCTGGCACACGTGACAAGGATTAATATCAGAAGAATAAATCGCCAGTGAGCAGCAGTGGCTTCTTCAACCATGGACCACAGGACACAACACACCAAGACACGATGCATGCAGCCATGCAGACGGGGAGGCCGGCAACTGGGCAGTGGGCACAGCCGGGCGCGTCTTAGACAGCAAATGGGCCGGCCGGCGGGGAGCGAGCGGACGAACCCAGGAAAGGAGGCCCAGCCCAGCCCAGCACTAGCTACTGGGCAGATGAGACCAAGGTCAAGACATGCGTGTGTTGCTCTTGCTTGACTTGAGCATCTGGATCCATCTGTGCGTGGTCATGATCTGATGATCTGATCCTAATTATTCAGACAACACAGGGAGTATATACTGGTAGTATAAGCTTGTAATTACTACTTCCACAAGGCCAGCTTAATTAACTGCCTGAACCAGCTAGCTAGTACGTACGTAACAATACAAACATGCATTGATATGCATACATCCCGAATCTCCATAGTTTTGGAGCTGCAAGAAACGTGAAAATCTTGTTAATCACGCCGGCTAAGACGAGAAACCACGAGCTTGATCGTAGCAAGGACAAGTGTCGTTGCCTAGCAAACTTTGGTCAGTGCCACTACTTGCAAATTAAACTACCTCTGTAAAGTGAGTTGGCACTTTAGGGCATGTACGATAACTGCTGTCTATAGTACCCTTCTGTCATCTATAAACAGCATTAAAGACAGCTCCTACAATAGATTATCTTTTTATATATCTCTATAGACAACTACTTTATGTATAATGTGTCTTATTTCTCATGTTACAGTCGACTACTGTATGAGAGACAGTCTAATTCTCTATACTCCTTCTCTCTTATCCACGTCATCTAATGTCCTACATGGCCAGTCTTACAGACAGCTGATGTCACACTATTGTATATACTCTTACGGCCCATTTGCAAGGCATGAATTTCACAAGAAACAGTGTTCCTATGTCCAAACGGGCATTTAGAGTTTATAGCAATGTCATTAGGTCCGTGGACTCCTAAACTGGGACTTCTTCCTTTCGGTCCTCTGTACATTGAGGTTGCAATTTAGGGTTTAGACTGAATCCACCATGGTATTGTTAGTGAGGTCATTCGACCCGTGGACTCGGATCCTTGAAGCCATGCTTCAGGGTCTAGCTGGGGTTAGCGGCAGAGCCAGAATTTAGCGATTGGGTCATCGTTTTGTTTGCTCCTATGTGGTGAGTAGTGACTTGGTTGATCCACAGTGATTGACAGGGCATCTATTTATAGTGGTGGGGTTGTTGGAAATATAGACAAATATTTTAATTCCAGATTTTATTATGAGTTAAAAATCACATAAAACTATATATGCATAAAACAATACTAACAACAGGCAACTCGTTGCAGTTCTAAATATACACAATAATAGGATTATTACTGAATAGTTTGGTCGCACAACCGACTTACAGTCAGGCGTGATGAAGAACATGAAGCAGCGTAGACTCGAAGCAGAACGTAGATGAAGCAGGAATTTTTTTTAAAATAATCTATATTTTATTATAAATTACAAATATAATCTCGCTTTTTTAGTACAGAATATACCGCCGCCACCCGTTGGCGGCGAGGACTAGTCGCCACCCCGTTGGGCGACAGGACCCAGTCGCCCAACCGTAGGGCGACTGCATGTCTGCCGTCCAATCGTTAGCGACGGTGGCGATCGCCTAACCATTGGGCGGCTCGCCCCATCTGTTGTTTTTGAAAATAATATTATTTTAAGAATCAATTACAAAATATATGTAGTCGCTAAAAAATTGCAAAATATGGAACCTATCACTAGTTTAGCGTTTCTAGTCGCATTATCACTTAACCTTCCGTTTACGAATCGTGCATACCTCAAGCGTTGTCGATTAATTCTCCAAAATTAATCATAGTACAATAACATACTACGATGACAAAGTGTTATTGTGAGTGCAACAGATTTGGTACCATTTAAATTATATGAAAATAAAAAAGTGGCTAAGTGGAACATGAAAATGAAAAAGCTAATGGATATATGTGAATATATTTTTAATTTATGTCGTGTATTGTTGTAGTAAGGTGAATATTGTAAGAATTTTGTGAGGACGATTGCGGTTTTAATGATTCGTGCGTCACGAAGGCAATCGATATTACAATAAGAATGAATGTTTCATCGAATAGGGGTTACATGGCACGAAGGACAACGAACCGAGACGCGTACGCGCATGCCTTTAGGAAATAGAAATACATGCGATATGTGGGCGAATAGGGTAGAACTACCGATGGCCGAATAGGCGTAACTCATCGAGTGGAGCAGGGCCATTTGCCCTTCTTTGCCTAGCTCGGCGTTATACTCCTCGCCTTGCGCCTTAGCTCTCGCCGCGATGGCCCTCTTTCGCTCCCTCTCGGCCTCCCGTCGCCTGGCATGCTCACGCTCCTGCTCCTCGCGCCGCTGTCCGACCTCGTTGCTCTCCTGCTCGGCTTTCACCACTTTGAGGCGCCTTTCACGGGCCTCGATGTCCTCCCCGCCCAACTCTTGCGTGTCAGCAACCACCACATGTCGTAGGGGTGGATCTTGTCGTCGATCCACTGGCGGAAGTCGCATAGGGGTGGCGGAGGCTGCAATAGGTGAAGATAGTTCGTTACGTCGTAACACAAGGAAAAAGAGCATTGTACGCCAAGATACGGTTTCATTACCGGGTGCATGTCGTTGTAGTCCGCAGCGTAGTTTGGGCAGCACCAATAGCGCTGGCCAATGGTCCACTCATCGGTTGATTTGACGCACTTACAGGCGTCCCCGCACCAGCATAGGGGTGGCGCCACCCCTATCGGTGGCCCTTCCGGAGGGCGTTCCGCGGGCATTGGTGGGGGGCCGCGGCTCGACCACGAATCATTGGGCGAACTACGGGCGGCTTCCTCACATCCACTAGTTACGAAAAAGTTTGGTGTGTGAAAGCTCACGACTAGCGGCACGATCGCGAGGCGGCGGTCTCATGGGGAGACACCCAGTCCTTCAAAAGTTTGCGGATTTTCTCCCATTCCTTCTCCTTGTCCATGTTTTCTACTTGGTGGTGTTGGTGTGGAGTTCTTGGATGAGTTGCGCTGTATTTATAGGTACAGCGGAGGGAGTGGTAGCCGGGCCCAGAAAAAGCTGGCTCGTTGGGTCACATTGTCCTGCAAAGCTACCTCGTATGGTCATGTCCTGAGAAAAAGCTGGGTCGTCAGGTTACATCGTCCTGAAAAGCTACCTCGTCTGGTCATGTCCTCAGAGAAAGCTGGGTCGTCGGGTTACATCGTCCTGATAAAGCTACCTCGTCGGGTCATGCCCTCAGACTGAATATCTGCGTCGTGTGGTCACACCGTGCAGAAAAAGCCGGCTCGTTTGGTCACATCGTCCAGAAAAAGCAGGCTAGTCGGGTCACGTCGTCAAGAAAAAGCATTCCACGAACACGTGTTGCACGAACGAGTGGGAAGTACAACGCGAAAGTATTACGTGCATCACGTACGCAAAAGTATGACATGCATCACATACGCAAAAGTATTACATGCATCACATATGAAGTGCAAAATTTAAGTATGACATAACGAACAAATGTACCCGTAGCATCCCCTCCCCCTACTAGCCCCATACTAGGCCCCGCCAACCGCACCCCCATCATCCCCTCCTCCATCACCACGGCCCACTCCACCTCCGTCTCCTCCCCTACGGGCTCGCTTGGGCCCCCTCCTCTGCTGCCTGGGTGTGGGGCCTCGGCCCGGCACAGGAAAGACGGTCTGGAGCCACAGTGCACGAGGCCGAGAGGCGAAGGGTGGGCAGGCGGCTCTTTGTGTGGGTACTGGCCAGCGAAGGCAGGTGTGTGAGAGAGAACCTCACCGAAGTGGGTGAGAGGCCGAATGTCGTCCACCAAGAAGTCGTGGGCTTCCGCCATGTAGTGGAGAGGACCCTTGGTCATGCGGAATTGGACCTACGATAAACTATTGTTAGTCAATTAACAAAACACGATGTATCGCGACAAGCGGAGATGTTACGTACTCTCGACCAACGCCATAGCGCGCGCTCGGCGTCCGTAGGGTAGTATGGCCGCCGTACGCGCCACCGTGTACTTGAGTGTGGAAGGCAAAGGGTTGTGGAGGACCAACGTAGAGCGGCGCTGTCGGTGTACGGGGCTGTGCCCAGGCGGACCCCCCAGCCTCCTCAGGCCTCGGCGGACAGGGCCTGCTCGAGCATCCGGCCTCGTCAGGGCGTGCCGGTGTCGGACGTGGCCTAGCTGACCCTCTCGTCTGGCGCTTTCTTGTCGGACGATGCAGCGCGGCGGGCGTAAGGGCGTCGACCAGGCAACCCGCCGGTATGAACCTCCGGTAGCCTGGCGCACGACAACAGGCCGAAAATACGTGCGGCTTGATCAGCCACACGACGCACCATCTGGACCGTCTCCTCGCGTGTGCCCTCGACACCGTCCGATAACCTCTGAACCCATGACCGACAGTCCGTCGTAATCTCTGCGGCGATGCTCGCCTACACGGAAAACAAGACCTGGTGAAATATGTAATGGCAGAGGCCTGAACTGAAGTATTCGAAGTAGGATGTAACGTACCGCGCTGTGCACGTCCTGCGCGAAATGCACAGGGTATGTGTTTGTCGGTGCCGGGACACGTGGTGCAGGCGCATCTGCATCAAATACGAGCCTGGTGCGTGTCCGAGGAGCGTACCAGTGGAGGTACGCGTCGTAGGTCATAGGGTCGTAAGCCGTGTCCTCCTGCACACGGTCATCTAGTGCGCCGGCCCACTGGACCACCCAGTCGTTCATCCTACCACCCGGTTTGTACGCGCGGCGAACTCCTTCCTACGAACTCGCAAGGCGTAACATGTAATTAGAAGTCGTACTAGACGACGACAAATAGCGGGATGTTTGTCCGATTACTCAGCGTGCGACGGCAAACGACCGCCGTATCGGAACCTCGGGATGTTTGTCGAAGATGTCGACGAGCACCTCGGGTGAGCGATGCGTGCGCGAGCCACGGGGAGGAAAGCCCGCGGGCGGGCGGTCGCCGTCAACACGCGTGGCATATTAGGAACCTAATACGTGCGCGTAGGCGATCAACCTCGCCTCGCATCACGCGATGTGCCACGTAGTCCTCAACGCTAGATGTCGAAGACGAGTCGCACAAGCACGGCAAGTCTGCGGGTGAGCGGGGCCTCGGCGATCCTGGCGTCGCT